>JAPXFQ010002840.1:0-600000 GCA_028564705.1 Apricaphanius iberus
TGGTCGAGGATCGGCAGGATTCTGCCTAAGGAGGGTCGAGAAGGTTTTGACCAAGATGAATCGGAAGCTGGGGCCACAGGCGGCGGGCCCTGTCTGTGCATTTGTGTATATTGGGGGAAATGCTCAATTAATGAAGTAATTGGCATTTCAGAGAGTGGTTATCTGCAAATATGGGAGTAAAAACTGGAACACTAAAAAAAATAGGAGCCCTCCACACTGATCAGCTCTGTATATCGCTCTCCAGCTGCCAGGAGCCACTGAGGGGGATAAAATGAGAGTGAAGAAAGAGGATCAGAATACAAATATAAAGACTGAACATTTATTAATATTTTTTTGCATTTTACAGGTTGTTTAACTATTTGATTAACTATTTTATTTATAATTTTTTATTTTTATGTAATTTTTTTTATGATATTTAAATTTATATATTATTTTATTTTTTGATTTTATTATTTTTTTTGTAATTTATTATTTATTATATTTTTGATTGATATTTTTAATTATTATTATTGATATTATATTAAATTTATGATAATTTTTTGTAATATTTTATTTTTAGTTTTTATTTTTTTGATTTATATATATTATTTTCAAGTTTTTATATTTTATTTATTTTTATTTTTATATTATATATTCACAAGTGAAGAGTCGTAACACTGCCTAAAAGGGTTCTTAATACCTTCTATTTCACAGTTTTCTTAACACTTTAAGTTTGATTTCTTTCAGAATATAATATAGTAATAATGTCTATGTTCATGGATTTTCTGAGCTTCTTCCACAGTATTAACATGTATCAAGTCAGATTTAATTATCTCTTCACATGTAAGACATTCTTATACATTGTGGGTTTTTGAATTTAGTTTGTGGGAATTGTTAAAATAATTTTTTTTTGGTTAATGCCAAAAGAGGGTGAATCTATGATTAACAGATTTACATTTTTTAATGGGAGTTAAGGTTAAAAAAGGTACTTTAATAGTTTGTGTTTTGAATTTTTGTCTGAAATACTTCATGTTTTTAAACTGATGAAATTTCTTGGATTTGATTTCTTGCATTTTCAAAATGCTTTACAGGTTATGATCTTAAGTTCTAAACACTTACGTACAGAGGAGATATCAATCTATTTTAATAAAAAGATTGAAAGAGGGAATAATTGTGGTGTAATTCTGCATAAGGTTTAAACTTTTATCATTCAGAAGGTAAAAGACTGTTTATATAGTTTGCATGGTTGTAAAAAATGGGTCTGACACTATTGTTTATGCAGGTAAGCTTTTAAGTCGTAAAACTTTTGGCTAAAAGTTATTGTAAGCTGTAAAAGCAGGATGTTTAGATAAGAAACTGGGAGAAAAGTTTTTAGAGAAGCAGATAGCCATTTAACCATAAATCTTTATAATGAACCTTTGACCCAGAACAGAGACGACTGATTTTCTGACTCCAGGATTCTCTGACAGCAAATAAGAGCGAAGACACTGTATGAAAATGTTCTGATTGGAGAGATTAGAAACGCCTAGAGGCCCGGTTGTCTATAAAGCTGTGAAATGAAGATCAGTTAATTCTTCAGATTTCTTTAAATCTGGACCACAGAGGAACGACGGGGGCAAAATTCCTCTGTAAAACTGCAATTTGTTAATCTGTTCAAAATAAATGTTAAACTGGAAATTGGCTCCATTTTGTCTCTGCTTGAACATACATTGAATTACTTATGATAATTATTTAATTCAACACTTGCTAACGGCTAATCTCGGGTTTCTGATGTAGGCTTTGATTAGTGAGGACAGCAGTCCGGCCGTGGTGGGGGTATATAACATGAGCGGTCTGGGCCACACCTCCGTAGCGAGGAGCCATGAACAAGCCTGCAGCACATCGGCTCATAACCTGGGTGCTCCGTTACGCAGGTGGTTACCTCTACTTGCTGACATTTGCTCATTACCTATGATACAGGGAATAAGTTATATATGAGTAAATGGAAAATAAAATCTGGGCTAAAATTTCATTTTTAATGCAATAATTGTGATGGTGTGGTTTTTTCTCTAACATTCCTGAATGTTTCTCATCATGCTTTGATTCATCTGTCTACAACACACTGTTTCTGTTGTAGACAATGACGTACAGCGGCCGCAGGTGCTCCTGCCAAGGCATAGTCACGAAATTACTCGAGCTAATCTGTATTTAGCATTAAATTTGGCCAACAACAATGTACCATTCAGAGACGGCGCTCATTCTATGTTGTGATGCCGCCACAGGCTCTGCATCTGCTGCTGCTCCGGGCAGAGAACGAGACAACGGCTCGATACAATGTGGCGCCGCTCCCCTCCTCCACAGAACCTTTCCCCTGTACTCTGTTCCCTTTGGAGAAGGAAGATGAGAAAAAATCTCCACCTGCAGATTATTTCCAGGCAAAGGAGCTCACGTTAGTACTGCTCTCTCCATCTTTCTGGCCGTCTGTGATGCTGCGCTGCTGCCTGCAACATGTCAGTCACAGCCCAGACCACGGCCAACCATTCACCCCCCCACGTTTTTCCTGGTCCGCCCGGCAACGCCTCCTTTTGAGCATTTTTTCAAAAATAAATGTGGGCGGGTTTATACTCTGGTAGGGGGGTGAGTTACTCTTTAACTGGTTACCACTGTTAACCCAAACAATAGGTAAGTCTAAATTATTCACTTCATATCCTAGTATTAATGCTGCAGTTTCATAAAAATAAAATACTTAGACTGTTATAGGTAATTCATTTATTTTATGTTATTGTATACGTCTTTATGTTTACTTAGAACAATTTCTTAGAAAATTTACTCCAAGCACAGTTTGAATTTAAATGTTAATACCCAAAAAAATTTTTGGGGGGTTTATTTTTCCCACTGTTCCCTGGTTGGACCAAAAATGAACCGAACCAGGAAAATGAAACAAAGATAATAGCAGACTGGGATTTTTGGCGTATTGTTACACCTCTAATGCTGATCCGTCTCTCTTCTGGCAAGCGAGAAATAAACTGAAGAACTGTCTTAATCGTTTTTGTTTAAAGTTAGCCGTTCTTACGGATGCAAGTTTAGTGTTTTTGTTTTGTATAAAACTGAAAAACTTAACAGGAGGAAATCTAAAATGCTGTCTAGGTTTACTGGAGTCTAAAAATAAATGAGACACATGGGTGGGGCCACCAAAGGAGGGCTGTGTCCAGGAGATGTTCCATGGTAGATTTGGAGAACTTTAAAAAAGTAGACGGGACAGATATTAAAGACAGGATAGATTCCTACCAAAGGAAGTGAAATGGTTTAGTTTACTTCATGTATGCTTAGGTAGGCAGGTAGCTGCACTTATGAATTTATTTGGTTATACTTCTCCTTCTGATAAATAGGTATTTTGTCCTGTAGAACTGTAAAGGACGTGCATCACATTAAAAAAGTCTGGAAATTATCTTCCATCTTGATCTCGCTCTGCTCACATTATCTCCACAAACTGGAATAAAAATCTTTCAGACCCCACTAATGCTGAGCAGTTTTTCAGGATACACAGTAAGAAATTCTATCTGCTCTTTACACATGTTCTATCAAAATGCATTAAGTTCATGGAATGACTCAGAGAGAACAAAAGCAAAGTTCATTCTCTTGTATTTCTGCAGGAAAAGTGTGGTCAGCACCACTGGCATCATGCACTGCATTCAGAAGAGTAATGTTCTTCTTCATTTCTGCTTTGTTCTGCAGAGAAGAACGGTCTATGCAGCATGCCTGGGGAGGTCTGATGCTGGTGTGATGCACCCCGAAGCACAGAGAGCGAAACTTCTCATTTATCTTACTGCAACAGGTGGAGCTAAGCAGTTTCAACGAAACACCAGAAGGCAATCCTTGATGCAGCATGACATACTTAACTGGGTTTAACGAGGCTCTTGCAAAGTGAAAATAAAATAAAAGGTCGTACACAAATGATTTGCATGGCTGTAGTCTCCAGGGGGGAGTTTTGCTATTGACAGAAACAGAGACAGACAAAGCTGAGGAAGAGCTGCTGAAGCTGAAAGGAAGAACATCAAACTGAAAACAGAACAATTACGTAATAAAGACTAATTTCTAACCTAGTCTGCATTTTTCCCCTTCCTAAACCGCAGTAACCCTGCAATTCCTCCTCCACCACCACCCATTTACATGAAGCTGGTAAAATCTAGAAAAAAACAGCAACATTTGGGGGAAAAAGAACCCAACCCCCCCACAGATTTCACAGTAAACGAAGCCAAGTTCCTCACACAGATTCAAGCTCAGGCATAGTTACAACTAACAGCTGTTAGATACAGAGACGAACCAGCCGACAAATAACATTTTAAGACTTGCTTCGGGTTTATTTCAAATTTATTTCAAACAGTCACACCATGCAACTTTTTCAGTCCCCAAAAACACACTTGTCTATGAGCTTACAGGTATCCGTAGTGAAGAAAGTAAATGCATATTTAAACGGCAGAAACATGCCAACGGCAAAATTGGGATAAATACAGATTAGCCAAACAGCAAAACAAAACATGCTGTTAATTAAAAATATGTCCTGATAGTTTCCCCTTGACTGACTGCTGCATTTCAAGATTAATGGAAGGAAATATTTTAAGCCGGAATATGAGGAGAAAAGCTAGAAGCTACATTATGTTTTGTTACTAATGAGCATTCACAGTAAAAATATTATCCTTAAACCTAATTTTATTGTAGCTAAAGAGTACAGAGGTTCTTTCAATACCGAAATGAGAGAAATTAGTAATGGTTTGGTCTGACTTTCATGTTATTAACCCAAATAAATCAAGCTAAAGTGGCAGTGATAGCTTAGTTAGCATATGCGCTAATGTACTCAGAGGTTAATCTAAAGCTACAGGTTTTGTATAAGTGGTCAAAGGTGACGACATTGTATAAGATAAGTTCATTTATAAATTACCTTTAGATAAATAAAACCCAAGACAGTTACTACTGGTCTTGATTATACAGACATGAACTGCTAAAATGTTAATTTAAGAACTGCTATTGAACTACAATTCACAAATTTGATAGAAAGAAACCTGAAGATTCTTCGGAAATCTAATGAAAATAGTTTAGAAACGCTGGGACGGCTAACTGTGAGAACAAAGATACGTCGGCCATTTTGGAGGACATACAAAACAACCAGATGCAACGTTTGTTTGATACACAACTGATACGATATCAGTACTTGAACCAATGCGGATACTTCTACCACGCAAGAAAATGCAATGAATAGGAAGACAGGGTTTATTTTGTTATCTGCTTGTTACAACAAATGATGGTGAATTAGATTAAAAAAAATAATAAAAATGACTACATAACAAAAATTTCAAGTGAAAAATAAATCTTTTCTCTTAAAATACTGCAGAGTTTCCACATTTTAAGGTCAGGTTATCGGTCACTAACCGATATGAGTACATTAGAACGGTATCATCCCCAATACCAGTACCGGAGAATTTACTGGCAATCATTACTGAAGACGCACCAAGAAATTGCGACTGACTGGAATCAGATGATGTTGAAATAAAATAAGCAGTCATCAGTCAGAACTTCAAAACTGTTTTTTTCGTTTGTTTTACAATCCGTGTTTTTAAATCCATCTTTAGAATGCCGCTTTGCTAATGCTGCGTTCACACCGCCCAGTTGGTCTGCGTCAGGCAGGGCATTCAACGGATGAAGTTTTACGTATGTACTTTTTGGCTTCCAAAGTTTGCTTCTGAGCAAAAAGGAGCACGTGGGCAGGGATTCCTCTGTTGCCGCTTGTTCTGAATTATGGTGGATTGTAACGAGAGAGTGGCTTGGCTTTATTTGCTAGATAAAGATAGACAATGTCGACATCGGGTGCATCAGCGCTCATTCTTTAGTTGCGTTCTGAGTTTGGGGAGTTTAACCATTTGCTCCAGGAGCTGCGTATGGATGAGGTTCGCTTTCAGCGCTACTTCCGTCTGTCCCGCACCTAATTTTACGACCTCCTCGGCCGCATCGGAGCTTAAATCTCCCACCAGGACACCAACTACAGGTTTTCTGTTCCTCCTTAGGAGCGCCTGACCACCTGACTTCGGTAAGTGTTATTTCTGATTTTTTAAATCTGCGTTTGTTGAAAATGTTTTCACTTGACCCGATTCATTCAAGATACGTGTATAGTGACATAACTACAGTGAGACGCTCTGATTGGTTGCCGCACTGGGTTGGGTCCGTCAAAAGTGCATGCGGCGCCTTAGAGGGTTCGTGCTGTCGGACACGGGTTACTGGCCTGGTGCTGTGCTGCTCTGGGGGGGTCTGGGCTGGGCCTGGGGCTCGGGGTTCTGGGGCGGCGTGCCTGGCTGGGGCTTGGCCGGGGGGGGCCGCTGCCATCGGTGCCGGCTGGGGGGGGCTGTGGCCGGCCGGTGGTTGGCGGGCGCTGCTGCCTTTTCCATCTCCCCGGGCGGGTTCTTGTCGCTTGCTCCCCAGTGGCCCCTTGCCACGTCCGGGCGTCGGCGAGAGGCCGCGGCGGGTGGCCGGCATCTCCGGGCCCGATCGGCCATATTGACACTGGACATGGCTCCTGGGTCTTAGCGCTTGCGGGGGTGCTGAGGTGGGGGGCTCTGGCCGGTGTTTGGTCGGCCTCCACGGTGACTGACCGGTTGGTGGGGTGTGGGCTGGTGGGTGGAGGTGCTGGGTTCTGTTGCCTCCCGGCCATCGGGCGGTAGTAGCAAGGCTGGAGGATGTCGTCCTGGGGGTTGGCCGCCCGGGACTTCGGTCTGCTCACGGGCCTGGCGCGACATGTCCGGGGTACCCGAGTCGGTGGTGCGCCGGGTTCCGGGCTCGGCGCAGGGGCCCTCGGACGCTGGCGGTACCTGGGGCATCTCTTATTGGCGGGGAGATTTTTTACCATCTAGCACAGGCGCTCTTTTTAACGGGTTGCGCTTGGGACGGGAGGGGGGAGGGCGTTGAGGGGGAGGGGGGGGGGGGGGGGGGGGGGGGGAGGGGGGAGGGCGTTGAAGGGGAGGGGGGGCTAAACTCAACCTGGATGTCTAGTGACATGTATTTTGTTAGCAGTGTGAATGTTGGGAAGGATTAGGTATGCCCCTGGCATGGGGGCAGGTGGATTGCCGGGGCCCCCATGGGGCTCGGGGGTGCCGCTGCCGTGGGCCCCGACTTGACGTGCTGGGGCCTCCCACCCCTGGTGGATCGGGCCGAACGGGGGTGCCTATTGGAGTCAGCAGGGGAGCTGGCTCCCTGGGGTTGGCAATGGTCACCCCAGTTAGTTTCTCCCCATCCCCATGCCTCTGTCCACCTGCTCCTTCATTCTACCATTCACAAGGCCTTGGGACGTGGGCACGTCACTGGGGTGCGGGATGGAGCTTCCGTCTTCGCTACCCGGTGGCGGCCTGGGTCCCGATTTTATTGAGCAACTTAGACACTTACACTTGCAACATTTACATGGAACGCACATGTAGGGACCTGGCGGTGTGGCGCATTGGCGCTGGGGGCGGGACCCCTCATGGGGGGCCCCCTATAGGGGCCCGTTTTGGGGCCTCGCCTGTGGTGCCGGCACCCACTGTTTAAACGCATCTAGACACTGAGGGCCCGGGGGGGAGATGGGGGTACCCGGCAGTATTCCCATGTCCCACCCCTCTGTTTTAAGTGCACATTAGAACAACACGCAACAACACCACATTGAGCGGGGGGAGAGAGGCTGGGGGGGTCTTTCCACACCCCTGTTCGTTGGACCATCAGGGGTCGGAGCCCGGATAGAACATCAGGCCGTCTGGTCGGGGTCCTGGGCTGGTGGGCTGCTCTTGCCGATGTGGGGGCCTTGGCGGTCTGCTTGTCCCTGTCCTGGTGGGCAAAGGGGTCTCTCTCCTGGGTGCAGGGGCAGGGTTCTCTATTGGGGCGTCTGTCCCTGGGCCTGGGAGTATGGAGTATAGTGTACGTATGGGGGGTATGAATGAGTGTATAGCGTCCTTTTTTCGTATGTCCTGTATTTGCAAGAATGTGTACGCATGAGAGGGAGGGTACGTATGAGTGTCTCTGTCTGTCTATGTCTACCTGTCAGGTTGGGTGCTTGGCTGCTCTCTGGCCTGATGCATCTTCTTCCCTCCCCGTCACTCCCCGTCGGTGATGGTTGCTCCTGCCCGCTGGTTGATGATGGCTCTCAATGCCTGGGGCCGGGGGTACCGGTTGCGGCCCGGCTCGGTCCTGGTGCATGTCGGGCGGGTCCTGGGTAGTCCGGTGTGTCGGGCGGCCGCTGTTTCGGGCCGACGTCCTCCTTGGATTGACTGGGGCACCTCTCATGGGGGTGCCGGGGTTGTAGAACAGGTTGGTGCCGTCCGGGGGATCGGTGGGGACCGTGCCTAGCGCCCAGGCCTCCTGCCGGTTCCAGGACATCTGCTGGCTGGTCTGTTCACCTGGTGGGGCTGTCCGGCATTGGCTGGGCCCCTGATCTTGGCGCCCTACGTGGGGCGGGATCTGGACCCGGGAGCTGGAAGATCTGGATGTCCAGGTGCCGGCTGGGCGCGGCCTGGGGAGGGCGTACATCCGCTGTGGCTCTTGCTGTGGCTCCCTGGCGTGTGGGTGTGTGGGGGCGGGCCGGGTTGTTGGCGGTGGGTATTGGTCCGGGGTGGCGGCAGCATGTGTTGTCCGTCGGTTGGCTGCGGATCCCCCTTGTCTGCGGCGGCGGCGGGGGGCCCCTTGTCGGCTGGTCCCTGGTTGGGGCCCCGCTGGGGGGCGGGGTGCCCCTGGTCCCCGTGGCCTCCGGTTCCTGATCTGGGCTCGCCCTGGCGTAGCCGGTTACCGGCGGAGCCCGTGGGCTCGTCACTACGATCTCTCGGGCCCCAGCATTGCGGCTGGTGGGTGGTCCCCTGGGGCTTCCATCTGTTCCTCTCTTGGCGGGTGATCGACCCTGCGCTGATCCGCCTGTGGCCTCTGTACTCTGTGGGACCCTGGAGGCATACATCTCTTGCCTCCTCCATGTCTGTGTCGATTCCTGTAGGACGGATTGACGGTTCCTTACACCAGCTATCAATCACTTGCATGGGGAAACCTTATTCAGACCTGCATGCTCGCACACACATAGGTGTGGGGACATTGGTGAGGACGGACATATCTTAAGCTGAGGTTATCATCATTAGTTAGTTGTTCACAGGAGCTTACCAGAAACATTTGTATTATGTTCATTAATCCATGCTTGTGTGTAGTGAATGTGTAATTCTTAGTTTATTCTACTAGATCCGAACTATTGGTTTGGTTCTGTACAGTTTGTTGTTTTTGTTTTGTATTACTGTTCCTCTGCCGTCCGGCAGAGGTGGAGGACTGGGATGTTTTCTTGTGTTCTTTGTTTGCCTCCCTGTCTTGTGTCGTCGGTTCGCGCCTCTGTGGAAATTGAACCCACAGTAATCACTAATAAAGATTTTTCATACATATACATCAAGTGGCGTACTACAGCGAAGCTGTAATACTCTGCTTGGGAAAGTAAAACTGTTGGGCTTGTACTTGGTACTCAGACACCAATTCTGAGTAGCATACTGCTAGACAGGACACGTTAAAAAAAAAAAAAGTTCAGCTAGCTGAACGTCTGCGTTGCTTGCGTTGGTACGTTGCCATATGAAACGCAAGTGAAGTTGATGGAGCCAACATACACAACGCACCGCAGAGACTCTGACGGACCTCTGACGTACTCCACCATAGACTTTACATGTAATCTTGCTGCAACTGACGCTGACGCATGGGGTTGGTGTGAATACAGCATAAGTCTTGAAGTCACTGCACACATTTCTCCAGACCATCTCCCCCTCACTGGAGCAACAATCATATTAGTCTTTTATCTTATAACCCTTAAAACGGATAAGGACTTTGCTTTTATTTTTATGTTCCAGGTGCATCATCTTCACTCTTCTGCAACTTTCAGTTGTCTTGTGCTTGATTTTTTTACTTTTATATAACTCTCGAGGTCAGACATAGAAGTGACTATATGTATTATGATATACAAGCCTAAATACAGCTACAAGAAGTACCTTTATCAAACCAAAAGGGTTTTAACGCAACATCTCAGCCCATGTAAGTATAGTCACAACTAAAGTACTCTAACTGGTTGTTTTCCTTTATTTTTACTCAGAGTGGACACATTAACCATCGGGATATGCACAAGTAACTAATTGTTTAATATTTACAACTTGTCATGTAAAAAAACAATAAAAATCCTCACTTTACCGCTAACAGTCGAGTTGAACGCTTTAAGACATTTGATGATGATCAGCTTTGCTGTAAGGGTCCAACAATAACCAGGAAAACCAGTTAGAACCTGCATGTGTCTAGTATTATAATAAATCCAAACTTCTGTTTAAAAAAAACCAAACACACTGCAGCTTCACCACCAGCATTTGGTGCTCTCACATGCTGCATCACTTCTATCATCATTCCTCCAAGATGGACCGCGAGCAGATTTGTTGACGTAATTGAAACCACACAGAAGGGGAAACGCAGTGACCCAGTTCTGAAGGAGGCGACCCACCACAACTGTCGATGCATGCAGCAAGGTTATGTTACCTTCAGAGGAACAGCAAGGGCAGAGGGAGAGCGGTCTTCGGCGAGGCATCACCACAAAGGGCTCAACTTCCACAAGATGAGGGTGGGAAATAATGTGAGGGGGGGTGGGTGCATTTGGGTGCAGGGGCCGGGGAGAAAGAACCATGAGAGGATGATGTAGAAGAAAGAACAGGACACCACAAAAAAGCACAAAGATGAGGAAGGAAGGGGAAGGGAGAAAATATCAAGGAGAAAAGTCAATAGAGGTGAGAAGATCCTAAAGAGAGGAGCTGGGAGAGATAAGCTGTGGTGTGAAAAATAAAAAAGGATAAAAACACAGAAGGGAAACAAGTGAAAACAAATCCAGAGCTGCAAAAGAAATTAAGCCTCCTTTTTCATCTTCCATTTGCAGCTCTGCAGATAAACCTCAATTAAGTAACCGCTCCCTATGGCAGCCACAGAATACGTACAGCCTATAACATATGGTCAGTGTTAATCAAAGCACATGAAATCATTTCATACCGTTATTACAGTCATTACTGATCACCACGCATGCTAATAACTGCTTAGTCTTTAAAGAGCCTCTCTGAATAAACACCTGTCTGAACATGTTTAGACCACCCAGCCTAATGTGCCGTCAGTGTGGAGACTTTTGAAGTTCGGGAGACTTTTGAAGTGCAAATTGGGATTTATTTTTCTAATTTGCTTCCAGAGACGAGATTTCCTTAAGAAAAAAAAGAGGGGAAGATTGTAAACAGCATGGGCTCCTTTAATAATATTAAAATAATGAAGGTAAAACGTGCGTTGCTCAGACAGTTTAGAGAGGATGCGGTGTGGATTATGTGCGACATAGTTAGGAGGTTTTACAGTTGGTGGTTGAAGAGCTTCGGGAGGCTGAAATACTGGATCGTAACGACAAGAGACTATCACAGAGAAAATGGGAAAGCTGCTTATTAAAGTGTGTGTTTTGGAAAGAATTGAGTCCTAATGGCTTTTAAATAGCTTCCTCAAATTACGCAAATATTTCTTTAATACATTTTACGCCCCATAGATTCTTATCTGTACAGGAATACCTACGTTATCTGATTACATTTTAATAGAAAAATACATTCACAAAAACAAGTTTATGTGACAGAATTTAAAGAAAAACCAATAAATGGGTTCTGCATCATTACAGGTATTCAATCCCCCAGGAACCATGTGATACCGGCCCTCCTAACTTAACAGCTGCTTTCCACAGCTGATATTATTTTAGTGTCTTCTTTGGACCCTTTCTTTCCACATATTATATATATATATATATATATATATATATATATATATATGCCTCAGGGTTCAATACTTGGACCTCTGCTTCTTCATCCGTGCACTAAATTAATTTAGTGAATATTTTCTTGTAGAAATTCAGATGATACTCAGGCTTATATGTTGAGAAACCTGAGGTGATTTTCTTTAAGGCGCTTGTGAGTCAGTAATGGAGATTTTCTAGAAAACAGAGACTCTTCATGGAGAGAAATCCATCTTTAAATTAGGTTTTAAATCTGATTGTAAATAAAAGATGTAGAGTCGAATCAGTGCACTGTTGGAATTTTTTCAATGTCTGTCAAAAATTAAACTGATTCTTTCGAAAGATTAAAAGTAAACTATTATTAAAGCCCTATTATTTGAACATTTCTCAACATTAATACAGACTGTTTTCAAGTATCGCTTTTGTTTTATACTTTAGCTATGTCTGCTTGTCCTATTTTATTTATTTAAAACTATTCCAATTGATTCTTCAGTCAAGTGTATACTTTCAACTTTCAGTTATAGGAGATAATAAAATCAAAATAATTTCAGGGATTGATTTGTTTAATGTTGATCAAAGAAAAAAAAAGTCATGTATAAGTTACTCTTTATTTATTTCAAAAATGGAATGGAAAAATGGAAGGGTCCTCCTGCTGAATACCGCACTACAGAACTTTTACCCCGCGGATTGCTTCTCCAGATGTACTGATGAGTTTTGCTTTAGCTACGCGCTACCTAAACAAACCAGTGTTTTTGAGCCTTGAGCCATGGATAATTCATCCATACTACACCCAGTGTGAATCTGGGGTAAGAAAAGTTGCAGTGTTACGTCGGCCAAGCAACAAGATGGGAAGTCACGTCAGAGAACATTTCCTTCCCCTCACTGCTGTGACAGATCTTTTCTGTGAAACTGTTACTCAGGTAGAGGTCAACGTAGGATTAGCTACTAAAACGAAGCGTTACAACTTTTCAGCCGCTGTGAGAGAGACGTTAGAGATACAGCAGGATGTATGGATGTTAAACTAGCCGTGTTGCTACTGGATTGGTGAGTAATAAATTCTTGTTACGGGTTTTTTTGGGCATGATGGGATACAGTGCCAGGGAAACAGTTTGATGCCTTTCCAGTTGGATGTTTTCTCGTTTAAGCTTGTAAAACCGTCAGTACACTTCTTCAGGACCGCTCCATAGAGATTTCCACATCCACTTTGGCTGTCGGTTCGGTCTTGCCAATAGCCAGCAGCCCCCATGTTGGGATGCAAATATTATAAAACACTGTATTTATGGTTGTTAATGCATTTTGGTTCACTCTGTAGTTTCAGTGCGTTTCATAGTGAGTTACCGCTGCATTAAAATGCGTATTATTCAGTTAAAGTGATGTTTTCAGACTTAAGTTAGTGCTAATCCATTAGCAGAAGTAGCTCTGTAGATCTTCACAACAGTTTTTGGTCATGATGATCCCATTATCCCATTATTGCTTTAATCAATTGCTAATGATATCTTGTTTGCCCATTTTTAATTTTCATACTAATTATTATTTTTGATCAAATGCTAAATGGCATTGTTGTATTGTCTATTCTTTCTTGTATTTTAATATTGTTTGTTGATTATAAATGCCTTCTTTTACTGATTATGTTTTAATTTTCAAATGTTTTATAACCATGTAAAGCACCTTGAATTACCTTGTGTTGAAAGTATGCTAAACAAATGAAATTGCCTTGCCGTGATGATGTGCTACAGTGCCGTGTTGCACCAAGATAGTTATATAAAAATTGTATACCCTGACGCGGAGTGCGCACTAACTCATTAAAGCGGTGTTTGCTTTCCTTTGCTGTTTGATGGTTAATCAACGTGGTTGGTTTGATGGGTTTTTGTTTTTTTTGGCTGGTGATCTTGTAAAACCATCAGTACACTTGTTCAGAAGCACACATGGAGATTTGGTTTCACTGCAGCGACGTTATACCACAAGCCATGAGAGACCGACAGAGGGCAAATAGCTGCATAGCTACAGAGTGTTTTTTTAAACTATTATTGTTTAAAATATGTAAAATAAAGAAACATTTCAATTTTTTTTCTTGATTTAAATGGACTGAAAACGTAGCAAACCGTGATTGTACTGAACCGTGACTTACTGTCTTGCCTTATCACACAGGTTTAGGATGCCATTTCAAGTGGGACTGAATTGTTTTTATCTGCTTTCGTTTGTAATTTTATCTAAGCTTTTATTTTTCATTCCAAATGCCTATTATTCTTTTTAGTCTTATTTCAGCAAAAAGTGCTTTATAAATAATGTTGACTTTGAAAGACAGGAAACTGGTACCAACAAATCAGCACTCAAAGTCCATGAGCCAAACAGTTTAATAGGAAAAACAGCACGCCTCTGGTTGACCGGTTACTGCGAGGATGATTTCAATTTTCACTTTTCAAAAACTCAACGCCTTCACCTGTCAACCAAACATAAGGAAACAGCTTTCGAATGCATATCGCTGAAATTCCACTGACTCTAAATAAAACCATTTGCTTCCTGCAAAAAAGCTGCAGAGCTCACAGCAGACATGAGGAAGTAAAAATAAAAAAAAAGATGGATTCCTCTGCAAGATAACAATAACGGACAGTGTCACCCAGAAAACACAGAGATAGCTCATGAGTACCACGCACACTTCAGACTAAGCCGCTGCAGTTAAAGCGTTTCAGCACTGATTTATCAGGACATACAACATAAACACTCTGGGAGTAACGCATCTGAGCAGGTGGGAGAAAGCAACTATAGGGAATATAAAGCAGAACTACAGCAGCATGGATTTATGGGTGGAAGCGCCAGGCCAGCAGTTTAGTATGAGTCAGTTCATGGAGGTTATATAGGAGTGTGTGTGAAGAAGAGCTGGGTTTCATGTGCCTTAGATATTGATATATTCCACCTTAAATGTGCAAATTATTGAAATGAAGGCCAAGATGAAAAAAAAAAAACGGAAACCTGGATTAATTTTAAATATTTATATTTAATCACAAGAATGTGAGTTTTAGAGCGGATTAAAAAGGGTACCTGGGAGCCTAGATATATCCAAAATCTATATCCAAAATACCTAAAACGGTTTGGTTATTTATTTATTTTTAATAATAATAATCTCTTTAAAAGATAAGGCTTGCATTTACATTCCTCATTTTTTAAAAAATAAACCCGCAAAGAAAAGATCAACTCCATCATGCTCCATATCTGAATAATTTATCTCTATCTACCCTGTCAGTGGAATTAGAAGTATCCAAAACTCGGAACCATTTGGGGCAAACATGGATGTAAAAAGTGCATGTGTTGGAGACGGACCCAGAGAAAGAGACACATTACTGACAGGAAACCGTCCAGCTTAAACGCTCTGGCTGCTGCATGGATGGATAAAAGTGCCTGTCGGGGATCAACAAAGTTAAATATTCAGGTATTACCAATGCTGACATTATTTTCCATGAGTTTAAGTTTATATGTATATCTATATATACACACACACTCACACAGTACCTACAGTAAGTGCTGGTATTATATTGAAAAACAAACTAAGAAGTGTTCATTCTGCTTAAAATGAATTATTTTCTAAATGGGTTATTTGGATCATTTTTTTTTTCATTTACGTCTTTAAAATAGCTGAATTCGCCCACGGCATTATATTTTTGAGAGGACATCTGTGATTTATATACATTCTGGACTCTGTTCTGTTCTTGCTTTGCTGCGGATAAAACCGAATTTCCCCTTGTTAGACCATAAAGGATTATTTGATTTTCTTCTATTCTGTTCTTATCATTTACATAAATATTAAATCAGATGTCACTCAAGTAGCCTTTTTTTCCAAATACCTTTGTTTACTCTTACTCGAGTCATTTTTGGGACATCTACTTTTTACTTTTACTTGAGTAAAACATTTTACAGTAGTACGACTCTGAGTCGAGTACAATTTTTGGACACTACTCCCACCTCTGCTTAAGTTTTTGAACTTTATAATTTTTCTCTTGAATCCTCTTTCTAGTAAAAGAATCAGACATAATAGTCACCTTTAGCTGCTAAAGTGGGAATAATTCAGAGAAAAAACTGACTCAGAGGAATCTTATCCCAAATGTCCATCAGCATCACAATTTTCAGGCGCATTAAGGTATTTTTTACCTTGGATTTGTTGACTCAGTGTAATGCTTTGTATTACGAATGTCCTTCATGCCCGAGCTGAAGCCTCCAGATCTGATGTGTTATCAGACACTACACTAAAGTGTTTTACATTTTAGGAGCACATTCCAATGAATCCAACAATGATGTCTCTGACAGTGTTGGCTGCTGCAGCCCCATGTGTGTCCATGTCCAGAGCTGCTCTGCAGTATGCACCACACAATGCTACGGTGTTAAGCTCTAGTGTGCTTTTTTTTTTTTAATGGCATTTTATGCATGAGAGTGTAACATTACTAAAAAACGAGTGGGGGCCAAACAGTATGTAATCAGCCTTCAATTGTGCACGTTCTCCCCCTTAGAAAGATGAGACAGGTCTGTCATTTTATAGTCACAAGTCAACTGTGAGAAAAAGAATGACATTTATTTTTTCTAAATCCAGAAAATCCCATTGTCTAGATTGTCTAAGAATTTATTTTGATAATGGTGCAGAAAACGAGCATGTAGCCACTAAAACCAAGCAAAGATTTTGGCCCTCACAGGCCTGATACTCCTTTAAGAAACTCTTCAATACTCCACTCATTACCGGTTTTAATAACACCTGTCCATGCCTTTAAACGGTCAGACTCCAACCTCCACCAGGACCAGAAAGCTGTCTAAGCACACCAGGAACAAGATTGCACACCTGCACAAGGCGGGGATGAGCCAATCTACAATAGACAAGCAGCTTAGTGAGAAGAGATCAGCTTTTGGAGATGAAGAAATCTGGGACCACAGTAATAAAGTACTAACAAACTATGTCATGATTAATTCAGATCCTGGAGTCTTTCTGCTTAGGCCAGCAAATGTTCTGACCCATCTAGAGTTTCCCGGTGACCATCAAGATAATACAGAGGAGGATTAGGAGAATGTCATTTAGTCAGCAGAGACTAAGAAAAATATCGCTGTGTTTGGAGGGGGAAGGATGCTGGGTAGTGAAGCACGATAGAGCAAACATCATGCTGTCGGACATGACGACTGAAGGAAATGTTTAATAGGGCCATGTATCGTGAAATTTTGGGCAAAAACCTCCCTTCATCAGTGAGAGCATTTTAGATAAAACCTGACTGGATTTTCCAGCATGACAATGATCCAAAACGCACCACTCTCGCAAAGAAGGAGTGGCTACGTAAAAAACCTTATCAAGGTCCTGCAGTGGCCGAGCCAGTCTCTAGACCTAAATCCAGTAGAGAATCTATGGCGGGAGTCGAAAGTTCACATTCATGTGAAGATATATGGGAAACATTTGATATCTGTCATTGCCAACTAAGGTTACTTTACAAAGGTGAACTTTTGTTATTGGCCAAATACGTGTTTTCTGCATCATTATATGAATCAATTCTCTAAAACTTACACAAGGTGATTTTCTAGATTTTTCTTTTACATTCTGCCTCTCACAGATGAACTGTAGCAATCATTAAAATTAAGGATCTCGCTCATCTTGTTAAGTGGGTGAACGTGGCCCCCCCCCTTTACTGGATTTAGGACTCTGCATCGGGGACAAAAAAAAAGAACTTATTGGAAAAAATGTGGATCCGTTCTACAGCCATAAGGTAAAGTTCTACAGCCATAAGGTAAAGTTTGAAATATGCATTTTTCTTCCTGCCTTAATATAATGTACAACACGGATCACAAAATTAAAACGTAGCAGCTAATCTTCCATTCCCTCGTTCTTTTTTCGAAACGTCCTGGAGATTGAAGATGAGCTTCATAAAAACAGTGCAGGGCCAAGTGTCTGATCTCTGGTGTAAAAAGTGTCATGACTAGAAACCCAGTGAGGAAGGTGGATGGGGAATGAAGGAGGAGGGGTTAAGGAGCACCAACAGTGCAAAGGCCACCAGGCACTACAGGAAGACAGGTGGGGTACAAAGCTCAAGTAGTAAGACAAGTGGGGGAAGAAGAGATTGGGTTAGCTGTTGGATTAGTTTTAAAGCGACAGATTTGAAATACATACCGCCCAGATGCAAGTCCAGGATTTCACTGTAATTAGAATCTCCCCAATAGTCTACAACGACAGGGTAGATTAGAGATAGGAGTTATTTTACACGACCGCAAACTGGGCATCCAAACACAAACACAGAGAGAGCAAAACCTTCAGCATGTCATGCAAACACACAGACACGCTGCAGCGACACTCTGAACAAAGAGAGTTCGGCAGTACTCACATTGTGTGCTGGGGCGTAGCACTTTGGTGCAAAACTAAGAGAAACATGCATTTTCCAAACATGATAAACAGATGGTTGGATAGATTCGCTGCATTGCTGTTTACTGGGTCGGTTTTAGGCTCAAATGCATTGAAAAAAAATGTTGAGGTTTAGTCAGTACGACAAGGTGAGGTTGGTTTGGATGGCTAACATACTGCAACCAGAGAGCTCCAAACAAATCTCAACAAATATCTGCATCATTTCACTTAACAATGTCAGATATCTCCTACAACGGACCTTCTAATCAATGCAACCTGGATGCCAAACATTCAGCTTGCCGTTTTTGAGATGGAAGCGTGATCAGAGTACAGAAACTCTCCTCGTTGAGAGGCAGCGAGGGAGACTGAACACATCCAGAATGAGCAGAGACAAATCCATGTCGGGACACACGTTCTCCGGATCTCGCATGCAGCCCTGAACGCTGACGATGGCAGACATGTGATGAACAAACAGACGTCAACGTGTTTGAATATGGAGATGAAGTGCTGCAGTGTGTCACCATGGACGGACGGACTCCATATGACGGTGTGCGAAACGGAAAACCACCAAGTAAAATCTAATACCTGATCTTCTCTTGTGCTGTTTGGGTAATGTACAAGTACCTTTATACAAGCCTTTAAGAGAGTAGAGCAGTACACAAGTTAAACACAGATTCCAACAGTATGATTTTATGAATATCTGATGAGAGAAAATAAACTTTGCTGGGGAAAAACTGAAAAGTTTGGGTCAGTCCACATGCATCTGCATGGTGCACGTTTGTACTTCATTCTAGTGTTAACAAAATACGTCCTTACATTAATGGTGGGATTTAATATATTACTATTTATGGTTTAAGGGCAAATACCATCATATTTTCTGTAAATTGTGAAAGAAAAACTGCAGAAAAAACGAAAAAACTAGAATATAGTATGACGCTTTTTCCTCAAATCTTCTCATCAGATGATGAGTTTCCTGGATGCATTTTCTCAACCCCAATTTATATCATGTTTATGCATCAAAGGCAGTGATCCAAACCGTTCAAAACAGCATCTGCATGAAGAAGATTAACTGACCTCTGATTTGATATATTGTGGAGCTCTAATTGAAAGCGTGAATAATAAGTCACGCTAGACTTGTCTGATGTTTCTCAACAAAGTATTTTGTAATGAAAATAGCTTTCTAGCGAAGCTTCTCTTATAAAACAGGAACCATGAATCTGCAGCGTCTGACGGGTCGTTGTTGTAGCCAACATTGCAAATAGAAAGCCTTTCAAATAGGAATAGTCTGGTGACCGGAAACAGAATAAGGATGCAGAAAGGAAACGTGTTGAGCTACACGGACCACTGAGGCAACCATAGCTGTTTGTGAGCATAATGTTCACTGAATAAGAAATGGATTCATTTTATTTTGCTTTTCATTTATTAGGTGGTCTCTTTCCTCACAAAACATCTTCAGATGTTTGCAGATTGTGTCGAATCAATTAATAAAGTGGGGTTATTTCCTGTCCATCCCTCAGATGTGTAGCATTAGCTTTAAGTGACGCTTTTTGGGCTAAGCGACACAACTTTTGCCGTAAACGTTTCTGAAGACGGCCTTGTTGAGCTTCAGACTGTTAACCCAGAATAATGCACTACAGCTATGGCAACACATCACAATTAAACCCTCACAGGTGAAACACGGACTGAAAATGGAGAAAAACGCGGTTGTGAGCATCACAGTAATATTGTTACTCACAAATGGAGAAAAAAAATACAATATTCTAAATACTTCTCTAATTTTTGGGTTTCAAGAGACAGTTTGCAGTTGTCTGTCACTGTGGTGAGTGTGCTCTTCATATTCCTTCCATCGGGTTTGTAAAGTTTCCAAGCTATAACGTTTCTCCTAATAACTGAATAAATCCCCGTTCAAATCTTCATTTACTGAACTTAAATCAAAGCTATATTCTCTGTTTCTTTTGTTTACACACCTGAGGTAAAAAAAAACTAGCTATCTTGCAGCTCTGTGTACTACTCTGTAGTGTTTGCCACAGATTTGAAAGCAATGTGTGGTTACCGCCCGCTTGTGACTATAGTTAACTTTCTAAAGATTGCGTAATCGCTTGTTTGCCAAGGTGTCCCTACTGTAACGCACTTGAATAAAAAATAAAAAATTATTGGCAGGTTCCAGCTAATAATGGCATGCTAAGGAGTAACTTCAGCTATTTAAAACCACAAGCGACAAGTTGGAAGAAAACTGAAAAAAAATGATGATATGTGCCCTTTAGACACTAGACATAGCAAACGGTTTGAGATTGTCTGTGATAGCCACTTGCCAAGAAATTTTGAGATCATTACTGCCAGTTTTGACAGTGGTAGAACTAAATAAACGGTAAATGTGGGCAGATCTGTCAGTGGAGAGAGAATCCCCGCTAAAACAGCGGTTTGCGTGGTCACAGATTTACAGATATTGCTGGTATTCCCTTTGGAGCGTCTCTAAAAGGTTTAACTCATAATGACATGAACATAAAATGAGGTGTTAAGAGTGGAGGCTCCGGTGGGACGCCAACAGGGAAATCAGATTTAACCGTCAGTCGTAAAAAAAAAAAAAAGAGCCTTTAAAAGATTAATAATAAGCAAATAATAAAAGTGGCGACAGCAATTAGCTTCCTAACTGTGGAAGTCATGTCGAATTTGGGGTAATATCAAAGATGAAGCACCTGCTTGAACGCAGCCACGGATTTAAAGAAAAATATGAATATGAAAGCTGAACAAGTTGTTACCTGCTTCTCCCCTCAGTGCCTTCTCCACAGCTACACCTCTCTCCTCCAGCTGCCTCTGCTTCTCCTCCACCTGCTCCAGCTGCCTCTGGATGATCTGAGCAGACATATAAGGAATTAATGACTCAGAAAAAAAGATCAATGTCCATTTAAATAAATCTGCTGCTATCAGGGAGGAAAAATGCGAAGTGGCTTCTTCATCACCCTCATAAACATCAAGCTGAATCCAGCGGTCCATATTAAACCAGGCGAGCTCTTTATAAGCAGTAGAGTGTTAAAAAAACGCTGGTAAGAATTAGCCAAAATATCTGCACTGATCTCACATTTACATCCTTACACACAGAGAGCTATTTCAAGTGGGCTTTTCTTTACATTTTGAGGATTCTGGTTTTCGGCTAAAAAAATCCCACATTTCAGTTTCACAACGATGATGATGATGATGAATGCTAACTTGGTGGAACAGGCTGTTATTAACGCAAAGCTCAAGTAGGGGTAAGTCCCTGTAGGGCACTGCAAAAGACCGGTCACAGTGCAGTGACTATGGAAGATTTAGTGAAAGGAAAAACTCTGGTGTTAAGGGAAATAATCCCAACCCTGAAAGGATTCTGACACAAAACCCAGTTAAGAGTTTGGGGAAACGATAGCTAGGGGAGCTAACCCTGTTTTACAGCCGCGTCAGGAGCCTGAAGAACTGACACACTCTGCTGAGTCACATCTCATTGTATTAGGTGGCAAGTAAAAAAAAGAGAAAACAGCTCCAGCTATGATAATTCAGCATAAAAAAACAAAACAAGAATGACACCAGGAAAGCTTTATTTTCGGCCTTGTACCTGGGCTCGATGCAGCCTTTTGAGCTCCTCCTGCTTCGCTTGTCGTCGGGCGGCTTTCTGGACTCTGCGTGTGAGCTTGTCATTCAGCTCTTCCTCTGTGTAGGCTTTCTGCTGGAGCACAAAAAAATATGGTTCAGAGAATCTCATTTATAAATGTTTCACACTGGAAGCGGCCTGACACTTCAGAAAACGGTCGGTCGGAGGGGCGCTGTAACCCAAGAAGGAATATTAAAGGTAACATCTGTAGGTTTTCCATAAACATGTACATATCCTGCGACAAGCCATCTAGCAATATGAATTAACATGGAGGATATAAGAGTTTACACAACAATTTGAAAAACTTCTACTTAAACTAAATCCATTTTGAACGTTTTTCAGCATGTGTACGAGTAAAACCCAACTGAGCAGCGTGATACAGGAACAATCAGCGTTTTAAAACTATCTAGGAGACTTTTTTTTTTTTTTTTTAAGGAACACTTTCTCTGCTGCTTGGCACCTCAACCGGACCCAGATTAGGAAGCACAAGTCCTGTTCAAACCCTGACCTCCAGCAGCTTGCAAAAGGATTTACAGCCCTTATTGTTGTTCACGTTTCATCAGCTTACAACCACAAACCTCAGTGGAATTCATCGTGACTTTATGGGGTAGACCAACATTAAAGGGGACATGTTCTGCATATCTTGCGTCATCCTACTGTGTTGCCATTGGGGTCTCTGCTGTCTCCACAAACAATCCAAACATGAATAAAAACCATCCATCCATTTTTTGGGGGATAATTTGTGCGGTCAGAAATCTTGTTTCTTCAAGCCATTTGAAAAAGCGCCTGAATATGACCTCAAATAAGCTGAATTTGAATATAACGGCCCTTAAGGGATCTAAACAGCTCATTCTGAAAGGCTCTGAAATTGAGGAGGTGACATCGCTTTGTTGTGGATTTTGTAAGAACTTCGTTAACATGTTTTGCAAAAGCCATAAACATGTTGTTAAAGAGGAAGTACAATGATTAAACCCTAAAGATGTGGTTAAGATTTCGGGTGAAGCGCCCTGCGTGAATACTTTGCAGACTTTGAAGTCTGGTCTTCTCTTTTCAGAGCTTCTTCTTCTTCCACGTTTCTCCCCGACATCACCGCAGCTCAAAGTCAGTCTTTAAGGTCCCGTTTTCTGTGTGTTTTACTTCTTTCCTTCGTTTAACACACCTGAAGGAAATCCTGGTTCATCTGCACAACTTGGACAAGCTGAGGCGGTAGGCGGACCTTTTGAATCCGCAGTGTTGCAGCAACTCAAACAGGTAGGACAGCAGTCCTCTAGGACAAGAGCTGGACACCCCTGTCCTACATGTAACCTGCAAACAGGTGTCATTATGGCTTTCCTGCTGCCACTCTTCAATAAAGACCAGATTTGTGTTTGACAAACAGTTAGTCTAATGTTCCCATGTGGGTAGGGGATCTGTGCAGCTCCTCCAGAGGTACCATGGACTTTTTCACCGATCTCCTTGCCTTGCATTTGATTCGATCCTTCATGTCTTGGTGGGTCTGAAGTTGCACATTCCTCTTTTCATGTTGAGCTTTCAGAGCTGTCGAAAGTTTGGTTGCAATAGATTTTTTTTAAAGGCAACATAGTAAGAAGGGGGTGAATACTTTTGCAAGCCACAGCAAGGCTAAAAAACCCTAAATAGATTTTGGAGGTGTAATGATACAAATGTATATATTTTTTGCATTTTATAGACCAGAGAACAAAGGATTTTAGAAAATATTTTTTTTTAATTGTGTTTTAGAACTTCAAAAGGTGGACTGTAAAAAACTGACTGGAGATCTGATTAGAATTTTCTTCCAACAAATACATGATAAATTGGTGTAGTAAAAGTGAGGATGGATCATGCAATGGTAAAAACAATATAAAAGCATTTATTTTTAATGCCATAAATACCAGGGATGTGCCTGTGCATGTTATTTTCAGTTCAGCCCTGTTGGTTCAGTACCAAATGAATCCAGCTCTTTTCTACCTGAACACGGCAGAATGTTTATGTGAGTACTGGGCAACTTTAAAAAGTGACACCGAACCAGAAATGACTCGCGGCTATCACTAAACTCTGCTATTCATGAACAATAAGGTCCACAACGTGCTCCGCACTGAATCACCTGAAATAATGTCAAGCTGAATGGAAACGTAATTATTTCTTCATATCAGAGATGTGAATATTCAGTTTGACGTCGATTCAGTTGAGAAGTTTAGAGAGAACTAAGTACCATAACTACTGCTAAAATAAAAAGATTGAAAGATCTGCTTCAGTCCACCTTTCTTTGTCCACTGTCGCTGCATGAGGAACCATTAATGTTCCCAAACAGCAGAAGTCCAGATGTCTCTGATTTGCTTTGCCCTTGCTTTATGCAACGTATAAAGCAAACATCCTGCATGTGTTCAGGCTTATAGTTGTTCGATGTGTGTGTACCATTACACTCCTGGTAAATACCTCCTTCACAAATATATGTTTGACAAAACGATCAGTTGGGCAAAAATGATTTTTTTTTTATATCATAATAATTTGTTTTAAATAAACAAATCAATGAAAAAAGATTTTTTGGGCTCAGAAATTCAGATTTGTATGTTTTAGGTAATTAAAAATACCTTGATAGCAAAAGCGTTTGTTTCTGTACTTCCAGGTTTTCAAAGTATTTTCTGATTGCTTAGGAGACACATTTTGGTTTTACCATCTCAAAGGATAAATTACAGTTTGCTTATACAAAGAAACTGGGAGATTTTCCTTATCAGACGACCCCTTAGACATGAAAGCTTTCATAAATCAGAAGAAAGGAGTAAAAGCAGTGAGACAGAACAAGCTGCTTCAGCCCGTTCACCGGAGTAAATCCACAGCTGCATGACGGATGAATATTTATGACAAACAAGTCAGAAAGAAGATTAGAAGACAGAGGCAGCCTTATCAGAGTGACCAGAAGAGGGAGTGCTGTAAGAAGAAGAAGTCATCCAGCGGTGAGAGAGTCAGCGTTGCTTATTAGTTTGGGAGCAGCCATAGGCAGCGTGCTATAACTGTGCAGGAAGTGAAGGGAGGTTGGGTTTGCTTTAAACGTATGTAATACTGCTACCTTTGTGGCGTACGATCTCTTGAACGCCAGCGCGTGAGGCACATAAACAGACTTGATGACGACAAAAAACAGAAAACAGGGAGGAAAACAGACATGATAGAGACGACATGATTAATTAGGTTAATGATTATGTCAAACAGGTCAAACATCTCAACAGTAAGGGACTATTTAGTTGGTAACAATCAAAACAGGCAATGTTAATATCCCACTCAGCTAGACACAGAATCGTGGCTAAAGTATTTACCCCCTTACAGATTTTTTCATTAAACAGTAAAAAATAAATACCATTTTGTTAAAGCATTAATTAGCTGTGATTAGCCACGTTTATAGTTCATTTTTTAATAACCACACATTACTGCAAGACCTACAGAACTAAAAGAAAATCACTGCAGAAGGACTGAACTACAGCCTGAACTAGGCTAACATATCAAGAAGCATCAAATCATGCCCCAATCGAAACCAAATTGACGAACAGATAGGAATAAAGTCATTCACATCTGTCCGTCTCTAAGAGTCTTTGAGACCCAAAGAACCGCAGTCAACCTTTATCCACAGCTGGAGCCAAAACGGAGCAGCGGAGAAGCTTCTCGGACGCGGACAGATAACCGAAACGACTCAAAGAACTCAACATCTAAAGCTCTGGGGGCCTCACCTGGCTCAGTGAAGGTCAGAGTTCATGTTCTGCCAAAAACAAAAACACACTGATGATCTAAAGGATTTCAGGGAGCAATTGGAAAATGCTGTGTCGCATTTACCCATCATTTTCAGAGTCATCTGTAATTTTGACAGATTAGTGTTTGCACTTCTGAACACTTGGTGCAGAAATGTTTCACTTTACACACAGTGTTCAGGTAACTAAATTTTTTTTTTTTAAAGATTCCAGGTAAGCATTTAATTTCCATGCAGAGGACGAACCGGTTGTATTTAAACTGCAATCGTTTAATTTGGTTGTTTATATGTGGTTCTCTGTTAAGCTTGTTGGGATTTGATATTAATTGAAATGAATTGGGGAAAAAAAGCATTGAAGATGTTTATTTTAATAACAGATGGATAAAAATAGATTATGACCGGAATTTCCCCCCAATTTCCCAACAGTGAGTTCTGGGGTCCAGCAGAAAATCCATTGTTACATCTTTGCTGAAAAGCACATCAACAAGTCCACCTCTAGATGGCAAAAAAAACACAAAAAACCATCAGCAGTGGCCAAGTCAAAGTGTAGACAGTAATAAAAACGTCCAGCTGTGCTTATTTGACCTTAATGTTGGAAAACGGCAGAGAAAAACAAAATCCGTAAACGTAAAAGACGACAACCAGCCAAGCAGAATGACAAAGAATCAAACATTTTAGCAGCCCACAAGAAGGTTTCCCCAACAATGTTCCAGTTGTTGTTTAATACTGGATACATTTTGGGTTTTTTACATCAACCTTCATTGACTGAAGATGTTGTGTATTCTGAGCATTTTCGCTTTGTTGCCTTTCTCAATTACTGGTTCGGACACTCTTATTATCTCATATTTATGCTACGTTATTCAGTCAAAAATAACCGTGGTTGACAACAAACTTCGGAGGAAAAACGTAAAATTTAAATACAGCACATGCTTTAAGACGCAGATCAAAATTCAAGACTTTTTAAAGTCTTCTTATTCACAAATTCATAAATTCAATGCTTTTAAGGCTTTTTAAGGCCCTGTCGGAACCCTGTGAAGTTCAGTACAAACAGTTTTTAGGCCGCTTTAATACAGCAGCAGATTTGTTAAATAAATCAAAGTATAACGTGGAAAAACTGATTTGATTTTATTTACTCAGGCAGTGTGACAAAAACTGAAGAAATCTGTAAGAGAGTAAATATTTTCCCCCAGATTTGTAGATCAATCTAAATCTACAACAAAACACCAAACTACAAGATAAAATCTGAAAGTTTCTGCTCTAAACCTACAGTCTACATCCGAACATTTCTACTGCTGATGAAGAGAGAAACTGTAACCCTGACAGTCGCTCCAGACTTCCCATGACTCCCATGAGACCTCTCTGAGCTACACAAGGCATTGGAGCCATGCAGTCTGCATTCAAATCACTGTTCAGAGGGGTACAATATCTATGTTGGTTTGTTTTACTTCAAACCTTATCATCACAAAGCTGTAAACTAACAGGGAGCTTGTCGAGGGTTTCACAATGGTCGACAAATTCGTGCCTCTGACCCTGAACTCGACTGCGTTTCTCTAGAACGACCAGGAAAACAAGGACACAGAGCTGCAGCAGGGAGATCAACTTTGAATTTCACAACGTAACGAATGCAAATTAATTCAAATGAAAGCGGCTGCGTTAGAAAATGTGAGGTTTTTGTGAACTAGGTGTCCTCAGATGATCTGCTGTGGCCTGCATACAGAACAAATGCAGGCTCCAAATCTGCCTGCATGATTTGTTTTGGGAGAACATAAAGCATTTCTTATTCTGTAGAAAAACTAAGTAATGATTCAATTTTAGTTTTAAAATCCAAGGCCAGGCTACGTAATGAAACTCAAAGTCACGCCTCCCCATGCTGCTTAATACCTCCTCATTGTCTTTCTCCTTCTCTTGGTCAACCTCCTTTTCTGGCTCCCTTTCTCTCTGCCCCTCCTTCCCCCTCTTTTTTCTCTTTATCTCCCTCCGTCTCTCCTTTTCCAGTTTCTCCTCCTTTATAGCATCCTTCTGCATGCCTGACACTAGGTCAAAGATGTCCGTATGCCGCTAGGATTAGAAGAAATTGTTAAAAAACAAATCAGGCAAAGGGTGACTTCAAAAGATCAGAATCAAAAGCTGCAGATGTTCAAAATGTTCAGATGATCCAGCTGGAGGCGGCGCACAGAGCACCTTTTAAAAGCATCAAGCTTTTCCCCACAGTGGAAGCAGGAACTTTGATGGATTTCAAGGGGATTTTATGTGACAGTATTATCAACATCAAGTATTATTTAAATGGTTCTTAACATTACAGGGGAAGTTAGTTTTTTTTCCAAGCTGGATTTTATTTTTAGCATTCATTTACTCACCCAGACAAGTTCGGAGCCACTTGGAGTCGTTCAGGAGAGGTTTATATCCAATCATATCAGCGTATATCCATATAATGGGAATCAATCAGGACAGGAGATTTGCTGCTTGTAATAAGGCATTATTAGCCCCAAAACTCCTTCATTCAACAAATTTTTTGTTATGAATAGTCAGCGATTTTCCACTCTGTGATTTAGGGGCTATAATACAACTACACTATCGTGCAATTAAAATGACGCCACTGCTGTGCTCCATCCCAGCTGTAGTCTGACAGAATGACCAATTATACAAAGTTCAGCTTAGGATATTTATAGAGTCCAGCTGTGTGAAATGTAGTTTAATAATTGAATTTAATAATAGAAATATTTGCACAGGTACCCTTTCCTCCGCCTACACAGACTAGAGCTTTAATGGAGGATGGCTGCAACGTCACCGAAATCACAGGTTATCGGTTAATCGGTTAATACATTAGCACCTCCAAGACGTTCCAAACTCTCAGGGAATATTGCTAACTATTCATAACAAAACCTGGTTAAAGGAGGAGCTTTGGGACAGATAATGCTTGATTAATTGATTCCCATTATATGGATATACGCTAATCAGACTGGATATAACTTCTACTGAAGGACTCTAAGAGGCTCCAAATTAGTCTGGGTGAGTAAATAAACATAATATTTACTAAAAAGTTTTTAAAATTACAGAATATAATAAAAATCTAATATCAGTTATTATAAAGTAAGGAACTCAGGAAAAAAGTTATTTGTTAAATGCTGATCAAGATAAAAAAAAGAAGAAGTTATATGTACATTTTAATTTATTTTTCTTGCTTAAAGTGTACTAAGAGAAAGGATTTTTATCCATCATTAAACCCCTAGTAAAAGACTAATATTTGTCCTGATTGTCTGAGGTTTGGACCTCTGCAGCTCCCATGAGCCTCTCTGCTTCTCCGGCAGATGTTCAAAACTTTGGATATTCTTTTAAGACCTAGACCTGCTTTAAACTAGATGCAGCTGAGCTCTAATGTCCTCTGGAGAACTTCTGATGGCAGAAACAGAGCAGCCGCATTTATACTGAGATTATATTTTCATTAAATATATCTTAATGTATTTATTTATTTTAATATTTACATTTTCATTCCATTTCACCTCTCTGTTTTGCCATTTCACATAAAATCCGAATAAAATACATTAAAGTTATTCAGCTGCAATTTCATAGTATGCCAAGTAGTTTAGGATTTTATGAATATTTCTGTTAGGTCCTGTGTTGTAGTGATCATCTGGATCATCGTTATGGGTTTTATTTTCTTGTTTTTTTTTGTAAATTCATGTTTGAATCTGCCCCCACAGAGTTGATCTGTTTAAGTTTACTCACATCCGCCTTGGATTTCTGGGAAGATCTCTCCAGAACGTCGTCACAGGAAAGGTCAGAGTCCTCGGAGAAGCTCAGGTTCCTGCGGGTCTTTGAATCTGTTGAACGCAGCAAGCAGAAAACATGAACCTCCAGGTCATCAGAAACGTACGACACATAAAAAAAACGACTAAAAGGAATAACCCAGCAAGCTTAAAGATGGAAAAACATTTTTTTTTTCTTGTCTTTTTTTTTTTTTTTTAAATCACAGAAACCTTTTGATTTTTTTTTATATTAGATACGTAAGAAAATATTGATACACCAATAAATGTGTCACGTTACTGTAGCAATATTCAAAAGCGAAATATATATATATATTTTAAGAATTTAAATGGAACCATTAATGTTGACTGTAATTTTTGAAGTAAAATTAAAAGCAGGTAGTTGGTGGCTGTTTTCATCGTCTTTGTTCCAGTGAATCAACTAGATCTAGTAATAAATCTAGATGTGTTGAGGATGTAACAGGTTGCAGTGTCTAGGATGCTAAGATAGTTTTCTATGGTTAAATTCACTTTTCAAAATAACAATATATAGTCTTCCTTAGAGTATCACAATATATTGTTTCTGCCACTTATATCGTGATAGATATCGTATTGCCGGATTCTTGCCAATATGCATCCATATTTTATATCTTTTGAGTTCCACTGTATGTTGACTAAATGCTTGCGTCAAGCTGGCATATTTGTGCAATCTGATATCTCTCTGAGCTGATTTCATTTTGGAAACTTGTGATAAAATTGCGAAGTTTACTTCGATGTAAAAAATGAATGGAAAGAAATTGCGATATATGTTTGTCATCGCTTGCTCCCAGCAGGAACTATACAGTATATACCTATATTGATATAAAGATGTTCCATTTTGTTCTTTGTTTTTTTAAACAATACATCAATGCCTATTTACAAGTATTAAATAGGCATTGATGTAAGTGGAAAAAAAATAAATGTACAACATGCTTCCTAACAGCAGAACGCCCAAGGCAGGCATTTTGACATTCTCCATGAAGTGAAATAACTTTTATCGTTATGTTAACTTTGCTCCCAGAGTTTTCTTACTGATATACATCCCTTATTTCCATATTAAGAAGGAAATTTGGCTATTTTTACATTCATCTCCCAGACATTTTGACCACTCAATTATTTACGCGGTGAATTTTTCCCGCCGATAAAGGACTAAAGGATCGATATCGATAATTATCGATCAATATGACTATTTTTTATCGATATGCTTTTTTTCTATATTGTCCAGCCCTAATGTACATTTTAATATATTTTAATTTAAATATATATATTTTTTTTGAAGGAAGTGTGATTTCATTCTGTGCCCCTCCAAAAGCCCCGTCAACGTATTATTTTTTTAAATGTAGCATTTAATAAAAATGTTCCATATTCAACCCTTAAGTCTACTCTTGCATAATGACCACTAGACGCATGTGCCTCTATGACGTCATCAACAGACTCACTTCCTACTGGCCAGACCTCCAGCCGTAGAATTGACTGCCTGTGGGATTTCTAGTAGTGTTGGATTTATGGGAGTGCTAGCGCTAACACAGAGCTGACCTGAAGACTTCCCCAGAGGCGACATCCTCTTCTTGGCAGAGTCCTGGGTGGTGGAGCTGGACGAAGGCGTGCTCGGACACGACTTGTTGTCCTTCTTCTTCTTGTCCTTTTTGTACCCGGAGAAGACGGCCTTCCAGAGCGACTTGTGTTTGGGTGGCGTCTCCTCGGCGCCAGAGTGTCTGATGCCGTCGTTCTTGGCTTTCTTCTCCTTCTTGTTCTTGCGTGGTGAGAAGAGGGAGCTGCGCTTCTTGCTCTTGCCGGTGGAGGAGCCCTCGGAGGAGGCCACCGAACTGTCCAGGCTCTTGGTGCTGCTGAAGAAACGCTCGGGGACGGCCTCGGCCCTCTTTGACTCCAACGCTTTCACCGCCGACGTTTTAGGAGATCCGGGTGACTTCTTAATTTTTCCAGCTGAATCCGGGGCGCCGCTCCAGGCCGCTTTAGGGGAGGGCCCCTTGTTTATGTCAGACTCTTTCATTTTGTTCAGCTGCTTAGCCATGGCCTCTTTGAGCGCTTGACTCTTCACAGACTTTTCTCTTTCTCTAATTCTCTCCTCAGCGATCTCCTTGGCCTCTGGAGAAAACCGAGTGGCCCTCTGGCCCTTGGACACTGGGATTCCTGGGATATTGGGCTTACCGTTCTCCATGGCCAGGGCCAGGTGTAGCGGAGGCTTGCTGGTGGCTGGCGTGTGATACTTGTTGGAGCCCGTTTCTACCGTCCGCTCGTCGTACGTCTCCTCTACGTCGTCGGCAAAAGGAATCTCTTCGACCGTCTCCACAAAGGATTTTCTCACCTCAGCCGGCCGAGGCTGCCTCCTCTTCTCCCTCATCACAACGGCCGGAGCAGCTGGCGGAGCCGCATCGGGGGAGGAGGGCTTCCTGGGCGCGGGTTTAGGCGCAGAGACGGGGCTCAACTGCGTCCTGGGCGCAGGAACTGGATTGACGGCTCTCGATGGCTCTCTGGTGAGCTTTTCCGTCCCATTGCTCCAAGACACCTGGTGTCTCTGCTGCCTGAGCACAGCCGGGGACTGATTGCTGGGCACGGGCGGCGGCGGACTGGAGGGCGGGGTGAGCATGGCGGAGTCAAACGTGTTGTAGCTGTTGCTCTTCTGGGTTCCGTTCAAGCCGTCCTTCTTTACGGAGACGTCGCTCCTGGCCTGAGCCTGAGCGATCGGAGTGATGACTTGACCCTCCAGGGTGATGTTGAGTCGGCGGATGACGGTGCGGCCAGTGGAAGCAGGCTTCGGCTCCTCCGTGGCGTCTGCAGACTGCGTCTTAGCGGGAACGCCGTCCGGTTTAGGAGTGGGAGTGGCGCTCTTCTCCAGGATTTTACTGCTGCGATCCAACGGAGAGAGTCCGAGGCTCTTCCGGATCTCTGCGCTCTTCAGCCAGAACTCCTCGATGATGTCCGTCTTTTTGGATGAGCCTTCCTCGACCGAGGAGTCCGTAGAGTTGGGAGTCTCATTCGAGGCAATGGGTGTGGAGGTGACAGCGGGGACAGGCTGAGTTCTGACTGGGGAATTGGACGTCAGGGGTGAGGAGGCCTCGTGGCAGGGCAAAGGCTGGGCACAGATCGGGGAGAGGGGGTTTCCTGTCAGAGGGCAGATGGAGCGGTGAGGGTAGACCGGAGACTTTGGCATGCCGGTCTCCGGTAGAGAGATGGGCTGGGAACGGATCGGGGAGCTAGGAGGCGACTTGACAGGTGATCTGACTGGTGAGGAGACGGTGACGGGAGCGGGCGAAGGGCTCAGTGGGCTCCTTACAGCCGGGGACGCAGCCGCCGTCTTCTCCTCCTCCGGTAGGAAGGGATCGGGGAAGAAACGCATGCCAGGAGGCTTGACCGGCGTCACCTGGAGGAACGGTGAAGGTTAGAGGGGCTCTAGAAACATTCCATCACATTAACTTCGAATAAGTGCAGCTATCGTACCAGAGCTTCAGGCTCGGCTGACGGTTTGAGCGGAGAAAGAAGGATGTCGTCCTTCAGCGCCGAGGAGACACAGGATGGATCTAGAGTCAGAAACGACAATGAGATTCAAACAAAACACAAACTTCATGGCATTTTATTTTAAAAAAATGTAATTTAATTAAACACAAGGCAGCTGTGAATTAGTAACAATTAATCAACATTCCTAAATATGATGATAGAGCTTTCGTTGCAAAAAAAAAAAAACCTACACAAAACCAGATGCCGTTTCTCGTTTCTTTATAGGGATGCATTAAACTTTTGTTTTGAACCCCACCGTCACATTTACATGCGACCTTTTAACCTATACATCTTTTAGCCAGTTACTAAGACAAACTAACTGGTTAACATTTTCTGAATGTAAAGCTGATCGTTTCTTCTGGACAACAGAGAAATTATTTGTTCATCAACACAGCGAATGGGCAGGCAAATGGAGCGACACTGGGCCTGTAGATCAGCTCCGGCTCAGCTCGTATGTTAGCCAAAGCTAACACGATATGAAGTGTAAATAATGGTACAATATATTTCTTAGAAATATTCTAAAAGCTTTTTCCTGTTTTTGACATCTTCGCATAAACATTAAAACACACGATGAACAAACCAATCGTGGAGCTTACATTTTCCCTTTACATTTAAATCAGGGTTAAGACATGCACTGGGAATCAAAATGAAATCGGGAAGAGATGCAACAACATTTATTGTCAAATCGATATAGATACTCAGATTCGAGTACTTGCTGATACTGAGTACCAATGCAAATACTTTGGGTTTTATTTTCTTCACTTTGTTACAACAAATAATGCTGAATTAGATTAAAAAAAATAAATAATATAAATTACCACAAAACTAAAATTTTAGAGATTTAACCAATATGAGTATGTCAGAACGATATCGGCCCCGATACCAGCATCTCATCGCTTCATCCCTACACGCTTAAATAGTATGAATAAATGTGAAAAAGTTGCAGTTTCAAAGTGCGTGAATATTGTAAAATTGGATTTTGTACCAATGCTCGAGTCTCTTCTCAGACTCTCCGTGTCCTTGCGTTCCTCGGGAGGGGCTTCGTTTGGCTCGGATTGGTGCAACCGGGCCTCGGCTTCGGCGTCTGAAGGGATGTCATCTGGATGAGACACAGGGTTAGACGACAGCACTGAGGTGAACGCAGATGGGACACACCCAAGCTTTACAAGTGCAAAATCAGCTGTTTGGAGACTTAATTAGGGGTTTAGCGCCACACGTTTTCTTCACTACCGCCCAGTCTATGCGGTATCCACACGTAACAAACAAATTCAGCTGTTTTCTACCTGAACACAGGCGGAATGTTTTAAGCAGAGCAGAAAGGACTCCCAGCTATCACTAAACTCTGTTTTTTTTAATGGTTCATTAATGGTTTCTCAAGCAGCAGTAGTAGAAAAAGAAAGACGGACTGAACCAGAACTTTGTCAGTGAACGCATCTTTCAACAGCAATGAGGTCCATAACACGCTCTGAACTGAACTGAATGACTCACTTTAAAGAATGTCAAGCTGAATGGGAACATCACTGATACTGGAGAATAACCAGCTGTCACCATGGCTACCAGTGGCATCCAATCAGACCAAACTCCTGATTTAGGCTAAAACCTAAATCGGAGGAATCCCCATTTAAAAGGAGGGATTTGTGCCAACAGCAGCTCATGCTGTATTCAAGTGCAGCTGGGAGACTAGGCTGTCAGAATATCAAAATAACTCCAGAGTGATTTAAGCATGTTTTATTCTCAAATACGGGTAAAGTATCATTAAAAAAATGTGAAAATATTTGCAACTGGTTTTATTGTGTTCTACTTTACTATGTCCGCTTGAATTATTTTATTAAAATAAAATAGTAAAAAGATTCAAATCCTAGCCAGGTCTACACTTTTCACTTCAAGATATACAATATAATAAAATCAAATTAGTTTCAGGAATTGAAAGGATTCACTTCAGGACAAAAGGAGAAATGCACATTTGTATTTAATTTTCAAGATTAAAACGCACTGAAAACGTACCGAAGGGTGTACCATAATCATTTGCTGCCACATATCTTTGTGATTTGTTTGACAGACCAATATATATTAATAGATGTCCTCATTTTTTAAATAATTATTATACATGAAGAGGAATAAAGACTCATTAGTTGACATTTTGTATCTTTTTGTGTCTTTACCTTGATCCTGCTCTGTGCCGGGGTCCATATCTGGACTGTCTGCTTCAGCTTCCAGCTCTTCCTCTTCACCAGGTTCTGATATGAGACCAAAATGGAAAGAAATGACTAATCTTACCATTATAAGCTGAATGTAGTCAATAATGGGTGAGAACTTTTTTTCCAATTCACTGACAGCCTAAGAGCCTGAATGAACTTTTCTCAGAAAGTCTGACTGTCGGCTCTGAAGCCTTTGGGATCAATTTGAAAAATAAAAAATGGAGTGCAGAAATAAAGGAGTGGAATAGCATGAATAGACTTCAAAACCAAAATCCATTTTACCCCATACAGCACTAGGAAATTAATGTTCCCAAGAAAAGTTTAGTGCACGAATGACAGTGTAATAGTCTGTCAGTTATAAGAACAAAGGAAAATCAGAGTGAAATTATTAATGGAGATGCATGCAGAAATCCATTATGTCTCATCCAAGCAGAAACCAAAATGTTAATCACATGTGTTACATGAAAAAAGGGAGCAGATTCTGGTAATAGCTGCTTTCCCCAAACAAACTTAATACAAAAATAGTCCATGTTCAAGTGTACGCATGGATGCACAGTAAAATAAATTCATTTTCCAGTGAGTCTGATCTGAACAGAGTTTGTGTCCCTGAGAACAGGGTGAGGGTTTTTTTTATTTGTTAATACTTTTGAAGCAGCAGAGGCTCATACCGGTAAATTTATGCAGCGAGAAGTTAGTCTACAAATATCTGAGCAATCACAGCAGCAGTGTCTGATAGAAATAAATGAAATGGAAACATAAAAAACTATTCATAGTACTTCACATCTTGTCACATTATCACCACAGACTGCAGGTTGTTTAACTGGGATGTTAAAGAAAACCGAGATTCTGAACATGTTCTGCTGTTATTTGTGCTTTGTTTGGATACTACAAGTAAAAGAAACTGAATGGATTTAAAAGTAGAAAGTGAATAACAGTGAAAGAGTTAAATAAAATAAAAACTAGGGGGAAAACATTTTTTAAACAAAAATAATAGTTTAAAGATTGAATCGTAGAACCCAAAGCCAAGATGGCGCACTCCTACCGACCACACATCTCCAGCTGTTCCTGAGGCTGGTAATGAAGGAAGATGAACGTTGGAACTTTTCAACTTTGCTACTCTTTAGTGAAGGAGGGCTTTTGTTTTCTGTGTGTTGGTCTTCTTTGTTAAAGGAGGCTGTTTTGGGTCAATTGCTCCTTTTGTTTTTCAGGAGGGCATTTCTCCCTGTTGAGAAAGGGGATTTTTCTTCTTAGCTTTTTTTTTAGGATTTTTTTTTTTTTCATTACTTTTGGCTAAAAATGTATGACTTTTCATTTAATCTCCCTACAAATTTATTGGTACTTCCTTTGCCTATCTGCGGGTAGGGTAGGGGTGGTTGGGATAAACGTTAGGGAATTCCCAATTTGCATTTTAGGCCTCCGATCCCGATCTGATCTTTAAACCTAAAATCCGATCCGAATTTAATTGATAACCATTACCATTATCATCGCAAATCCCATGAAATCAAAATCTTACAGAGAATTAAAGGTCAGCTTCAGATTAATACTTCAGACAAAAGTAAAAAGCAAAACACTTAGACTTGGTACAGTATTATACAGAAAGGTATTTCTGGCAGGCTATAGGCGTGCACAATGCTGCTCTTCCGCTGTCATGGGATCGCTTTCCCTCTATACTTTTTATTTTAACTACCAGAGTTAGAAAGCCCACATTCTAAGTTTGTAAGTTGCAATATTAATATTGGTGTTTTCGCTATAAGCTGGAAGATCCTAAGCTCCTGAACTAAGCATAGATTCCCAATATGCATTCAAATAGCAATAGATTGCTATTTGAATGCATTGGGCTTTTTCACTTCCGCTCCAGGAGCTAAAGAAAAGTTTTTATCTTTTATTTCAGTTTATTGTCGCATCTAAATGCCAGAAGGTGAGTTTCTTTGCATTTATTATATAGTTTAAAGTACAGTTAAGCATATTTGTTGAAGTTTACTAATATCAGAACTGTGTTTAAGCTGCTATGCTGATTTGCTGTTATTAAAAATCTTTGTTTGCACCGAATTGGAGGTGGCAAATGTAACGAAGAGACACTTTCATAAAAATCGGCATTACTCACTGAAAGATATGAAAATATCAGCCGGATCTGGAGATTGGGACATCCCTAACAGCAGTGGTCATAACGTCACAAAATGTGAAAAAGCTATGTGAAATGCAACGCTGAACAATAATAATGATAAATCCACATTAGGCCAAGAGAAAGCACGTTTCTAGAAGGCAAAGAGTCAAAAGATAAAGGTTGGTAGTGAAGGTGGTGACGCTGATCTGATCGCTGGCAGCCGTGCATGCTCGTGAGTCTGCAGCCCTCCGCGTGTTTCTGCATGCTGCAGGGAAAGGACGGTCGACAGATAAAGATACACATCTAAGACGGGACCGAGGGCCCCTCTCAGGTCTGCACTACCTCCAGACAAGGACTCCAACCAGACTCTCACTGCTTCATGTCGGGTGGATGTGTGGGCAGGGGCTACTTTCAAACCAGAGGACACAGAACAACAGAAAGATGGCGGGGGGAAGGAAATAACAGCAAAGCAATTAAACACATAGGAAAAGAACTCAGTAGAACACAACAGAACAAAGCAGAATAAAAAAAAATACCAGAGGAACTGATGGGGGGGGGTTATATGGTGCACTGGGACGTGGGAGGGGAAACAAAGCAACTCTGGATGAAACCGGCTCAACTTAAAATGAGACATTCCAAGAAAAAACAACAACAACATAATAAGAGATGGTTAAAAAAAAACAAGTGGGTTAGTCGGATGTTCGAACGGGACGAAACACGTTGCCGGCCGGTCTGCAGCGCCTCTTGGTGGGTTACCTGTGGAGGAGCGCTGGAGGACCGAGGCCTGCGGGCCGTCCTGGTCTCCTTCAGAGTCCGGCCGCGCTCTCGCCAAACTCGGAAGGCTGCTGGGATCCACAGGCTGCAGGAGTTGCTGGATCTGAATGTTCCTGGCTAAACACGTGTTGTGTTGGCAGGTTTTCGAGAAACAAGAAGCATGTTTGGACGGTGAAGACAAAGGCAGAGGAGAGACACGGTTCGGAGAGGTCAAAAGAGAGAAGAAGAGGGGAGAAAAAAAAGAGAAGAAATGGACAAGAGAGAAAAGGCAGAAACTGTCACTGAAGGGAAGAATGATCCGCTTATGGAGACGTTGTGGGAATTCTGCATGCATTCACACACTGCAAAAAGTTACAAGTTCAACAAGAATGCACCTTTGCTTAATGGAGCAATGCTGCCAATCAATATAAAATCATAACTGCGGCGCCTGGAGGAATCTGTGGAGTTTATTGGATCAATATTTCAAAGCGAAATAATAATAAAAAAGGCTTTAATAAGCTGGTTAAATGGTCTGCAGTAGGCATGGGTCAGTGTGAATAAAAATATCAGATTCATCATGAGTATTTATTCAAAAAAAAGGTCGTACATAACGCTCAGTTGCTCATCAGTTGCTTTATTTAAAGAATTGGTACTAAAATACTGTAACATTGATTTGATAATTTTTCTAAATGTATTTGTTTTTACCTTTTTTTTTTTGCCAGATAGCAATAAAAAAAACTCCAAGAAAATGAAGTGATTAATTAAAAGAGGTTTTAATTAATCACCTCAAGGAGGTTAGGACAGGGAAATATAGATTAAAAATGAAATCTCCAATTTTTTTCATGCCAAATTCGCTTTTTACCTTGGGACACAACGTCCGTAGATTACAATCTGCAGCTTTAAAACAGATGCTCATTTAGTTTAGACAACAATACCTTGATTTAACACAGGTGTGCATTTGTTAAAACAGGCAAACCGCACAGCAAAAACAGGCTGCAGCTGATTTACTAACCAGGCACAGAGAGCATTGCGCCTGTTAAACCAGAAGGTCGCATGCAATCGATTTAGCGCTTTTCTCCTTGATGAATGCATAATGTGGCCGTTTCTGTCAGAAGGCGCAACATATTGGGAGGTAGGACAAATAAGGGGGCGTCCCCACGTGAGGTGTGATTTATCAAACATCAAAATGTTCGCGCCGCCAGGTTTAGCGGCTATTTTTACTGCTTCTAAAAGGTCTGTCTGAACTTTGCACCGCCAAAATTCAACATAAATTTATTACTGACACACGAAAAAATTTTATTCACACATATTCAAACCTAATGTTAATTAAAGCTCTAATGGACATTAACCTGAAAGTTATTTTTTCTCACAGATGCATCATAATTCACTATGTGTTCACCATGTCTGCACCTGTTATTTGATAAAATATTCAATAAAATACCTTAACCCTCTAGGCGCCGGGGTTTTTTCTATAAAATATTCCATTTTGATATCACTAGTTCAAAATGTTGTAGCTTTAATATGGTTATAGATAAACGTACACTGTAAATTAGAAAAATCTTCAGCATGATCCAAAGTTTGTGATAGGAGCAAAATCATACATGTAATTTGTATATTATGACGTCATCAGGCGTTGGCACTATTGGATTGCATGACTTTTAAAATTTTTTGCTTTTTCACATTGTTTAAAACTTTTTTTTCATCAATAATTTTATTTTTTTATTTAGATTTTTTTTGCCTTTTTTTTCAAGAACAGGTGGATATATCCGTTTATGTCCTTTCTTATGTGGCTCGTTACTCTATTCACTATATAAAATCAACAGAAAGAAAATATTGACCACAGAATTTTACAGATCCGTCCCAAAAAACACTAACAGGTTCATCAAATTGTCTGATCCACTGGTGATTCTACTCTTCCTCATCTGTCAAGCAAACCTCGCCAAAATCATCATCATCCTCACTTGTAGCGGGACAGAGAACTTTGCTGCTGTTTACCTGCTTATAAGCTGTCTTTTTTCTCTCCTGTTTTCGATAGCATCTGCTATTATTTCCACTGATTTTTACATACCTCCCACCTCGGTCACAATTAGCGTTGTGATGACCACCTTGCTACCAAAACACATACCTTTCTCTCACCGGGAGAACGTGATGCAGAGCTGGAATGTTGCTGCTTGTGGAGCGTCATGGCGAAACGGGACTGGCTGTTGCTGCGGGACATTTTAGTTTCACTTTCTCCCGGGAAAACTGAACAGATCAGAGGTAAATATTTCTCTTCAGAATCTGAATAAGCGAATACTTTATGGCGGGGAACTCCGACATCTCGGCCTCATAAGTTTTATCTTTCTAAAAGTCGCCTTCTCTACACTGTGACCGCAGTAGCTGCACCTCGTGTCCCCCGCTAAGCGGCGCTGACTTAAAGGCCGATTTACTCCAAAAGTTTCCATGTTAACACACCCAAAAAGGTGTCCAAGATTAAAGTAATTAAATTAGTGGCCCTATCTCCAGCTGTGGCTCGTTAAAGTCAGCAATGTTGCTTGTCGCAATATTGCGACTTTGGCGCCTAGAGGGTTAAACATTCAGGTATTTTACTGAACCCACAGCAGCCGATGCAAAGTCCTCATTTAAATACTGCTGTTTTGCACACGCATTCTTAGTTGATCATATTTTGTGTCGCACTCAATTTTGCGCTCTTAATTTTGGAAATGTCATAAATCAAGTTTTCTCTCATTCAGCTGATCGGCTGTGTGCAGCAACAGGTGGTAAAGAGCGAATGCTGCATTGCTCTACGGTCCTCTCTGCTTTCTCTCTCACAGCAATTATGACAGGAAGCTTTAGCGGTTCTCATACCGTTAGCTGACCCATGCCTAGTTTTTGATTTAAACAGAACAAAAAAAACAAACAAAGAAAAACCTAAGAAACAACTGTTAAAAACCATGACAACCAACAAAGGAGGACAAAAAACACAGCAACAGAAAGGGAGCTGCTGTAGAAAAGCTTCGACACCGAAGGGAACGCAGCCAGAGTTAGATCATGTTCAGGGTTACTGCAGACATCACCGCAAGCACTTCTGTTGCTACCTTTGAATCTACCAACATCTTCTTCCTCTGTGAGGTGCTTCTCCAGCCAAAGACCTGACTGGAGCTCTCTGTCCCAGGGGCAGTAATCCCCCTCTGACAGCAGGGGGAGACAAACACCAAAAAATACACACACAAACAGAGGATGAGAAGGACAGAAAGCAACGGAGGAGGAGGAAACAGTGGGTGGAGCTATGGGTTGTCCTGACAACAGGGTGAACAGGATGTAGACATACAGGAAAACACAGAAAAAAGAAATGTATTTACCATCACTGGATTCTTCCTCCTCTTCTTCTTCCTCTTCCTCCTCCTCTTCCTCCACATCTCCATCCCTGCTGACAGCATCATCCAGAGCTTCGCCCTCTGAATCTCCGCCCCGGAGTTTGGCATGGATCTCCACGGCCTCCTTCCAGGGAACGCCGCCGAGATCCGAGGGGCTGGGAGGCTGCTCCTCCTCCTGATCCTCCTGCTCGTCCTCCTCCTCCATGTCGGACTCCGAGCTACTGTTAAAACACCAGTCGGAGTGTGAGGACACACAGAAAAATTAGGGAAACAAACTGATTTTTTTTTTTAAAGGGGCGAGTGCGATCCGTTTACCTGGAGCCCAGGTCGGCGTCCGTGGCTTTGTCCAGCACGCTGCTGAGGTTGTGCTCTGCCAGGGTCTCCTCCGGTACCTCCTCCAGCCCCTCCTCCCGCTGCAGGGACAGCCGGTAGTTCTCCAGCTCGATCCGCTCCGGGGTTCCGCGAAGGCGCTTCGCCATACTGGGTTCCTGCAGGCCGTTGACTTCCAGCGCTGCGTTACGGCGTAAAACGGAGACCCCCGGTGGTGGAAAGTCGGCAGACGGGAGAAGAAACAGGGAGCAAAACACAAACACAAAAATAAAAGATACGCGGCTGAGAATGACCGGATGCAGGAAAGAAGAGAAGGAGCCATGCAGGAAGGACTGAAGAAGAGACTAACTGGACTAAACCTTCAGAACATCCTGGAGATGTTTCTGAGCGATCCCAACACCTCACACCCAGGGAAGGACAAACCCACAAGGACACCAACTTTGCATCTGCTATTCAATTTATTAAATTACATTCCTACAGCAGATAAAAAAAAACATACATGTCAAATTAACAAACTAGAGTCAGTATTTTATACTACAGTTGTTATACACAAGGCTAGTGCCTTGCCTTAATCCCATCCTGAAAAGCAAACCTTAAAACTGTCCAGGTCACACCAACGGTGAGTTACTGGGACCTAAAACAAGGTTCTGATGCGTCCGTCAGCGCTCATATGGGAGGAATAATCATTGGATTTAAACCGAGGATTCAGGAAACGGCGCAACAAAGGGAAACTGGATATTAGAGCTTTTATTATATGGATGTTATTTTTTTGTGGGATACAAAGAGAGGGAGAACTGGGTCTCTACTGAAACCAAAGAGAGTCGGATGACGAAGAAAACTCAAATCTGGAATCCAAACGGAGTAAAAAGCCACACAAGGCAGCTTCCTACAGTTCCAGCTTCATCACCCAACAGAGTGACCTCACAGAGCCTTGGTATGGTGCATTCACTGGCTGGAAAAAGACTAAACGTTTATGTTTCTGACCAATATGTCGTCTTTATGTACCAGTGTAGAATCTAATAACATGGCTAAACAATAATTTGTTTCCACTTTACAATAAGGCTCCCCTTATAAATGACTATTACATAGTTTACCTATATGTTGGTAATTCATCTATAAACAATTAATACATTATTAAAACGTTTTTATCAATTATTAAAGTTACAGTGTGTAGTTACCGGACAATAGAGGGCAGTATATACCTAATCACTGCTAGCAAGCGGTATTTTTGTGTTCGAGTGACGACGGAAACCATACAAAAATCACAATTGCGGAATTTTCTACTACGACACATATATATATGCAAACAACATTTGTGAAAGGCTAAATTTTTCAGCGTTTTGTGGGTTAGTGATATTATTCAGACATTCTTGTAAATGAATAAACTGTAATAGGGATGTCCCGATCAGCATATATATATATATATATTTTTTAAGTATTTCCGGAAGGCTATATGTATTAGGAGGGGAATCGATTCACATAAGAATCTAGATTCTTCGCTTAATGATTTTGAATAAATTGAAAAAAAAAAAATTATTTTTTATTTGTATATTTAGCCCAGGCTTGGAAAACAGTTTAAGTTCACTTTATTATGAAGTACATTTAAGTATGTAGCAGTTTACTTTAGAAAGTCTTCACTTTTCATTCATTCTGTTGTAAAGGTTGAAGATGTGGGATGTAGAACATTCAGAAAATTATATGTATTTTTAATACTATAGTAAATTACAAATCTGCAACATTAAAGAATCTTAATAGAAATTTAGTCGGCACTTACAAAAATAAAAAAAATAAGAATTGAATCGGGAGAAAAGCATATCGTCTCAGCCCTACAGCCCCCCTTTGTTTTTTACTAATAGTATTGATTGTGAATCGAGAATTGATTCTGAATCGAATCGTCAATTGTTGTAAGATTAATCCCTAATGTATATTATTTATATATAAAAGCAGAAAATATCATATGCTCCTGAACTCGGCATAGATATTCAATGCTATTTGAACATATCACAGGTGCAGAGGTTTTATTTGTTGCGCAATCCCGTCACATGTTACTAGGACGTACTTTTGTAGGAATCGATGCGACTCGTAAGCTAATACACCCGATCTCCGATCAGTGAAAAATGTGAAAATATCGTCCCGATTCGATCTTGAGTTCGGGGCATCCCTAAACTATAATGTTAGACGGAATGACCTCAATGGAAAAAAAGTGACCCGTTTTCGTATAGTTTCACCGTGACTGGCGTTAGTTTGAAAAGAAAAGAAAAAACATTACGGTTAATGGTACCTGTGTGGCAGAAAGCACGTGACTTCAGCGTGTTTCCTTAGAGTTTCTTGTTCCTTCAGTTATTTCCACTAACAGAATGTTACTCTAGTTTTCAGGCGGTGTTGATCGTCTCTGTGGACTTCTGCCTCTGACGTGGAGCCGCGGCTCAGACACAACAACTGAGGTACTCGGCATCAGCAAGTACTCCGATCGTTATCGTATCGGTTGGAAAAAAGTGGCATCATTGCATCCCTAAAATATATCTAAACTATTATTAGTCATTTAAAAGGGTAGCCTTATTTTAAAGCGGTAACAATAATTCTGAAGGCGATAACATTAGTAAATGTTGCGATGACGACATCAGCTGTGATATCTGGCTGATTTCTTTTTTCCTGTGTTTCTTATCTGTGCTTCCAACCTCCAAGCATTATGAACAATAATTAGATAATAATTAAATAACTAATGATTAGTGTTTGCATTCGCTGCTTAAAGTCTCTGTCAAACTGTGTAACTCTAAGAACTTTTAGAATATAATTATAAACTATTAATGCACTCTACCTTTGCGATATCAATATTGCACACACTGAGGATTTATTTGCGATATATCGAGCAGATATTTGCACCCCTGGTAAAAATGTATAAAGGGATTATCAGTCTGTGCTACTCTGCATGTCGTCTGCAGACAGAGACGCCATCATGTCTCGTTCAGCTGTTGATTCCAGAAATAACTTTGATAAAACCAACAAGACGCATACAGTCGAAACCAAAAGTTTACATACACTATGTGGAAACGCACATATCCTTTTTTTTCTCACCGTCCAACATGAAATCGGAATAAACTTTTCCTATTCTAGGTCAATTAAAATTAATACAATTATTTCTATTTACTAAATTTCAAAATAAAGAGGATGATTTTTTCAGACATTTTTTACCATATGACGTGGGTCAAACGTTTTGGATATCCTTCCACAAGCTTCTCACAATAGTTTGTGGGGATTTTGGCCCATTCCTCCTGACAGAACTGGTATAACTGAGCCAAGTTTGATCGAGAAATGTATTATTATGATTAATCTTTTAGTATTATTAACACTGAGAGCAGAGGGGCCAGACAACAGGTGTTGAGTTCGAGGTTAGAGAAGACATAACTGCCTGAGAAAATATTGATTCTTCTTACATACTTAGTTTTGAGAGTTTCTCTTATTGTGTTACATATAATCCAAGCTATTGCCATTGTTTTGTATATGTCAAAAGTCACTTATTCACAGCTAAAGAGCCGGATGTCTTCATCCGGAGATATCCCCGCCCTGAGATTAATAGTTTTGTCTTCAAAGTTATAGAGGCAAGGTTGCTGAACTTTATAAATACTTATTTTCATTTGAGCAGGGGAGGAGGTAGGGAGGTAGGAGGTAGGGGGGCAGCATTCAGCATTCACTGTGATCTGTGCTGTTCTCCTGTATGAATAAAGATGAGAGAGATTCCTTTAAGCGTTTGGAGGTTTTAATAAAAGTTGAATTGATCAGAGTCTTAAATGCCATTACACAAGTTTTTAGGTCGCCTTGCTAGTACGCTTCTTTTCAGTTCTGCCCATAAATTTTCAATGAGATTTAAATCTGGGCTCTCTGATGGCCACTCCAAAACATTGACTTTGTTATCCTTAAGCCACTTCGTAAACACTTTGGCAGTATGCTTTGGATCATTGTCCAATTGAAAGACCCATTGGCGCCCAAGCTTCAATTTCCTGGCAGATGTCTTCAGAAGTTGCTTCAATATTTCCACATAGTGTTCCTTCTTCATAATACCATCTATTTTGTGACGTGCACCAGTCCCCCCTGCTGCAAAACAACCCCCACAACGTGATGCTACCACCCCCATGTTTCACAGTTGGGATGGTGTTCTGAGGCCTGCAAGCTTCGCCCTTTTTCCTCCAAACATAACGATGTTCACTGTGGCCAAACAGTTGAATCTTAGTCTCAACAGACCACAGGACATGATTCCAAAAAATAAGGTCTTTATCCTTGTTAGCAAACTTTAGCCTTCCTCCATATAGTGTATGTAAACTTTTGGTTTCGACTGTACGTTTTACAGAACTCCATCGACTCGCAGCGCTTTCAGGGCAAAAAAGACGTCTTTGGTTTCAAGCGAGCAGGAGAAAAGAATGGAATGAGCTGATTGTTAAAAACACAACAATCTGCATCGCTTACTTCATCTCAGTTAAGCCTCCTTAGCTTACAAGCAAGCAAACATCGCTAACCCTCACTACAACCGCAAGATAACCACAAATATTAATGGGAACCAGAGCTGATTTAAAGCACAGTCAATGCTGACAGAAATCAGGTTGCTGAACATTCGTACCACCCTCTGACCACCAGAAACAGCCAAAGCGTGGTCCAAGTGTCTTGCCCTAAGTGAGAACAATCGAGACGAACGGAGCGGGGAGATCAAACTGGCAACCCACTGGTTACAGGATGAACTTCTACCACCTGAGCAACAGTCGCCCTATGATCTCTCTCTAAAACCCTTCTAATCTATTTTTATTGCAACCACATATCCTCACAATGGAAAGTTCAGAAAAGATTTAAGCATTGAAATGTATTCCATTATATATTTGGCAATAAAGGCAAAAAAAAATCACAAATAACACAGTTACTCATATTTAATTTATTTATAATAAACTTAATTAAAAACAACTTTTAGAATTATTTTCATTGCTATTTTTATTGGCGTTATTTTTTTTTTATGTTCGGAAGAGACGAATGATTTATCCCTGCTTTTCCGACCTGTAAATATGCAGAAACAGAAGGTCCCATTTCTCTGAAGAACTCTTTGAAAAGGGAAAGAGAGAAGATATTTAAACAAGGAAGACGCACGCGTGCTGTTCTTCTGAAATCATGAAACAAACATGGTTGAACGGGGATTCATATTAATCTCCACACACAGCGAGGAGGATGGCATATCACTGATGCAAACAGGGCCACCCTAAGGTCAACATGTCTCTAATTTGCAGCTTATTACCAGGGGTGCCAATAACTGTAGGACTGTTTATATTTGTTTTCAAAACATTATTTATTTATTTTTTTACATATTTAAGAATAATAGTTTTTAAATGACTTAAGTTTGCAAAATGTATTCCTATAGTAAACTAAAATGTATTTTATAATTCCTTTAAGAGTTAAATGTCCTGTTTTTGTTATATCTGGACTCTATTACTAAACAAAATGTTTTTATTTTATTTTATACTATTTTATTTACAAGCACCTTTCATTATATTATTACACCCCAAAAGTTTGGTCATTTTTTTCTTTATTGCAGCAATGCTTCACAGCCTTAAATCTGTTAATTTGACCTTAAATGGTTCCACATTTGTAAGGAAAATGTGTCTGTGGGCAACAGAGTGGGGAATGTTGGCTGCACCAATGAAAGACAATGGTGACCAGCCTTTGGTGGAGGCGGTGTGATGATGCGGGTCGGCAAGGCTTGTCATCTCTGTATTCAATTAGAGCTAGGGGTCAATTAAACCGAATATTTTCCGTATTTGGCCTTTTTTTGTTTTAAATGGTGACAGAAAACTATGAAGTTGTTCGCTTTTATGACCTCTTTAGTTCTCGAAGCAGCTTGTTTAGATTGAATAATAATTTTAAAAAGCAACACAAAAATTATTAATATTGAATATGTTAGAATATTTTTTATTGATGGGTAACAATAGATTGGATGTTTATGACCCCACGGATCAAAATGGCTGACAAACAAAAAAGTCTAGTGATCCATCTTACTCTGATCTGAATGCAGCGATATGGAGATGAGATTCTACAACCCAAGTCAAACCCATGTCACCACTTTTAGTGACTGAACTTTAACCTGTAAGAGGATGCTAAACCCACAAATAAAGAACCGTTTAATGGGAAATAAAGGTGTTTCAAATAAAATAGATTTTTTTTTTCAAGAAGCGGAGTTACAATGAAGAAGTGATCGACCAAATAAACATTTAACTAAATCGTTTGGTTATAATATGACACGGCACAGTTTGCACAAACCTGAACAATACATACGTTTATATTGTATATTTTTAATAAAGTGTCTCAATTTTAGCAGCATCTAGCCTTATTTTATATGAAAAACTACTAATGCAGAAATGTTCAACTAGTAAACAAGTGTTTTTTTAGGGGCAAGAACAGAAGGGTAAAGAGCCAATCACAGGCAGCGCTTCAAAGCACTAACAAAGCTCCCAGTTTTAAGATGCTCCATTAGGAGGGGGGAAAGGTAAAGCTCACAAAAGCACTGATATACAGGCACTTCATCACAGCAGGGTGGGTCAACTTTAAAACAGCTTACAGAGAAAAGAGGAGATCACACAGCAGGCATGAAAGTAAAGACATCACACAAGGAGGAGGTAGAGCTAAAAATAAAAGCAGTCACAGGCTAATAAAAAGGTTACAACCACAAAACAGGAGATCTTAGCTTGGATTTTCATTAAAAACAGGCAGAAAACTAAAACCAGCGGATGCTTCGGGAGTTTTTAAATCAACACATCAGGTCTTAAACCGAGGAAGAGTCCAGTTAGAGCTGAACACTGCTGCCTCGAAAGCTGATCAGCAGGACTCCTGATTAGCTCGCGTGAATTTCCAAGCCAAGAAAGATAAATCTAAAAAGAGATTCATGATGCACCATTCATCTCCAAAATTATACCACAAGACCTCTACCCAACTTCCTCTGCCAATTACAGATCCTAAATTGGCAAAGGGAGATGAAGTAAAAACTAAGAGGAAATCAACAAATCAACATGAAAAGTTCAGTTAGTAATCCTTCCATCTCCAAAACCTCTCTTTAGGTTTAGATTAGTGAGAAAAAAAGTACATAAATCATGCTAGAGGAGGTTCAGGAGGACGTTGACAGTGAAACAGCAGAAGAGGTAGATGCAGTAGGTGTAGAGAAAGGGAGAATCTAAGGGGTTGGGCGCCACCTGGTGGCAAGTCCAGGAGAGCGTGCGGCGGAGAGCGCGCAGGGGGAGTCCCGCCCCCACGGCCAGACGGCGGGACACAGCCACCACATCTACAGAGGAAAATCGGGTACCTGAGGGTTGGATCTCGGAAGGAGGAGCCGCCGTTGCCGCCGCCCTGCAGGGGGCGTCTACGGTCGACGTGGGAGTTTGGGCCGTCTGGTTGTCCTGCAATCCAGAGAACGTTATTCCTTAAAGACAAACCGACTCGCTTTATAAAGAAGATACAAAAGTATGAAGCAGTTTAAATCTGGGAGTACATTTCTGTTAAAAAAAACTCAGAAACTTTTATTTTAACAACCCACATTTTGAAGGGGGAAAAATGTATTTCTTTGGTGTCTAAAAGTCGTACATTTGCGAGAGAACACTACATTCTCCATTATGAAAAGCATACATTTTAGATTTTCTAAAGATTATATTTTTTGAGATTTTTTTCCCGTGCCATGAACAAACTCAAGCCACACCAATAATATATGAAATATATGAAAGCACGGAATCAAATTAATCTGTCTATCATTTTCAGATTAGATCAGATTTCATATTAATATTAATAATAAAAACCACAAAACTAAAATTTCTGGTGAAAAATAAACATTTCCTGTGAAATTATTGCCTCTATAACACTATCCGTATCTGTTTATCTCTAATTTTAAATCGGTTATTTCTGACAGAATTTGATTCACAAGATGCATATCTTGTAAATTAAAACGTGGATTTGCTAGATGCGGCTCTTTTCCTGGATCAGAACGACTTCTCCTGGGTTCACGCTGGCCTCGAATGCTTCAAACGGAAGAGACTCTAATGTCTTACTTTGCGATTCTTTTAAAAATATCCACATCCGCGTCTTGTAGATTTAACCTTTAAATCTTAGAGGACTGGTATTTTCTGTTGGAAATCTCAGGGCGTATTCAAACCAGCCAGGTTTAGTTCGCTTAAAACAAGCTAATTCGTTTCCTGCCTTGGTCCGGACCTTTGCACCGTTGTGAATCCAAACCAACGAACTCTGGTCCGCACCAAACCAGCGAACTGAGACATAGCTGGAGCGGTGGTCTTGAAGCGATTCCGAACGAAGGCTGGCATCGTGCAAATCAGATGTGGGAAAAAAACCTCCCTTTTAATTGGACGAGCACCCATCTTTGTGGCGTATTATGAGAAGTATTTATTTCATTTTTCAGGCGTGTGCAGCAAATGTCCCCATGGTGACATCAATATAGTCTATTCATATTTATGTTTAGCTGACAATCCATATGTCTGCATCCTAATGTCTAACTCATGTTGCATCAAACGCTCTTAACGCTGCATCAGAGATCGCGCTACAATCTTTTGACAGTTTAAAAAAATCCAATCAATTTCCCCCCCCAAACAATTTTTCAAATGGTTTAAATAACATATTCAGTAGTTCATTTTCAGTCATTTTAATTTCGATTAAACCCAAACAAACTAAACGTGCAGATTTATAAGCTGCAAGTAGCAGATGTGCTCCGCCTTTGAATAACAATGGTTGAAGAGCAAATTCAGCCATAGTTTTGAAATCAGCGAAAATCTATCCGAGTGAAATGACCAGAATGTAGCAAAACTCTCTGAACAAGGGGCTTTTCTGTTTGCTTCAGTGGGAGGAAATCCCCTGGGTGTGCACTTTTTGTATCAGTAAAACTGTGGCGATCTGTCACCGTATATGTTGTGCCACCTGTGCAGTCCCAGATGCAGTCCAAACGTTTCCGTCGACATTTTAAAACCAGTCAAATCCGGAAAATATATTGAGCTATTTTCACATGGCTTCCTGGTTTAACGCGCCTAACCGTCCAGAGGCTGAAAGACATTAGCGCACGTATCTTTTTGTTGAGAAACTTTGTTCCTGCTGCATTAACTCGAATTGGAACCAAAAGCAAAGTAACATTAGATCGCGGTTGACTAGGCAGCGTCGACGTCGGGCAACGTCACTACAGTGAGACGCTCTGATTTGTTGCCATGCTGTGTCAAGAGCGTTAAGACCGTCGAAACTTCAACTAGCTGAACTTCTGCGTTGCTAGCGTCATTCGCTTTGAAGCTTGAAGCGCAGGAATAGCTTGAAAAGCTGATGGCGCCAAAGCTCACAAAGCGCCGCGGAGACAGACGCTCCTCCAACGGCCTCAACCGTAGACTTAACATTCAATCTTGATCCTGCTGATGCTGACAAAACCTGCGGTCTGAACGCACCATTAGAGGTGTTTTTCTAATCAATTTATGAGTTTTATTTTCGTTGCATTTCTATCAGAAAGAGATTTAAAAAATGTTTTCTTCAAAATATATAAAAATAATCACATCATTTCAGATTCTTTAGGGTAGAAATGTACTCTTCCAGGTTTTTTCCCCACCTACAACGGGCTAAATATTAATCTGTACTAAGACACATGAATGTGTGTAAAAAGTGAAACAGAAAGAGGCACCTTAGTTGAGACTGGAGCAGGAGAAGGAGCGGGCCTCTTCCTCTGGGCGTATCCAGACAGACGGTAGCAGTAGTGAGGCTTGCAGTAAAACTTCCCTGGAAGACAAAGAAAGCAAACAAATGTAAAAGTGAACAGAAAATACCACATGTCACCAAGCTCTCCTGCTCTGCAGAAAACGGAGTATGTGTGTGCAAGTTCAAATGAAAGAGCAGTCCTTTGTGTTGAAGCTCAGACCCTGAGTGGGCAGCGGTCCCACACAGGCAAACAGAGACGCTGTCCCACTCAACAATCTGGTCTCTGTCCTGCAGCACAATGGGAGCGGCAGGTCCAGGGTCAGAGCACCGTTTCTAACCTCCAGCAACACCAAAAATACAGACATAAACGCTAAATGACTTGAGGTTTCTGCGTTTTTATTCAGGAAAGGGAAAAAAAGACGGTTGATAAAAGTGGCAGCGTCTACAGCGTAAACACATTCTATTGATTCAAAACCACTTCTGTTCAACTTCTCGAAATGTCCTATTTACACCTAAATATTTAATTAGCCAGCTAAAAGTTTAGTTTGTAAACTAGGAAACTAGCTAGGAGAAGAAATATTACATCTGATTCATAGATGACTATATAACATGGACAGAAATATGACTCTGAGCAATAAACCTCCATCTCTTTTTATGATAGGCTAAATAACCAAAACTATTGGTGTTCATTTTTCACTAAAATTTTAACGGGCGCGTCTGTAGCGATGCATAATGTGCATAAAAGAACAAAAAATGACTTTATTACTTCAATTTATCTATTTTTCATAGAAAAATTAGATGGGTCGAGCTGAGTTTCTGTTCAGAAAAAAAATGCAATTGATCCTCATCTTCAACTTTCTAGGAGATTCCTAAACTGTTCATCTCCTCATCCAACATCTTTCATACCAACTATAGTGTTCCCTTGGTTTTATCCAAGTTCAATAAATTCCGCCTCGAGATTTGGGGAGAGACAAACCAGGCCCTGGATGCTTGGAGGCAAAGAACTACGGAGAATACAAGTTCTTGCAGCGCCACTATTGTCTGGTCTGGTGTTTTCCGCAGTTCTGCAGATGTTTTTGTCGCTGTGCCGCGCCGTAGAGAAGGGACTGAGGATATTTTATTCTCTTTACCTGACTGACACCTTTTTAGGATTAGATTTTAAACCTTTTTGACTTCAACTAAAGGTGATCTTTGGTTATGCTTCATCATATCTCCTATAACTGACAGCAGGTGTGAAAATAAAGCACCCTTCATAACCACCGACTTTCTGCTACCATTTCATTCTGATAATTATTCTTATAATAATTTCTTCAATAATTTCGTTTTTGGGTGAAATTTAACAGGATGAATGTCTCATTAAAAGAAGAGAAAGGGTTGAAAAAAATTCATCAATACGAGTTGAAATCACTTGTCTGTTTTGTTCAGAACAGCCACTGGAGGGCAGCAGAGATTCACTTAAATCCTGTAGTGACTGCAGTTTCTCTTCTTTCCCATTTGCTGTGATTGTTGGGGATCCTTTTTGTTGATCAGATAAGAAAAGCTCCTTTAATTTGACTCCCTACCTGAATAATCTAAACACCAACTTCATGTCGACTCTCATCTTAAATCTAGATGATTTCAATGAATAAATGAATGCAGCCGTCGTTTGTTACGAGCCTGAAAACAAATGAGGACATATGGAGTCTAACACTCAAATTTCGACATCTGTGTTGTGTTCTGGAAGTCCGGTAGCTTTGTTTGCTAATGCCTTGGGCTGGGTGTGCATAGTGGTACTCTAGTGCTCGTCTCACCGTCCTCGGTGTCGAACGCGTAAGAGGAGAGTCGCAGCGTCGTTCCACAGTAGTCGCACTTGAAGCAGCTGCGATGGAAGAACTTCCCCTCGGCGCTCAGCCTCTCCATGACGTAGACGCGCTTCCGGCAGAAGAAGCAGACGTCGCTGCCTCCGATGTTGACGGGGAACTCTTTCCTGAGAGAACCCTGTAAGATCCAGAAAAAACAAAAAAACTATCTGAGTGAGCATTTCCATAAAAACTCGGAGAAGGAGCGATGTTAGAGAACAAAGGGAAAGCTGGGATATCGTTAGATTAAATCTTTTTTCTGCAATGGTAAATGGTAAATGGACTGAACTTATATAGCGCTTTTCTAGTCTTACTGACCACTCAAAGCACTTTACATTGAAGCCACATTCACCCATTCACACTCGCATTCATACACCGACACCCAACATGGCTGGTAGGACAATGTAGAATTTGGGGGTTAAGTGCCTTGCCCAGGGGCACATCGACATGTGACTGGAGGAAGCTGGAATCGAACCTACGACCCTCCGATTGCAAGCCAACTACTCTACCACTGAGCCACAGTCGCCCTCTTTGCCAATCTTTGAATATTTATGTCCTTTTTAAATAAAAAAGCACAAAAGTTTAGAGGTTATTCATCTGTCCAAACTGTGAGGGAATAATTAGGACAGATTGCAACTAAAACTGTGTTCACTTCATTAAAGCACCAAGGATCCTCCGCAGCGGCGTGCTTTCTACCCTACAGACAGCATGCTTACCAAATCCCTCCTCTCGGGTACGTGTGTGGGTTTGGACTCTTCCTGAGAGTGAAGGTGGCCGGCTATCTGCTCAGCCAGGCCGCTAACGCCCCCCGTGTACATCCTGACCAAGTGCTATCAAACGGCATGAGAGAGAAAGGGGAGGACAGTGAGGAAACATTAGAAATGAGCAAAGAAAAGGAATGGATAGAGAACAAAAGGGGAAGAGGCGTGTGTGCAGCGTTTCCATGCTTGACTGATCAAACGTTAAGATGAGCTCAAAAGAACAAAGCAAAAAATAACTGCACACCCAGCAGAACCTCAAACAGAAATAAAATAATAGAAAAATTTATCTATTACAGTAATCCAGTTCAAAAATTAAAACTCCTTTATTGGAGTGATATATTGCAAGTATTTGTTTCTGTAAATTTGAATCATAATGACAGCAATGAAAACCTCAAATTCGAATGTTGAAAATTTTAAAACGATAGCAAAGCAAATGTAAAAATATTTCTAATGCAGAAATATTATAGTATAACCAACCAAATCAATGGGGTGAATTTCCTTCACATTTACACTTTTTTTTTCAGCCACTAAACTTTGTATAATTTACGTACTTTTGCAATATTCAGATAAATTGACATTCTGCTGTGGGCCATCATCAGGGATGTAAGAATAAAGCCTAGTTTATGCTTCTCCGAAAGCAAATTTGCACTCAGACGCAGACGTATTGACAGAGACGTTTTCCGTTTATACTACTCCGCTCTTCCTCTCCGCTCTCTATGGGTTTTTTCAGCGTTGCTCGACCAGGACAGCAGGGGGCGCTAAGTTTTCATGGCGTCTCTGCCTACCATCACACGGCGCCGTTTCTGTTTGTTTCTAGGCATGTGAACGCATTTCTTCCTCAAGGAGGAATGAACGACAGAAAGTACGTTTTGGTTAAGCTTTAAAGCTTTTTTATTAGAAGTGCAGCTCATTGAATACTCTAGAAACGCATGGAAACAAACAGAGCAGCCTTTTTTGTTGTTTTCCTACACCTCCTTGTGTTCAAAATCGCCAAAAGAACAGATTAGATAAGTTATCCTTTCAATATAAAGCGTGTAGTGGCCAAACGCTGCATTAATATCCGCTGACGGAGACGGATGGTTAAAAAATTGGCCTCTTCTCCGTGCGTCCTTGCGTAGGTGACGGAGTGCCCTCGCGTTGACGGATAATGGCGTTGCGTCAATCCGTGTCCGTCAAAACGGAGAAGCATAAACTAAGCTTAATGTTGATATGCCGATGGATACCAATATTTTATGCCACCATAATGTATTGATATTCACAAGCAATGAATGGATTTTTATTTACGTTTTTGGAAATGAATGAAACATTTAATGATCAAATTCATTTTTGCATGACCGGTAGTTGGTGGTTGTTTTCAGTGTCTTCCTTCCAGTGGATCAACTAGATACAGTAATAAAAATGGATGTGTTATGGATTAAACTGGTTGGAGTGTTTAGAATGATATGAAAGTTAAACTCAGTTTTAAAAATCACACTATAGTGCATCCGGAAAGTATTCACAGCGCTTCACTTTTTCCAAATTTTTTTAATGTTACAGCCTTATTCCAAAATGGATGAAATTCATTTTTTTCTTAAAATTCAACACACAACACCCCATAATGACAATGTAAAAATACATTTTGAGATTGTTGCAAATGTATTAAAAACAAAAAAAAGCCTGAGAAATCACATGTACATAAGTATTCACCGCCTTTGCTAAGTACTTTATTGATGCACCTTTAGCAGCAATTACAGCCTCAAGTCGTTTTGAATATGATGCCACCAGCTTGGCACGCCTATCTGTGGGTAGTTTTGCCCGTTCCTCTTTGCAGTACCTCTCCAGCTCCATCAGGTTGGATGGAAAGCGTCGGTGCACAGCCATTTTCAGATCTCTCCAGAGATGTTCAATTGGGTTTAGGTCTGGGCTCTAGCTGGGCCACTCAAGGACATTCACAGAGCTGTTCTGTAGCCACTCCTTGGATATTTTGGCTGTGTGCTTATAGGGTCATTTTCCTGCTGAAAGGTTAACCATCGCCCCAGTCTGCGGTCAAGAGCGCTTTGGAGCAGGTTTTCATCCAGGATGTCTTTGTACATTGCTGCAGTCATCTTTCCCTCTATCCTGACTATTCTTCCAGTTCCTGCTGCTGAAAAACATCCCCACAGCATGATGCTGCCACCACCATGCTTCACTGTAGGGATGGTATTGGCCTGGTTATGAGCGGTGCCTGATTTTCTCCAAACGTAACGCCTGGCATTCACTCCAAAGAGTTCCATTTTTGTCTCATCAGACCAGCGGATTTTGTTTCTCATGGTCTAAGTCTCCCTAAGGTGCCTTTTAGCAAACTCCAGGTGGGCTGCCATGTGCCTTTTACTAAGGAGTGGCTTCCGTCTGGCCACTCTATCATACAGGCCTGATTGGTGGATTCCTGCAGAGTTGGTTGTCCTTCTAGAAGATTCTCCTCTCTCCACAGAGGAATACTGGAGCTCTGACAAAGTGACCATCGGGTTATTGGTCACCTCCCTGACCAAGGCCCTTCTCCCCCGTTAACTCTGCTTAGAAGTCCGGCCAGCTCTAGGAAGAGTCTATGTCGTTCCAAACTTCTTCCACTTACGGATGATTGAGGCCACTGTTCTCATTGGAACCTTCAAAGCAGCAGAAATGTTTCTGTAACCTTCCCCAGCCTTGTGCCTGAAGACAATCCTGTCTCTGAGGTCTACACTTGATTCTTTTGTCTTCATGCCTGGTTTGAGCTTTCACATGCACTGTCAACCCAGGGGCCTTATATAGACAGGTGTGTGCCTTTCCAAATCATGTCCAATCAACTTAATTTACTCAATTCTGAGCTTCACGTCAAAGGCTGCGATTACTTATCTGCATGTGATTTCTCAAGTTTTTTATTTTTAATAAATTTGCAACAATTTCAAAAACACTTTTTTCACATTATCATTATGGGGTGTTGTGTTTCGAATTTTATGGAAAAAAAATGAATTCAACCCATTTTGGAATGAGGCTGTAACATAAAAAAGTGGATTAAGTGAAGCGATGTGAATATTTTCCGGATGAACTGTATATCAGATGCATATCGGATCACCAGATTCTTGCCAATACATCCCTAGCCATCATGATCCAAATCAACAGAAATAAACACTTGACATATCATGACTCTGTGACTCATAATAATGAAGATTATGAGCGTCACAGATGTTAGAAAAAACTCGCTCTAACAAGAACGTAAACAGGGAACTAATCAGTAAAATACAGACTGCTCATATGGACCATATGAGCAGTCTGGTCCACTTTCCACACTTACTTCAAGCAGGATTTTAGACACAAACTCACAAACGCCATGACTTATCAACGGACAAGAACAGAAAACCCTGTATAGAAGATTTAAAGCATTAGATTTCATTCTATTAAACCTTTCAGATACAATATTTGCCTTTCATGGCATAAGAATTTAGGCCAGAACACTTCCTCTTTCGGTCTTGCTATTATGCGAACTGAAACTTGGCTGCAGCGAGCTCTGTGATAATCAGCAAGGGAATTGCACCAGATCACAATACTTCATTCACTTTAAGTGAGACTATTGTAAGCAGTGAAGAAGAGATTAAACCGATTACCCTCAAGGTAATATTTTGTGGTCAGTTACGGAAAACACCCACAGTTATTAATCACAGCAAAAACAACCAATATGCAGCAGGCTGCAGGTCAGTTTGTGCTTCCATTTCTCAGCAACAACAAATCTGCAGTGAGTTTAGTCGTGTTTCTGCAGCTAACTGAGGGATGCATCCAGAAACCCCAAAGCGCAGAGTGCAGCAGTGTGCAATCATCAGCATTCCACCCCCTCCGGATGGGAAGCAGCTACCTGTCTGGAGAGGACGGAGGTGCGTGGGAGGGGGTCAGGGGGGCACTGGGCTCTGCGCCATCGCTCCATAAAGAAACGGGAGGGTTTTTTCTTGGGCGCGAGCGTGAGAGGAGAGAGGGTAGGGAAGATTTATTGGTTTAGTTTGCGTGGATGAAAACGTCACATAATAATCCAAGATCAACATTTATTACTACATATTCAATAAGTTTCTCCATTCTTTATATTAATAATTGCTACATGGACATGAACATGCATCTGTGCCCTCCTACTAGAGCTGGGTATTTCAAGAATCGATACGATTCAAATTCTCAAGCGTTAGATTTGATTATTACAATCCGATCCAATCGAATCTGCTCTAATTTGATATTGATATGGGATTAGTTCTATGAAAAATGCTTTTTGAGCTAATACCTTAATTATACACTTGTGAGTTAATGACAAAATATCGAGTGAGTAACAGTGGAAACTGTATTAACCCTTTCAGACACAAGACTTAAAATGTCCATCTCGAATGCTGCTTATTTTAGCAGTAAAAAAGGGCAAGCTATGTTGAAAAATTGAATAGATTTTTGGAATTGTGAATCGATTAAATTCTATGGTTATAAGAATAGATTTTTTTCAACACAGCACTACCTCCTACAGAGCTCCGGACGTCACGTGACTTGCAGAGCATAGCCACCATGTTGGCGGGAATGAGTGTAATCAAAATGAACGTCTCCAGCTGGGATTTTACTACGTCGTTTGATGAAAAAAAACTACGAGTTTTTTCCCCAGTTTAAAACAGAAGAAAACATTAAATATCTCCGACCCTTGCCATGCCTCTGGGATACTTTTTAAAACTTCAGCAGTTGTCGGAGCGGACGTTCAACCAGAGCTGAGATACCCTGACATACAATTTCCTGATTATTTTTCCCTCGTCCTACTCTAGAGCATCGTTTAAAGCAGATAAAAGCCTGGAGGGATATAAATGGACACAATCGAGGTTTGTTACCAAGATCCATATCTAGAATCTTCTTATTAAGGACTGCGAAGTGGGAGGGTAAGCGGAGCAACAAGCAGCTAGGATATGACAGTGTGCTTTGTATGTCTGTCAATATCTGACCATTAATAAATCATCGCTTCAAAAAAATAAAATAAATGGCACCTTAGTGTGTTCCTCGCTGTGATCACAAGACAGATTTTTATGAATCTGCAAGTTTTATGCGAGGTTTACTAGTAGCTATGTGAGCATCAAGACAGAAATATCCACGCCAAAATTACTGTAGGAAGAATCCTAATAAATGTATTAAAAACGCGCCAAGAATCTTAATAAAAACTAAATATTCGTTTAGTTTACCGTTCCGCCTTTTCTGTACATCGTACAGAATCGTACAGAAATATAATTGAAAGCCTACTTTAAATTACGTGTTCTGTGAAGTTACCTGAAATTAAATTGTCACCACACAAGAGAAAACCATTGGGAGACAGGTTCCAACGCTCGTTTTTCTTCATCGCGCTTCAAGCAGAAATCCATCTTTCCCTTTGAGCTGGATCTTTTGGAATGCGATAAATGGCTCCGTCTTTAATTTGACCTCGGTTGACTCGTGTTGTGCCTGTGGGAGCACAAACTACCGTTTTCGCGAAGCTGGAAGACTACAAGCTTCTTTAACTTGTTTAGTTTTTTTTTTCCCTGCCAGCATGGCGTCCCGGGTGTTTTCTGGAATCATGTGACGTCATCTACCGGAGCTCTATAGTCACTGGTCAACTTAAAGGCTCCTGCATACATGTTAAGAATACCTGAGATGGAGGAATGATTAACTTGCGATTTTTCTACCAAGTTGATCAAACATTTATTTTAGAAATGTATTCCAGCTTGCTGTGTTAAATGGGGAGAGTCACCTGTGGGCCGACCGTCTTGCCTTCCAACTGAAATTCAAGTTGCTCGGCTCTCTCCTGAATACTAAGCACATATATAGGAATCTTCTCTGAGTCCAGAGGCCTCACTGGCTCCTGCGGAACAGTAATTGATTTAGTTACCAACGGGAACTCCAAAGAACAAATAGTTGTTTTTACCAAGCACCAGAATTCAAAAAGCTTGCCTCTTGGCTCAAACTGAGCCCAGTTTGTGTTCAACCTACCAGTATTTAAATCATGCAGTAATTTAAGGCAGGGTGTGTAAACCATGGTAAAGTTGTTCCCTGCACTTAGGAGTCAAAACTACAGACTACGTTTTAAATAAACAAACTCAAAAATAAAAGAAAGGAGAGAAATTAAAGTGACAGGTTTATTCTTAATGGAGACTGCAAACACAGCAAAGGGTGAGTCTCAGTCTGCAGCAGCAAACGGCTGACCTTTCTGGGAGCGTCTGAGGAGGACCGAGGAGAAGCCGGACTCAGATCCAGGCCTCGGGATGAGTACCACTGCTCTAAAAAGAAACGTGACGGCTTTTTCTTAGGCTTTCCAGGAGGAAGAGGAGGGTTGAAAGGGGAGGTTAGATTTACAGACTCAACAAAAATCTGTGCAACAAATGAGGGCCGACACTAGAACAAAGTCCATGCATGCCCATCACCTTTGGCGCGTTATCAGCCTTGCCCTTACACTTGGATACACCAGGGATGGAAATGGGAGCGGACCGCTTGCCTTCCTGTTAGAGGAGCACTGATCAGACCTCATGGCTTGTATGAACATGCTTTTGACATTTAGCGTCTCTTTTTTCTCACCATTCATCGCCTGATTTGCTTCAACTTTTGTGAAGAGCTCCAACAAAACTTGTAATGTTTTTGCAATTTTGAACGATGCGGTAATAAATAATATGGGTTTTTTGTTTTTATGGGAAAAACACTGTAAACTGATTAAGGCTCATTGTCTAAAAAATAATCCCATCGATCTATTTAAAATGATAAGGACATATTCAATTTTAAATGAATTTTAAGCAATTCATTTTAAGCAATACCTTATCCAACACATGACTAGATATAAAAAGCCCACTGATTGTATCCACAGTGACTTCACATCAACAAACAGTTCTCCTGTTGTGGCCTGAACGCACAGACTAGTGGAAAAACACCATCATATTTTGGTTTTGATGAATTTTATGATTTATACTTAATTTCTGTTTTTACTGTTCATGCTTTTACGCAGAATTTTTAACTTTTGCTAACTTTTGCTAAAATCCTCCAGAGTTTTCGGATACGCGTCAAACTGCTTCAGCTTGTTCTTCAGTGTTATGCTTTTTTTGTGTTTAATTTTTCCACGCTCTTATCATACGTTTGGTTTCTTTACCACCGAATCGTGTAAAGCACCTTGAATTATCCTTGTTTTTGAAAGTGTGCAATACCTATAAAGTTGCTTTGCCTTGCATTACAAGAGGAACGACGTTAAACAAGACATTAATAGTTCCGACATTGCAAATTCGTGGAGAGATTGATACAGAGACGCAGAACTGTACCCTGTGTTTCAGAGGACCTTCGTAGTATTCAAGCTCCTCCTCCTCAGGAGGTGCGTTCTTGAAAGCAGAAACGAGCAGAGATGGCATTCTAAAAAACATTCCTTACAATCTTTTTAACTGGCTGTAACTTAAAGATATGCTCACCCCCCTCATTGTAGATCTCACTACAAAGTTAATGTGAGGCAAATCAGCATTTTCATAATTCCAACCAATAGTTAAGGTCTCAGGTAGGGGAGCTGAAATGATTTGGGAGACAGTTTGAGGGGAAAAATCTGATGGTATCTGAAGTCAGACTACAGGGAGGTCTGGGTCTATACAAACAGAAACAGACAGCAGACTTTATGTCACCTCTGAATGAAGAGAGAGCGAGAAGGTGGAGGAGGAAGGGAGCAGAATGGTTTTCTTTGGGCAGCTCCGAGAGGCCGAGCTGGACGTTAGATCTGCGCCGCTTCTCGCCTTAAAAAGTGAGGAACATGAACAGCAAATTCAGGAGGCTATAATAGCAGAAGAAGAAAATGACGAAAGACGTGCAGAGTAGAAACATAACTGAATCAACAAGTTATGATAAACGGAAAGGTTATTAGAGCATTAAATGCAGTAGAGCTTTTACAGGGGAGGGTTGGCTTTATATATATATATACACATACCAGATGTCATACTGAGATCCTTTCTTCATAATCAGTCTTGACTCAAGTCCTAGCAGCTGCTGTTGGTCTTCTGCCTGAGGCCTTCTCTATGCTGCATCTACATTTTGTTTAAATTACGGCTTACATGTATAACTTAATGTGTACGGTTTCCACTTTAATATTGGAAGCTTTGATTTTGGGGCTCCGATGAATCCGGGTTTACCATAACAAAAGTTAAACTGGTGTTTAGAAAGAGAAAGAGAGACTGTGCTGGCTGCTTCTCTGCATCCTGTGTGTATATATATATATATATATATATATATATATATATATATATATATATATATATATATATATATATAAATATATAAAAGACTGTTTTATGGAAGAAAACAGCCAAAACAATAATTCATAGGTTTCCCAATTTCCGAAGCAAACCTTTAGCCGTATAAAAAAAGGAAAATGGTTAAGCTTTTGTCCGCTTGCATAATTATTGGGAGACGGAGTGAAATATGTCAGAAGCCGAATTATCAACAAGTCACATCAAAACAAAGCAAGAATGCTAAGATTAGCCTAGCATTCAGCAAACTACATGTGTATGTGTTCTTAGAAACGGGCTTTCTATCCAAAGCTGTGAGGAAAAACAGATACAGAAACCTCTCAAATGTTAGTCAAGTGAGCCGACAGTGATGAAATTTAGCGTCTTATTTCAGTGAGCTGTAAGGCGCGTGAGCATGGCTTTGGTTTCAATTAGGCCACTGATCAGTAATGGGGCAAATACCCATGCAAACCTTTTTAAAAAAGATATTTCAAATAAGCTAAATTTTTTCAACATACTCTTCTTTCAGTTGAAGTCCTTTTAAAATTAGATGTGTGAGAAGATACAGGAGTGACCTGAGATTTTTCCAGCAGCTGCACACTGTCAGTCAGGAAGCTTTTTGCTTTAAAAGTTCAACAGTTCCAAAAGGAAAAATGGTATCAAAAACGGTACAATTGGCAAGCAGCATGTCCGTTAATTAGGTCGGCTATCAGAGCAGATAGCCCAACTAATCTAAAATTTAAAGCATCAAAAAGCTGACTTTGCAAAGTAAGTCATATAAAACAACTTTTTTGTGTTAAAAAAAAAATTTCTGTGACAAAATGAAAATGAAAAATAAAAGTCATAATATCGTAACTACAACAGTAAATGTTATTTTAACAGAATAATGAATGAGTGTTGTCCTTCCTCTACATCTACATCATGCTTAACAGTAGTTTTGAAATTCTAATGCAGTGATACGTTGTCAGCTTAGTATTTTTACTAAAGCTTCTTTTACAGGGAAAATCTGATACCAGTCCATACTGGAAATAACCAGCTAACATCGGTATCGGCTTTATTAAAATCAAAGATCTGTTCTTCAACAATTACAATAATCTTCTTGTCTATCACAGACAGTAAATATTTCTTGCTCCTCCAGAATTATGTGAAATTTTCTGGCAATGAAAAACTGTTGTGATTGATCCCTGTATCGATCAAATTTACCCTGACAGCATTTCACCTTCAAATTCAAAACAACACAATCAAACTTTGATTCAACTTACTTCTGAACGGTACTCATCTATTAGGGGTGTAACGGTACACAATAATATAATTTCCATACATTTTTGGTGTACTTTAATCATAAAAATTTATACAAAAGGTGCATATGACTTTTTTTAAATTATGATCAGCATAACAGGAATACAAAATTTCTTGAATTTCTTCCTTTCGATTCCTGAGCATAATTTCCTTTTATGCTCTATAAGTTAAAAACTTGAGCATAAAGAACTGACTGGAGATATCGCCTAATTTAAGAGATACTTAAATAAATAGTACAAGCAAACAAAGCCAGAGCAAAAAACAAAAAAACAATAGAACCACTTGAAAACAGTCAGTGTAAATGTTAAAAATGTTTCAATAATACTTTTATTCATACTTTCTCCATATTTGAGGATAAAAAAAAAAAAGCTAAACATCCGTTTGGAGTTGTTTGATATTTCGAAAGCCTAGTCTCCCAGCTGTACTTGAATGTAGCATGGCGAGTTGTAGGGGAAATCTGTTCACATCAACGAGGATTCCTCAGAGTTGCATTTTATACTAAATAAGGCGTTTGATCTGATTGGATGAGAAACAATTAACGTTCCCGAATAGAGTTTAGTGATAGCAGGGAGTACTTTCTGTCGGTTTAGGTGTCACTTTTTAAAGCTTCCCTGGGGGGAAGGTTGCACTGCACAAAATAATTCTGTATTTTTTTCCAGGTAGAAAGTAGCTGGATTCATTTAGTACTGAACCATCAGGGTCGTAGCAAAAAATAAGAACGTAAATGCATGTACCATTACACCCCTAACCCTAAAATAGGTGTGTTTTATGATCTAAGGATGTGAAGAGGTTCTAAGGGCTGGAGAACTACGAAGCTAACTAATAAACCATACCTGTTCCCCTGTGTTGGGTAGTGTCTGACATTTAACCATTTCTTTGTAGCGAATGCTCAGCTTCTCCTGCTGTTGGGTGCGTCTCTGAACCAGAACAGAACAAGCATGGAGGAGACAGCTTGACAGAGAAGGTTCCACTCACGCTCTCTCTCTCAAACAAACACGGCTGGTTGGTTAATCAGTCACACAGTTTTTAGTGACAGCTAAAGAGTTTATCTATCCAGCTGCATCTACCTTTCTCCACGCTGGGACAGGAGCCAGGCGCACAGGCTCATTCACAGGGCATGGTGGTGGGGGAGTGGGAAAAAGGCGGTCCAGATTGGGCATGGAGTCCCCCTTGATGGTCAGGCAAAGATGACAGTGGCCAGTATGAGAGAGAGAACAATCATGCAAAGCGTCAAGGAACCGTACACAGAGGGGAGATAAAAGAAGAGAATAACAAATGGAGAAAAAAAAATATATAGCTAAATATTAATGTTGATGTAAAGGTATGAATGAGCAGGTGGAGATTAAAGATGTTGGAGAATGAATATTATGCAGGAGCTAAATGAAAATAAATAGGAAAAGATGGGAACTTTCTATCTGACACATAAGCAGCGCGTAATGTAAAAGACGAATTTCCGATTTGGCTCGATTTAATAGTGACACCATAGGGGTGGGCGGTATAGCACCATTTTCATATCACGGTATTTTTAAAAACTAATTTTTAACTTTTTTTTTCCGTACAAGACCGTTCATATCCAGATTATTTTATAAGAATGAATAATATAAAAATGTACTTTAAATAGCCCATTTTACTGTCATATGGACTGCATCATGTGTTTTTTTTACCCAGACACAAGTGAATGATATGAAAAGAATTAAAATAATTATGATTCTAGTCGACCTTTTTGATGTTCAAAGGCTGAAAGTAAACCTTTTTTAACCCCACGTTGATGCAAGCAGAAAATTTTTATTATATATTGCTTTTGCGTGTAATGCTGAAGAATCCCGCTAGGAGGAAGAGTACAGATTAAGACCAGATTTGGCTAAAGAAGAAGTAAAATAAACATGGCGACTGTAGGAGATTATTAGCAGGTTAATATTCAGATAACAGAAAAAAAGACAGCAGAAGTATTGTAGATGGTATGTAAAACATGTTTACAGCTATTTTTGATTTCGAACCTGCTGGTTTTGCCCCCGTTGACTGCGTGTACCTACAGATGGTCAAATAGCGCTCAACACTCCCCCCTACGGGTTACTTGCAATAGCGCTTGTAAAAGATATGCTGTATGAAATCGGTCCCCGCTGAAACTCTTCCCCACATTAAATGTTCCGGACATTGTCTGAGCTATTCACCGGTATAGCGATATATTAAAAATTCCTATCATAACGAAAATAAAAACCGGTTTTCGTTATGAACCGGTATACCGCCCAGGCCTAACACACTGTAAACACTATAAAATAGTCACCATTAAATCTGGAGTTTATTTTTAGAGCCTCTGCCTAATTTGGGAACATCTCCGAACCTTCTTTTCTTCCCGTTTTCACATCCATTTGGATGTTTAACAGGCCTGTATGGAGAGGAGGAGTCTGTTCTCCCCTGGTCAACAATATTACACCTACAACCGGGTTGTGCAGAGGAAATTTGCTTGAATGCATGCAGAAGCAGTTTCATACATCCTTCATTTCATTTTTTTATTTCTCCCTTCATCCATTTTTCTCCTCAGCCATGTTTCAGTAGGAAATCCAGGCAGATCTTTGTACCCGACGCCTCAGTTGTTCAACTGGTCATCAGAAGCCAGCAAACCAAAATGCTTTGAATCAAACGGTCCATTTAAGTCCAGTCAGCACAGCAAGGCCGCCCACAGGACCCAGAAACAATAGTCTGCCTGACCGCTATCAGCATTCTGGACCGCTGCTCATTAATGCAGAGGCCAACAGCTCGCCCCCCATTCAATCTAGAGGTCACGTCAAACTCTGCGTGCTCCTTCAGCAACATGTAAAGGTGCGCCACTCCCAGCTGTAAAACCGTGAAAATAAATCCTGCATACCTGTCGTTTGAGCCCCGTGGACTGAGCCGGGGCGTTCTCCTCAAACTTGGCAAGCAGCTGGGTGGCCATGACCTTCACTTTGTTGTGGTTTCCGGCAGCAGCGGAGTCCATTTTTCTCTCTGATAGGACAGCGGGGACAGACGGCCTTTCTTCACGGCAGCTCCTGGACAAGTCCTCCTTTGGGGAAACAAAAACAATAATTTGTTTATTCCAGATGGATGGACTTCTGAAATGATAGTCACCAACACTTCTGTCCGGACTACTCACATCTTCAGACTGACTGGTTTTCCTTCTCTTGCCCAAACCGTCCACTTCCTTCTCTTTCTTGTCCTGTTTACAAATTAATACTTAGACCTGAAGCGCAAGTTTAAAAAAATGAAATGAGTGGAAATTAAGCGGAAGTTAGATTTATTTTTGTTTGACCTTGGGGTTTCTTTTCCTGGAAACGGCAATGCTCTGACCCAGCTTGCTGAGGAAGGAGATGGGAGACTTTGTGCTGGCAATCAGCGCAGCTTTCTCCTCTGGACTCAAGTTGTGGTTATCTGAACAAACTCGAATGCAAAAAAAACAGATCACATTAGGAATACAGTGGCTTTCAACAGGCCTTGTGTTTTACTGCCACTGACCTCCAGGTGGTACTGTGTCCCTAAACATCTCATAAAACTGACTGAGGTACATGACCATTGAGAGCTTATCTGGCTCCCCCACAGAGGACATCTCCTTGCCGGTCATGCACGGTGAGATGCCAAACTCTTTCTCCGCTACATCGAAAGCTAGCTGATTGTTCCTCGCGTGGTTCTCCTCATCCAGACAGTCGAAGTCACTGAGGAGAGAACAAAATGCAGGAAAAAAGGAGGCAAAGTGAAAAACAGCAAACATCCGTGTGAAAAATCTAGGACACCATTAAATATTCTGTTTACTAAGTAATGCTTACATAAATTCTTCTTTGTTTTATGATTTAATTGCATGTAAACCAGCAAAAGCAACTTGATTATACTCATGTAAAAACATAAATAACGAAAATGTGATTAGTGGAGGATTTTTACCTGCTAGTCTCATATCTTCCACAAAAACCCACAGATACGCGGTAAAGCCGAACAGAATCTCTCTATTGATGCTCAAGATTAATTTAGATAAATTTTCTTCTCTCCAAAAATCTAATCGGCCAAGTTTAGTTTTTATTAAATGTATTAAAAATTGCCACAATGGAAAGGAACACCTTATTATACATGCATTTTTTTTAATTAACTTAAACCGTCAGTAGGACGGTGCGATTTGGTTTTAATCTCAGATTTTTTTCATACCAACCCCAACTTTAATCCATTCTTTTTCTTTCTGCCCATGTATTTTTTTATAATATTTTTTATTGCAAGTAATTAAAAATATTTTCAAAAACTTGATTTGATTTCAATCACCCCGTCCTGGAGCTGACCTGAATTGAAAATCCAACTGAAAAGAAAACTGCAATGTATCCTTGTAAAACAAGATGGTGGGCCCCGGGTGGATTGATATCACTCTGTGCTTTAGAAGTACACGTGGTCGATTGGTTAATAAACAACAACTCCATAAAAAAAGTACATTTTCATAAACAGAAAACTCAAATCGCCCATCCCTAACATTCAGAATACTCTAAAAATCACATATTATAAGGTTATCATAAGTGATTCTAGGGATGTAATGATACCACTTTTTTCAAACCGATACAATACCAATACTTTGATTTGAGTACTTGCCGAAACAGAGTACCAATGCAGACACTTCTACCACACAAAAAAATGCAATGAATTGGAAGACAAGTTTTAATTTTTTCTCTGCTTGTTACAACAAATTATGGTTGATTCAATTTTTTAAAAATTATACAAAATGACCAAAAAACAAAAATTTCAAGTGAAAAATAAACATTTTCTGTGAAATTATTGCAGACTTAACACATTTTAAAGTGACAACGAGTAGTTTCCTGACGACAGAGGACAGTACAGACATAAATAATTGGAAGCAAGTGGTATTTTTGTGTTCGAGTGAGGACGGATGGCCATACAGGCCAAAAATCACAAATGTGCAATTTTCTACTAAAAACAAATCTCCATAGAGATTTGTTTTTAGGACAGGAGAAGCCAAGAGATTCGCAAAGTTACGGAGTGTGTCTTTAAAATCCACAGCAGGAACGTAATAAAAGAGCCTAACAATTCCATAAAACAGCATTTGGATACTATGTAAGGTTTAAATGTTAGTCATTAAGACAGTAATTGTAGATAAAACAGAATGAAGAACAGCTAAGTCCTTAACATTCTTGCAGTTTTCGCCCTAAATGTTTCAAAAATGCATTTTCAAACTAAAACTGAAGCTGCTGTTGCACAACTTGGAGTAGAGACATGCTGAGGTATCTTCAGAAAGAACGTGTCTAACCCACGAAGTATTACCTTTACAAACACCAAACTGGACAGCAATAAATCAAAAAATGAGTATTTTGCATGAGGTTGCTATAGGTACAGTCAGCCTGTTAAAGCCTAACACAGCATTAATCCAACATAAACCCACATTCTAGTCTACACACGTCTTCAAGATGACAGTCTACCTGCGCAGAGAGCATTCAGTGAAAGACGCTCCCACATGCAAACAAAAATCCCCTAGTCTCTAAACCTCTGTTTTTGTCCACCAACTCACAGTTACCACTAATATATTGTTATGGGGAATGTTGACGTCATAAGAGCCTGTTCTGAATGCAGTAACTGTTAACTAACATATTATGAGTGTTGGCTCACACTTTGTAAGTCTGTTGGATTGAGTCTTCCTGCAGGAGATCCTCAAACCTGACACAGATTGTAGTGCCTAAGATCACAAAGAGTTCTGGAAGTACAGACCAGAACTGTCAGGGAGGTGGAAAAATCTACATTTTTTTCTGAAGTTACATTTTCCATGCAGCTTTTATTAACAATATGCAACCATGTTCCCAAACTTTACAATATCATCTTCGTCTGAATACTACAATTTGGTTAATTTATCACTGAAACAACTACTTTATCCACATGAATAGTTGAGAAAGTAAAGTTTGAGTGACACTGACCATTGCATCTCTACCCACATTCCCACTTTATACGGACCCAGACCTTTTACCGACAGCATGTATGCCTACCCACAGCACTGACCCTCACCCTTAACCATTAATTGCACAACCATAACCATTAAGTCAAACCATGCCTCTTCACCTTAAAGCCTGCCGCACACAACAGCAATCTGCTGAGCTGACAGTAATTCGAGGCAATTTGCACAGCAGATAGCTCGCTGTGTGCGGCTATTTTTTTGGTGAGTTTTCTGCCTCATGAGGCGCTGAAGTTAAAATCAAACAGGATTGATATTTTTTGCCTCGCGATGAGAGAACCTCGCCGCGTGCGATCTCGTGGAGCTGTCTGCTGATTCCAAATATTCAAGCGACCAATCAAAACACGGTCTCCAATCACAAGATTCCAAGATGGCAGCCCCCGTCCCTTACCTCAGAAAACTGAATGAAACGGAGACCGAGATGGATATGGAGGAAATGCTGCTACTCATTTTGTTGATGAGGCGTCGTCGCATCATATAAACAGGTATAGTCTTTACGAGTCTTTATTTCAGAAATTGTAATCTTCTCCGTGGGCTGCCAGCTTGGAATCATGTTATCAGGGACAGCGTTTTGATTGGTCGCTTGAATATTTGAGCTCAGCAGGCGGCTCACTGAGACAGCAAGTTTTTCGCCTCACGAGGTAAAAAATATCAAACCCGTTTTATTTTTCACCTCAGCGCCTCTTGAAGCAGAAAAATCACCTAAAATTAGCCACACACAGCGGGCTATCTGCTGAGCAAATGGCCTCGAATGAATGTTAGCTCAGCAGATTGCTCTTGTGTGCGGCAGGCTTAAAGATGCAGTCCGCTGCATTACGACCTGGCTTCGGACCCCATAAGGTGCATCAGTCCTCAGAACATGGTCCTAAAAAGGCAACATAAACAAGTAAACACACAAACAGACACACGTAGTATCTTATTAAAAACTTTAGGGAATGAGAAAAGATAAACTCAACAAACTCGTTGCTTGAAAGCATCGACAGTGACTAGCTGCCAAAGAGCCATGGCTTCTCTAAAGTAGAATCTCATGTATAAAACAGAAAAGCATTTAGAATAAAAAAGGTTTTTAAATCAGAAAACAGATTTGAGAAAAATCCAAATATAAGAAATGCAATTCCCATTTCTGTGACAGTATTTAACAGACGAATGTCAGTTCTTTGGAACAAATTCCTTGAGTTACCTTACCTCAGTGATACCAGCTGTAAACAATGACACATTCTCACAACCATGTCGTATTTATTATGATTTTTTGTTCCTGCTTCCCAGAAAGTTGAGGACCAAAACAGTAAACGATGTGGGCCGTAAACACAAAACAAAAATGGAGCGCTGCAAAAACTCTCCATCCAACCAAGTCCAACTATCCCGTTTCCAGCTAAAAAGCTGTTTTGATCTTGTTATGAGACATATATACTAAGCAAGAGCAGGTGAGAATTTTTACGAAGTGCAATTGTGTTGATACACTGGCAGATTAATTTATTTTAAGAAGCTTTAGACTACCCTAACCCTTATAGTACTTGATTGTAGCACACACAAAAAATTGTTGACTTGGTTAGATGGACAGTTTTTGCTGTGGAAAGGATTCTGCAGAGCAAGATTTTCTTAAGTCTGTCTTTGCAACAGAATCTCAATATTTTTAACATATGATCTCATGATCTGCAACCAGATTTGGAACCAAAGCCGACAAAGTTTGGCTTCTCCAACAAAGCGGACCTCTAACTTTTCATCTGGAGGAAGTGCCAGGGAGTCTGGATTAATATAACCACTAATGATGCAGGATTTCTACACAGCAACCTGCTGTATACTTTGTGGAAAGGCCTTACTGTAAATGTCATCATACTTCAGCTGAAAATACTCTTACCACGCATCATCAATACATCTCAGCTCCAACAAGAAGCCCATTTAAAACCATAAACATCCAAACATCACATCAGGGACTGAGTAAGACCTCCGTCTGAACCCTCGTTAACATCCATCTTGTATATGTGAACGTATGAACGCAGTTCTGTTCACCCTCGGCTCATTACTTCATCTCTGCTCCTCCCATCATCCGGCCAATCAGAGGCAACAGAGCATTGCTCCATAAAGGTCGGGTAGGACACGGGCTCTAATAGCTTATGATGTTAATCACAACCTAACCTCCAGAGGGTAATAAACCCCATTAGACGCAGCGGATGGAAAGGCGCCGTTTATGTTCGGTGTGCTGCAGAGGACGGCTTGAGGAAGAATCCTGTAACGGACCCGATGGAACTTAGTAAACTGGCAACCATCACTTCACTAGTGTAAACCAAGGGGCAAACTTCGCTTGAAAAATCTGAAGCCAAGCTGGAAGTGTCAAAAATTGCAGTTCCTCCTTCATCTGCTGGGGGCTGGCTCCAAAAAGGAGCAACTTCCCATTGACTCCCATGTTAAAAAAGCCAACTTTACAGCAAAAATAAATATGTTTACAGCCTGGTTCAAAAAAGCATTTTAGGTTAGATAGTTCAGGTTTACCGTCATGACAACTCTGAGGGGGGGAATTTTTTTCTAACTTCTACGTTTATTTGTAATTTAATCTTGAAATTATGAATAATTAGGGGCGTGTCCTTTTGAATGACAGGTCCGTCTAGGCTTACACTGGTTGCTAACAGTAGCTAATGGTGGCTAACTGTAGCTAATGGTGGCTAACTGTAGCTAATGGTGGCTAACTGTAGCTAATAGCTTGCTCCGTAGTCTGCTGTCCCCCTCTGCTTGCAGGAAAGCTCTTCACAGCCTGGGACTAACGTAAAGACTTCAGTCATTTGGGGTTTCTGAACTCCACTAAGAGTTGCCTCTGCAGTTTTTAGTCAGTTTTGGATGTTAATCTGCAATTATTGGGCAAAGATGGCTTGCTGTGGTATTGATTACAGTAACAGACCGTCCAAAAAGTTTCTGCTTTGGGGGGAGGCTTTATACCGGCTGACGCTTCACCAGCTTTGGGGACTACAGAGTCGGACTCTAGACAGACTGGATGATCGCTGGTTAGATCAGTACTGGTGTGAGGAACACAGCTGGAGGCATGAATTAATTGATGTCTGAGATGTGAGGTGGGTCAAAGGCTTTAATTTTTTTTTTTTTTTTTAGAGTATCTGAGTTTTCATGATGACTTTGTGACTGCTTTTTGCTGGATGTTAAGATGAACCCGTCTATGTCCTCACCCTCCACCGGTGGTAATGGAAATTACACCATTTTAGGCCGTATTGACCCGACCCATTTGGGTCTTATTATATCGATAGGTTTTCTCTACTCGAGATAATTCTGGGTCTAAAGTGATCGTTGTTCAAAAACTGGATAAAAGTCTCTTAACCTCTGTCTTCTGGCTGAAACCGGCTGCAGGCTACGTTAGCTTCAGTTAGCTCCCGACTAGCTTCTTACTAGCTTGTAGCTATGTCGGCTCGGAGCGTTAACCCTCCGCCCCCAGCCTCACAGCGCCACCTTCAGCTCCACCTCTTTGCCCATTTTTGGAGTTTCTGAGAGTGACGAGACGAGTGATGCGGACAAGATGGCGGCGGTGGGAACCGACCAGTTGGCTTCATTTTTGCTCTTCAGAAACCTGTGGGTGACGTCAATTACCGTTTTTTCTATATATATACAGTCCAACAGCCCAGCTGGGTGATTAAAACCGTTAGACACATAAACCAGCCTGTCACTGCAGACAGCACATTCTTGGCAGAGTTTCCAACCAGGCATAAACACATTTTGGTGCCTTATTTCGGTCCTTTTTTTTTCTTTTCTGGAGATATCAAGCACTGTGGTTTCTTAGAATAGCATCCAACAAGAGTGATTCCCCATATCACTAGAAACGGTAAACATTGCTATCGTTTTGCAAAAAAACAGTTAAAAGTTAAGACTATCAAAATGAATGCACCAACTCCTTTTTTTTTTGACCCAATTAACACATGCACAGAATACCGCCCCGTTTATAATTCTGCCAAACGGCAGACTGTTCTGCAGCAGCATGTGTTTCAGATCCTAAATGACATGCGCGTATAATATTACTGCCGTATTGGCTTTGTGGTGATATGATAATAAGTTCATAAGTTCTCTGTGGGAATTGTTATTAATTAGAGTTAAAATGCTCCGTATTTATGTTGATTTATGCATGTTGGCTTACTGTATGGAGTTACTGCTGCACTAAAAATACAAAATTATTCAGTTAAAGTGATGTTTTCTGACTTAAATTAGTGCTAACTCATTAGGGAAGTAGCTGTGTACATCTTCATAATAAGAGAATTTATTTCCAGTTGTGATGAACCGGCGTTTTATCTTATGAGTGTTTACTAATGGGAAAATGGGAAAATTTTGACATTTGAGTATTAAGTCTACATTACATTTGATTTATTTGATATTTAACACAGACTGCTAATATCCAAATGTTAAGTTTATTCTATACTATAAGCTGATTTACACCAACTTGTCTTCTGTCACTGAGTTTGAAGTTAATTTAGTCAAGGGGTCAAATATGGACCTGTCAAGTTAAAACATTACACTTGTGAATTTCTCCTTAGACAACATGCACAAAAAAGTAAAAAAATGTACAACTCCTAAGTTTGAAATTTGGGCCACGCCCCCTCAAATTGCACAAAAAGCAAGGATTTTGATAACTTCAGACTTTGATAACTCCAGGCCTCGAGAGCAAAATCCACAATTTTCAAGATGATCAATAAAAAAACTACAGATGATCAATCAATTATACAGGCAAAAAAGGGCCATAATTGGACTAAAACCCTGTCAAAATCTAAGGTTCAATCTAAGATGGCCGACTACGCGTTTGTTGTAGACAATGGGTGCAAAAGACTATTAGGTAGGTCTAAGGCAGTTGTACCATTGTACAAAACTTCAAACCTTTACAATAAAGTACTCCACATGGGGTAAATCATTCCTTAAAATGCGTACATTTCATACACGACTCATGCATTCATGAAACTTACTGTTTTTGTATATGTCAGGGCCTCCAAATGGCCATTGCATTTTTAAGAAGGATTATAAGAAATATTCAAAAAACAATATGCCTTCACAGCACTTTTGAAGCCCAGGACAAATAAGTAGGTTTAAATACTTCTCGGTTTCAGCAAAACAAACTAGCTTGTAACACTCTACCATCTCCATTTATCACACTCTGCAGCTTCTGACTACTGTTACTCACATGAGATCCGGTCTGTATCTGTGAATGAGGGCGCACAGCGCCAGGCCGCTCTTCCACGACATGGTGAGGTCCGTCACACTAACGTTCCTGTATCCCTCCGTCTGTCTCTGGCACCAGTTGAGCAGCTTACTGGAACGGGCTACGGATTCTGTGGGGAAGAAAAGACAAAAATGTCAAGAGCAATCTGGTGTTAAACTAGCAGGTTTAGTGGATCGGTTGGATTAAAAATCAAATGCAATGCAATCATCGTAAAAAAGAAATTATTACATGAATGCTGTCATCCATAGTCACGAAGTGTAGTGTTAATATCCGTCTCAAGGAAAAAAAAGAAACATGTCCATTTTAAGTGTTTTACTAATATACGGGGGAAATTGATGCAAACAAGAGGTTAGAGGGTGCAGAGCGAACAGGAAACCTTTAAAACAAGCTGTTGAATAAATCCAGGAAGGTTAGAGGGCAGCACATCTGATTAGTGTACAGAAAGGAAACATATGCAACTCGTTCACAAACATCTGACATTCCACCGTTATCGTCACGCTTCTATCTTTATGAGTACAAAACAAGTAGGGTTCATAACTGTTAGCGAACCCTGAGCAGCAGCAACATGCATCCGGACTCGGAGTTACCTTGAAACTGCTGGTCAAGCAGGTAATTGTCTGGAGTGAAAATATAGTCTATTATCATCACGGTAAAGCAAGTGCTACACCGATCGAGCAGCTTATTTTAGCGTAGCACAGCGTAGCCCTAACCGCAACGTTCAGGTAGCTAGCTTCGTTGGGCCGCGGCGTCAGAAAAAGGGAGGAGGAAAAATACCAACCGTTCCTGGCTAACTTTGGCGTTGACGAGTTGATCACGTTTTCGATTTCGATGCGGAGTTCCCTTCCCTCTCCGGTGTCAAAGAGGTGTCGTACCTGCAACAAAAACACTGCTATTATACATCGGACTTCAGACAGATATTATTACAGCGCTTCTTGACACTCTTCTCGTCTAATCACAACACAACTACAAACCAATGTATTTTTACGTTACAAAAACTTTCTTTCTTTCAAAGAACCTCCAACCAAAGAGAAGATTTGCAAATTCCCCGTTGTAGGCGGGAGAGTTTTCGGTTACGCCATGTCACTGTCCGCGATTAAAATGCTCCGACATCATATGTGAGACCCGTGTTTATGCACAAAAACAGCATTTATGACCCCAGAGCTGTGTTGGCATGATCTAAAAAGTCCAAAAGTCCAAGCGCTTTTTGCTTACTATTTTCACAAAGTCAATTACCGTTTTTAGAATAGAATAGGAAAAATCCTTTATGTCCCTAAAAGTGAAATTCAGTTGTAACAGCAGAAAAAAGTGGCAGGAAATACAAATATTAATTAAAATTAATTAAAGAATCAGAAGCCTAAAGGTATAAAAGCAGAATTTAAGAGTTAAGAATAATTTTTACATTATTGACAGAGTTACAAAGAGTACCGTGCAGTTATTGAACATAAAAATAAAGTGGCATACCCAAACTGGAATATGCAAAAGAGATGGATACTTTAAAATTACTTTATTTAATAAAAATATTTAGAAAACGGTACAGAATGTGCATTTGTACTTGTGCGTTTAAAAAAAAGAAAGATATTATTTCCAAGAGTTAGCAGATAATAAACAATAGCAGATAATAGCAGCATAAATGTTGATTAGTACAAATTAAACCAGGGGATTTAAACATTTCTAAGTGTGTTGGATCAGTTTTGGTTGTAGAGTCTGACAGCTGCAGGGAGGAAGGAGCTGCAAAAACACTCCTTCATGCGTCTAGGATGCAGTAATCTGTCACTGAAGGAGCTCTGCAGCACAGATCCAGCTTCATGCATGGCCTGGGAGACTCTGGCCTACATTGAGGTTATTTTTTTGTCTCCCACCACCTGAACTGGGGCGCTCTAGCACAGCTTTATTTTAGAAGAAAGAAAGTTAGTCTGAGAAGACGGGAATTGGGAAACTGCTGCCAGTGAATATGCTTAATAATTCACTTATTTGGCTAGATTAGTTTTATTTATCCAGTCTTTTAAGTCATGATTTCATTGTGATCTGTTTCTGTGTTCTTTTTATTAATTCTTTAGATTTATTAATCACTTAGATTTTGTAGATTTGTTCTATTAACTTCTGTTGCGATTTGTGACTTCTGTGTCTGTGAAAAGCACTCTATAAATAAACTTACTACTTATTTACTTACTAGATGTGGATGGGTTTCTTCTTAAAACAAGTTGTTAAAGATATTTGGTTAAAAAAAAAACTAAAACAACCTGCTACGTGTGGACAAGGACTCAAGATGTTGTGGAGCGGTATTTGTTGTGGGAATCAGCATGTCGAGGTTCTGCCCCAAGTTTAACTATCTCTGCGTCTTGTTCATGAATGAGATCAAAAGGAGGAGTGGTGCGGCGTCTGCAGAGACGCAGGCGCAGCACCGGTCTGTGACAGTAAACAGGGAGCAAAGAGTGAAAGCGAAGCCTTGGATGTACCCACTGATCTATATTCCTACCCTCGAGGTTCTGGATAGTGACCGGAAGAACAAGATCCTGGACACAAGCAGTTTCCACTTCAAGCCTAGTTTATGCTTCTCCGACAGCAAATTTGCACAACGGCGCAGACGTATCGACGGAGACGTTTTTCGTTAATAGTTCTCCGGTTCTTTTCTCTCCCCCTCTCCATTTCTCAGCGTTGCTGAACCGGGACAGCAGGGGGCGCTAACTTTTCATGGCGTCTCTGCCTACTATCACAGTGTTGTTTCAGTTTTTTTCTAGGCCTGTGAACACATTTCCCCCTTAAGGAGAAATGGATGACAGGAAGTAAGTTTTGATTAAGCTGTAAAGCTTTTTAATAGAAGTGCAGCTCATAGAATACGCATTGAAACAAACACAGCAGCCCATTTTGTTGTTTTCGTACACCTCATTGAGTTCAAAATCGCCAAAAGAACAGATTAGATGAATTATCCTTTCAATATAAAGCATGTAGTGCCCAAACGCTGCATTAACTACTGATTACAGCGACTATAGAGCCCCGTTGTGTTGAAGCGATCTCTGGCTGTGACCAATCAGATGCATACGCTCTCCGTTGACGGAGACGGATAGTTTCTAAATGGGGCTCTACTCCATGCGTCCTTGCGTAGAGAGTACAGCCGCTTCTCATCGTCATGGGTGGAGTAGATTTCACTTTGGGTATGCAGATGTAAATACCTGATTGTTCAGACAAAAAAGGAGAAATAAATCCTTCCACATCAGACTGATGAGCTGCTTCGTTTCAGACCGTCACATACAAGCAGCTTTAGCATTTCGAGGTGCTGGAAACCTTATCAAACAAGTCTTGGACCCAAGCTTTGTACCCAGTCTTTGGGAGTGGAAACCAGAAGCAGCTGATATACTCACCTGACTGGGCCGGAGGAAGTTAAGGCTGATGTTGGGGTAACGTGTTATCGGATCCACGCTGTAATGGCCAAAGTTCTTGCTGACATTTTCCGGTGTCGTCTGAGGCAGAAGTCGATATATGCTCTCCCTGAAGCACAGAGCAGACGGGTGAAATGTCCTTTCTTATACTGGACAGGCTGATCAGAGTCCATTAACAAACCATTAAAGCAGAGCAAAGAGACATGCTTCATACGAGAGCTTCTTATCCCATTTGACTGAAGCGTTAACGGGTGCAGTTCCTAGAAAAGCACTCAGAGATAAAAGCATGTATCTGAAGGATTGGGAGTGTGTGTGACTGGCTGTGGATCAGTGTGCAGATCTGAATGCAGTAACAGTGTGACGCTTGGCTCGTGTGTATTCCACATTGCGCACCTCTCGGCCAGAACCTCCAGGGGAGTTTTTCCCTGCGCCCAGCTCTTCACCATCCAGCCGGAGTCCATGGCCGCCAGAAAACCTCGAGCGATCCCAGTGCCCATGGGCCAGAACGGCTGGGGAGGAAAGCACATTTTCTTATCAAATATGGTCCCACCAGAGGGGATGGTGTTAAACCAGGTTTCGTTAAGTTTAATTCAAACCTTTTTAAGACCTTTTCAGTAAAAATGTATACGTATTTCATGGCATATTTCGCAGCCATACCAGCAGAGAAAAACAAAATCCTCGAACTTCTGTTCATTAATTGCTCAGAGAAATGTGGAATAAGTAAAATACGATGAAAAAGCCAGGCAGCAGAAGTCTGAAGAACATTTCAGCAGCCAAGAAGAAAATTTGTCCAACAATGTCAAGTTGTTTTTTTAAAGGGGACATACCATTTTTTTTTTTGCAATATGGACCTTATTTATAGCATGCAAAATGTTCATTTACTCACCCAGACAAGTTTGGTGCCACTTGGAGTCCCTCGGGAGACGTTTAGATCCATTCCTGCTCAGCGTATATCCATATAATGGGAGTTAATTGGGAAGCCAAAGTGCAGCCTTTAAATAAGGTATTATCTGCCACAAAACTTCTTCATTTCACCAATGTTGTGTTATGAATCACTACCACGATTTACCTTTGAGTTCTGAGCGTCTTGAAGGTGCTTTGTTGTTGTCTTCCGGGGTATTTTAGAGGCTTGCTCATTTTTTGGGGGGTAATTTGGAAACATGCAAATGCGAACCATGTTGATGTTCGCAGTAGCAAGTTCTGTCTAACCGACGGTCGTCGTAGAGGACAGAGTGAAAGTTCTGCTCACACTACAACTGGGATGGAGCACGGCAGGGACGTATCTGAGACGCTCCAAAAACGCAGGGGTATAGTGCTAGCTTTTCATGACAAAATATTGCTGAAATGAAAGAGTTTTGTGGCACATAATCCCTTATTTAGAGGCTGCACTTCTGCTGCCCCATTAAGTCCCATTATATGGATATATGCTGATTACAACTGGATAAAAACTTCTCCCAAAGGACACAAAACTTGTCACGCTGAGTAAATGAACGTAATACATGCTATATCTAAGTTCCGTCTTGTAATATATATATATATTTAATCAAAGTAATAGTTGACACATTAAAGGGGATTTTCGGGGGGGGGGTTTAACCTGGACCTTTTTTTAAGCTAATTTTATGTTTTCTTACTCACCCAAACAATTTTGGAGCCAGTCTGAGCCGTTCAGCTGTATTAATATCCACTTCCTCCATCAGCTGTATCCGTAGAATAGGAGTGGTAGGGAAAGGACTAATTTCCACTTGTAATAAGGTTTATTCTGCCCAAAACGCAGTAATTTTACAATGCTTATTATCCACTTGGACTTACGAATGCCTCGGAAGTGCTTCTTGATTCTATTCCAGGCCGATTTGGACGTAATACAAATTTACGCTGCAGCAGGACTGTTTCAACAGTCCTTCTGTTGTGTAAATGTGTGTTACCTCAGAATCGTCCCAGAAGATAATTGATAAGCACTTCCTAAGTCCAAAAGAAATATAAAAATGGCAAAATTACTTTGTTTTGGGTAAATTAAACCTTATTACAAATGTAATTTTTCCTGGCCCGAGCACTCCCATTCTACGGATCTCAGCTGATGGTGGATATAAATACTGCTGAACGTCTCAGACTGGCTCCAAACTTCTCAGGGTGAGCACGAAAACACAAGATTACCTAAAAATAAGGTCTAGATAAAAAAATTTTTTAAAACTACTGAATTTCCCTTTAAACTTGAGGAAAAAAGAAATACGGAGAAGCATTGCCACAATTGATAGGACCCACATATTAAAATTCACAACTTTTTAAAGTCTTCTTAAGGTGTTTCCAAATTCAGAAATTCAATCCTTTTGAGGTAGTAGGAACCCGGTAAAAGCAACACAAATTGGAGGATAGACGCAGGTTAAAGATGTTGGAGGAAAGCCTGTCCTCACCTCTAAGAGGCTGTCACCCACCAGCGCCACCAGCAGCTTGTGGCCGCTGCGCTGGCGCACCATGGCGGCGTTCTCCGAGGCGTACATGCAGGTGAAGTCGAACATGGCCACATCGGGCTGGCCGTAATGGTTGATGGCAAAGTCCAGGGTGGGCAGCTGGTGGTTGGTGGAGAAATCTGCAGCCTCGCGCGCGTAAGACAGCAAGGCAGCCTGGTCTACATTGGCCCTGGACAGGAGGAGCTCGGTGTCTGCATAGTCCTGCAGGACAGGAGGACAGAAAGACTCAGATGTGATTCAACCAAGGGCCACACAGGAGGAAATCTAACTTACTTTACTTCTGTGTTAGTCATTATCCGAAACTAAACTATGTTTTGAAAACTGACTGGATTCTCTCTGGCTATAACTCACTGTTCTTAAGAGCATCTCTCTGTACATCTACAGTTGATCATAATTATCTCCTTCCTCACAACTTAAAGCTCTTAAAAACCTGAGTCGACCTGCAACATGCACAACAAGCTCCTCCCAAAAACTCTATGAACTGTTCTGTGAGCATAAAGACTTTAAGAAGCTCTTCCATAACACAGACATGTGTGCACATGAAAACTGGCATTTAATAAGATGATTCCTGTGGAAAGTGCCCAGCGAGCTCCTGAACACTGTTGGCTCTGTTCGACCATTAGACCAAAGCTTGGCCAAAACGCAGCGAGTAGAAGAAAAGGAGGAAATAATGAGAGACAGCTAGGCCAATGTGACCTAGTTGTGATTGTGATAATTTCTGCGAGTACGCGGCTTTCATGTCGGTTAAAGAGGAGCAGAATGAGCCTGGACACACACAGAGCGCCACGCTTTGATCACTCACATGCAGAATGACTCCTTTCTCCAGCAGGCTCTGTTTTTTGGCAGTCATCACAAAGTAATGCGTGTCATCCTTGTAGTACACAATATTTTCCAGGTCAATTCCTAAAAAGGACGAGAGAAAGAGAAAAAAGAAAAAGAAAAAGACGGATTGTCAGAATTCTCCTCGTTGCCAGTTCTGACATCATTTCAGGAGCGGAGCAGCAATAATGGGATCCAGAGCTCCAAGAACATTGACTAGTAAGCAATAAAAAAGGTTGCCATCAAACCTAAGAACTTCAACAGAACCCAAATTTCTCAAGTGAACAGTGAACACTAATAATTAGATTCATTTCTGAGAATGATCTGCTTCCAGAAAAAAGTTGAGTATCTTAAAATGAAGAAAACCAACCTCTTTATCATCCTTAACATGAGGTCTGTTTTATTTATTCAACAATAATAAGCATTTAAAAGAGTTCCAATAATAATCTAGTGGTGTGCATTTGTGATTAAGCTGATTTAAACTGTTACCCTTAAATAAAATCCAATACCACCTGCTGACCTACCAAGACATGGACGTCCACCCGGACTGACAGGCTGGACAAGGAGCGCAATGATCAAAGAAGCAGCCAGGACAATGGAGGTGCGTAAAAAAGTAGGTCTGGTTACATTGTTTTTAGCTAAAACTAGCATTACACATCCCACTGAGTCTATCATCTCCATGGTGAAGCACGGTGGAGTTAGCATTGGGAAAAATAACTAGGTATATACTAAGTTCCACAGGTGATAGCAGATTGCCGTTAACGACCTTCTGCTTTTGTGTTCGGTGGAGTGGGGGAGGGAGGGCTGTGGAGAGATGTGGGCGGGAAATGTAGAGGCGTTGCTGGGAGGTGAGGGTGTAGCGCTCAACATGACGGCCGCGAGGCATTCTAAAGATTACTCAAACATACATAAATTACCATAAGAAACACTTTAGGTGTGTTTTTAAGGAGGAAATGACATACGAATGTGATGAAAAGCTTTAAAAAGTGGATTTTACATGCCACCCCCCCTTTAATAATTGGGTTTTGGCATTTATGTCTTGATTGAAGGTGACTGGTTTGTATGAACTCAATGTGAACTTAATGATTACCTCCCTTTGGGGGAATCATTGCTAAGAGGAGCTGATTAACCCCGATAGAGGAATGTCCTGTCACATTACCTTGAAGTTCTGATAGTGGAAATGTGTCTTTGTTGGTTTATCACATAAAAATCCCATTATGATACACATTCCTGCATCCCTGTTTCAATACTCCTAAATCAGACAGCTGCATTGCCACATCAGTTCTGCAAAGTCCTGCTAACAAGAAATCAGGTCGCGTTGGAGAAGGGATGTGGCTAAAAGCTGCAAAATAAAAGCTTTAAATACTTGTTTTTTGGCTTTTCCAAATATTTCTGATCAAACTTTAATTACATTACAATTTTATTTTGCACAGTGAGGGGGAAAATAAACTAAAATCCCAGGGAGCAGTCAGTCACCTGTCGCCTCCCTGAGATCCTGAAAGAACTTCTGGTTGAAGATGAAGGCCACTCCGCTGATCTCCTCAACCTTGGCCTCCGCCGTGGTGTTCCTGTTGATGAAGTTTGCGGTGATGGCGATGGCCAGCTTGCCCCTGAACTCCTTCCGTCGAAACCCTGCAGAAACAGAAGACGCGATCGGCTCAGCAGTTGAGGAAAATGGACCGTCTCGGATGCAAAACACACCTCCAGCCAGAGCAACTACCAATATCTGCTTTCAGAACATAAAACCCACACCGTACCACCTAAACGTAACCACATGTTCTGCTTCTGCACGATGTAAACAGTTTCCAGCTTTTTGCACTGTATTCATGTATTCTTTGGAAGTGGATTTTGCTAAAATCAGAAACATCCTGTAAATGCTGAGAAACTAGCCCATGCATTTGTTACTTCAAGGCTGGACTACTGTAATTCCTTATTATCAGGAAGTCCACAAAATGCAATTAAAAGCCTTCAGTTGATCCAAAATGCTGCAGCAAGAGTTCTGATGAATATTTTAAAAAGAGATCACATTTCTCCTGTTTTGGCTTCTCTCCATTGGCTCCCTGTTAAATCCAGAATAGAGTTTAAGATCCTCCTCCTTACGTATAAAGCCCTTAATAATCAGCTCCATCATACATCAGAGATCTGATTGTTCTATATGTTCCTAACAGAGCACTTTTCTCTCAGAATGCAGGTCTACTGGTAGTTCCTAGGATTTCTAAAAGTAGAATGTGAGGCAGATCATTTAGTTATCAGGCTCCTCTCCTGTTGAACCAGCTCCCAGTTTTAGTCCATGAGGCAGATACTCTGTCTGTTTTTAAGACTAGGCTTAAAACCTTCCGTTTTGATAAAGCTTATAGTTAGAATGGCTTAGGTTATCCTGAGTTATCTCTGTAGTTATGCTGCTATAGGCTTAGACTGTTGGAGGACAGACTGACCACTTTACTTCTCTCTTCTACTTTTCTCTTCTACTACTTTTCAGATGTATCTTTTGTTGTTATTGTGATTTTTAACACTGTTTTTCCTCTCCACTGTCGCTACATGCTTGCTCAGTATGAGGGATTGCTGAGGAATTGCTGGGGTTGGAGTCTGCATGATCCTGGCAATACCTCACGTCGATGACTCAGCACAATCTGCTAGGATTCCTTACATAGAAAACTTTTAACTGATAGGAATGTTTGTATAATTGTATTAAAATGCCGTTTTTGCAAAGTGCCTTGAGATGACATTTGTTGTGAATTGGTGCTAAATAAATAAACTGAACTAAAATGAATTGGATTTAATTGAATAGCCCAAGGAGAGGACATGGGTTCCTTTTATGGACTCAGGCCATGTCCACACGTAGCCGGGTTTTTTTTTAAACGAAGATTTTCCTCTGCTCCTTGAAAAAAAAATCTCCATCCACACGTAACCGGATAAATGTGTTTTTCAGCACATTCATAGACGTGGCAAACCTGTAGGGGGCAGTAGTTCTCCCCAGTCCTATCTGCCAAGAGAAACTTTATATCCTCTCTTGAGCACGCAGCATTCATACAGCTTATAAAAGCAAACAAACAAGACGCGCTTTAACAATGGATGATACCAACACAGCGCTGAGGAAATAAATGCGGTTTTGAGAGTAAACACAGGTCGCACATGTGGTGTTGGAGCATTATTTGTCGCGGAAAGTGGCGTTACGGCTCTTAAAACTCCGTTTTCAACCGTCCACACGTAGATACTGAAAACGGAGAAAACGCAAATCTCCACTTTGGCCGGAGTTTTTAAAAAGCTTCGTTTTTGGTGCCGAAAACCTCCGGCTTCATGTGGATAACAGGCCAAACCGTAGAAATATATCTCCGTTTTGTGAGATACCCGGCTACGTGTGGACAGGGCCTCAGTTCTCTGTCGTTTCACCGGATAACCGCCTCCACTGTTCCTCCTCTCCTGCTTTAAAGCAACAAAACACGCAATGAAGTTTAATGTAGCGGTTCGACACACAACACACAAGCAGATTTGCACAATCGCTCACGAGGAGCAAAGTGAGGTCAGCCGTCCGTCCGCAGCTGTAAACGAGTGACATCATAATCATGGTGGCCGAGTAGGAACAACAGACAGACTGTAGAGGAAGGGAGAAAAAGAAAAAACAACAGCAGCATTACTAATGCTGTTCCTTGCCTGGAAGCGTGTTCCTCCTTCCATCTGCTCCAATGATGACATCGAACTCCAGCTCGCTGACAGGGTGTGTCTTAGGGTGGACCTCAGCCCTCCAGCCGATCTCTGAGAACACACAGTGTTTGTAATCAGACAGAAATGCATCCGCGGCGCCAGGCTTAAAGCAGCCCAGAGACGTCTGTTAGGTGAAACCGAGATTTTCCTCTTCGCTTGTTTTTTCCCCCCAGACACTTACTCTCATTCTCCTGGTCTTCAGGGGGTTCAATAAGACCCTTGAACTCTACGTTGACATGGATCTCTATTCCCAGGAGGAGGGCCATTTTGAGCAGCATCAGCTGCAGCTGACGAATACCTGAAATGCAGAGAGAGAATGAAGGGATCGGAGGACGCACCAGGTGTCTCAAAACGCACAAAACAGCTCCTGAAAACTACATACGCAACTTTCTACGGCAAGTTTGTAATTTATAGAAATAACTCAGGTGAAAAACTGTGCGCAATTTTAAGCAGACTAAGCACCTTGCATACACACTCTTTAGACATGGAAGACACAGAGGAGAGATAGCAAAACTGAGAATTTAAGTTTCAGACTCTATGCTTTGCACACACAGGAACACACAAATGAAAATGACAGATGAATACTAACTGATATGATCGATAGCACCAGCACAGAACTTTCCATAGAACTTCTTGGCTCCAAGGCCCCTGAGGTCGTGGATGGTGAAGGGCCAAAGGTGCAGCACGTTGTTTCTGGAGAAGGCGTCCCTCTTCTCCAGGAGCACCACTCTGGCCCCCAGAAAAGCCAGCTCGATGGCTGTACGCAAGCCGCATGGCCCCGCACCGATGATCAGACACTGGAGACACGCAGGAGACACGCAGGGATTTAATCAGGGAGGCTGGGGAGCAACAGCGCCTCCACTCTGTGGGGACACGGCTTCTTTAATGATGCCCAAAATCCATCTGGTTTCATAAATTATGCTTTGAATACGTACAGAAACATGTTTGTTAGAAAATATTAGGGATGTAAATCTTACAACTACTCACAATTCGATTCAGAATTGATTCTCGATTCAGAATCAATTCACAATCAATACTATTAGTACCAACAACAAAAAATTGTCAATTTGTAGGGCTGAGACAATATGCTTTTCTCCCGATTTAATTCTTTGATGATTTTTTTTGTAAGTGCCCATTAAATTTCAACTGAGATTCTTCAATATTGTAGATTTTTAATTCACCATATTATTGAAAAGATATATAATTTTCTGAATGTTCTACTTCCCACATCTTAAACCTTTACAACAGAATGAAGGAAAAGTAAAGACTTTCTGATGTAAACTGCTACATACTAAATATAAATACCTTCATAATAAAGTGAACTTAAACTTTTTTTTTCCAAGCCTGGGCTGCACGTATAAAATAAAAATTATTCAAAATCGTTAAGGAAAAGGATCTAGATTCTTATGTGAATAGATTTTTTTCCCCCATCCCTAGAAAACATGTTGTTTAGATCGAGCAATATAAACTGGACAGGAATAAGGAAACAGGTCCCGGTAAAAGTGACTAAGGCACATATTCGTGTCCCCTTTACTCTGACATCCCTGAATTAAATCCAGTGTAACTACCTGCCTTCAGAGTTATCCAAAACGGTAAATATATGTGTACTTCAACCTTTGGAAGGTCCAGAGGTTCTTTAGAGCAGTGTTAACTTTGTTCACAAATATTTTTTTTAGACGAAAACCAAACGACAATTTTAAACCATGTATTGCATAAAGACGAAGACAAAAAACAGTTAAGCAGACCTGCCAACCTTGTCAAAATAATGTGAGTACCACTTGTGTTGTGCTTTTTTTACTTTTTTTTGCAACTACTTTACTTTGCATACAGTAATTTTTCCCAGTCACTGTTAGATTACAATACTTTTAATAAAGAAAATATAGACATTTTGTACCCTACTGTAATGTTTTTTGACCTCCACGTGGCATCAACAGTCTGCAAAACACACACAAGCTAGTTCATAGTTCTTGTTTTGACAATTAAAACGATAAGATATCTTTGACGATTTAACCTCACTCTAAAATATCTGCACTGCACTAGAATTTTAACAATGGTAAAATTTAATATTGATCAAATTTAATATTATATTCGGTAGACTCGTTACTAGGGCTGGGCGGTATGGCAAAATATTCATATCACTGTATTTTTTTAAACATATTGGTAGACCCTTCATATCCACATTATCTTAAATGGTCCATTTAACTGTCATATGGACTGCATTATGTGGTTTTTTCCCCAGAAACAGATGGATATAAAAAGAATGAAACTGATTATGATTCTATAAGGCTGAAAGTATACTTGTTTTTTAATACACGTTGACGCAAGCAGCAAATTGCATCTTGTACTGGTTTTGCATGTAGTACTGAAGAATCCCGATAGGGGGCAGAGTACAGACAAACTGGATAAAATAAACATGGCGACCGTAGATTATTAGCTAGTTAATATTCAGATAACACCAGAAAAAAAGATGGCAGAAGTATCGTAGATGGTATGTAAAACATATTTACTGCTATTAATGATTTCTTTTCTACTGGTTTTGCCGCCGTTGAACGCGTTTACCTACAGACGGTCAAATAGCGCTCAACACTTCCCCCTACTGCTTACTCGCAATAGAGTTTGTAAAAGGTATGCTGTTCAATCTCGTCTGACCTTTTAAAGCCAATAAACTTCTAAACTACAGACGTGACTCCTCTTTTTGGAATTACTTCCTCAGCATTGTGTGATTCGCTCTGATATGTATTTAAAAACGTTACTTTTCACCACATTGTCGTAAAGAGCGTGTGGCAGTTAAATCGTTCCCTGCTGAGACACCTACCCACATCAAAATTTCGGGAAGTTGTCTGAGCGATTCACCAATATAACCATACATTAAAAATTAATTTTATAACGAAAATAAAGACCTGGTTTCAGTATGAACCGGTATACCGTCCAGGCCTACTCGTTACTCTCCACTTTTCTAAAATGATTGAAACTGCTTCAATACGATGTCGGAACGCGTCCTCTGACATTAGTACCACAGAACTCATATGGCCGCAGCTTCTCGCGTGGTTCAGAGGAGCGAGTCTTTCCAGAAAATTTAGATGTCAAATTGTGTACTTGCACTGCAAAATGCGTGCAGGTTGGCAGGTTTGAATAAGAGACGAGAGGACAACCAGCAATGACGAAAATCGAAGCAAATGACCGAACCGTGAACAGAACCGTATAGGTCTCGATACCGGTATTGGTACATATCTAATTTTGACTAGAATCATGATTATTGTATTTCTTTACATAGAATTTACCTGTGTCTGGGGGAGGAAAAACAACATGGTGCAGTCAGTATGACAGTTAAATTGGCTACTTAAAGAAAGGTCTTGTAATAAAAAAAGAAATACAAATACAGAACCAATGTTTTATTAAAATACAGTAATGTGAAAATTTTGCTATACCAGGCATCAATGGTAAAAAGACTCAAATACGTACCTAGGGCAAAATACTCTTAATCTCTTGCAGTATTACTGCTGTGGTGCAAAAAATAAATACATCCAAACAAATTAATTCTTATAAAAACTCCTAGAATTGAAAATGTTCATAAGTCTAAACATTGGTTTAATTTTTGAGCATAGCTTGCCTTTAAAAAAACTAAAAACTAAAATAGGAATAAAAAATCCAGACGGCTGTTTTAAGGCTTAGTCCTGGAAGGGTTAATACAGTTTCTGGTAAACTGTTACTTACAACGTATTGTGTCATTTAATTACAACCATATCATTAAGGTAAGATCTCAAAAGCATGTTTTTGTTAACACTGACTCATATCGATAACGAATTGGAGCAGACTGGATTGAAATGGAACGTGATAATCGATTCTAACTCTTGAGAATCTGAATTGAATCTATTCTTGAAATTTGAATCAAAGCCCAGCTCTATGTAGTATTATAGTAGGTGATTTATTAAGATAAGCTGATATGCTGATAATTCTTCTGATCCAAAGCCTTTCCATGGCCCCGTGTCGTCGTGCCGCGGCGCTATGATCTGATCGGTAAACACTACCATCTGATAACATGAGTCTTGACCTCTGCAGATCCCGTTCTCCTGCCTCTTACAGGTGGACAGGAGCCTCCCGCTAAAGCGCAGCTTTCCAGAAGTGCCGGCTTACCTTTGTGTTGGCACAGGCACGTCCCTTCTTGTACTCCTTCTGACAGGCCCTCTTGTCCAACTTGGCCCAGAGCGCCTTCGCCTTCCAGTAGCTGAGTTTGGACTTGAGCTTGTGATAGAAGATCCTGTGCTCGGAGGGCTTCACTTCCAGGTGTTCACACAGCTCCTGGAAGGCCTTGAGGGTGCCTTTAAACGTACTCGCCTGGACGAAGTTGTCAAACAGAACGTGGGACTTGTTGGCACCGTCTCCTCCAGCTGCCCCGACTCCTCCATCCCCCATGGTCCAGACCCACAAAGGGCTGCGAGGGCCCTTCACCCCCACCTGAGGCAGGGGCCCAGCTTCCCTCTGGTGGAGGGCCTTAACTCCCAGCCCCAAGCATCTTCATCCTAAAAGAGTTGGGAGAGAAGTAGCAGAGGTTCGCTCAAAAAAGTGTTTTAAAACAGAGGCATAATTATCTGAGCTACACAATAAATCCATGCAGACATTTATGGTCTGGGTGCTAATATGTTTAGCCAGGTGGATGGGGATTATTATTCCTTGGCCTCCAAACCTGCTGCAGGTACAGTGAGTAGGGCTGGATGATAATTCGATAGAAATGGTTATCGATCGATAGAGAAAAAAAAGTTTCTCCCTCATTTTTTGGTGGGCCAATCAGGTAGCTCAATACAACAGTCACTAGCTATTCAGAACGAATCATTAGAGCTGACCCAGGCGGTTCCATCAGCCATCACTATCTCCTATCAAACCACAAAAAGGATCAAGGGACCTGAGCTGCAACAGAACTTGTTGATGGTCCCAAATTCACTTCAGCTCGGTCAGATGTCACAGCAAGGAGGAAGTTGTCCCACAAAAACTGTTTCAGAAGCTCAGGTAAATGTTGCATTCCATTTTGAACCAACCCTAGACGCACTAAACACTAAACTTAGTAATGATAAACCAAATAAATTACTACCATCAGTAGTACAATCTTAAAAAGGACTCCCTCCTCCGGCTCGCTGCGAATCACTATTAAGAGAGACACAGGAAACGTAGTCGAGCTGCTAACAGCAGCTGTGGCTTTTAAAATGTCCCCCCAGTTCGGGATGATAAATTTAAAAGAAAGCTCACTGTTGAACACAACAAACTGGTTGTCAGCGACGCACTGATGGAAATTCTGCTGCAGCAACATTTCTTAAAAAAGGAAAATAAGATGTTGGACGCAGGAAGAGCTAGGGGTGTGTAATGTGAGGATTTAAGACCGTGAAAGGATCTACGTGTGTGACGGTCATTTTTGAGAGATCGTTTTATCCCGATTCACAGTTCTGCTGCTGTATTTCTCCCCCTTCACGTGTGTACAACCTGTTAACAAGCATGGCATTACCGCGACTGAGAGCATAAATGAGGATTTCGTTCCGAAGTGAAAGTCCTCATCCATTGTATGGAACTGGTTTCGTTTTTTTACCAGACGACAAAGAGCAAACAAACATTATTTGCAACGTTTGCAAGAAGAGCGTCAGGGAAAGTGATTGCAACACCACAAACTTGTTAAATCACCTGAAGAGAAAAAAAAATCGCAAACAATACAGTCAGCTAGCTGTTTGCTAAGCTGCGGTGACTAGTGCTTCTTCTTCTTAATTCAGCAAACGGTAAAAAATAATTCATAAAACTTACTCCCTACGACACAAACAGCAAACTATCCACACTACCAGTTGCCCAGCTGCCTTTTGTTCCCCAAACACTTCCTCACATGTACGCTCAATGCACAGAGAGAGGCAGGGAATATGAAGAATATGTTTGGATGGATGGAAGAATAATTAGAACTGCTTACATTACAGTCTACCTTCATTATCGTACGTACAGCAGCACTTTGTATACCGTTGTGTTTTTACACTACATTGTTATCACTTACGTTTAATATCAGCATTCTGTAAAAAACATTTGAACCAGTTAAAGCTGCATTTACCCCGTTGTATGAGGATTATTACATATTGTACAATACATCTTGCACTATATTTGAAACTGAATGTTAGTATTTTATTTGAAAATTCTGTTTGCTTAGTATCATATTTTTAAACTAAAGAAAGTTCACGTTTGCTGATGGATAAGTAGGTGGGCAACATTCAAGCAGCGAAAGCCTGGAAACTACAAGCCAGACTACATTCACAGTGTTCTACCCCCGTATAAAGCTTTTAAGCGTGCAACAACATGCCCCAGTTAATTCTTGTGTTTTTACATTTTTATTCCAGCAACGGAGAAACGCTTCCACACGTTTAAATGTTAGCTTTACTCCAGGCTACAACGTGGACAACAATGTAAAGAAAATGAAGACAGAAAACCAGCTGCAGCTCTGCATGCGTCCAATTAGGAAACTCTGCTAGCTTGTTTGAAGCAGTTAATGGTTTTTAAGAAAATGCAGAATTTCACTACAACTGTCATGTTTGATAATCAACGTGACAGATAAGAGCAGTAAATATTATTAAACACAAAATGAGGAATAAGTTTTAAGAAGCAGAATATCTGCTAGTTTTAATAGAAAAGTAGGAGAAACGAGGAAAAAACTCATGTGATTCTGGTTGAGATGAAAAAAAGAAGAAAAAAAGAAAATATTTAAAGTGACAGTGTGTAGTTTTTGCAGTACATCTTGGAAAATATTTATTAAAATATTATGTAATAATAATAACGTAAAACACATTATTTGCAAAATATTGGCGATATGTAAAATATGACTTTAAAAATCAGTTTTAAAATACATAGGTCATATTTTCAGGGGAAAGCCATATTAGATGACGTCTTTTCTTCTACAAGAGCCCAGACGGACAAAGCGCACGGAACACGCCCGCTATTAAAACATTTATTTCCTCTCAAAATGCAAAAAAGTTTCTCCATAAATACATTTTTACTTCTTCGCTAGTTCCAAGCGATGAAAGAGAGACTGATGTGCTCGTCATGTTGCTGCAAGTAGATCATTCTCAGGGAATTGAGCGTTTGAAAACAGCACTAGTTGGACCTCCGTTGTTGAGTTTCTTACTCGAAGACACAGATACCGCATGCTTGTGATAATTTAGGTTAGCACTGCCCCCTACTGGCCGAAAATTACACACTGTGCCTTTAACTAGAGAGGAAAAATAAAAAAAGAACCAGTGATGATCCAAAATTATTTAAAAAAGGAAAACGTCTCTACTTTAAATGTCATCTAGACTCTTTCCTTTGTACTTCTATGTTTTCACTTCACTGATCAGAAAATCACTTAAATAAATACAAATTAATTAAATTTCTTAAAGAAAGAAAGAAAGAAAGAAAGAAAGAAAGAAAGAAAGAAAGAAAGAAAGAAAGAATTGGTACATAACGTATTTCTCTCCGTGTCACTGTGAGGAACAGTCACAGAAAGAAAGAAAGAAAGAAAGAAAGAAAGAAAGAAAGAAAGAAAGAAAGAAAGAAAGAAAGAAAGAAAGAAAGAAAGAAAGAAAGAAAGAAAGAAAGAAAGAAAGAAAGAAAGAAAGAAAGAAAGAAAGAAAGAAAGAAAGAAAGAAAAAGAAAGAAAGAAAGAAAGAAAGAAAGAAAGAAAGAAAGAAAGAAAGAAAGAAAGAAAGAAAGAAAGAAAGAAAGAAAGAAAGAAAGAAAGAAAGAAAGAAAGAAAGAAAGAAAGAATTGGTACATAACGTCATAGAGGCGTTTTACTCGCGAGCTCAGCAGCGTATCGGCTGTGAATACGTTCCAACCAGGGAGATAATTAAGTCACAAAAGGAATGAATTTAAATAACTTTAAGTCTAGTATGGAGGAAAAATATTCTATGCTAATGATGAGTATCATAAACTCGCCATCCAATCCAAGACTCTCTCCTTTTTCATGTTGTCCTTGTACAAATGATCCCTGGTATCAGACAAGCTTGGTGATTCTCTTCTTCAAGGATTAAATTCTCCAAGATGAAAACCAACAAAGTAGACCCAAAGACCGACTGACTTCAACTCTGGTGTCACAAATAATGACGTTTAGTTTAGTTTTTTCCACAGTAAAGCAATCAGAAATCTGCATGCGTCTTATTTTCGAATATCCCACATTTTTTGCACTGACGTGTTCTGGGTAGCAGGTATGAAAATAAAACCTCCATGTAAACTTAAGGAGCTGCGACGCATGTGATTTGTGCCTAGTGGAAACGGCCTGACTGATTGGCAGCTATCAGCTTGCAGACGTCACGCTTGGCTCAGGCGTCCAGTGGAAAGGAGGATTTAAGAGTTACATAGAGGAAAATCAATGTGATTAAAATAGATTTGTTTGAAATGCTGCCAGAAGATGCAGTGAGATGAAACAAACAGACATTTTGAGTTAAGTCTGCACTTCATTGAGCAGGAAACTGGATCGAAGTACAGGGAGATTGCTAATTTTTACCTCGCTCGCACAGCGGCACGACCCTTTCTCTCAATACAAACAAGTCAATTTAGCACTAAATGCCAGGAAAGGATAGAAATTTATATTCTGAATGACATTCATACATTAGAGTTCCTAAAATCCAATAAATAAGAAAAATCTGGGTCAGCAGGTCAAATCCTCATGAAAACCAAAGATTGGAAATCTGTGAAAAGAGAGAACAGTAGAAGTATCTGGAATATCTGATCGACTTACCTCCCTTCTATTAATTCCTCATTTCTCCATTAGGGTTGTGCCGATGAACGCTGTCATTGTCCATCGGGATGGCTGACCAACATCACGATGGAAGCCACCATCGTGATGCCACGCCCACCACCCCGTCAGACACGCACTTATCCTTTAAGAAGAGCCTAAGATAAACTAAACTAAGACTAAGACTAACTAAAACCTTTGCTCCGTAAACAGAACTAACTAAGGAGTGTAGCACAGTGGAAAATATTTGTGTGTATATATATATATATATATATATTTTTATTTTTTTTGCGTGATTTGTGGGTGTGGAATTGGTGTTTTGTTTGCATTCGTTTCCCTCTGTGAAGCTCCAAAAAAAAAAAAAAAAAAAAAGAATTGATCTGGATGATTCAGGACAAGGAGCGCAGCAATCAGTTGCTTTGTTACAGCAGCGCAAAACTTGTTAAACTGCAAATAAAAAGAGCCGAGGCAGGACGGCAAAGACTGAACCGACTGGCCGAACAACGCAAGCGATTACTGCGCACTAGAGCTGAAGATCTTTGCCCGAACCCGTCCATCTCTTTAGTGCGATAATATATGCTTATAAATGCTTATATGGGTGTAGTAAAATAATCAAAAGCACAGTTTACAAAAATTACGTTTATTTTTTTTGCTGTATGTTAAGTTAACATTTTTAGGCCGGTGTTAAGAGATAAGTGGAAAAAAAAGAAAAGACGTTGTCTGTCTCCAGTGATGTCATCGTCCATCACGATGTTTTACCGTTAACATCGTTAGCTCTCAATTTGGGGGACATCGCCCAACCCTATTCTCCATTATTAGTTCTATTTTTGTTTTCTCTGTCCCGTCACCTAGTTACAACATTCTTCGTCTCCGAGGGTTTTTATCTCTGTCTGCCCGTTTTTAACCTACATGAAGAACTTTATTACACTTGGCCGTATAAATGAGGTCTATAAATTAAGTATGATGGATAAACCTAAAGATGTGGTTAGTAGAAAAGCTTTTACTTATGATGAGCACCTAAAGAAACTGGAGATGAAGCTATTTCCATCCTAAAAGATGCTGCTCAGGCAGGTTGTTGTTCTGTAATGGTAGCCTCCTGAGTCAGACATCAACAACAAAGCGGACCTATGAATTGAATAATAAAAGCCTCCTGAAAGGAAGAACTCTCTCAACAGGAGAAGGCCGTCCTGCTGCCGCCTGAAAAAAAGCTTCAAATCAAATCCAAATCCAGACTTCCCTCTCGATAAACTGAAGGATTTCACACATCCCAAGCATTCACTCAGGAATTACACACATCCATGCCAGGCTTCACACACACACACACCCTCCTCTGTATGCAAACACACACACACACACGATGCCTTGGTTTTGTTTGCTGGATTACGTCATCCACCAACCTAAAAATAGATCCAGAGATTAAGCCACGAGTCTGCACGTTTCACATGGTCGCCTCTAAAAAAACAAGCTGCACAAACTGGACATTTAACAATTATCACTGTTTACAGATATCACTAAACGAACATATTCATAAATGGGCATTTTTTGCTGATCTGCTCTTTGTTTAGTTGTTGTTTTTTTGAAGGGTGTTTATGATGTCCTAACCCAGGAATCAGATCTTCCCTGCATTCTGATGTAGCTGCAAACCTAAAGGCATTGAGAAATAATAAAAAAACAACACTAAGTTAAATTTTTTTAATATAAAACAATTGTAAAGTAGAAATGTATTTGATCATTTGCTTTGCTTCAAAAATGTCCCTGACCGTTCAAATTGAATGAACAATACTGTTGATATTTCATTTAGCTACCTCAAAGGTTGAATATGAAACATTTTCATAAAAAGCTGCATTTAAAAAAAAGAGTGATACATCTACTGAGCTTTTAGAAGGGTCCAGAATTAAAAAAGTTATATTTTAATTAAAATATAATAAAATGTACATTTAAAAACAGGCACAACAATGACGTTATGTTTACATCTACCAGCCAGTAGGGGCCGCCGTTGAGGGTTGACAGATTCGGTCTCTAATGCTGCATCCCAATTCCGCTACTACGCTTGCTACGTTGTAAGCAAAAAGGAGTAGCGGGCGATGTAGTAGATCGAATCGGCCAGTATGGATCAAAGTAGTAAGCATAAAGTTAACGGATGTGTACTACTGTCACATGAAGCAGCCAGTGGACGCTACGCTATCCCACACTGCAGCAGTAGCCCTGAAATTGTAGAAGAAGAGGGTCCTCACGAAAATAATCAATGATACCGACGAGGAACTACCAGCCATTGACACCACAGCAATTTTGGCGTATAAATGTCAGTGTAACGATGTTACTGATTACTTTTTACTTGAATTGATTTTTGACAACTGATTAAATATTTAAGTTGGTAAGTTTTTGTTTAAGGGGACCACAGGCGACCTTACATAAACATCCAGTTCAAAGGACACAAAATGGTGGAGCAGTACGTCCGATTTCATGCCCATTACTCGCTCGTTTGCTTCGCAGTATTTACTACATCAACGGTGGAATAGTAGTTGCTACGTTGCATGTCGTAAATACTAAGGATTCGGATGCAGGGTATGATCCAACTATATGGTCTGCACGCTCGGCTGGTGTCAGGCTTTCTGACAGTCACGCTTCAGCTGCAGGGAGAGTGCAGGTGTCGGTGATGATGAAGCAAATATGATGATGATTTGCTGAGTAGGCAGATACTCTGAGCGTCCTTACTGTCTGCATGCTGTAAGAAACTTAGTTGTGAACTTAGTTTTAAGCTTGATTTTAAGCGGACATTCGTTTCATTAAAGCGGACACTCTCAAACGTCTCTCCCAGAAATAAATTTAAAAAACGGCTGGATCGCCACTCGCTCCTGAAGGCGGTGGGTTTGGTTTTTCAATAAATCTCCATAAATCCCAGAAAATACCTATGAGATCTACCAACAGATTGACCCAAAAATATTAATAGTTGCTCGACACCTGAAGGAACTTGAGACACCGAGGTTTCTTATTAATATGCTACTGTAAACTAAGAGAGGGAGTGGGGCCGTCCACACTTTTTTAATCCATTGTAGGCATCGCTCACGCTGGGTTTTTTTCGGCTTTGGGAATGGACAGGCACAAGGAAAAAACACAAGTCTGCGTCTAATTTACAAACGCAGTGAGCACAGTGCTAGTATCTGGCTTGGAGTCAATGTTTGACGGACATAAAGAAAAAGATTGAAAATTGCGAAATGAAGAGCGTGAACACCACCAAGGGAAAAGCTCAGTTCTAGAATAAGTTTAATCTTATTACAACCCCTTCAATTTGAGCCCAACCGGGTTTGTTCAGTGTGTTGTATGCAAAGCTGTCATTTGACAGCAAAAAAACAGGTTCACCACATCCTCAGAAACATTTTAAATGGTCATGTTGCGGATCCAACCGAGCACCTATTTTAATCTGCTATTTTATGTCCACTTTGATCTGTCAGAAACCATTCGTTTATTCAAAAGAATATTAGAATACTGTTTTTTTTTCAAACTGCAGAGCGTTAGCCTTTTCAGAGCGGCAGATTCAATTTACGAATGCACCCTGTAAATATAGCGGTCTATCACGATAAAACATTGTTATGGAAGGTAAAAAAAAGTCGGACTTGATATGGGTTTGGGCCTGAGAATTCTGAAATCCTTTCGGACCGGGCCGGGCTGGCGCTACAGCCCCTCAGGCCGGAGGATTTATTTGTATCAGGAGAGGAATGACCCCAAAAAAACAGAAAAAAAAAAATTTAGGTGAAGCCAATGATAGATGGACACACATAAAACATTTCCACAGCATCAAACATGCGCGAAAATGGCGACTTTCCTCCTGGATCGGTAAGATAACTCACTTGCTAACTTGGCTAACATTAGCTGTCAGTTAAATTCCACTAAGATAGATTCCTCACTGTAAACGGGTCAGGTTGGTCACTGGGTGTATCTGCAGCAAACCAGGCAACCCAACAGCTGGAATTATGTTTTTAATTATTTTTTTATCTACAACCTAGATAAACTCGATGTCACCATCCTGCTCATGTTCCATATCCAACCTTTAAAGTTTGACAGAACCCGAAATAAACGTTTTTTTTTTACTGATAAACTTAATAAAGTAGTGTCTAAATGTACTTTCTACATGTCTGGTCATTAATTTTGATATTTTAATACATTGTAATACATTTGGTCAGTGTGGCAGACTGTTCAGGTTAAACATTTTTATAAACTATACATTAAATAAATTAACAGAAAAACTGATATATCGTGAAGTATATCGTTATCGGGATATAAACTGAGCTACATCGGGATACAAAAATGTGGCCATATTTGGCCAGCCCTAGTTCCCACAGTTATTACGATGGGATGGAATCTTTTTTTAGACTCTGTTCATCATAGTTAATGAACACCTTAACAACCCAGTCATCACTATAGAGGATGAGAATTACGGTAGCACCATAACATCAATTACAGAGCAATGTACCAACAGGTGTGGCCGATTCTTGGACGGCAGGCAGGCTGTAAAAACATCACGCCGTCATTAATAACTCTCACTTCCTGTGGCAGGTAGGTCATTCTGAGTGAATCAGGTAAATCCAACAGCATGGCAGGTTTTCAACGTGCTGCTGTAAATGTAGAAGCCACACTCGCTCTTTGCGCAGTTCTTCCTTATCCTGCAGTAACCGAACAACGCCCGGAAATCTTAAACTTACGATTCACATTTATTTACCAGACGTTTCAGCTCAAGTATTTGACAAACACTGGATTGTGTTTCATTCTTAAGATGACTCATCAACTCGAAGGAAAACATTATATGTAAACAGAGTTAAAGCGCTCACACACCTCGAGTCAACAGAGGGAATTAAGCTGGTTTAGATCAAGTGTGACACGTATGTCTGGACTAGATCCCTTTTTTATTGTTTGTACAGTGATTATTAACTAAATCAGTTATCAAAACAAAAGCGATAACTCTGTTATTTGACCTCACAGTTATTCAGAACATTTCAATGGGAGTACAGGAGCAGCTCCTTCAGCAACCGATTGTTGCATCGAAGGTGCATGAATAAACATTATTGCAAGTCATTCATCCCAGCAGCTGTTAGAATCTACAACTAGGGATGCATCGATACTGGTATCAGGCCAACATCATTCTTATATACTTTTATCAGTGAGTTGACAGATGTGATGCAATAATTTCACACAAAATGTTTATTTTTTCACTTAAAATTTTTGTTTTGTGGTCAATTATATACATATTTTTTATCTGATTCATCATTTGTAACAGGCAAAAAAAAAAATAAAACCTGTTTTACAATTCACTGCATTTTTTTTTCAGCATCAGTGTTTTGCATCGGCAATTACTCAGACATTTCTGCTGCTTTTACTTGCACATCTCTACTTGTAAAGTAGCGCCCTAATTAAATATTGATACGCTCATGTATTGTGATATTTTATGTCACAATATTGTACCAATATTCAAAATTCATGTGTAGTTGTATTTTATTCTTCTGAATTGCAATGGAACCATTAATGATGTCAGAAATATTTGCAGTAAAGTAAAGTATTACGGGTAGTTGGTGGCTGTTTTCACCTTCTCCGTTCCAGTGGATCAACTAGATCTGTTTATAAAACAGGACGTTTAGAATACTGAGAGTGTTTCTACAGTTAAATTCAGTTCTGAAAGTCGCAATATATAGTTTTACTTACAAGATCGCAATAAATCGCATTGCTCCTTGCGTAGTATTGTATCACCGAATTCTTACCAATACACATCCCTATTGTTCAATTTATATGTTTCACTTCTTGCACAGTATTTTATTTTTTAATGCACAAATAAACATTATTTAAGTGTCTTTAAAATATCCTGCTCAGTTGTATTACATTTTATTTTTTACAACTGCACAGTACTTTCAAATTCCAATTTTGTTTTTACTTTACATATAACACCCTTTTTATGATTTCTTGTGTGAACCTAAATGCTTCTATTACCTGTCACTTTGCTGCAGTTAGCATTGAATTTCCCCTCTGTGGGACAATAAAGGATTATTCTATAGCAGCCTTGATGACAGACTTTGGACACCGCTGATGTATTCTCTCACAATTTCGGTCAGCTGAAGCAAACCGTTGTGTCTCTCCGCTACAAGCTCACACCGACTGCTAACATTTGGCTAAAATGAAGCTAGCTTCTGGCAGTCTCTGGACCATCTGGCTTTTGAGTCACTGCTGCTCCCAACGGTCGGGCTGAGGGTTTTAAAACCTGAGGAAGAGTCCCACCAATCAGCCTCTAAGGTCACACAGCACTGTATGTTCCAAAGGCTTTTAAGACGATTGACATATCAATGCTCGGCACACTGAAAGAACATGTCTTCAGTTTGATGAATCAGTTATGTGGTTTCTCAGGGGACACGAGGCACAGAAAGTGCAAGAAGAATCACGTACAACTGTTAGATGATCTGTGTACATATTTCTGTCTGACCAACAGAAACAAAACAAGGACAATTCTACAAAAAAATAGTGGGTTTTTTTTGTAATGTCTAGAAATATTTAAATAATACTTTGCCCATATTTAAGGATAAAACAGCATGTCTGTCACCAGCTTTACTTGAAAGCAGCATGAACAGCTGTTGGGAACACCCCTCGTCATCAACGGAGATTCCTTTTATCCAGAATCAGGAGTTTGGTCTGATTGGATGCTACTGGTAGCCATGGTGACGTCAGCTGGTTTTCCTCCAGTATCGGTGATGTTTCCATACAGGTTGACATTGTTTTAAGTGAGTCATTCAGTTCAGTGCAGAGCGTGTTATGGACCTTATTGCTGTTGAAAGATGAGTTCGTTGTAAAAGTTCTGGTTCGGTCCGTCTTTCTTCTTCTACTGTATCTGCATGAGAAATCATAAATGTTCCCAGATAGCAGAGGTTAGTGATAGCTGGGAGTCCTTCCTGGTTTGTTTTGGTGTCGCATTTTGAAGTTGTCCTGCTGAAATGTTTCAGTGTACTATAAGTTCCTCACATAAACATTGTGGTATTTGTTCAGGTAGAGAACATCTGGATTCGTTTGGTACACCTGCATACAAACAGACAGGGCCTTAATGAAGAATCCAAATACATGTACGGTTACACCCATAATAATAATGTTTTTATTTATTTTGGAGAAATTAATATCCGAGGCTGTACTTGTTTAACATTTCCTAACGTTTCGACATGGATTATACACGCTTTACACGCTTCACGATGCCGTTTGTTGAGAGCAGTAGCATTTCTCTATTTCCTGATTAAGAGGCTTTTGAGGTAAACTAGTTGCTTTTGATTTTATCAAGTTATATCAAAATAAAGGGTGTTGAACATCCCACACTTTTTTAAATTTTGAATTCCATGTATCTTTTTTTCCTTTTCTTTCTTTGAGTTGGTCCAACATGATGAATTCATTCTGGATTTACGACATACCAGCATCAACATCTGTATCTGGGCCCAAACTGGGCATATATTAATAAATGTTGTTTATCTCCATCTTGTTGCCAGAGGTTGGTTGTTTGGTATGTGTGTTTGTAATGTTAATGTCATTAATATTGGGTATGGACATTGGCCCATGTTTTCCCTATCTTTGCATCCCGACAATAAATCTTAATAGAATAGTTTGAAGCTGTAAAGCAAAAAAGATGAGGGACAGTTGAAGCCAATGTAGATTTAAGCTGCTTTTTCTCCTATCAGATCATGTTTTTTATTACATAAACATGCAAGTTACAATAATTTGAAAACAAAAAAGTTAAACATCAATTTCTGTTTAGAATTTAAAAGTAGAAAAATCAAGCAAACAAAAGTGTTTTCATAAACTGCCGACCTTTATTAAAGTATCCCATTGAAAGAGGCTAACATGACTGTGGGGGGGAACGGACTCCAAGATCAATACAGGATCATTTCCACCTAACTTCTGCTGCCAAGACAATCGGGCTGAACCCAAAACAAACAGGTTCTGACTCGAACCGGGCCCCATTTCATTTCCAACTCTAACCAGCGATATCGAACTCCCGCTGAGCATGACGGGGGAATTTAACATGGACCAGCTTCCTAAAAACAGACCCCAAAGGGAGATCCAAACGCGAAAGACAACGAGCCTTCCTGCTGAACTCCTCCTCACAAAAACCTTCATGAGGCGCGTGTTTTCTCTTCAACAGCCATCCCGATTAACCAGAGCTTCCTGCCAGCCCTTGCAGCAGCCATTTCAAACCTTTTTAATAACCGCGTCTTCAACATTCAGGACTTTCATAACAAGAGCAGAGCGGACTTATGGTGCCGTGAACAAGCTGAATCACGAAGGACAGGTTGGAAGAACGCAGAATCATCACAGCAGTTTAGTGAGGCAACGTCATCTGTAGGACTGCCATAAAAGGAGAGAGTCATTCACATAGAAGACAATAAAGACCTTTATTAACTTCCCACTGTAATTTACTAAACTTAAACATTCACACAAACTAGGGGTACACAGAGGTCATAGTTTGGAATGTTTCAGTATACTTTAATAAAAAAAAAAATACAACTGTACATATGACTTCTGATGATCAGCATTAAACAGATAACTTTTTTCCTCATTTCCTCCCCTTCAGTTCCTGAAATTAATTTAATTCAATTATGTTCTGTAACTTGAAAAAAAAGCTGCAAGAATAGAACTGACTGGAGAGTTTTTTTTAAATAAATAAAATAGCACAAGCAGACATAGCCAGAGTGGAAAAGGGCATAACTACTTGAAAACAATTTTGTAATAAAATATGCTTAACACAAGAACTCCAAATGGCAGTCATTCTGACAGGTTTCATGTTTGAAGTGTTACAACTTTAGATAAACAGCTCTCATCTGTAGCGATGACAAACGGTAGTATCCAGACCAAAGAGCAACAAACATTTCGGTGCCTCGTTTTGGGTCTTTTTTTTTCTGGGGATGTCAAGCACTATTGTGGGCATGCCATAAGCCAAAAACGATTCCTTATAGCACCAGAAAAGGTAAACATGGCTATCTCTTGCAAAAAAAACTACTAAAAGTTACGGCTGTCAAAATTAATGCACCAACGCGGGTCGATTAATTCAACCCGCACCACATCAGATCTCCTTGCTAACAAGCCAAACTACAGATTGTTGTGCAGCAGCATGTGTTTGTGAGATACTAAACTGACATGAGTATATTATTATTGGCATATTTGCTTTGTGTTGATATGGTAATAAGGTAAAAAGTTATCTGTGGGAATTATCCGTGCGCTTCGGATATCAGCTCGCTGTGCGGTGCAGAGTTTAAATGCTCCATATTTATGTTGATTTATGCATGAACGCTCACTGTATAGCTTAAACATTTCACAGTGAGACACCGCTTTACTAAAAATACAAAATTATTCAGTTAATGTGATGTTTTCTGACTTAAATTAGTGCTAACTATTAGCGGAAGTAGCTGTGTACATCTTCACAATAAGAGCGTTTATTTCCTATTGTGAAAAACAGTGTTTTTTAACTTTGAGTGTTTACTTATAGGAACATGGTAAATTGTAACATTTGATTAATAAGTCTATATTACATTTAATTTATTTGATGTTAAACACAGACTGGTGATATCCAAATGTTAAGTTTATTAATATATTTTGGTAAGTTGTACCTCTATTTGTTATTATTGGTCACATGAGACAACACAAACATTGCTCCAAACAAAAATTCTGTTGATTTCTCCTATATTTAATTTTTAAAAAGAGCAACTACATCTAGATTTTTCCTTTATTTAAACTGAAAAGTGTGGGGTTTTCTGGTCATATTTAGGTATGGTGATTAATTCACAGCTACCCTGTGATTAATTAGATAAAAAAATTGTATTGTTTTGTCAGCCCTACTAAAATAAAAAAATAAGAGGGTATTTGGATGAAGTTTGTATGTTTTCCAATCTTTAAGGACCATTTTGAGCACCGGGACCATTTTAAAAATACCGGTTTGGCATCGGTAAACCTAAACAATACCCATTATGTGTTCCTTGCTTCATGACTTTTCCTATTTATGGATGTTCTTTATTTCCATGTTATTACTTCTACTAAAAGACTTATTAAAAAGAAATTGAATTATCTTTAAAGAGTAACTCACCCCAACCAGAGTATAACCCCGCCCACATTTATTTTTGAAAAACGTCTCAAAAGTAGCCGTTGCCTGGCGGACCAGGAAAAACGCGGGGAGATGAATGGCTAGGCGTGGTCTGGGCTGTGACTGACATGTTGCAGGCAGCAGCGCAGCATTACAGACAGCCAGAAAGATGGAGAGAGCCGTAATAACGTGAGCTCCTTGGCCAGGAAATAATCTGGAGGTTGAGATTTTTTCTCGTCTTCCTTCTCCAAAGGGAACAGAGTACAGGGAGATAGAGGTTCTGTGGAGGAGGGGAGCGGCGCCATATCCCATCGAGCCGTTGCCTCGTTCTCTGAACGGAGCAGCAGCAGATGCAGAACCTGTGGCGGCAAAGAATGCCCCGTCTGAGTGGTACATTGTTGTTGGCTAAATCTAATGCTAAATATGGATTACACTGTGTTCCGAATTATTATGCAAATCATATTTTTATCAGATTTACCAGATTACCTATATGAATTGCAGTCATTGTAATTTCCCAGTCATCAAAAATTAGAGTACAATTGAAAGGTTTTTGAACAAACTGCCCAATGATAACAGTATGGTTTATTAAAAGTAAACGCTCAAAATGCACTCAAATGTATGCACATCAGCCTTTTCATTTTTATTAAGAGCAAAAAAACGGTCATTTGTGAAATTATAAGCATTAGCAGGTTATTACAAACTGAAAGTTAACTGAAATCAAACAGTATTCAAATCAAAACTTTATTATAGGTGATGTTACATTTGCACATACGACCCCTTGTTCGAAATGAGCTTCTGAATTCTACCATCCATTGAATTTGTCAAGTTTTGGATGGTATCTGTTTCAATTGTTTTGCATGAGGACAGAAATGTCAGTCACCCAGGAAAAATTAGGGAAACTTCTTTTCAAGATTTGAATTCCACATTAGAGTATGACAAAGATATAATAACGTAAACTGAAGAGTTAATTAGTAAAAACTAATAAACATAAATGTTTTGATTCTTTGTTTCTTTTGTGATTGTCTGAATAACTCAATGTAATTTTAATGTGGCCATCATTATTGTACAGTTCACAAATAATTTTTGACAAGTATATAATAACCATTTATTTTAAGTCATTCATTTAATTGCTGCAGTAGTTTTTATAACTGTTGTCCAATTTATTTTTGCCATATTTATTTACAAACTACATTGTTGCCAAATTATATGTTTTGTCAAAATAATTTTTTATGTAAAGGGAAAAAATAATTTCAGTAATGATGAGCAAGTTAACCTTATACTCGTTAGTAAAACATTTTTTTGCAATTTGCACCTTTTATTTTTAAACCATATATGCATATATATCAAGCCTTTTAGGTAAAGTTGTATTTATATACCATATTATTAGGTATACATATGCATAATTAGTGAATTTATAGCACACTAGAATAATTTTACTCTATGACATCATCGCCAGTCTCACATTCGATTGGTCAGGATGCCAGCAGTCAAACTGACTGCCAATGGGACTTTGATTAGATCAGATATTCTTTCTTAAACCGGAAGGTTATTTCTTGTATTGCAGGTATTGTATTGAGTGCTAACAGTATTAGGATACTTGGAGGCCCAGTGTTAAATCACTTTGGAGTTCTGGTGATATTTGGACAGCCTAGTCTCCCAGCTGTACTTGAATGCACCATAGGAAGCCACAAACACTAGAGCACAGGCTGTGGAGCGTTGGTGTGACAGGTAGCGCTCCTCATGGGAATCTTTCAACATTTGGTTATCTGACCTTCATTTGTATATTTCACACGAGTGTGAGGAAAGATAGAGGTGTTTGTTATGCTGTGCTTTTGTTCCATTGCTGTGCTTTGGCTGCATGTTCTCACACAGAACAAGGATGTGTAATGTGAGATCATGAAGCACCACAAGCACGTCTCCAAGGATTAGTCATAGGCCATGTGGCCGAGGGAAGGATGAAGGATGGGAGGCAAAGAGGAAATGGTTTATGGAGCAGGCAAGTGATGTTGCTCAGCTTTTACATTTCTGCTTTGCATTTTCAGAACCAAAATAACTTAGATTTATCCCCAGCAGTATGTAAGTCCTAAGCTACTTCTTCAAAATGTCCTTACTAGACCACAGCTACATCTAAAATTCATCTTGGAGTCCCAAAAGGGGCACTTGACCTCGACTCAATTAGACTGATTTTTGTCTGAAACAATTTAAATACATGATGATTTTTTTACTTTGAGTTACTTTCTTATGAATTTATAACATTGAAAATCATAATTATAATGACACTTATCTTTAAATGTTGATAAATGTGTCAAAAATGGAATGAAACCTGTTTTTATATTAAACAGAATGACTAACTGATCGAATCCACATGCATTATCTAGGACATCAAAAGCAACGTGTATACGTCAAAGATATGACAATGGGCGATTTTCCATAAAATCCCCTCCAGTTGTTCATGCTAAGACCTTAAACTTAATGCATGTTTTTCAACATGCTAGCAAACACGCTAAGATAGGAAACTCAATCATGAGGACCTGCTCAGTTAGCTGGATGTTAGAAACACAGCCCAACCCACTGTATGCTTTTGTTCAGGCACAGCATGGTAACACTTCAGCCCAACTGTCCATGTATAAATCACTGAGCTAATGTTTGCTCACCAAATAGCAGAAAATTCCCCGATGAATTTGACCGAAGAAAACACAACGAGGGATGCAACAATACTACTTTTTTCAAACCGATATGACACAGATACATCAAACGTAGTACTTGCCGATACAGACTTCCAATGCAGCTACTTCTACCACACACAAAAATGCAATGAATTGGAAGACAGGTTTAATTTTTTTCTCTTCTTGTTACAACAAATGATGGCGAATTAGATAAGAAATAAAATGTTAATAAAAACATCACCACAAAACAAAAATTTCAAGTGAAATATAAGCCTTTTCTGTCCACATCTTTTCCACATTTTAAGTATAGCTTCATGGTATCAATTAACTTTAACGAGTACATTAGAACGGCATCGGTGCATCCCAAAACACAATCTCATTTTAACAAAAGAGACTCTAAAAAAAACTTAGTGAGTGCGCTGGTAATTTATATAAATGAATTAACTGATTAAATATCTGGTTAGATTTATATTACAAATTGTGATAACACACCTTTACCTCGTCACGACTGATAGCCGTTTATCAAAAAGATAAGAAAACGTTGCTGCAAGTTTTGTTAAAAACTCGACTTAAAACAGAAGGTCATAGAACAATTAATGTCATGGTCAAAGTGCAAACCGGCTGCTTTGCAGCAGCAAACTGCAGCTATCTCAAGATCTAATTCTGTGACGTTCTCTAATCACAGAGCATGGGCGTGACAGTGAGCACATGTTTGCGTGGACAAGTAAAGCAGTAGGCTTTTGACTACCAAGCAGACCTATAAGCCAAGGTTTAAACATCTGGTTATTTACAGCATAACAAAGTGCTGCGGGAATCAGCGAGGCCAGGTACACTAATGTCAGCTGATCCGAGGCCAACTCTAACTGGTATTACACATTTATTACATATTCCTGAACAACAAAATGTTATCTTTGGGCTATTATTATTTTATTTATTTATTTTTTAGCAATTATTACGTTTATTTACTAACCCAGACAAGTTTGGAGCCAGTTGGAGTCCATCAGGACAAGTTTATATCCACTCTGATCAGCGTATATCCATATAATGAGAGTCAATCAGAGCAGGAGATTTTTGCGCCTGTAATAAGGAATTATCTGCCCCAAAACGTATTAATTTAACAACGTTTTGTTAAGAATCGTTAGCACTACTGCCTTCCGAGTTCGGCACATCTCTGAAGCCCTATTTAGTTCTGTTCTGGGGTGATTTCGAGGCTATAATGAAACTACACAAAAGACACGATTTCATTGACACCACTGCCAGCAGTAGTCTGAGCAGGACTTTCACTGTGTGCTCTATGGCGCTCGGTTAGACAGAACTACTGCAGACATCAACATGATTTGAGTTTGCGTGTTTCCCAATTGCACTAACCAAATGACCAAGTTCAGCTTCCACAGTCTCCCTTTCTGCAGCCTACACAGAGGAGGACAGCTGTGACTTCATTCAAATCCCAGGTTAGGGTAAGTTGGAATCAGTTACATTAAAAGCCTGTAAAACCCCCACAAGCCTACATCGCAGCACCCCGAGATGCTCCGAACTCACAGGGGAAAATCACTAACTATTCATGACAAAACATTAGCCAAAGGTCAGCCTTCAATCAGCTGAAGAACATTTCTAGGATTAAAGGACTAATGTCACAGAAGGACCTTAAAAAGCTGATCCATGCGTTTATCTTTAGTCGGGTTGATTACTGCAACAGCGTCCTCACAGGTCTACTTAAAAAGTCGATCAGACAGCTGCAGCTGCTGCTGGCGGCCTCACTAGAACCAGGAAGGTAGAACACATCATTCCAGTTCTGAAGTCCGTCCACTGGCTCCCTGTAGCTCAGAGAATAGACTTCTAAATACTCCTACTAGTTTATAAATCACTGAATGGTTTGAATGGTTGAATGGTGCCCTGCACACTTGTGAAGAAACCTTTACAGTAATCGATTCTCTACATAATCACACACTCTTAGGGTTAATAAATACAACTAGAGTGGAAAAAGTGGAATTCAGAAAAATTCATACAGAAAAAGTGGAAATTAGAAAATGATAAAAACTAATTTTGGAAACTGAAATGGATTTGAAATGACAATTATTACTTCCATCTGAATGTTTAAGGAGTCAACCAACATATTAAAATGTTTTTACTGCACAAATACACACAGCGCTCAGTAGTTTAAATATTTGATAGATAGATACTTTATTTAGCAATTTATAAATCTATCTATTTCTTTTTTTTTAAGCAAGTGTGACCGTCCTGGCTTAAATTTGCTGAATTACCTTCCTCTTTCCTAAATAGTTCAGCGCACTCAGGAACAGAGGAAGGCTGGTCCGCCTGAGAACAGGCTGCAGCAGGAAAGTAACCCAGCACTGATACGGAGCTGTGAAGCGATCTGATAAGCTTTATAGAAGAACAAATTAAAGTAGATTCCTCCAGGACTATGCCTTTAATCCCCCGTCATCCGTTACAAGATGCAGGCGGGAGTCGCCGTACCCAACAGGTGCAGTACAGATCATGTTTGATGAAAACTTGCTTGGCTTGATGTTTTGATATATAAACATAAAAAACAGGTTCGAGAATTATGATTAACAGGAAACGAGAGGAGAGTTAAAGCTCAGACTAATGCCTGGATTTCAATGTAATAGATGAGGCTCGTCTCCGCATTTAAGTAAAAGGTAGGCTGTGAAGTACACAAAAATAACATTTCAGTACTTACTTGGGGCTTTTTAACACTTAAAGTTGTTTCTGGTACACTTTAACCAAGAAAAATAAATATAAATGTACTTTGCTCCGGATTAAACCCTTCCTGTCAATTCCTGAAATTAATTACTTTATTCTAGTCCTTAAAGTCCATCTTTCTTTTTCTAGTGGAACCTCATGAGAACCCATCAATGTTCACAGATTGCAGAGTTAAACTTGTATTATTTTATGGATGAGACCTTAACAGAGGTGATTGTAATTTCATTATCCTTAGCATAACACATACGTATGTTTGCTGTATCACTGTTTTATTTTTTTATTGTTCACAACTGTTAAATGAGCTATCATCCCAAAAATCACTATTTTAGTATAACAGTTCGAGGTAACAGGCAAATATTAGAGCGGCTGCTCCTGCAATACCATACAATTTACACGGGATCCGATTAGTCAACTAATCGGCAAAATAACCATTGATTAGTCGATTATCTAAATAATCATTTGTGGCAGCCCTAATTGAATGATGCTTCCAGATTGGCTGGGTATTTTAGACATGTTCTACAAAAAGAAAAAACCTTCACGACAAATAATTTGGAGTTACGTTCTACAGAAAAATCCGTGATCAGGCGGTGGGCAACTTGTCAGGTGTTAGACTCAAGAGCAGCAAACCAGACAAACATCAATTAAACTTAAAAAAACAAAAAAAATACAACCAAACATCTGTATCTTACACACATAAAAAAAATAATAATACCCTTTAAGGTTTTTGTAAGAATGGATCGCCAGTCCTCATGTTGTTGGTTCTCCAGCGTTGCTCCAACATGGAACAAGGTCAACTTTGACTTAAAGAAAACTTAATGATGGACCAGATTCACTATGAGGTTGAGCACCATGTATGACTTCACTACCCAACACAGAAGGACCTTTAGCTCCTCCAAAGTCAACCATAGAGAGAACGTGACATAAGATTTAGTCTCTGGGGAGAGCAGCGGCTTGCTTTGTGCTCAGCAGCTGCTGGATCCTGCCTGAACGCTTTGCTGCTGAAAAGGACAAGATACTGAAGGAGCATGATAGAAAGACATAATTGGTTTTTGCAGAGTCTCAAACTAATCATGCTGCAGCAGCTGGTGGGGAGCACCCTTACTGCTCAGATTAGCTCAGCTCATGGAGCAATGAGTCGTGGTTGATTCACTGAGGGGACCTCAGGGTGCAGACACGGGAAAAAGACATTTATTGAAAATAAGCACATTTCTTTTTAGGTAGATCATCGGTTGATGATTGTACAGAACTGACTGGATTAGATTTTTTTTTAATTAATTAAATAGCTTAAGCAGACATAGCCAGAGTAGAACACAATAAACCACTTGAAAACAGTCGGTGTTGAAACACAACTTGATCAGGGCTCGACATTAAGGCTTGTCCGCTTGTCCGGGACAAGTGGTTTTTTTTGTAGGTCAAGTGGAAGAGAAAATCGGTTGTCCAACTGGACAAGTTAGATTTCATACAAAATAAAATGCCATGTTAATTAACGTTATGTCTTGTTAACGACAGAGCAGAATATTGAACAGAGAGCGCAGCGCGCCAACACACACGGAACGGAATAGACCTGCTCGTGAAGTTACTGTACGTTCACAAAGCCACGGAAGGCGGGACAGGCTCTGCCTTTTCGGCAGCCGCAACTGGAAGTCATTAAAACGAGGCAAAAAGACGAAAAAAATTGAACTGAATTGTATTAATATTGATAGTGTTTGGATGCTTTCAATGCATTCTGAATTAGCAAAACAAAAAATAAATGATATAAATCTTTACCCGGACAACTGACTTTTGTGCATGGACAAGTGAAACATAAATTTACTTGTCCGAAGGACAAGTGCCTCAAAAAGCTAATGTCAAGCCCTGACTTGATGTTGAAATAATCTGTACCACAAGCTTTTCAGTCACGCTGTTGTTGTATATACTTATCCATTTGTGTTTTGTGGTCGTGCAGTTCTAAGTTCACATTGATTGGTTTGTTTTCATGCTTTTATTCCCCTCTCTCTGACGTCCTGCGCTTGTGGAGGCAGACTGGGATGCTTCTTGCTTTCTTTTTTACCCTCCGTCATTTGTATCTTCAAGTCATTCCTTCCCTCTTCACTTTTTTCCTTCCTACATACATACATACATACGTACGTACGTACATACGTACATACATACATACATACATACACACTTTACATTCCACAAAACAGGTATTTTACAGGGAGATATGCAGGATTATTTCTTTTTTTAAGCAAGATAAAGACTATTGAGAAACTGATCTCAATACAGACCAAAAATAATCTTGATTGTAATTTTTACAATCATAGAAGCGCCCTAGCTGAAACACTAAATAACCAAACACATCATTCTCCACTTCCAAACAGACAGTGCAAGTGTTTTCTGCATCCACCTCAATTCCAGATGAAAGTCTTTTACTTTCCTGTCCACAGTGACCGAATGACAATCTTCTGCTTAGCTAAAACATTCCAAGGGTCAACAGACTCACGACACGTCAACGGTCTTATTGGCCGAAGCTCAGGAATCCATCTGTCCCACTGACCTCTGAAGGCAGCGCCGACAGCCAAGCAGGAGGTCTTTAATTCACCGCCCGGCGAAGATCGCCAAACCAAGCGAACGGAGGACTCTCACACACACAACCTTCGTCCCAGTCGTCATCTTTGCTCCAGGCAGCAGGATTCAATTGCCTCTTGTTGCTCTGTCAAACAGAACCGGAGCTGGAACCAAATCTCACCTCTGATCTCATTAAATGCACCTGAGCAGCCTCCGGATCTCTTCCTCATGCCTGACTCACCGCTTTAAACCAATGACCTCATACTGCACGCTACCCCAAATGCACATCACCACAATTACACCATAATGTATTTTATTAATCGCCTGCTGAGGAACTTTAACCTCAGACAGCTAACGGCATGCCAACAGCATCGTGTAACACACAGCTCTCCTTTTAAGGGCTCGCTGCAGTCCAGGCCTGCTAGGACAGACACACTCGCAGGACACCAGCGGGAGGCGGCGTGCTTCAGACGAGACACGAACCTGACAGCGGCTGGGAGGCATCCAGCTATTGGTTACACAGCAGGAGCTGCTTTCAGAGGACTTCCTTCCTTCCTTCCTTCAGGCCTTTTCATCTAGTGCCCATTTCCAGATCCACAATGTCGCAGAGAGTCACAGCAAGGAAGGATTTCATCTCTGCAAAGGGTCAGAGCCTTTTCCAACACCTACGCAGCAGGGAGCGGTTCTGCCTGGAACATGCCCTTCGAATGTCGTGTTATTCAGTAGTTTTAGGACAAAGCGTAGTTTTATACTTCTCTGTCTGCTTAGGTATGGAATAGGGCTGAAACGAGCCGCGGAGTTACTCGATTACAAAAATTGCTCGAGGCAAAAACTATGCCTCGAAGCCTCGAGGCGCACTATACATGCAGGGATCTGATTGTTCCACACAGACCGTTGTTTGGAAGAACCCATGCGAAGCACACCACTAGCGCGTGATACAGTTTGAATTTAGTTGGCGCAATGGCGGAGAGTAAAGATGCCCATAAATAGCAGAAAATGTCTAAAGTTTGGGATCGTTACATTCTAAAAGTAGTAGAGTTGGCTTGCAATCGGAGGGTTGTAGGTTCGATTCCAGCTTCCTCCAGTCACATGTCGATGTGCCCCTGGGCAAGGCACTTAACCCCCAAATTCTACATTGTCCTACCGAGCCATGTTGGGTCTCGGTGTATGAATGCGAGTGTGATTGGGTGAATGTGGCTTCAATGTAAAGCGCTTTGAGTGGTCAGTAAGACTAGAAAAGCGCTATATAAGTTCAGTCCATTTACCGTTTAAAAGAAGAAGAGAACAAAGCACAGTGTAAATACTGCATACAAGGGCTGGCGTACCACAGTAGTACGAGCTCAATGATCCAGCATCAGAAAACATCCACCGGCTGTTTCACCAAGCGTCGCTGAAACAAGGTAACGTAACCTAAGCCTGCATACATCGCATACTGTATTTGTAGCGATGTCATGATGCTGTTTGACTAGATATGATGTTTAGCTTTGATGTTTTTAGGAAGAAAACTTATTCACGTTCAACTGCAAGAAAGTACAGCCTAAAAAAGAACCCCTTCACACACACTCATTCACTTTCTCTCTCTACCTCTTCTAGGTACATTTTGATGTTTGTTTTAGATTACAGCTGAAAAAGACTGATTCTCATTCATAATTTTTTTATTTACATTATTTTATTTTTGTATATATATATATATATAAATTGTATACATTGTGTACCTGTTTGCCTTGTTATTTTTTTTTTGTCTTGTTTTCAGGTGGGTAATTTGCAGAGGGTACAATCCTTTTTTGTAATGTTGTAATAACAAACAAAACTAACATCAAACCTCCTTTACTATTTAAGATTGTATTAATAGTTTTACATATTATACATGTTTTACAGTAAGTTGGCTTTACTGTATTGTTATTTAACTGCTGCCACTGGCACTTTTAATAGGTAAATTGCAGTAAATGGGTTTAGTTTTTGGAGCCAAATGTTGGAGTTCTCTGTTTTTTGCAGAAATAAAAACTGAAATGTTTATCATTTTACAGCCACATAATGTCCGTTATGCCTCATTTGTATTGGTAATTTAAAAACTTTAAAAATAATTATTCTATTAATCAATTAATCGATCGATAAAGTGCTAGATTAATCGATTACAAAAAGAATTGATAGCTGCAGCCATAGTACGGAGAAACAGAACACCACCATCCGTAGGCGCAACAGCTGTCCTTCACCCACGCAAGAGCCCAATTTTTTAACCATGTGTTTAACGCAATGGAGATCGCACGTCTACGATTGGTCGGCCCGGATGATTTCACTAAAACGCGCTCTATAGTCAAAGTAATTATCAGTAAATCCAGCTTTCGGGTCTAGATGCTTTATATTCCAATGCCAATTCATCTATTACAGGGGATACTTCCTGTTCCATGAAATGTAAACAGACATGGACGGACAAAGCAGAGTTACTGTTTCGTTTTTTCTTTTTTTTGGTAGTTTTTATCAGGGTTGTAACAACCGTATGTTGGTATTCGGATTTTTCGGAACGGCCAGCTGTTTTCAACCTGAACACGTGCAGAATGTTTATGTGCAGAACTCTGCACATAAACAGTGCAGCGCCTTTACAGAGTCTCATGTGTTGCTGGCTAAAGTGCAACCAAGTTATGCTTGCGTGTGGAAACTCGGTACATCTCTGTGCCATACCGAAGGTTCAGTACTGAACAATACAAATACAGACTCAGGAATTAAAGTACAAAATGTTACTTTTAGGGGTACAAGGTCCTGTTCATAACATTTGTTATGAACAGGACTTCTAGAAGGTGTTGAGGGGATCCGTTTTGGTGACCTCAGGATCGGTTCTCTGCTTTTCGCAGATGATGTGGTCCTGTTGGCTTCATCTGAACGTGATCTACAGCTCTCGCTGGAGCGGTTCGCAACAGAGTGTGAAGCGGCTGGGATGAGGATCAGCACCTCCAAATCCGAGATCATGGTCTTGAGCCAGAAAAGGGTAGGGTGCCTTCTCCGGGTCGGGGATGGGGTCATTCCTCAAGTGGAGGAGTACAGGTATCTGGGGGTCTTGTTTATGAATGAGGGAAAAATGGAGCGGGAGATCGATAAGACGGATTGATAAGGCGTCTGCAGTTATGCGGGCGCTGTACCAGTCTGTCGTGGTGAAGAGAGAGCTGAGCTGAACGGCAAAGCTCTCGATTTACCGGTCGATCTACGTTTCTACTAGAGGGTGACACGGGAATCAATTGTTTCTCCCATCCCGATCCCAAAAAAATACTCCCGTTACGTCCCGATCACGTGACAGCCCCCCCAAAGAAATCTCGTCCCAAAAAAATCCAGAGAGAAAGACTCCCGCCCCGACACGAATCCCATAGATTAGTAATTTACCTACAATGGCGCTCGCCCGCCCCCCCTTTAAACCATAGCCTAGTACAGTATCAAAGATCGTCTATTTAGCTTTATCCGCCATCTTTAACCATATCCTGCATTCTCGTTTGGCCACCTTACCACGTCTTGAATGTACTCAACTCGTCTGACTACCAAACTATTAATAATGCGTTCCAGAGCCCATGCAAACCAGTGGGACTTCTCCTACCTAAAAATGTACTAGCTCCCACTTCTAAGCGTTCGAGGCAATTGAAGTGGGAAGTAAAGAGAAAACATGGACGACCGCTGCGCTAAACAGATAGTCGCTTTGTTTATGAAGAGGCATGCTAACAGATAACGACATTCACACCATAATATGAAAAACAAGATGTGTTAAATTTACAGTGTCTAAAACGACACTACAAGCAGAGAAGTTCAGTTTATAGCCTATTCGTTCAAGTTTTACCTCTCAGGACGTGAGACTCCGTGAGCGCCGCCATTATCCTCCGAATTAATTTTGGTGAAGTCGGGGTACGTCAAACTACCCCGAGCTCGCAGGTAGGAGGTTCCACTTCGACAGGCATTCCAGTGCACTTTTCCTATTTGGAGGTAGGATAAGTCCCATGTACCCCTGGTTTGAATGGGCTCTCGAACGCAGCATAGGATACATGCATTTTCAGTCGGATATCATATGCTTACCAGTTTATCCAGGTGGTGTAGCAACAATGTAGCAGTTTCAGTTTTGATGCTTGCAGTGTAGTCGACCCGATGGAATTCAACTAAAGATAGATGTAAAAAAAAAAAAAAAAAAAAAAAAGAAAATTCTAATTTCCCGTTTCCCGTCCGATCCAGTGGATTATTTCCTGTCCGGTCCCGATCACATTACCAAAAGTGAAATTGACTCCCATCCCGCGGGAATCCTGCAGGAATCCCGTGACCCATAGGAATCCCGAAAAACTGTCACCATCTAGTTCCTACCCTCATCTAGAGAAAGAACGAGATCACGGATACAGACGGAGTTTCCTCCGCAGAGTGGCTGGGTTCTCCCTTACAGATAGGGTGAGAAGCTCAGTCATCCAGAAGGGGCTCAGAGTAGAGCCGCTGACCCAGGACTCGCTGGAAGGTCTATGTCTCTCTGCTGGTCTGGGAACGCCTCGGGATTCCTCCAGAGGAGCTGGCCCAAGTGGCTGGGGAGAGGGAAGTCTGGGTCTCTCTGCTTAGGCTACTGCCCCCGCGACCCGACCCCGTATAAGCGGAAGAAGATGGATGGATGGATGGTTGGATACAAGGTGTAGTCACTGGGGTGGTACCCTAAAAGGTACCATTTTGTACCCTTGAATTTAAATACCTATTTGTACCCCTGTAAGTGTGTACTTTTATCAGTGCTACCTTGACAGCTAATCATTATTGACTTGACATAATTGACACTTTACCTGACCATGATGTGAAACAAATAATTAAAAATAAGATGTAAAAATGTGTTAACAATAAAACTATAAATCTTTGCTAAATGTATTTTTAGTGAAAAAGATAATCACCGGAAATTGTACCCTATTCAAGAACCGGTACAAAAGTCCACTTTTAAGTACTGAAGAACATGTATGTACCTTTCTGAACATGAAAAAGGTACAGATGGTTACCCTAAGGTCCAATTTTTGTTCTTACACTGTGTTAATTTCATGTTGGTACCTTTGGGCACAGCAATGTTCCCATTCTTTACCCCTATTTTTGACAGTGTACAATAACATGTACCACCACACCTTTAATATCTACACCCTGTGGAACTACACAGGCGTTGTGTGACATTCAGTAAAGGACTCATTAAAAACCAGACTGAAGCAGTCTCCTTTCCCCATCTGCTGCTTACTAGACCAACAAGCAAACATCCTGCTCCTTCGCTGCTCCACATCCTGATCCCTCACTCCAGACACAGAGTGCCACGATTGACCAAAAACATCCAGCGGCAGCCCCATCCCACCTCCACCTTCCAGACGAATGTGTGCTGCGAACGCAAACTCTTCGAAATGTAAGCAAAAGAAGAGGGGGGGGGACTCCGGGACCGATCAATAAAACAAACGCACCCTCACTCAGCTGAGACGGAATAAGAGTCTTTATCTGACAGAAATGCCTGTCGGCTCAGGACTTTCCTGCTTCGTTTAACCACAGACTGACTGCTGTTGCTGTGACATAACGTACGGAGCAAAACTGGGTCGGGTAGCATGAATTCAGCCAGCAGGACTGAAAACAGAAAAATAAAGATTCTGGCTTTAATGTAAACATGAACAAACCCGTTAAATCAGGCTCATAGCTGTAACGATCTTTCAAACAACTTTCAAAAGCTCACTTTTCCCACTGCTCCTGCTAAAACGTTTACCTAGACATGTTTAAATAAAGCGTCCTCCTGTTTAAATGATTTTATTTCAGTAGACACAGCGAGGACATTTAAACCAGAAGGTGAACTTGATGCAGTCTACAGGTGCAGAGCAGAGAATGGACACAGAATTGCATGTAAAAGTGCAGAGATGCACCGACACGTCTCTTCCTGACCAATACCGATTTTTGGTTTTCTGTTAGGTCTGACCAAACTGAAGATTCAAGAATTTCTACATTCCTCCTGTTTGAGCATCAAAGCGTCAGTCAGATTTGCATTAATCTCTTCCGTTTTTGAATGAAAAACGATAAAAGCTTAACAGGTAAAAAGGGTGTTGAATCCTTTCGCTGTATTATTGGTGATCACATTAGCAACATCCACAACTGGATTAAAATTCGCACATGCATGTTGTTGTTTTGAGAGTTCACAAAGATGACTTAGATTAAATATATCCAGAACATTATAGGTCATTTTCATTACTTTTAGACTCACTGCTGAAGCTTGGTTGAAGAAAAACTATTTTTTGCGATCAACCAAGATTGCCGCTCCTTAAAAAAATTGGATTAACTGTAAAAATGTTACCTTAATTTGGGGTATTTACTTTAAAGAATATCAGGTCTGGTTTTCTCATATATTCAGGGGGAATTTATCAGTAATGTTTACTTTGAGGAGGAATTCAAACTGAATGTCTGTTTCAATACAGAGTATCTCTGTAGCTGCCGCTATGGTGAGAACATCATGTTACATCAACAAACATGATCTTTAGGCCAAATAAAGGGGCTGCTAAGGATCATTTACACTAACCACAAAAAGGGGAAGATCCCTCATATATGACGAAGGATTAATGGGATTATAATTTAGAATTTTATGTTGTTATTTTTGTCAACAAAAGTAAATCGAGAGACAAAAATGATGATTCCCTTTCCTTTAAAAACATTCTTTTTGGCGTTCAGCTCATTTGAAAACATGTCTATTAGTAGTTACTGCAGAGACTTCCATGCAGTGTTTTTCATGCAAATAAAAGGTTATCAAAACACAAAATTTACTGAAAGAAGTTTTTTAGCTCCTCGGCGATCTATATTAACATTTTCTTTGCCAACACAAAACATGCATTTCAGATTTCATAACGCTACTGCATTCTATCACCATGCAACACATTCCACAGGCTGCCCCATTCACACCGTGCCTGGCAGAAAACCAGAGCAATGCACACGGAGAGCGTAAGGTAGATAATAGAACATCAGGTCGGATTTATTACAGGTTGATGCACTTAAATGGTTAGTTGCTGCATTAAAAACCACTGGAGCGAGTGATTCTACAAACGTGCAAAAAAGGTGCAGTCCGCGGATCCCACGGTAATCTTTGGGAAACACACTGTTAGTCTGGCGAGCGGGAGGAATGTCATCCTACCTCTGAATCCTTTAGCAGTTAAAATCCACTCCTGAGCGGTAAGAAAGAATCCATTCCTGCGGGAACGTCTCCGTTTTATGATAAGATAAAAACAACGGGTTATGAATTAGTTAGCTGCGGCCGTTGAAGACAGAGGAGAGCAGCGGACACCAGAGGGAGAATGCGCAACTTGAAACTGACACAGAAGGATCGGTCCAGACCATTGAGGCAACCCACAGAGGGGAGTGTGGGATTGTTAGCTTAAAAGCGCAGAAGCAAGAAAACAACTAAGTAAAATAAAGTTATTAAAAACTACAAAAATACAACTAAAAGAGCCCATATGAGTTACATAAACTACAGTCTATACAGCTGTAACCTCATTGCTTTGTTAGGCTATAGTGTCTCTGCCCCCCCCGCCATCCTCGTCTCAACTCTATCTCCTTCTACATGTTTTACCCTCGGTTTAATCCGATTGGTTTCTGCTGACGTGACGCAGCAGAGCTGGTGCCTTTATGGCCGTTACGTGGTGTTGGAACGTGTTGGAAGCATGAAAGATGGTCAGTGAGTCCGCCATATTGTGGGTGGCAAACACGACTTGACCGTACATAACGTTGACGTTCAGAGCCTCTTAATCATTTTTATATGTGCTTAACTGATACGAACATTATTATTATTATTATTATTATTATTATTATTATTATTATTATTATTATTATTATTATCACCAATTCACAACAGATGTTATCTCAAAGGAACTTTACAAGACAAGTCATTTCAATACAATTATACAAACATTCCAGTTTTCTATGTACAAAATCATTTGTTCCCTCATTTTTTTTCTCTGTTATACAAAGCATTTTTTAATTTAGCTATATTCAAATTAATTCAATTCGCTTTTATTTATATAATGCAAATTTACAACAAAATTTAATCTCAAGGCACTTTACAACAAAAGTTGTTTCAATACAATTATACAAATATTCCAATCAGTTAAAAGTTTTCTATGTAAGGAATCCCAGTAGATTGCAACACCTAACATATTGAGATTAAGGGTTCTCAAAGTTCATTTTCAAATGTCCAAATGTGATTTTTTTTTTTAAAGAAGTAAAAAAAAAAGGTCTGAGGCAAGCAGTCATGATCAGATTACATTAAGTAAATTTGCATGCACCTCACTTCATGCTTAGAATTGTCACTCTAATATTTGATATTCAGGGGTATTAATCAACTACCTGATTTTGCATGAAATTTTTGTAAAAACGTGAATAGTAATATTATTTCTCATGCCTCAATAAATAAAGTGCCTTTCTTTATGCAAAGGAATAAACAACATAAAGTAATTGGTGCTTCAAATCAAAACTACTGAGGTACATGAAGACAACTAGACTGTTAAAAGAACTCTTCAAAAAGTGTGAATCTAATTCTTCTGATGAACTTTGCACAGGGAGTTGTTTGCTGGGTTAGCAATAGTTTTCATCCTAAATGTTTTAATAATCCGGTAATCCGGTTTATTTATTTATTTATTTATGATACATTACATATCACTTTAGTTTTATCTGCAGCACTGACTGTAAAATGCAGGTGGAGGACCAAGAGATGGCTCAGCAGCAGGCTTTTCTATGTCTCCTTCCATCCAGTTGTACAAGGGTCAGGAAAAAGGCAGCTAACATCTCGGCAGACCATACACATTCTGGACATAAACTGTTTAGACTTTCACCATCAGTGCGGTGCTACAGAGACAGTTTCTTCAACCTGCCTGTTGTGTTGTTGCTTGTTGTTAGAGCCTTAGCTAAGCAGGGCTCAAATGCAGAGGTTGCAGTAGGGATTTGTGTCAATCATTTTGACCAACGGAGTATAAGAATAATCCGGTAATAATCAATTTTTAAACTAGTAGGTGCTCCGGATTAGCCCTGCTTGACGACCCTGACTAAGATGGCATTGCAGTGACGGAAAATTCTCCACGTCCTGCAACAAACTTCTGCATCAGTTCTATTGCTCTTTCTGTGTCTCTGTTATGTATTCTCCAAGCCACAGACGGTCGCGGCAGATAACCGCTTGTGCTGAGCCTGGTTCTGCCGGAGGTTTCTTCCTGTTAAAAGGGAGTTTTTCCTTCCCACTTTCGCTTCATGCTTGCTCAGTATGAGGGATTGCTGAGAATTCCACGACGCAATCTTCTGTGGTTCTGTAATTTCTACATTAAACATTGTATTGTAATAACTCTTTTTGTAAAGTGCCTTGAGATGACATCTGTTGTGAAATGGCGCTATATAAATAAATTGAATTGAATTGAATTAAACAATATATTCAATGCTAAGCTGCTCTTGTGAGTTTTTTTAATCAATTTATTTTAGTTGCGTTAAGTTGAAAATGTCTGCACATTTGCATTTAGTGGTCGGAGTTGTGAATACTGATCTCTGAAAGTGATGGACGGTCTTCAGATCTGTACATCACCGTTTTAATAAAAACAATTTAAAAGTAGGGTTAAATACTGAAAATATTTGGTTAACTGCTCTTAAAAAAGACCTGGACTGGGTTTGGATTGATTTTTCGGGTCACAACAGAAGTTTGGACTTAGAGAATTGCTGCTTTAGAGCTTTAAATTCTCATTTATATTACAGTGGTATGAAACCCCCTGTGCGTGACAGTACACCATAGAAAATATCAATCCGCTATCTTTAGCCAGGTGGATGTTATCGAAAAAAGACTATAAAAAGGTGTCATAAATAAATAAAATAATAAAAACACTTCCATGTAATTTCGTTAGAGGAGAAAGGAAAAAACTTTTGAGATCTTTTGTGCTGGATGTAATTTCTGACTTAATGAGTTGGTTTCTTAACACAAACAATCTATATTTCTCATATAATTTCAAAGTTCAATTGTCTGCTTTCACACAGATTTTGCAATGGCTTTAAATGAGACTAAAGTTAGCTTCAGTGTACGACCACAAGATTACAGATCTGTAAGATTATAAAGTCCAAACAATTGGATTACAAAGAAAGACGCTGCATTAAAATGATTTACTGTAGCGAGCCTCTGGCTGCTCCCTGCAGACAGAATTATACGCCACTGATAAACTGCTTTGTTCTGTCTCAATCACAAAAGAATCCGACATTCGTCTTCCCGTTACAGAAACATACAGTATTTACTGCATCAACGACCTGCTTAGATTACATAAAGAATGGAAGGAAGAGATAAGTCAGACTGTTGCGTGCCAAAGGACAGGGCCTCTACTTACAAGATACAATTAAATCAGGAGAACAAAAAACAGTTCAGCACCAAAACGAGACAATGTGAGATAAATTTCCTTCACTTTGATCACAAAAATCCTTTTATCTAAATTCTCTATTCTGATGAGACTGCTCCACTGTCCTCTTAGATCAATCTTCACATCAGGTATTACATCATCTTTCTCTCCTCCTAAAATTCAAATACATTTTCAAATCTTTTTTTTTTTTATCTAGCACCGATTCACAACACATCAACTCAAGGCACTTTACAAGAAAAATCATTTTCATTTCATAGTATAAATATTCCAATTAATTCCAGGAAATTCCCCTAACTTTGCGCTGAAAGTGAAATACTCTCACTGTCTCGGCAGAGAGAGATTCTTCTCCACCTTGATTTATGACTCCGGAATAACGGACAACACAGTTAAAACCAGGGACTGGACAATATTAAGTTTTTACACAGTGATCTCGTAATAAAATAACTTTTACTGAGTAATGTACCAAATATATGAAAGACACAATTCATTATGACAGCTATAATTTACAATCAGTCAGGCGTTGTGCTATTTTCAGTCTTAAGCATTTCATTCATTTGGAAAGTTTTCAATTCACAGCTGATCAATTGATGCAGACCCCCAGTCATTTTTAAGTTTACACAAAGAGTTTAGGAAATTGAATAAAAAGAAATGTATTCCGATGAGAGTGTCTAATCATCATCTTAGACCTGGACACTGTGGGAAGTGACAGCGCCTTAGTAAAGTATGGCTTGTAGAGCTCAGCTGTGACTGGTGCATCTTATCCACCGATCCAGAAAGAGCAAATGTTATTCCAGTCTGCAGTGTTTGACCAAAGCGGATTCATATATTTGATTCAGACACAACTGTGCAGAAACAAAATTAAATTTTTGAATTTGTTCACCTCAAACAGCGGATTAGCCGCAGGCACCCGTTCTATTGCAGCACTCTGAACTGTAAATTAAAGTCGAAGTTTCTCCGCAGAACGGGCAAAAACAGCAAAGGCTACAAAGGACTGTTGCGTATTTTCTTCTGGGGCGAATACATATTTCAAACATGAAATAGAGGGATACTTAGGCTATGAATAGTTAAAAATAATTGTCCCCAGCAATCGTCAAAGCACACTCAAAATCATGGTTATTGTCCCCAGCACTTTTTAAAACAAACTGATGCCTTTGAAGAAAATGAGATGTTTCTCCTCCTCTTTTGTTGCCCATTGGGTCTGTGCTGTCTCAATAAAATCTCCAAACATAATAAAAAACCATCTGCTTTTCCCCCAAAATTTTTGCTCTCAAAAATCTTGTGCTCCTATAACGCAATTCTTTTAAAAGTTCCTTGTTGTAAAGTCGAACTTGCATATAACCACGCCTACAAGTCAAACTCCGCCCACCAATTCCTGCTAATTTACATTAAACTGTCAGAGCCTCTACATTGCTCATGCCGAAAAGAATCAATCAATGAGTTAATCGACTTTATTTATAAAGCACCTTTTATACAATGAAGTAAAAATTAACCCGACATCTCCAAACCCCATCCCCTATAGACACAAACAAGTTAAACATTTATTCCCCCGTCCCTCCAATCACATCCCCATGTTTGCTCCAAAGCAATATGAAATAGACACTGAAACAGACAATAAAATTGACACTGCGCTGCCTGCAGCTGAGCCAGGTTAGAACAGGAAATGCCATCAAGAGAGCCATCTGCACCGGCAGTAAGAGATCAACAGCAGCAGCTGAGGCCCCAACCCAGGGCACTCAGAGGAGGTGGTGAGTTTTCAGAGAAATTTAAGTCTGGTTTTAGGGTGAACCACAGCACTGAGACAGCCCTTCTGAAATGATTTTAGATTAAACTGTGATGCTTAGAAGGTGTCAGTGTTGGTTCTACTGGATCTAAGCGCTGCCTTTGATACAATAGACCACACTATTCTTTTAACCCGTTTAAAACAGATCGGCCTCTCCGATGCTGTTCATAAATAGATATATCAAAGACAGGACTTTTATGGTAAATTCAGATACCTGCTCGTCTAAGGTTCACAGGATCACATGTGGTGTGCCCCAGGGTTCAATTTTAGGCCCAGGGCTTTTTAACCTATATGCTCCGTCTTGGCAGTGCTTCTGAAGAACTGAAACTTGGAGAAACCTGCAGCCCTGTTCGATGGAAACTCACCGTAAATTTGTCTGTTTGGGACTATGGAGACGCTGGGAGAGATAAGAGCAAAGAGATCTCACCTTCAACCAAAACAATTCAGCTCCCTGTTGCCATCGATGTCTAAAACAAACAATCTCTGCTAATCCTATCTGCTCCATGAACAACACAATGATGGATAGAGTAGAGCCCAATTTTCTCACTATCCGTCTCCATCAACTGAGAGCGCATGCATGATTGGTCAGCTCAGCAACAGCCAGAGATCGTTTCACCAGAATGGCGCTCGATAGTCAATGTAGTCGACGTAATCAGTAGTCAATGCAGCTTTTGGGCACCAGATGCTTAATGTCTAAAAGACTGTTTATCTAATGTGGTCTTTTGGCATTTTTTAACACCAGTAGTTGTCGAGAACAACTTAACAGGCCGCTGTATTTGTTTACATGTGTTTTTTAGAGTATTATATGAGCTGCACTTCCAGTAAAAAAAGCTTTCCAGCTCAATCAAAATTTGCTTTCAGCCTGCGATTGCTCCTTGAGGGTAAATGCGTTCACAAGCAGAAAAAATAAACTAGTTGACCAGAAATGACACTGCAGTAGTAGGCAGACCCACCAGAAAAAGCCAGTATCCTCTGCTGTCCTTGTGGGGATCTGCTTTTTTAACTCTGACAGACCAACGGACAAACAGAAAAGGAAAACGTCTCCGTCAATACATCCATGTCTGGGTGCAAACTGGCGTACGGAGAAGTATATTATTAGTATTTAGACTGAATTTAAATAATTTATTTAAATTAAAACTGGACCCAGCTTGATTCAGTAAAACCAGATCTGGATTGGGCCTGTGTGCCTTACAAAGTGTCCTCAGATTACGTTGTTTTGCAGTTAAACTAGGTTTGAAATGCTAAAAATGCATTCTTATAAGGAAAACAACCTTTACACATGATCAGTTGCAATACAATAAAAAAAAAGCAAATATTTCTTAACATAATAACAATCCAACTTCATCAAAATTGTATCGATGTATCCGGATGTACAGTAGATCAGTTTAAAACAGTAAAACCTAAACTCTAAATGTGTTTTTAAGCCAGGAAATCCCACAGTTTCTACCGGCACAAGGACGTTCCACATTCGAGGTCTCAAATCAGAGCAAGCTGCCCTAGTTGGATTTGCACGGATTTGCTAATTAAACAGAACCACAGGAGGATGCAGAGAAGCAAACAGGTTTGACTTGGAGAGAGAGAGAGAGAGAAAGGAAGAGGGCAGATTTAAAGCAGCAGAGGAGGAAAATAAAGGCTAAATGACTTACTGCCAGATCACAATACATCAGAGAGAGTTTCACCACATTATGGAACTGCCTTTATTTGTGCTGAGCTCCTTGATCCCGCCACGCCTCTGTTCACTATAGAGCGCTGTCACTGAGGATCAGTGGATGCTGACTAAAGCATGCAAACAAAGGGCGTCTATCCGAGGTGAGGCATTCTTAATAGATCACCATAAAATTCACATGATGTCACCTGTGACATCCTTGAAAACGAACCATTGAATATTTGATATAGCAACGGCATCAGAGTCATTCATCAGCGTCGGATGCAACGGAAGGAAGAAGAGGAAGAACAGGGAGGACTCACAGCGCAGAGAGGGGGAAAACGGGCCAAGGAAGTCGGATCCGGGAAGGTATCCCTCCGGCACGGAGCGTTTTATTTTCCTCCTTCCTCCTCTCACTAGAGCAAGATGCTGCCTGGACCACTGCACGTTGCCATGGCAACCAAAAGAAAGGAGGCGGGGGGGTGATACCACGTGACCAGGCCTTGCTTGTCTGCTGATTTGTCAGATGCAGTGAAGTAAAGAGGAAGAGATGAGGGGGGTGTCAGAGCAGCCACCAGCTGACAGAGTGGAGGGATCCTCCACGAGACAGACACAAAGGGTGTCCTCCTTAAGGTGGAGCAAAGACCAAGCCTGCAGCGCTGACTGACCCTCTGAGAGATTTCTCATCAGGATGTGGATATTGTCAAGGCGTTTGTTGAATTTACTCTCGTCTGTTATTCCGCTTTCCAGCGTGTGACGGACTACGGGACGTAGAATTAACACGATAAATGTAGTCTGCTAATCCATTACACATTTTCCTCCAACACAGGAGCGCCGAAACCAAAGCGGAAGCAGAACACAGACAGAGATACTGGAAAAAGAAATGACTAAGTGATGAATCACATGGATGCTGCTGTTCCTAAGTACAAGCAAATGACCCAGGAACATTTTCTGAGTTACATTTATTCTCTCATTCTTGTAGTTGCTTCATTCTGCTGTTTTTTTTTTAATTGCACAGTCAAAAAAACAAACAATAATTTTAGTTATTTATCGTGTTATAAAACAAAAAAGTGGGGGTTCATTTTTTCAAAGTCTGAGTTGCGTCCATATTACATATTCATTTATAAATGTCACAGTTTCAAACTAAATGTTTAGTTTGGAGTAGAGCTGTGTATCGATTCAAATTTCAAGAATTGATTCAGATTCTCAAGAGTTAGAATCAATTATCACGATTCGATCCGATCTCTTCGAATTCAGGACTGATATGGTTAATGCTGTTTATTTATTTTTTTTGTTGTTGTTTTTTTTATGCAATAATACAACACTTGTTGGGGTCACAGTTCAACGGTGGAAACAGTATTAACAAGGGATGCAACGATGTCACCTGTGTTCAAACCGATACAATACCGATACCTGTATTTGAGTGCTTGCTGATATGACACATAAAAATTCCAAGAATTGGAAGACGGGTTTTATTTTCTCCTCTGCTTGTTATAACAATATAAAGCAAATTATAGCAATATAGCAAATTACATAAAAAATAAAATATTAATAATAATTAACACAAAACTAAATTTTCCAGAGAAAAATAAACATTTTCTGTAAAATCTTTGGAGATTTTCCACATTTTAAGTGTAGAGTTATGGTATCGGTTAACTAACAATACCAATAAAAGTACATTAGAATGGTGTTGGCTAGGGGAATTGAACACAAAACTCACATTTCAAGTAAAAAAATAAAAATTTTCTGTAAAATAATTACAGATTTTTCACTTTTTAAGTTATCGGTTAACTAACCAATACCAATACAAATACATTAGAACAGTATCAGCCCCGGTACCATTATCAGTATCTGTGCATATTAAACCTTTCAGACCTAATTGTTAAAATGGTCATCAGAACCTTTCTATTTGAGCAGTAAAAAAGGGCAAAACAATTATTAAACAATTAATTTAAAAAAATTAAAGCAATTTTTGGATTCTGAATCCATTCGATTCTAAAATTTTTAGAAGAAAAAATTCAGAATACATTTTTAGATTTTTTTAAATAGCACTACTTTAGAGCAAAATATTTTGTTGATATATTCGTACATATTTACTACGTATCTCCTTCCAAGACACGGACATTGACTATGTCATCTACTTGTTTTCATTCCCTCTGATAGCCCTGCTTGCTCAGAGCTTCTCTGTTTAGCTTTGTTTATCTTCCATATGAAGCCACTCACCAGGTACTGCTGCTAATAACACAAAGAAACACTTCTGGGCCAAAGCATCTTGGCTCTTGGTTTCATTCTCGTTGTCATCTTGGTTCTTTCAAAGCAGATGGAAGCTCGTAACAGTGTGTGTCTGCTGGAGATGTTGTTTTCCTCTCCACTGTCAACCACATGCTTCATCAAGAGGGGATATTACTGCAAAGTCTGTAACGTGAGGCTATTTTTTGATATCCTGTACTATAATGAGTATAGTAATGAACAATAAAGCTGAATATTACTGTAGGATTTTATTATAACGGGATAATCTATTTAAATTACAGGTTTTTATCTGGTCACAAATTGAACCCAAAGACATTTTACCATATTTGTTGCCGTATAAACGAAACAAAATAAAATCAACTGGAAGGAAACCGTAACACTGTGCCCTTAAACCAGTCAGAGATTTGCAATATGCAGACATTTTGTGTCTCGTGCCATAAGTGGGCATGGAACTGTATCAATAATACATGTACCACTGTCTCAAAAGCCATCTGTTCATCCTCGCTTTGAGGCAACAATTTAATCACAAAAACCCCCTTCCAAATGTTCACTCTTACACCTTCTATAATTTAACTGTATCATAATGTATTTTTTTGAATAATTGAAGTTGTTATTTCTTGTTGTTTTTGATGACTCGTTTTTTTTTTCCATAAAAATACCGGTGACCACCAATAATGTTTTTCTCTTATTTCCAATGACCAAAAATTGAATTTATGCTCTTAGAATATAAATAAAGTAATTTTAACTACAGGACGAAGCTGAGAGTGTTGTCACCTCAATGAGACTGGATGTCCTTCATCCTTGGTGGCGGAGATGAGGAGAAACAGTTATGCTAATAGAGATCTCTTCCTGTTTATGGCCGGCCATCATGAGCAAGTCACGGGCCAATGAGCTTAGAGTTGAAGAGGAGGAAGAAGGGTGCAAGTAGTAGAGCAATGGCATTTCTTAACATTTCTCATAAAACTAATATCTACATTAACTGAGATTAATATTTCTATCAGGTGAAAGATGAAATAAAGAATGGGACATTTGATAATTCCTAATATTAGAACGGGAATAATTTTAAAATATTTCAAAGGCTAATAAATAAATGGAAATAAGGTTCAACTGAAGTATAGAAATCTCAAATAAATGACCAAAAAGTTAATAGCTGGTGAGAAAAATGACCAAAAATCTTAGCGGATCAGAGAAAATGTCAAACATTGTTAATATGCATGAGGCTGTGGTTAAAATAAAATTACTAATAATGTTGTTTCATGTAAGGTAAAAATTATGACATTAAAAAGCAGAGAGACATGAATTCATGTGTAAGTAGTAGGGGAATCAACCCCTTAGAAACAGTAATGCATAAAAAACTGAAGGACGGGCTTGGTTGAGCTAACACATTGTTATTTTTCTAAACAAACTGGTTTGAATCTTACCTTCTATTACCTTCTTCTATTCAATATCTACATGCTCCTTCTATCCCAGATTTCACCAACCAATAAGATCTGGACCAGGGGCGCCCAAACTTTTTCACTCGAGGGGCCAAAATGATATTCTATCATAGCGCCGCGGGCCAGATCCAAAATTTTACACAAAATAAAAATACTAATAGTATAAAAAAGTACTTTTATTTATTAGACAGTCATTTAACATTCTTTTCTATGTAAATAACATTAAACAAAATAAGACAAAAAATAATTTAAAACACCCATCTGACTATCAGCATTTGATTGATTTAGGATTGATGTCATTGAAAAGATAATCTTTCTCTCAACATTTTTTAAAATACTCTTTGTCTGTGTGCCTCTTTTGATGTTGCTCAATGTTGATAATAGTTGCTTAAACCAGCAGCCTGTGTGGTGACCCGTGAACTTGGAGGTGGTTTGATCCAGCCTGGTGCTGCAGCAAAGGCTCATGAGACTTTTCATAAATTGATAAAATATAACTATTTTTGGTCTTTTAAAGTGTGCAAAAGTAAATATGTGTACAAATCTACTCTACAAGCCTGTCATAGTTGCTTGTATTTTAATTTGAAATCTAATTTATGATATTTCACATTTATGTTCATAGGACCTATTTATAAAAAGTGGTTCAAGAAGTGAAAGAATAATATTTTGGCATATTAGGTCGACGGTCTGATTAATGCAGATTTTATATAAAGGTCAGGGTCATCCCCTGGCGGGCCAAAATTAATGGCTTGGGGGGCCAACTTTGGCCCGCGGGCCCCACTTTGGGCACTCCTGATCTGGACCTTATTTGTAGCATGCAGTACGTTCACCCACTCACCCAGACAATTTGGGTGCAACTTGAAGTGAATTGGGAGATATTTAGAGCCATTCTTGATCAGTGTATATTAACCAAAATGCAGCCTCTAAATAAAGCATTATCTGCAAAAAAAACTCCTTGTTTTTATCAATGTTTTGTGATGAATCACTAGCTCTATTCCCCTGTGAGTTCAGAGCGAGGTGCTGCGTTGTGGTCTCCTGGGGTGTTTTAGAGGCGCTTGTTCTACCTCACACCAACCGTGATTTCAATGACATCACTGCTCACCTTTGCGTGTTTCCAAATTGCAAAAAAAAAAAAAGACCAAGTTCAGCTTCCAAATGCTTCCTTTGAGTTCTGCTCAGACTACAATTGGGGTGGCGGGCGGCTGCGACATCATTGAAATCATTGTTTGTTGTAAATTGGATTAAAAGCCTGAAAGACACCCTGGAAGACAATAACAAAGCCGTACTAAGAGAAAGATAAATAAGCCCCTCCTGCATTAATCTCCTCAGATATAAAAAAGCAGGTGGGAAAAAGAGGTTTGAAATCTTTGGAAGAAGAACACCCTTAGAAGCCTCTCTCCTCTTCTAAAAAAGTGTTTCAATCTCAGGTTAGCTGAATCAAGCAGAGCTGTCACTCAAACATTTAATTTCCTCCAGAACTATGAGCACTAACCCCTGAGGAAACACCATGCAGTTCAGCCTTGCTCTGGCCCAGTGCAATGATTGGGAGCAGGAGAAACGAGGATAGGGTGTATATCTGGGAAGGTGGTGGTGGGGGGGTCCGGTGGAGAAAAAGTGAGTCAGAACAGAAACAAGGAACAGAAAAACTCACAGACAGTGGCTAAGAAAAGAGAAAGTGAGACAGGGTGAACAATGAAAGGCAGAATCAGGAGGTCTGGTTGTGTCTGTGGTCAGTCTGAGCCAGGCTAAATTTAACTGCATGTGTTTAGGAGACCTCAGAGCGGTGTGAGGACTGCAACAGCCAGTGGTCAGGGCGCGGCTGCACCGAAACCATTTCTCACACTGCTGTCCTTTTACTGCTTCTATGAGCAGCTCTAATGCTACCCTATATATCCTACAGTTCCTAAGAGGTACCAAGAGTCATGGCTGTGACCCTCTGCCCCGTGTCAAACAGGTAATAAACCTTCATGGTTGAAAATGACGGCAGATATTCAGAGGTTTGGGTTTTAAGGCACAGAAATGATTCCAGTTGATGCCTGTATTTATAAAAAGACCATGAGTATTTCCAGGACAAACAGTAAGACTGACCACAAGTTATAAAAATATGATCCTCTTTTTTCTTGATTTCACCAGAACGTTTGCAGCTTGCAGAAATGCTGAAGATCTCAGAATCTGACAACTGACCTAAAAGTAAAGTTCTGGGTGTATTTATGGTTATAAATCCAATTCCCAAAACCACAAACAACCCTGAAAAACTTTAGCTAATGAGGATTTGTTTTAAAGTGACAGTGTGTAGTTTTTGCAGTACATCTTTGAAAATAGCCATTAACATATTATGTAATAATAATTATGTAAAGCACATTCATTGCTAAATATTGGCGATATTAAACATGACTTTAAAAATCAGTTTTAAAATACATAGGCGTGGGTCCTCTTTTCAGAGGAAAGCCATATTAGATGACGTCTTTACTTCTACAAGAGCCCGGATGGACAAAGCGCACGGAACAAGCCCGCTATTAAAACATTTATTTCCCCTCAAAATGCTAAAAAGTTTCTCCATAAATACATTTTTACTTCTTCGCTAGTTCCAAGCAATGAAAGAGAGACTGATGTGCTCGTCATTTTGCTGCAAACAGATCATTCTCAGGGAATTGAGCGTTTGAAAACAGCACTAGTTGGACCTCCGTTGTTGAGTTTCTCACTCGAAGACACAGATACAGCATGCTTGTGATAATTTAGATCTGCACTGCCCCCTGCTGGCCGAAAATTACACACTGTGCCTTTAAAGATCTGTCAGCATCAAGCTTTGGTTTTTATTCCATGAGAGACTAAATCAGAGAATTAATGTATCTGTGTAATATGTATGAAACTTTCTTTATTACAGCAGAGTAGACTGCAGCATTTTCATTTTCCATTTAGATGGAATATACAGGTTCATCTAAATAAATTGGAGTACAGGTTATGATGAGGCTCATTTTCCAAATTAAAATTAAGCTTTCAAAGATAACCTGTGAGAAGGTATTTTACTGGGTTTTTGTTTGTAATGTTGCCCAGTCAGAAAATAACAACAATACTTTAGGTTATTGTTATTTTCAAAGTCAGATCTTCACCTCATCATTCATATACTTGTAAATGTCACAACTACTTAATTTCTAGCTGGTGTATAGCAAAAAAGATATCTAAGTGGGAGGTAAATATTAGGCCAAACATTTGGTTTTGCTAACTAAATGTTTAGCTCCAAAACTATATGTTTAATATAAAAGATAAATATTAAAGCTCTCAACTAAATATTTAGTTCACAAACTAATTTTTTGTAGAAGCTAAATGTTTATTTACTAAACAAAATATTTATTTTCCATACTAATATGTAGTTTGTAAACTATATAGTTAGGTTTGACCTAAATATTTATTTATTATTTACTAAATATTTAGTTTGTAAATTAAATATTTAGTCAGTAAACTAAATATTTAGTAAAACAATATAATATGAACATATTTTGTAAAATAACAAATTTTTTATTAAAAATATTTAGTTGGAGTTAAATTATTAGCTCCCAACTAAATGTATGGTTTGCTAAATAAAAAAGTAAGTCTGACCCCAATATATTTATTTTGCTAACTAGCTCATAACTAAATATTTAGTTTACAAACTAATTGTAATGTAGAAGCTAATTATTTATTTACCAAACTAAATATTTATTTTCCAAACTAAATGTGTAGTTTGTAGACAAAATATTTAGATCTGACCTAAATATTTATTTTGTTAACTAAAACTTTAGTTTGTAAATTAAATATATAGTTTTAAAGCTAGATATTTTTGTAGAACAAAATAATATTTAAAAAAACATTTTGTAAAATACATAATTTTGTAAAATAAATATTTAACTGGAAGTTCAATATTTAGCTCCCAACTAAATATTTTGTTTGTAAAATAAATATTTGTCTAAATTGAATATATAGCTTGCTAACTAAATATTTAGAAATTAGTAACATAAATATATGAATAACAAGGTATATAATACTTTGAAAAATTAAACCTTATTTCTTTTTTTTACGAAAGGCTAAGTAACTCAAAATATTGCTGTTAATTTTTGACTGTACAACTTTACAAACGGCACCCTGCAGATTTAAGCACACTTTTCATTAAGCCCACATTTCTGTATTAAATATACTTTTCTTACTGGTCGTGTTGCCATGATCCTTGGGTGTTTGAGTTTTATTTGTATTTTGATGAGTTCAGTATCATAACGTCTAGCAATATTCAGTTCATTTCAGTTCAAAGGTCAATAACGAATCGGGAAAACAAATGCCTGATTTAAATATGTTGCATTTTAAAAATGGAAGCTTTGTTTAAGCACTTCTCAAAAACCTGGATGCATTGCAGACACAAATGTTTTTCTCAAGTAAGAGATTACTAATCTGAATTAGTTATTTTTGGGTAAATAAAAAATAAATAGATTGCAATTTAAAATACATATTTATTGTTTTATTACCTAAGATTCAGTGGTGGTATCATTGGAAAAACTGAGCTCTCACGAGTCACTTGAGGCTTTGACATTCCTGACACCGGCTGCCTCTGTTTTAAACAGCCTCTCTGAAACATACCAGCACACCTTGCACTGCAAGCACCCTCTTTATATTCATCAGTGTGACTTGCAATGTTGGCTGTTGCAGTTGTGATAAGGCAGCTCCAATTCTTATACCAACTGTTGACACTAAACAATATGTGCTTCTATCTGAACCACCATCAGAGCTTTGAATCTTTTACTCTACTCTAACTGAACCTTTTTCAGTTTCACTCCCACCTGGAGCTGCTGCTCTGACTGTGCTTCGATCAGAGGATTTCAGCAACACATACATGGCAGAGTTTCTTGAAAAATTCCAAGTTAATTTTTAATTGTATTCAGTGCAAATATTTTTTTTATTTCGCTTTGTTTCTCACATATTCAGCTTGTAAGTCTTCTGCACCCTTCTGCATGGTTTAAACTCACCTCACACCTTTTATTTTGGCAGTATAAACATTTATTGACACTTCTAGTAAAGATGTGAGAAAAGTTTTCTGCACAATTGATCAAAGTAGCATAATCTGAAATCGATAATAAAAATCCAACCAGCACTGCGTCACAATTAGTACATAATATGCATTAATACGCACAGTGGAATTTATTTTAGTACTACCACAGAAGCTAATATTTATCGGCTTCCTTATTGCCGTCCTTGGGGTTCAGCCAATCAGCGCTGAGTAAAATCAGTGGCGCTCCTAGATTGGCTGCTTTGCAAATGCCAGCCAATAGCGTGCCAAGCAGCATTGAGCCATTTCAACTTCCCAAGCTGCATTTTCTTACTTATATCTTAGATATGCTCAAATCCATACACAATCTGTTAGATTCCACTGGAATACGAATATTAGTCTGATGCTAAAGTCAAAATCTGATCTGCAGTACATGATGCAATGCTAAACTGAGCGTCTATCTTCAGATTTGAAAGGATATTAATTGCAATTAAAGTTCTCTATAGTTAGAGTGTGTCAGAATTCAACTGGATTATTCTGCTCCAACAAGAGATGATTGGAAACGTTATTCCAGAAATCTTTCATTTTGAGTACAAACACACTAATTACGGATTGCCAAAAAAAAAACTGGGTTTGGCATTGATAAAATGTCCACTCCGAATGTGTCCATCAACTCAGATCAGTATTGTCTATTTTGAGTTCTCACTGCTTTGGACATACTATAAGCAGCCCAAGACAGATTATAACCCTTTGGAAATGAAGTTGCAAACATCAAACTTATAGACCCAAGACAACCAGCAGAGGGTGCTGGAGGCTTATAATTAGGACATGTTGAGGAAGTAAAGAAGATATTTTGATACAGTTGTACAAAAACAAGAGCAAAAGACAAGCAGGGAGGATGCCAATTAATCACCAGTCAAGTTCAACCTCGAGTGGCATTCCGGTCCACACTGCATACCAGTAGGTGGCAGTATTTTACCAATTTGTTCTTTGGTAGCTGTCAATGAATATCGCGAAGATATAGAGAGTGCTGTGTTATTTTAAAGCTACTATTACCATGCTAACAGTAGTTATGATGAAAGCTCTATAAGAAATAAACACAAGAAAGGGAATTATCAACATTTTAAACCTAGATTATGTTGGTTTTTGGACACAAGACTTGTTGTGAACTTGGTACTTTACTGGAGGACATTAACTGGACTCTTGTGGACATAAACATTTTTTTTTGGACAAGATAGTTCGGTTCTGTAAATCATATGTGGTTCTGAATGGTTAGTTGGACATATTTTTTCTTTCTGGATGGTTTGACAAAGTACTCTGGGGTTCGATAACAACACTGTTTACTGCTGTTCCTGTAAAACCCACTGCTACTCGTTAGCTCATGTGAGCCGATGCTGACTCAGCATTTTTTTGCCAACCAGCTGGTTTCTTGAACACGACTCGAAGTAGCTGCGGCGGTCACGTTCTGCAGCGTTCAAAGTGAGTTTAGGCACACACACAGCCTGAAGACAAAAAGCTAAATGCCGTTCTGTCTTTACAATGCGAACAAAGAACATCATGAACAGATGCATCCACATGTGTGACTCATCTGTATTCATGAGCAACCAGCAAACACAAAGTTGCTCTGACATGTTCCTGTGAGCTCAATCCTCTGAGAAAATTAGCTAAATAAGGGACGGTTTTTTATCTTAAAGCATTTCCTCACTAAATATTCAGATGCTGCAAACTTAAAGTACCCAGTAGGTTAGACTCTCCTTGTGTCTTTTGCCCCAAATAAATGTTTTACTGGGTCAGGTATTTAAAAATAACCTGAATCCCATAAATGTATTGCAGATTAATAGGAAACTGTGCAAAATCTGAAGTCATGTTGAATTTTCTAGTGACAGGTTTAACTCCATGAAATTAGTGAGTAGTGACAACCTGCAATCAATGACCCTACCAACAGAACCCATTAGGAGTGTCAAGTAACAAATGGGTTTCTGTCCAATTATACATTACTCATTCACCTGAGGAAGATTTAAAGCTGTCACTCAGTAAAAACCATGAACCAAACAGTTTGAACATATTTTAAACCGCAGTTCATCTGTTTTAGTCTACATTAATTCTTGTATTCAAGGACAAAAGGACGGGTCGCTGTTACATTCTTCCCAGTGATTCTCCAGACTGTCTTTATTGGGGCCGAGTCAGGACAATCAGAACTACATGTACCACTGACCAGTAACCATATAGTTCCATGGAAATTGGTATTCAGAAACATTTTATTAAATTCTGATTAGTAACATTAAACTGCTCTTTTTCTAATCTATTTGGAAAGCATTCTAGGAATTATGTTAGCATAACATCATATTTTATTTAGATTTTACAAAAGAAGGCAATAGTGTCGAGTTTGGTTAAAATACCCTCTGACTGCTTATAAAATCCCAAATTATTTAAATGTTACGATATGGTCAAATTTAAACCATTACAAATACTGTATAAAGTCAGATATAAACCACTTCCAAACAATATTCGAAGAATGTTGAGTTACTGATGGCAAATATAATCTGCAAAGGCAAATTAACTTTAATAATCTTTAAATACTAATTGAAGGAATATGTTTATCACTCGACGCGGTATTGACCTATGGAATGAATTCGAGGAAAACCTGAAATGCAGCAGCTCACTGAAAAACTTCAAGAAACTCTATGAGGAAAATGTATTTAGAAGCTAAGGATGATGACGTTACTTACAGAGGTTTGGAGTTAATAAATTATACTTCTTCCTACCTCTTTTCAAGTTTGTTTCGGACATACATTTTATGTTATTCGCTTGTTGTTTTTTTTGCTAGCTGACACTGCATATGTTGAATGTGAAGTGTGCATAATGTAGTGTACTTAAACTTGAAATAAATAATCAGTAACTTATTAAGTATTTATTCCATGCATGAAATACTTTCTGTTCATCACACTTGCATGAACAGAAAATTGTGATGTGATTACACATTAGTCTATTTGATATGTTTGCCAGAAATCCCTCTTTTCTGACAGGGAACCTGTTTAACCAGACCACATGCCCTGCAGAGGATAGTGAGGGGATATGAGAATAACATTGCAGTGTCCCTATTCAGAAACTATTTTAGATCCGCTGCAAGAACTGGACAATCAATCAATCAATCTATCTATCTATCTATCTATCTATCTATCTATCTATCTATCTATCTATCTATCTATCTATCTATCTATCTATCTATCTATCTATCTATCTATCCATCCATCCATCCATCCATCCATCCATCCATCCATCCATCCATCCATCCATCCATCCATCCATCCATCCATCTATCCACATATATATAGGATATATAACACAAACACATATAAGGGCGGGGGGGGGGCTACTAAGCCTTTCTGCCCCGGGGTCTATCAGCTGGTTAAGGTGGCCCTGGTCCTCGCTAATTATAATATAGGGGAGACCGGGGATGATTGTAACACGGGCTAAGTTGTAACACTACCAATTCCTTGTTCAGGCACAAGATAGGGGTAATGTGACATTTTCAGTTTCCTCAAGCTTCCTTAAGAATCACATGTGGGGATATCCCAGTCAGTCTTGTTTTCTTTCCAGAAGCTACAACAAAAAATTGAATTCTCAGGTAAGGAAGTAAAAAAAAAAAAGATTTTGTTTAGTACCTCTACCGTTGTAGGTGATGATGCAGGAGTTGTATCAGGTAAAACTCTAGTTTCTCTGGTAAAGAATGGTGTATCAAACTTCTGCTAATTTCAAAGCACCATGCTAACACAGCTAGCTAAACAGTGGCTGACAGTGGTTGTAACATGTATTTTGAAAGTGTTACAACTAGGGATACAACGATACCACTTTTTTCAAATCCGATACCTGGTTCAGAGTACTTACCGATACTGAGTACCAATGCCGATACTTCTACTGCACAAACAATGTGCTATCAATTGAGAGTCAGGTATGTATTTTCTTCTCTGTTTGTTACAAGAAATGATGGCGACTTAGATTAAAAACATAAATAAAAATGACCACAGAACTTAAATTTAAAAGTTAAAAACTAATAAGTTCTGTGAAATTATTGCTGCATTTCAAAATCTTAAGTATCGTTTCATGGTATCGGTTAACATTAGCTGATACCGATACCAGTGCATTAGGCAGTATCGGTACCAGTATCGGTATTGGTGCATCCTTAGTTACAGCCATCACCTTATATACAATTATGATGATGTTCTATCTGAGCATCAGAAGGCAGAATCAAGGTAGGTTTAGTGACTTTGAAACATGGCATGGTTGTTGGTGCCAGACTGGTCTGAGTAATTTACGAACTGATGAAGGAAGACAGAAGGCTCCTGCTGACGCTATAGAGGAAACTGGGCCGATTGGTTCCAGAAGATAGAAAAGCAACAGCAGCTCAAAGAGCCGCTTTTTAACAACCAAGCTGTACAGAACGCCATCACTGAACATACAACACATTGAGCATTTAAGCAGCTGAGCTACAGAAGCAGAAGACCACGCCAGGTACCACTAATGCCAGCTAATAACAGAAAGATGAGGCTAGATTTCCCACAGATCCACCAGAACTGGACCTGGACAAGTTGGAAAACACTGCATAACACTGTATATCAGATAAAGTAGCTACTAAGTTTATTTTTAGTCCTAGCTCATATATTTGTATCTATTCTCTGTTTCAATCTATTTGTTATCTGTAACTTCTGTGTGGAGAACATCGCCCCCTCCAGAACAGTCAGATGCTTTGCTTATAACAAACCCTGGATCACCAGTGAGCTGAAGGAACTGCTGAACAAGAAAAAAAGAGCCTTCAGGGAGGGAGATAGGGAGTTATTAAGAAGTATACAGAAGCAACTAAAAGTTAAGATCAGAGACAGCAAAGAGGCTTACAGGAAGAAGCTGGAGAACAAACTACAGAGGAACAATATAAGAGATGTTTGGTCTGGAATGAAAAATATCACAGGCTTTAAGCACAGGAAGGACTGGATAGATGGAAGTCTGGATAGAGCCAATGAACTGAACACATTCTTCAATATATTCAGTTCTGGGACAAGATCAGCATCTTCAACTCCTGTTTCCAGCCAAAGAGACACCCTACTCTCCTCTGACCCAAACCTGTCCTGTCTTCCACCTCAGTCATGAACTCTTAACCTCACTCTCCCACCTGTCTGTAACTAAAAGTCAGGTGAAGCAGCAGTTGGAGAAACTGAACCAGAACAAAGCTGCAAGTCCAGATGGTGTCAACCCCAGAGTCCTGAAGACCTGTGCAGAGCAGATCTGTGGGATTCTGCAGCACCTCTTCAACCTCACCCTGACCCAGGAGAAGGTTCCAGTGTCGTGGAAGACATCCTACCTTGTTCCAGTACCAAAGAAAACTCATCCATCAATCATCAACGACTACAGACCTGTTGCCCTGACATCCCACATCATGAAGGTCCTGGAGAGACTCCTGTTGCCCCACCTGAGTAAGCAAACTAGAACCTATCAGCACCCCCTGCAATTTTCCTGATTGCCATGGAGTTTGTGTTGAAGATGCCATCATCAACCTGCTTCAACCAACTCACCGTCATCTGGTCAAAGCTGGAATCACTGTGAGAATCATGTTCTTTGATTTCTGCAGTGCATTTAACAAAATTCTGCATGATTTGCTTCGTCAGAAACTCCTGAAGACACAGGTGGAGGCCTCAACAATCAGCTGGATCAATGACTACCTGACAAACAGACCACAGTTTGTGAGACTGAAGGATTGTGTGTCAAACCAGTTGGTCAGCAACACAGGAGCACCACAAGGGACTATACTCTCACCATTCCTTTTCACTCTGTACACCTCAGACTTCCACTATAAGACGGAGACCTGTCATCCACAGAAATACTCAGACGACTATGCAATTGTCGGGTGTATCAGAGATGGTGAAGAAGCTGAATACAGAGAGCTGGTGGACCACTTTGTGGCATGGTGTGCAGACAATCATCTTACCTTGAATGTGAACAAAGCAAAGGAGATGATTGTAGATTTCAGAAGAAACAGAGAGAAGTCAAAGACGGTCTCCATCATGGGAGAAGAAGTGGAGGTGTTTGAGGAGGACAGATACCTCGGAGTTCACCTTGACAACAGACTGGACCGGATAATCAACAGTGAAGCCGTCTACAAAAAGGGACAGAGCAGACTGTACTTTCTGAGGAAGCTGAGGTCCTAAATCTTCTACCAGTCTGTTGTGGAGTGTTCATCTGTTCATCATGTTGGGGTAGCAGCATCAGAGCCAGGGACTGAAAGCGGCTAAACAACCTGATAAAGGAGGCTGGTTCTGTTCTTGGGACACCTGTGGAACAACTGGAGATAATGAAAAAGATTATGGGCAACCTTGAGCATCCTCTTCACGAGACTATCCTGCAGCAACAGAGTATCTTCAGTCGGAGGCTTCTTCAGTTTTCCTGCAAAACAGACCGCTACAGGAAATCCTTTCTCCCCACAGCCATCATGGTCTATAACAAGTCCTTAAAAAATGAATTGGTTATGAGCTACAACAACACTTAATTTCCCTCTGGGATCAATAAAGTATTTTTGAATTTGAATTATTTAAAAACGCTTTATATTGTAAATGAGAAGACTATTGTTAACTTTTTTAATGCAGCATAAATTTTTTTTATTTTAAATAGTTTCCATCATTCCTCCCTGCTGAGCGGCTCTCTCTCCAGATTCTCCCATCCAATCCAACAGATTCCTGCTCCGAGCCGGACGAACACAACCAGTCACACAACTACAGTCAGCAGCTGTTCAAATATTGTGACCTGAGTTCTCCGCCTGGGACAAAGAGGGCTTGTGATGAGCAACCTGAACACAATGACTGGGAAGTGAAGCTTCATCTGCCCCCTGAGAAATCTCCTGCATTCAGTTACAGTCATCCAAACCAAATATCAAGAAACCATAAGAACGTCTACAACAGGAAAGCATGAGCTAAATAAATGACATATAACTTTAGGGGTTCTAAACTGAAACCATATTTCTTTTCTTTCATACGCACAAAGCTGCTTTTGTCTTGTTCGCTTTTCACTTCTTGAAGATAGATTTAAAGTCTCTCAAGGTCTCTACGCTGTGCAGCTTGTTTCAATTCTTTATCTCTTCATGCTGCTTGATTGTTCAATGCAAACGATACATTTCGGCTTTCCTCAAGCAGAAAAATTACAACGCAGAATAATCCTGCAGCCTTCAAATATACCGTATTTATAAGATGAATGATTGTTAGACGACTGGGAACTTGAAGATAGAGCTGTATAGTATATCAGATTGCAATCATCACATACACTCGTGCAATAAAATGATTTCTTGGACCCAATATATTTAGTGGGTTTTTATATTTCCTGCAGTCATACTATGTCCTGCAAGTGAACAATCAATCAACAAATGTAATTTTAATTGTACTTCTTTATTTGCATATTTAATTATACACACATTTATTATTATTATTATTATTATTATTATTATTATTATTATTATTATTATTATCCACTTTATTTAATTATTTGGCATTTTTGGCAGATATGGTCCCCCATAAGAATGGGCTTCAGCCAGAAGGCTGTAAATCTAGCTACTTGTAATTCAGAAAGGAACAGGGAGGTTTTTATTGTATATTGAGCAAACTCTACTTTTAAAATCATTCCATCTAAATATGGGCTAATTTAGAAGCTAAACTCCTTTAACAGTATATTTCATTGCAGTAAAGAAACTCAACACCAGACTATAAGACTGAATGCTCAAATAATAATCACATATGTCCACAGAAAGAACCTACATTTTTGGCCTATGTCATCATGATTTTCTCACTCATCAGGGTGTAAAACACACACTCAGGTAACTGTAACTCATGCAGTCAGCCTTCCTGATGTTTCATTTACCTGGTCAAAGGGGAGACCGTAAACTCAAGGTATCCCTGTCAGTGTCTCGTCACATTGTGTGACACCATACCTGATGTTCTAGAGGAAGCAGCAGGAGCTAATGTGGACACAGGCAGGTTTCAACGAGGTAACCTGATGCTCAGTTATACCTTCAGGACTCAGAGGGGACAAACACGAGCAGGAAAGGTGTGTTTTCCACAGACAAGTGGTCTGAAATTCACCCACTCTCGTGTTTCTGGGGAAAAACCAACTGAGTGCATGTATGGCAGCAAAGCCAAGCCAAGCCCAGAGCCTCTGAGCATTCTCAGGAAGACTTGAGGCAGAATACATTTCTGGGAAGGAAACTTCCCACAGTCAGTGTGACACGTTGGCAAGAGCCCGAGAAGCTCAAAGAGGAGCAGAAATGAGGATTGTGAAGATGGAATGAACCTCATTCTTTGGACAAAACATCTTGTTCTCGTTCTCCTGCTGTGGACCGCCGACACTCAGCTCCGTGTCCGTCTGAGCGCCCACCAGGAATCTTCACCCTGTTTGACGGCTTCGCCTTAGTCTTATGTTGAGTCACAACTCTCCAGGCCTCCTGAGCTCTCAGCACAACTGTTTCATAAGGCATTTATGAACATTGCAGAGCCTCATCTCTTGTATATAAAAAAAAATCAACACGGAGTATTTGAGCACAAAATATTAAAACAATGTTTGTTTTTTCCTGAACAAAACCAGTCAGATGTATCTGTGTGTGTTAAAAACAGGAAAACGGCTCTTTATTTTTGTACAGAGGAAGCACAGGGAGGAGGGCATTATGGTCAGAAAACACCAATGGAGAACAAATTGGCCTCCATGTGTGGAAAGCTAACACTGCACACCAACCCTGAATGTGAAATGAGGTGGTGGCAGCGTGATGCCTTCGTCTTTTTGAAGAGATCGGGACGCTGGTAAGATTTTAATGAAGCTAAAGTCAGACAATTCTTAAGGAAAAACCTCTTAGAGGGCGCAGGAGACTCCTCTTCGGTAGAGATTCAACCTCCAGCAGGACAACCACCCTAGGCAATGTAGTAGAAGGGCCTAGTCAAAGTCAACACCCAGTTTGAAGCGCATCAGTACATTGTTACTAGAACCACTTGTAATCACTATTCTAGGCGTGGCTGTTGAGTGACTGACGGGATGTCTGTGTGACATCTGATTCCTGGGAGTTTGGGAAGGAGAAGCAGAGGGACAGATGATGTCCAGAAGACCTAAACCCTGTTTTGACTCCCTGCTCCATCTTTGTGCATGCACGACGTGTGCTGCGTCTATTTATGAACATCTGCCCTCCTTATCTGACCTCATGCCATCAACCTCCCCCCCTCCGGCTTGGGTTGATGTGTCCAACTTGCTCCTTCAGCTCTTCCAGTTCAGAGATGTCGTCTCATGTGTTCAACCTCCTTGCCCCAGGAGTCACAGCCGTTTGCTCCCCGCTGGCCTACTTTAAATACAAGCCTATTCATCCTACCTGTCATCCTTTAAATAGTACACATGTAGCCTGATTGATTATGCACCGTCATACCAATGGGTGGCAGTTTGTGAAGTTACACAATCAAAAATTAACTGCAATAATTAGGGTTATCCTCACATGAGAAAAAATGGGGGTTCATTTTTAAATATTTGCGGTCATGACTTTGTTTCCTATAATTGAGATAATTTCAAATGAAATATTTGGTTAGCAAACTAAACATTTAGTTTACAAATTAAATAGAAAGGGTGCAGCCACACAACATCCACATCAGAATTCTGACTTTTTTCTCAGAATTCTGACTTTAATCTCAGAAGTGACGTCTGGCTGCAATGCAGTGCTGTGAACACTCCAGAGGACATGCTTCTCCAAAAAGTTAGTTGTCCTCCCATCAGATCTGCTCAGAAAGACGGTGCAAGGCCAACAGATGGCTCTCTGTCATAATCTAATGTAGGTCAACCTTACAGTGATAATTAACAGCACATTTTATGCCATGGATTTAAAATTCTTAGTAAAAACAGGCACTAGGAACCATTGAATTGTTTTTTAAGGTTTTTGCATCATTTTTAATCTGCGCTCCAGTTTAGAGTGTTTAGACTCACATTTTATGCACGTCTGTAACAAGCCAGCCTTAAAAGCAAAAACCCAGATTAATTAGAAAGCAAATTCATTGAATGTGACATCTACTGGAACAGCAGTTTTCCAAAATCCATGGCTGCTTCCTAAATTACAACATGTGATTTGTCCAGCAAAACCTTCAAAGTTTTCAAATTATCATAAAGTAACATCGACCTGCGCAAGGCAATGCAAGTTTATTTGTAGAGCACAATTCATACAAAAGGCAATTCAAAGTGTTTCACAGTCGCATAAATTAAGAAAAGAGATAAACAGGGAAAAAAATCGACTTAAAAAATAATTAATAACAATAAAAAGCAAGAGTGCAGATAAAATACTTCCAATTGTCATAAGCACGGCCAAAAAGAACTGTTTTCAGCCTGGATTTAAACATTGTTAGAGTTGAGGCTTGTCTCACATCCTCATGAACACTGTTCCATATTTCAGCTGCCTGAGACTGAAATGCAGCCTCACCGTGTTTATTGTTGACTCTGGGAACCACCAGGAGACCCCTCTCTGAAGTTCTCAGGGCCCGAGATGGTTCATATGTCTCTAACATGTCAGAGATGTACTTTGGTGCCAAACCATGAAAAGACTTGTACACAAGCAGAGCTGTTTTAAATTCTATTCTCTGAGCGACAGGAAGCCAGTGCAGAGACCGGAGCACTGGACTAATATGGTCGTATTTCCTGGTTCTTGTCAGGACACGAGCAGCAGCGTTCTGGATGTACTGCAGCTGTCTAACAGCTGGTTTAGAGAGGCCAGTGAGCAGGCCGTTACAGTAGTCTAACCTGCTGGAGACAAATGCATGGATAAGTCTCTCTAAGTCTGGTTTCGACACTATTCCTCTGATCTTAGCAATGTTTTTCAGATGGTAAAAAGCTGTTGATGTTATTGCTTTGATGTGGCTGTTTAAGTTCAGGTCCGAGTCCATGATTACCCTTAGATTTCTAACATGATTTTTTGGTTGACGACAAAGAAGCATATCGATTTTAAGCCAAAAGAGTTTGGAACAGTTTAACCCTCAGAGTCTAAGGCCCTGTCTACACGTAGCCGGGTATCTCACAAAACCTTAATATTTTTCTACGGTTCGGCCTGTCACCACACGTAAACGGAGATTTTCGGCACCAAAAACAAATCTTTTTAAAACCTCTGTCCAAACAGGAGATATGCGTTTTCTCCCTTTGCATTATCTGCGTGTGGACGGACGAAAAACAGAGTTTTAAGAGCCGTGACGTCACTATCCGCGAAAGAAAACAACAAATGCTCGCACATCACTTGTGCGATCTGTGCTTACTCTCAACAGCAGCATTTAAACCCTCAGAGCTGTGTTGGTATCGTCCATTGTTAAAGCGCGTTTTGTTTGTTTGCTTTTAACAAAGCAAACAAAAGTGGGTTTGTTTTCAGTTAATCTGGTTCTGACTATTGTTGATACCGAATAAATATGATCTATACATGCCCTGTGTTTTCTAAATCCATTTTGTTCATCTACTAGATACTCTGTTGTTTCCAAAAAATAACTTAATCTAGCATTTAAAATACTAGAGTAGATTTTATAGACGGTACTTAGGAGGCTAATTCCTCTGTAGTTGAGAGGTATGCGTGGATCATCTTTCACTGATTTGGGAATAGGTTTAATGATTGATTTATACCACGTAGAGGGAACAATACCATTGTCAAAACAAAATTTAAATAAACCAAGAAGCATACGCCTAAGATATGGAGACTTTAACACCTCATTTGGAATTTCCTCAACTCCCATAGCCTTCCTCAGTTTGGCCTTATTAAGAGCATCACTCACTTCTTCCAAAGTAATATCAAAATTCAGATACATATTTGATCGGCTGTTATCACCCATAATAGATTCAAGATTTTCTTTTACTTGAACAGAGAGTACACCAAAAGCAGGGTCAAAGTCTTCAGTATTAGTCAGACCTGAATATAAATTTGAGAAATCAAGTTCCCATTTTTCAACCACTCGCTCTTTTCTCAACTCCACTGCACCATTTTCCATGATAACTTCCATAGGAATGATTTTAATTTCTGGTGGTCCCAATCTATTAATCTCCTTCCAAAATTGATGTGGATTATTTGTCTGTAAGTGCTCAAGTTTTAATGCTTGACCCCTATTAAACCTTCTTTTATAAAATCTTACATATTTATCAAAAAGTGACTGTTTCCGCTTATAACTTTCCCTCAGATCTTGTTTATTTTGAAGCATTTTACATTTGAGAAACTCTCTCTCTGCTATAATTCGCTCGTTTCCATAACTTTTGAAGATGGACATTCCAAAAAGACTTTATACCCTGTTTAAAATGACGTTTTTTATTAAATGTACTATTTTGACATGAACTTATTTCTCCTCTGATACATTTACAAAAATCCTCATACCATTTATCAACATCCTCCTGAGTATTGTGGCACATCCCTAATTTGTTTTCCAGTCTTTGCACTGCCATTTGGCAGCTGGTAGATGTTAGAAATGTCTCAAAGAATGGTGTATGTCTCCTTTTAAGTACACAGGAGGGGTTATTTGCATAAGTTAATTGGGTATCCACTTTAAAAATGAAGTGGATTAAGGAATGGTCCGGTAAATGACATCGATCTCCAATAAGAGGCAAACATACAGCAGCATTTTTGTTAAGGAGGTCTGTGGCAGTAATCACTTTAACATCAACACAAAATTCTAGACAAGTATGAGGCGTCACAACATAATCTACAACGGCTTTGCCTCGAACTGAAACAGAAGTGAAATCATCATCATTAACATTAAGCCTGCCGTTTAAAATACAACACTTTGAATCTCTCAAAAAATCAAGAAAAGAGTCACCATGACTATTACAAGTTAAATCTAATGCCACTCTTGGTGGAATATTGTCCAAGCCTTCAATGCAGTCCGCTTTATCAGCAACACGACAATTAAAGTCGCCACAGATGTAGATCGCATCCACATCTAAGCTGTAAATTTGAGTCAATAAACGAGCAAAGAACTCTTCACAGTTGTCAGACGGACAAAGAACTCTTCACAGTTGTCAGACGGACAACACACAGAAGCGTGTGTTGTCCGTCGGTTGGCTGCGGATCCTCCTTGCCTGCGGCGGCGGCGGGGGGCCCTTGTCGGCTGGTCCCTGGTTGGGGCCCCGCTGGGGGGCGGGGTGCCCCTGGTCCCCGTGGCCTCCGGTTCCTGATCCGGGCCCGCCCTGGCGTAGCCGGTTACCGGCGGAGCCCGTGGGCTCGTCAATGCGATCTCTCGGGCCCCAGCATTGCGGCTGCTTGGTGTTCCCCTGGGGCTTCCATCTGTTCCTCTCTTGGTGGGTGATCGACCCTTCGCTGATCCGCCTGTGGACTCTGTACTCTGTGGGACGCTGGATGCATACATCTCTTGCCTCCTCCATGTCTGTGCCGATTCCTGTAGGACGGATTGACGGTTCCTTACACCAGCTATCAATCACTTGCATGGGGAAACCTTATTCCGACCTGCATGCTCGCACACACATGGGTGTGGGGACATTGGTGAGGACGGACATATCTTAAGCTGAGGTTATCATCATTAGTTAGTTGTTCACAGGAGCTTACCAGAAACATTTGTATTATGTTCATTAATCAATGCTTGTGTGTAGTGAATGTGTAATTCTTAGTTTATTCTACTAGATCCGAACTATTGGTTTGGTTCTGTACAGTTTGTTGTTTTTGTTTTTTATTACTGTTTCTCTGCCGTCCGGCAGAGGTGGAGGACTGGGATGTTTTCTTGTGTTCTTTGTTTGCCTCCCTGTCTTGTGTCGTCAGTTCGCGCCTCTGCTGGTCCGGTTTCTTTTCTTCACCTTCTTCCTTTCTCCCTTCTTGTCTCAGTTTAATGTCCATGACGTCAGGAAATTGAACCCACAGTAATCACTAATAAAGATTTTTCATACATATACATCAAGTGGCGTACTACAGCGAAGCTGTAATACTCTGCTTGGGAAAGTAAAACTGTTGGGCTTGTACTTGGTACTCAGACACCAATTCTGAGTAGCATACTGCTAGACAGGACACGTAAAAAAAAAAAAAAAAGAGAATATTCATATGTCCGAGTTGCAATACAATTTCTTGTCGTCAGTCATTTTGTCAGATGGGATCCAGAAACAAAGAATTCAGTCATGACCTATTTTGATATGACAATTATCAAAATCTTGACAATGGCATTCAATAACATTTCAGTTTGATTTAATCTTAATTTATATTTAGTTAGACAAACCAACAGAGAATCCACATCGTGCCGTTACACACTCTTTTATCCGATTCAGGTACAGAACTTGCCTAAAGGTGAAAATCTCCGCTCATCTGCAGCAAATGGTCAGATATGTGAATCGCAATCTGTCAATATGACAGATTGGCGTTTAGAAAAACTGGTCGAATACAGGAAATATTCAGTCATAGTGTGACCCCTGGTCTGAGTGCTCTTCTTTCTGTTTCCATTTGTGTCTTTAAAAATATTTAAGGTCTAAAGAGCCATATCCTGACATTTTATTATTGTTCTTTCTAAAGAATTAAATATTCTAATAAGGTGATGGATTTGAGAGAATCGGGGTTCATGTGGAGCTACGCCCCCAACGCGATGTTTCACTCAACACATCTGTGAAAACTCCATTTCCTTCATAGCTTTTTGAAAACTTTCCTCCCTGGTCATTGTCCTCTTTTACCCACTTGTCCTTCAGTGGAAGCTGAGCGCAGCACACTGTTTCATTACGCTGATGCCTGCTGATGAGATCAGCTAAACTGCATCTCCCTCATCAGTAGGAGCAGGAAACAAACAAACTGCTCAGCAAAAACTCTTTACTTTTTATCAATCAGACACACAGATGAGAGCATGGGGTGCTGTTTGTAAAACGAAAGTCTAAAAATTAACAGCAATAGTGTGGGTTATTTAGACATATAAATATATAATGTCATATAATGTCATAAGTTGGGGTTCATTTTCATCCATGTTATTTAATCATTCATAATATCACCGTCTGGAACAAAATATTTTGTTAGCAAGCTAATATATTTATTTTCACAAATTAAATATTTAGATCCAAGCTAAATATTTAATTCAAACATAAGCATTTAGCTAGCAAGCTAAGGCTTGCAAAAGCCAGCTTTTATTTTTGTAGTCAACTTCCGCTCATCATGTTTATATCAAATGTTTAGATCTGAGCTGAATGTTTACTTTGAAGCTAAATATTTAGCTAGCCAGTTAAGCTTGCTGGCTAAACATTTAGCTTGCTACGTATTTAGTTCAGTATTAAATATTTAGTTTATAGAATGAATATTCATTACCAGTAAGGATTTTAAACTCCAACATAACAGCAGAGGGACAGCTTTAAAAGACACACGTCTCAACAGCGACACATCTGATTCTTCATGCAAATCATTCTTCATGAGGTTTTGGAGTCTTGCCTCTGACAGATGACTTCTCATGGGGGGTTAGAATCACTGCATTGGCTCCCCGTATGTTTTAGGATCGATTTTAAGGATTCTTTTAATGGTTTTTAAGTGTCTTAATGCGCCTCTACCATTTACCATCCCTAAAGTCAGGACACAAACTCATGGTGAGGCGTCTTTCCATTTTTATGGCCCTCACCTCTGCAACAGGCTTCTGGACGGCCTCATGGCCGTAGAGAACATTCATGTTTTTAGGAGCAGGCTCAAGACTCACCTTTTTAGCCAAGCTGTTAACTGATTATTATTTATTAATATCTGTTTAATCGCTCTAAATTTTTTATTTAATTGAATTTTTAGTTTAGCTTTTAGCTGACTATTATGTACTAATTATTGTTTATCTGCTTTGAATTTTTTATTTGATCATATCTTTTCATCGTTTTACACTTGATAATTTAAAATACTATGAGTATTAACATTTTTATCAGTATTGTACTACTTAATCTCATTATCTACTGTTAATTTTCATATTTTAACTACTTATTTTAATCATTCTTCCAGTGTGTCCTCTATGGGAGCCCTCTGCCTCGGGAGCAGTGGTCAGCTGTAGCTGCCAGGGAGCTTCCCAGGTATTGTTTGGGAGGAGGTGGGGGTACCAGCCCTCCCTCCTCTGGGCTCCCTCGGTAAGTGCCTTGGTTGCTGCTGTTGATCTGCCGCTAGCAATACAGATGGCTCCCATGATGGCGTTTCCTGCTGGCTCATCTGAACTCAACCCGTTTTTGCTTTTGTTTAATGTTGCTTGTATGTGTGTACATGCATGAGGTGATGGAGTGGGAGTGGTAAAGTTGTGAAGATGTTTTTATTTTGGATTTGGGAGGGGTGTGTGGTTGTGGGGTCATTTTAATCTGTAAAGCACTTTGAGAAGCTATGTAGTTTGAAAAGTGCTCTATAAATAAAGTTTGATTTGATTTAGATTTTGTTGCTCCGACTGAAGTGATCAGAAGTTGGAAAGACTCTCTGAAGGACTTGTTTCCTGACCTGTAAGCTATCGCTCCCTTTTTGCCCCCTTTTGCCAAGAAAATGAATGAGAGTCAATGGAAAGATCAAAGTTATTTTCTGATCCCGTTTGAAATGCGCCGTGGATCGAACATATGATGGCTGTGAATTTTAAAGACCCGTTTCTATGCAGAGGAAACTCTGATTTTCGACCGGGGGCAAAGAGCTACTTCAGGTTTTTTGTTAAAACACTTAATGGACTACAAATGAAGAACAAGAAGGAGAAAAATTGCAGAGAGATTCGCCATCTTTGTCTCCTTCCTCCATGACGAAGTAATGAGCATTAAACGTGTGTAAAACCTGTATAAATCTGCCCATTTGGAAAGTAACAGCTATGCTGGGGGAGAAACAGTTGGGGGGAGCCAGCATGGAGGAGAAGCTCTACAAGGTCTTGGTGTGTATGTTAAGTACTAGCTATTGCTAGCTAGCGTCACCTCCATGACATCATATATGCGACTTCTGATTTGCAGGCATTTTAATTGGGATTTTTTTCTACAGTCAAATAAATCCCCAACCACTTGACAAACACAGTCGAGATGCTCATTGTTAGTTGTTATATAAATTCAGGTACATCATACGTGTGACTCAGGACGTAAGACAAAGCGGACGGGAAAAAAAACGTTGTCACTCCATTGACTTCCATTAATTTTTTCTGTCAGGGGACCCAGGGACTCTTCAACGTTCTGTCAGCTCCAAGTTACTGAGATGCATTGATTATTGTTTCTAGGTGATGATGCTCTCATGGGAAGCGGTATTTTTTATTTATTTGGGATAACTTTAGTGGCCTGTACTCCGTAGGTAAAGTCTAAAATGTCTGCGCATCGGCACCAAGTAGTCAGTGGTGTGATTTCTAATCTGTCAAAATGATGGACAGTCTTAAGATTTTTCCGTTTGAAAATTTTTTCAACTATAATCGGTTAACGCGACTCCTAACCTGACGTGTCTGCTGGGCTCCCTGGTCTCCATGAAGCTATTTTTATATTCTCTCCGGTCGCACTTAATTTTTTAGGGGCATCTTAGTAAAAGAGGTTGACAGTTTTACCTCTTTTCCTCAAACATCATGGTTATATTCCACTTCATCGTAATTTTTTATCTACTTTTTTTTTAACACAAAATCCCAGTAAAACATGTTGAAGTTTGTGGTTTAAACATGAGAAAAGGTAAGCATTATTAGGGTTATTTGTGTCCCTCTGTTGCTGGCTGCCCTTAAAGCATCCACAGGAGGGGATCTGCAGGACAATCCTGTAGAGAGAAATCCAGTGTCTGTCTCCAGAGCAGTTGTGGCACTCCTGGAAGCTTTCTCAAATTTTTCTCTACGCGGCAGAGAAAAATGTTTGAAATGTGCTGAAATGAGCTTAAGGTGGAATAAATATGCTGAATGAGTTCTCTCCTCTGAGCAAAGGAGGGCAATAATTTGGCCTTGAGGAGACGACCAGCAGCAGCTGACAGGCAGGATCAGTGTCTGAAGTCAGCGCAGAGGGCAGCTGCTGAACAAATGGTCACTTGCTCATGAATGACAGCTATTCACCTCCCCCTTTTTGCATCACATGAGTGTTACCTCCTACTCAGCACAGCGCAGGACACAATATCACTCTGTGTCTTCTGATTACAGTGGAGCCTGGTGGGGAGGGATGGTCGGAGAAACAGATGATCTGCTTCTCTGACCCGGAGGTCCACTGGAAACCGGAGAGGAGTCGGAGCTACCTGACCTGACGCACCGCAGTGTCACTGTGCATCTAAAGCAGCTGGTTTCCTTCTCTTTCCTGCATCTGCGCCAACAAGGAATCAAATCAAAGTTTATTTATGGAGCACTTTACGCAGGCCGGAAGGCGACGAAAGTGCTCAACATAAAACAGCATCTGATATCAAAATCACATCTCACTAGAAGGCAGAAATAGCCATAAAGGAGTCACAGAAAATGACTGATAAAATCACAAAGACACATGCTAAAAAAAAAAACATGTTCCAAAGTTTTGGAGCTGTTACAGGCAATGAGCGGTAAGCGGTACATCGAGATACAGTTGACCTGCTGATCTGGTTAATCTGATGCTTTTGTGAATTAGAAGGACATTGGAGATCTATATCGGAGATGGATTATGGATACCACGGATGCACTGACCCACTTTTTTAATATCCGACACTGGTACAGATATCTGAGGTTCATAATCTGCCAATACCGATCCGATATCTATCCAAACAGTTCTGAATTACATTAACTGCATGCCGTGAGGAAATGGCACTATAGGGAAGCAACGATACCACTTTTTAAAAAACCGATACAATACCAATACTTACTGAGTATAATACTGAGCATCTGCCGATACAGAGCACCAATGCCGATACTTCTATAACACACAAAAATGCAATAAATTGGAAGAGATTTTTTTTTCTTCTCTGCGTGTTACAACAAATAATTGTGAATTAGAAAAAATAAAATATTAACAAAAAAAGACAGAAAAAGTACAGTTTCAAGTGAAAAATAAAAAAAATATGTGATATTATTGCAGTTTCCATATTTTAAATATCGGTTCATGGTATTGGTTAACCAATACGGATACAGTACATAAGAAAGGTATTGGCACCAATACCCAATGGCAATACTGATATCAGTGCATCCCTAGTGGATACCTATAAAGACGAAATGTGAGGATAATCAATAATTTGCACTAACTGAAGACGAGTAGGAAGAGGTCGAGGAAGGCCAACATACAGCGCCCTGGATAACTGGAAGCAGCGAAGGAGTTTCAACCTTGACTGAGGTTAGCTAAAATATGTCTCCCTCCCTGGGTTATTTAGCCATGTAGGAATAATGTCATAAGTGGGGTTTCATTTTCATCCATATTATTTAATAGGAGTAATTCATAAATGTCACTGTCTCAAACAATATACTAGTAGGCCAATATATTTATTTTATTTTATTTATTTAGCTCAAAGCTAAATTGAAGGTAAACATTTAGCTAGTGATCTGAACTGGCTAGCTAAGGCTTGCAAGAGCTTTTATTTTGGTAGTCCACTCCCACTTATCAGCTAGCAAACTTGTATATTAAATAAATATTTTGCTCTGAGCTGAACGTTTGTTTGAAGCTAAATATTTAGCTAGTCGATTTAGTTTGCTAGCTAAATCGTTAGCTTGTTAAGGATTTATTTCAAAGTTAAATATTTAATTTTGTAGTATAAATATTAAGTTTGAAGATAAACGTTTAGGTAGCGAGCTAAACTGGCTAGCGAGGGCTTGCAAGAGCGACTTTTATTTGGTAGTCTACTTCTGCATATCAGCAAGTAAATTTGTATATTAGATAAATATTCAGCTCTGAGCTGAATGTTTACTTTGAAGATAAACATTTAGCTAGCAAGTTTAGGTTGCTAGCTAAATGTTTATCTTCAAAGTAGCCTTTTTAGCTTGCTAAGTAGCCTATCCTGTTCAAAGTTAAATATTTAGTTTTCAGACTAAATATTTATTTCCAGGAAGAATTTTAAAACCCAACATAACTGCACAGGAACAAGTTTAAAAGACATAAATCGACAAATCTGAATCTTCTGTGTTGGATTCACCGGATCTCAGAGATAACCTCCTTATTCATAGTTTAAAAAGCGGGATACTCCGTTACTGGGCTCAACTAGTTCAGATCTTATTAAGCTGACCAGGACTAATTTGTTTCAGTTAAAATTCTGAGTGAACACAAACCACGTTGGTTCCTCAGGGGTTTATTCCCGGGCCACTTTCATTTATTATCAAACATACCGGATTACATGCAGTGATAACAATTTAGTGTGGGATAAACAGCAAGAACTCAACTTCAGGTCTAGAAACTAGCAGTCAAAGTGTTGTTATGAACTCAGGCCCGAATTTTAACACTAAACTGACCAAATGCTCCCCTTAAAACACAACCAGAATAAAACAGACATGTACAATCTGAAGTTCAGAGTAACACGAGAGGAAATGCTTTATAGTCTTGATGAATCAGAGCTCAGAAAGGAAGAATCAGCATTTTGTTTTTATGGAACCAACTCCCTGAAAGCCTGGGATGATTAGGAACTTCTTTATTACTGTTAACTGCTTTAGGTATTTGATATTTAATGTTACTTTGATCTCACTTCTAATGTATTTCTTTGTATTTAAAGTACATATCTTTGCCTCTATCCTTTAATTTTTTTTTTCTGACTAAAACAAAAACATCAGCAAAAAGTGTTTTAAAACGCATCACTTCCACTGGAAAAGGAGCCAGCACATGCTGCAGAAGATGGCTGGAAGCTGCAGTGTGTTGCAGCTTCCAGCCAAGCGGTCCTGCTGCCTTAAACACATCCTGGACGTCTGATGACACGTAAGAGCCCAGCTTGGAGGAGGGAATTGCATAATAGCAAAAAAGCTCGAGTGGTAAACAAGGAGAACCACGTCCTCCTACAGCAACACAACCGCAACAAATACATTCATCCACCAATAGGCTGTCAAAGAGAGGCCCCTTTTTTCTTCTGGCTGTAAGTTAAAGGAACAGTAGCTGTGATGTAAACAACCGCAAGATGTCAGCAGCCTGACTGCATCATGTGCAGGAGAGCCTGGTGTTACCAAAGCAAAGTGACAGGACAGCCAATGTTATAGGGAAACTCTTCCCATTCCTGAGACGTACCTGCCACACACATGTACTCACATAGAATGGCAAACTGATGATGGCAGTCTCCTCACAAGGTTCAGTGCTGAGATCACCGTAGAGAAGAAACAAATCCTCTTCTGTCATCCGTCAAAAGGATTTCTGCCACCCTGATCCTCCTCCCCTGTCCCACCCGTCTCTCTGCAGCTCCCTGATTGCGAGACAGAGAGAGAGAGAGACGGCTCTGAAGCGGTGAAACTCTAACGCCTGGATCTGCCTCCTTGGGCTTCTCTACTCCCTCCCTTCATCGCTCCTCTCCAAGGTCAGTGGGTAGAGACGCCGACGTGACTCCTCCCTTCCTTACCCTCTTACGGGACGGACACCCAGGCAGTAATTACCATCATGATCCAGATTAACTCCTGGGTGTGCTCGTGTTGTTCTGCGATGGGCTGAGCTGGACAACATGCAGACAGGATTACATTCTTGGGGAGACGGGTGGGGGTTTAGAGCCCACAGAGAAGGACTCCTTAAAACTCTGCAGGAAACAGGAAGGTAAATATTATCTAATTAAATTATTTAAAGTGTGAAACTCATAGAGATTCATTACAGTGACACATTTCAAGCCTTTATTTGTGCTCATTTTGATGATTGTGTCTTAGAGAAAACAAAAAACAAACCCAGATTCAGTTTCTCAGAATCATAAAATGCTTGATGAAACCAATAAAAAAATATTTGAATGCAGAACCCTAAAGAATCCCCCCAAGAACGCTAAACCATACGGGTCACACGCAAAATACCTGTGTTTATGTATGGAAAGTTGAGTGGAAGGAAAAACGGTGGTAGAAAAATGTACCCAGTATGGGAAGAATTTTCATCTTCTTTTTAACTGCCCATACCGACAAAATTACCAAATAAAATACATTTTTAATGACCATGGTATCACTGCATTGATTGGCTGGGCCAGACATGCAGAAACAAGACGAGCAGTGTTACACGTTTCACCTCCATGCCACACTGCTCTGATGCAGTTATTCAAGCAAAAGGAACCCCAACCGCAAACTGCAGACATACACTATACAGTATGAGGACATATATTTTAATACCTGGAGATTTCTGAAACTATAAACAACCTTTTAATTCCTTTAACTTTCTTTTATTATTATTATTATTATTATTATTATTATTTCTTATTTTTTTATAACGTGTCCTGTCTGGCAGTGGGGTAGTCAGAATTGGTTTCTGAGTACCAAGTATAAGCCCAACAGATTTACTTTCTCAAGCAGAGCATTACAGCTATTGCTATAGTACTCCACCTGATAAATATGTATATAAGATTATTTTTTGATTGCTGTGGGTTTAATTTCTTGAGGTTATGGACGCAGAGAGGGAAAACATCAAGAGAAAAGAAAAAAGAAAATGAAGAATGAAGAATCAGTAAAATGGAGCAACATAAACAAAATACATCTAAAATCTAAATTCTAACTTGAAGTTGTGTATTTGAGGTGATAACATCACAAGAGACACAATAATCAACAGGATCAGCTGGCACTGATAAACATGCTGGACAAGCAGCTTCTGACCGATTTCCGTGTGAAGCATTGAAGTTCCTTTTCTCCCCTTGTTTTCTTCACAAAACAACTTAATGTGTTTGATTCTGTCAAATACTTACCTGAAAACAAAAAAACTGTATCTAAACAGATTATGATGAAAAGTTTTGTTCGCTGCTTTAAATCTGTAAAATAAAAATTTGAAGAGGGATTATTAGAGAATAATACCGCCATCTTGACAGCTTTGGGTTCCACAAATAAAACGAGAATCCAAATTTAGATGAGAACATTACTCTAAAAAAATGTTAGAACCTTAGCTGCTGCTGAAGACTGCATGCTAATAGTGTTTGGCCTGCAGAGGAACACCCCCTGTGGAGTCACTTTAAAGAGATTTTACAGGCCTTTAGCTGCTTTAGATCCAGTGATGGGATGAAACAGAACTCAAACAGGAAGTGAAGTCCACTTTTAAACTGAAAACAAGCTCATGTCTTACTGAAGATAGTTTCAGATTTTTTAACTTGAGGTATTAATTTGGGGGGATGCGTTTTTTTCAGGCAAATAATAAATGTTGTTTTAATTGTTTTAGTTAGATTTCGTGCCAATCTATGTAGTTATATGACATTTTCTCTCTAGTACTGATGGATATAGTTAATTAGAAAAGCACTCAAACACTGGCAGTTCAATCCACTCTAGACGTTTATCTAAATCACATTCAAAATCGAATCACTTGGTCCCAATATTCCAGACATTTCCGTAACATTTAATCAAAATCCGTCCATAAATGTTTGAGTATCTTGCTAGCTAAAAAAAACAAACCCTGGCGAAAACATTACCTCCGTGGCATCGGTAAATACATCACTTAGCAGCTGCTTTATGAAAATAAACCATGTTCACCTGCTAACACGGGCAGATAGAAGAGTAGTCGATTTTCTTATGATGTGCTGACACCTGCTGGCTGTTTGTGGTAACTGCATTGCTAGTTGCTCTACAGAATAAGTCTACGCAAACAAGAAACTGATATATGATCAAACACAGAGGGATGTTTTTTTCTTTCTCTTAGTTTATATCAAAGAAGTCCAAACTTTTTTGTTACATGGCCAAAACTTATTAAGTCGAAAATGTCCAAGGGCCACAAAAATATATTGTTTTTGTTTTTTTGTAAAAAAAAAGAAAAGAAGTGTTTATTTTACCTGCTTAACAATAAATTAAACTTAATATTTTAATGAAACAAATAAAGTAGGAATTCTTGTAGAAAAATGATTTTTAATGGATTATAGATTCAAAAAACAGGGCTTGTAAGGTTTGCCTTTTTAAAAGAAATAAAGTAAAAACTTGTTTTTTCTTAGCAGAAAGAACAGGTTTAGGGTCACTCTTTCTTTAAAAATATGTGTTACTTTTGCTAACTGGGCCCTCCAACTATCAAATTATTGCCAAGAATATAAAATAGTAGACCTTTTTGTGAAGGACAATATAGTCTTGATTTTCAAGTTACATAAAAGTGGTTTCAGATCTACTGAAAACTGAGTTAATATAAAATTCTTAGCTTATTACTATCAAATCTTTTTCATATTTAACAATTCAAAGGTACATTTCTTCCTATAACGTTTATTTTTTGCCATTTTAATTTATTTCAAAACATCTTTTTCACAAAGTTAGCTTTTATTTCATGGTGTTTTTCCCAATTACATTTATTTTAAAAGGATGATTTTCAGTTGACTGAGAAAATCTGCCAATCAGGGTCAGAGGGTGGGACCTGGGATTATTTATTTTTTCACAATAAAACTGTCACATTAAATATTTATTTATTGCTTATTATTGTAGACATATATCACTAGGTTGTAATTGTTTATTCAATTTAAAGCACGTTGATGTTCCATTATGGGAATCAAAACATCTCACAATTGATATTAATACATGTTAAAACGCTAATAAAACGTATCCAAATAAATATGCATTATTTTTTATATATTTGTAGTTTTATTATTTTACCTTATTGTTATGTGTTGAAGATATCAATTTGATCTCATATTCCACTTCTAAGTAAACATTTGCATGCTAGTAGTTCCCATTTACTTACATTGGTTTATGCTAAACTAAAGCAAACAGATTGCTGCCAGATCAGGGTAATTATTCTTGTTACAAAGTGCTTTTTTCAATCACTTACTGTATCTTCCGCAACTCTGAGGACCATGACAACAGATGTATATTTACTTAGAGGTATAATATCCCTTTAAATGTACACTTGAGTCGCTATGGAGGTTAACCAGTCAGATATGAGGGTTTATTAAGTCAAACATAGCTTAAGAATAAATGGAGTTAACTAAATTGACTTAAGTTCAGGAGCGAGGGCCATGCCCCAAACTCGCTTCGCACAATCTAATCAGCCCTAAACTCATCTCACCTGGTACCCCCGGCCTCTCTCACATCGCTAATTACGCTGCGATACACATATAAACCCCATCTGCCTCTTACTTCTCTTCCGTCTCGTTCTTTTCTGTTACCCTTCCCTTCCCATCCCTCTAGGTTGCCTGGTCCTGCTGATCTGCCTCCTCTTTCTCTCTCTCTCTCTGGGTCCTGCTGATCCGCCTCCTCTTTCTCTCTCTCTGGGTCTTGTCGACCTGCCTCCTCTTCTCTCTCTCTCTGGGTCCTGCCGATCCGCCTCCTCTTTCTCTCTCTCTCTGGGTCCTGCCGATCCGCCTTCTCTTTCTCTCTCTCTGGGTTCTGCCGACCCGCCTCCTCTTTCTCTCTCTCTCTCTCTGGGTCCTGCCGACCCGCCTCCTCTTTCTCTCTCTGGGTCTTGCCGACCCGCCTCCTCTTTGTCTCTCTGGGTGTTGCAGACCTGCCTCCTCTTTCTCTCTCTGGGTCCTGCCGACCTGCCTCCTCTTTCTCTCTCTCTCTGGGTCTTGCTGACCCGCCTCCTCTTTCTCTCTCTCTGGGTCCTGCCGATCCACCTCCTCTTTCTCTCTCTCTCTGGGTCCTGCCGACCCGCCTCCTCTTTCTTCTCTCTGGGTCTCCGCCGCCTCCTCTTTCTCTCTCTCTGGGTCCTGCCGATCCACCTCCTCTTTCTCTCTCTCTCTGGGTCCTGCTCACCCGCCTCCTCTTTCTCTCTCTCTGGGTCCTGCCGATCCGCCTCCTCTTTCTCTCTCTCTCTGGGTCCTGCCGACCCGCCTCCTCTTTCTCTCTCTCTCCGGGTCTTGCCGACCTGCCTCCTCTTCTCTCTCTCTCTGGGTCCTGCCGACCCGCCTCCTCTTTCTCTCTCTGGGTCTTGCCGACCCGCCTCCTCTTTGTCTCTCTGGGTGTTGCAGACCTGCCTCCTCTTTCTCTCCCTGGGTCCTGCAGACCCACCCCTCTTAACCCATCCCCCTTTCTTTTGCAGCATCCACCGTTCGCAGCATCCATGTTCCACGCTCTCGTTCACTCCTGTACCACCCTCCTAACATCTCTCTCTTCTAGGTCCTGTCTGGGGGGGTCCCGAGCAGGCTCGGAAAGACGGTTTCTTCCTGAAGACTGCGCCCCCACACTGAGTCTTCCTCCGGGTCTCTGACGTCGCCCCACCCAAGACCATTCGTTCTACTCGCCTTCAATAAACTGTTAAAATCCTGAACTTGTGGTTCCTTTACTGCCTCCAATCGTTAATCCGGCGTGGACCTAGCTAGTGAATTATCCAATAACGTACTTTATGAAACTTGTTTAATCAGCTTCCAGCTTTCCTGTGATCTTTTGAATATTTTTGTGTGATCTACACATCCCAGCAGCAGCAATATTGCTCCCTTTCAGCTAAAAAACTGGCTACTTTGGCTTTGCATGGTCCCCTGCTGATGATGTTGATATATTATGTTGTGAAACTATTATTCTATTGATGGATATTGGTTGTTGCGATTCAGGATGATAAAATAAGTTATGTTATTGTAAACCGTTTTAAAATCTTGCTATATGTGCCCCTTTTTGAACTCTGAACACCTGCGCCTCTCAAGGTCTCTGCACGGCCCTGTTGGTAATTAATCCTCCCCTCGTCCTTCTCTGCTGTTTGGGGCACGCAAGCTTATAGCTCTATGATTGTGCTCCATCGTATGTGTAGTTGTAAAAGTTTCCTCTGTCAAAGTCGCCGTTGAAATCTGTAGCTTTCTATCGATCAGGCTGAGAGCCACATCACTTCGGGTATGGCAAAGGTTAAATCTTCTCATAAAAACAACTCCAAAAGCCAAAATAATGTCTGTATGAGTACATTTGTATTTAGAAACTGCTCCTAATGTATTTCTCTAAACAGAGGTTTAATCAGCTAACCTGCACTATAAAGCTGCTATACAGAATCTGCAAAACAAGCTAGCTTAAAACATCACAGAACTCTCAGCCCTCCAGTCGACCATCATCCCAAAGCCACGCCCCGCTAATTTGGGAATGCGAATTGCCCCAGTCAGTGAGAGAGCGCAAAACACCAGCCGCACTTTGGCCCCCCCATCACAAAGGTGCAACATGTAATACTGTCATCTTGTGGTCAAATTGGAGTACTGCAGTTCATCAAGAAAGTAACTTAGTCCCCTCCCAGTCACGCACCCCCTCCCCCTCGTGAATTTCAGGGAGAGTTGATATGGAAGAAATATAGTCTCATCAGAATCCAACTATTTTTATACATTGACATTTAATCAAATAAACACATTCAGATAAAAATTCAGTGTTATAAATTCAATGTCTAAAAAAAAAAAAAAAAGAGTTGGATTCTGATGAGATAATATTTCTTTCATAAATTGCCATTTACGGATCAGCCGGAAAATGCACAATAACAACTGAAGACGAGTTCTACACATTAAGTTGATAAGTAGATAAATACATTTAACTTAAATATCAGGTGGATGGTCATTTTAAAAAGTAGCTTGAGGTATTTTTATAGCACACTATTTCACTGCTAGCATTGTTAGCTCCACGTTAGCCTTTAGCACGATTGGTGTTAGATTACAGACAGCGGCGCGTTGTTTAGTGTTGAAGACTTGGCAAACGTGTGGGCTGACATCCAACCAGAAAGTATGGATGTGGGACAGATATTGTAAACAATGACTACGTCGTGTAGTAGCGTTTATAAAATAAAAACTTTCTGCGCCCCTCTGGCAGCCATCTCCTTACCATCCCTAAAGTCAGGACCAGGACTCATGGTGAGGCGTCCTTCCATTATTTCGGCCCTCACCTCTGGAACAGGCTGTTGGAGGACCTCAGGGCTGCATAGAACATTCATGTTTTTAAGAAAAAATTCAAGACTCACCTTTTTATCCGAGCTTTTAACTGATTATAATTTATCAGTATCTATTTAATTGCTCTGCATGTTTTGATTCAATTTGTAGTCAAGCTTTTAGCTAACTATTATTTATTAATATCTGATTATTTGCTCTGCATGTCTTATTTGATCAGATCTTATCATTGTTTTACACTAGATAATTTAAAATGTTATCAGTCTAAAAACTTTGATCAATATTCTGCAATTTTATGTCATTACCTACTGTTTATTTTAATTTATTTTAATCATCCTTCCAGTATTTCCTCTGTGGGAGCCCTCTGGATAGGATATCTAATCTGTAAAGCACTTTGAGAAGCTATGTAGTTTGAAAAGTGCTTTATAGATAAAGGTTGATTTGGTTCCTTCCAACATGCTTGGGACATTAGGCTTTTGTGTGATTAATTCACTTTAAATTCTTACATATTGCACTTTAAAAATAGCATTTTTTCTTTTTGAGTAGTTGGAGTAGTTGAAGTGGTAGCAGCCGGCTGTTTCTCCTTCTCTAACATTACTGAGCGGAGAACCTGTTGCAGAATGCTGCAATGAGTGGAGTCAGATAACCAGATGGTCCAACCGTTGGATTCGGACCGAGCCATGTTATTGGCTGAGGTTTTTAGGGAAATGCGACAAAATCCTTTCAATTTTTTAAAAATCTTTTTAATCTCCACAGAATATTTATAGCTATGCTATGTTAGAATTTTGTGAAGAGACATGAAAAAATGTTTTAAGATAGCTTGTTTTGCACATTCAGCATAGAAGCTTTAAAATGTGTTAATTTTCGTTTTATGTATCCGTTTTTTTTCATTTTAGTCTTTAAAATAGAAGAATTTGCCCATACCTTTATGTTTTATTCTGGCTGGTGACATGATTTTAACATTTTCAAGTCGATGTTCAGTTCTCGAGTTGCCTTTTTACCAAAAACTTTTTTACTTGATAACACAATTACAATTTCTGGGTAATTAACCACCTCTGGATGTCAGTGACCATTTGCTGGACATCTGTCAAAATAACAGGCTATGAGTTTCAGTTTCTGAATTAAATTAGGGATATAAATTTACTTTTTGATGATACTCTAATTTACCAAGAGGAACAAGTAAAGAGTAAACTCAAATGTAATGCAATTCAATTCTTATTTGTAAATAATTCCACCAACACATCATGATTTTTTTTCCCTTTTTGTATTTGAATATTTTTAAGACAGCATGCACAAAAAACAAGGAAAACCAAGGAACTTCAACCAGTGAACACAGAACAAAAATCGAATGTAAAGTTGGGCCAGCCAACAGATGATGTTTTACAGTGTAGAAAAAACAGCAAAAACATGGAGAATGAATGAAAACTACGTAGTTACAGTACTGATCCAGAAGATGGAGGCATATCGTGGTGAAGCACATGGAGGTGATACCAGAAGCTACATGCTGCAGCCTTCCCAGCAATAATGAAACGCTTCCACAGAACTTTTTCCTCCACATTTGGACTTTTTCTTGGTGGAAACTAGATTTTACCTGAGATGTTCCACTGTTGAACTGGCTGAGGGGAGCGTTTATAGCCCAGAATGCAACACTGGAACATACGCCACAAACACGATCAAGTCCTGCCTTCAAAATCCACATTTCCTTGTATTTCACTTCAATAAATTACCACCTCAGGCCCCCCCGGATAAAACATGTCGGGGAATTGTTTAAGAAAACTGCGATCTTGTAAGATGTTTAACAAAAAAAAAACAACAAAGTAAACATAATCACATGAGTCAATTTAAAAACAGACAGCACAAAAAGGCGGAGCAAACCTCAAAGACTGTATGAATTAAATATGATGGTCCAATAGATAGTTAACACAGAGAAGTTGCCTGTCCCAGTTTACAGCTCTTCCACTTGCTGAAATAAGTAGTCTGCAAACAGTGCATCAAGTTACAGCCAAAATACCAAATACATACAGTAATATATCTCAAGTATACATTATCAGCCTGGAAAACTGTGATTGGAGGTTCCTTTCAAGGCCATTAGAGTACCAGTCGATTAGATAGTACACAGAAATGAAGAAAGTACAGCACAGAACTTTAACGTGACAATTGGATCAAAACTCAACGGGAAAACCGCTATACTGCATTAATCGATAAAGAGATGCTCAGTCTTATCAGGTATGACTGTGATGCTCCAGCAGGTTTTACCAGCAGATGTGGTCGACGTCACAGTGTCAAGGCAGGCGTGGCTCAATCACGGAGGAAAAGAAGGAAGGAGCTGGTGTACAGTTTCCATCTGCCAGTCAAGGACATGAATTTGGTCTACCAAGCAGACATTTGGATTTTTCCCGATAACAGAATTCATCCTTCTCCTTATGCATACAGGCTCAGTAATAAATGGTACCTTTTTGCAGGTTCTTTTGTTCACTCAAAACCCAATTTTCTGATGATTTCCATCTGCCGAGTGAAAAAAGGAACAAAACCAACCTGGTCCTGAGGTAAAAAAAAAAAAATTAACAGATTTGCAAATAAGTCTGTCACAAATAGGGATGGGTATCATTTAGGTTTAATCCAATACGGATGCCAAACCGGTATTTTTGAAAAGGTGCCAGGGCTTAAAGAATAGAAAACATACAAACTTCGTCCAAAAACCCTCTGTTTTTTTATTTTTAGTAGGGCTGTCAAACGATAAAAAAATCGGATCTGTTTAATCACCGGCTCACAGCTGTGAGTTAATCACCAATCCTAAATATGACCAAAAAAATTACATTTTCGATGTAAATAAAGGACAAATCTACATGCAGTTGCTCTTTCTTTAATTGAGTATAGGAGAAATCAAATGAATTTTTTTTTAACTCCAAATCACATTCACAATGTGTGTGTGTTCTCATATGCACAATAATAACAAATAGAGGTAGAAATAACCAAAACATATTAAGAAATGTAACATGTGGATATCACCAATCTGTTTTAATCATCACATAAATGAAATGTCACAATTGACCATTTTCCCATAAGTAAAAACTCAGCAGCAGGCTGGATTATAAACAGGACGGGGTTCTGTGTGTGCCTTAATTGCGTAAAAAAAAAAGAAGAAGAAATAAAAAAGTAATTATAGGAATTAATCGACCAGCGTTAATGCGTTAATTTTGACAGCCCTAATTTTTAGCAAAAAGATAGCCATGTTAGTCTTTTCTTTTCTCCATAGTGCTTGACATCGCCGGGAAAAAAAGAACCAAAATAAAGCACCGAAATTTGCTTTTCTTGTTGGTCAGGTTACTACCGTTTGTCAGAACCATATTGGTTACTCATCCCTAGTCACATCGAAGAAAAAAAATAGAAATAAAAAAAGACAAAATAAATTCCAACTAGCAATAATTTCCATATGTTTATCTTGCATGTCTCCATTTATCTACCAAATAAACCTAATAAAAGAAGATGTACTCTGTATTGACAGAGTAAAATTTCTAGTTCTGAAGAGACAAAAAAAAAAGGTAGGGTACTTTGTAAAAAAAAAAAAAAAAAGGGGCATATTTACTATGCACCAAACATTGCTGGCCGACCACCATGAAACAAAAGTTTATGGTATTTCTGTCTGAGTTTTAAATGGCCTAAATCATTGAAATGACCATATATTTCAAACGTTCCTTGAATGTATCACAGGTGTGTGGATGCAGCGTACAGACAGCTTCTGCCTTTTTTTCCCCTTTGTAATGAGAAGTTTGAACAACTTAACTAATTTTGTAACTGAGTGAAAAGAAATGAACCGAGAAAAGTTTATCACGTTTGTCTGGTTGGTGTAACCGTTATTATTGTCCGGCAGGAAACGGCTCCCAGTGAAGGATCGTTTAGCCTTTTCTGTTGTCTGGGTGGAAATCGGGAGAAATTCGGGAGAATGGTGGCCCCGGGAGAAGTTCGAGAGGGGCACCGAAATTCGTGACTCTCTTGGGAAAATCGGGAGGATTGGCAAGTATGCCCGATCCTGATGTCGAGATCGAATCAGGAGCAATATTTTCTTTTTTTTCAGTTATCGGAGATCGGCTATATTAGCTGACGTGTCGTGGCGATTTTTACGAAAATACGTCCTGGTTACGTTTTGTGGTGATTCCGTAGCGGTGCAAACAAGGACTCCTAACTGCCACAAATAGAAACTCACCTTCTTGCATTTACACACAACAATAAACTGAAATAAACAGAGAAAAACTCCTCCTCATCTCAAGCAGCGGAAGAAAGGGAAAAAAGCAGATGCCGAACTGCATTTGTGTTGCATTCAAAATAATGTCAGAAATATATGCTGAGTTCAGGAGCATAGGGTTTAAGTTTATAGTGAAAAAACAAATAATAATACTGCAACTTACAAACTTTGAACACTGTGGGCCTAACTTTGTTTTTTTACTCAAAAACTGATTGTGATCCCATGAAAGAGGAAGAGCTCCATTAACAACACCAGCATATAGCCTTCCAGAAATACTTTCTTTTTTATATTACTGTACCAAGTTTGTTTTGCTTTTTATTTTTGTCTGAAATATTAAGCTGAAGCTGACCTCTGATTCTCTGTAAGATTTTGATTTAATGGGATTTACCACAATAATGGCAATGATTATTAATGGGAATAGAATTTATGGCTAAAAATATATTTCAGTTTTATAAATGTCAAAAATAAACGCAAAATACCGGATCAACAATCGAAATCGGATTGGATTTGAGGTTAAAAGATTGGATCGAAGGTCTAAATTGCTCACGGGGACATCCCTAATAAATATATTTTTGAAAGGCAATATGGTTTACATAGTTCATCAAGTTTTTGAATTGTGTCAGTTAGGGTTTCACCGATCCGACTTTTTTGGATTCAACACTATTGTTGAAATAATAAACTGTATAACTTCCACCTTATAACTTTCTCGAAGAGACTAAAGGCACCAGACTGTAATAACTAAACATAACTAAGACAAAAGAACAGATGTAAAATATAAAATTACACACAAAATAAAATTTCAAGTGAGAAATTAATCTTTTGTTGGGAATTTCTTGCAGATTTTCCACATTTTGCGTATCGGTTCACGATATCAGTTAAGTTTAACCGATACATGTACATTAGGCGGTATCGGGGCTGATACCTGATACCAGTATCAGAGCATCCCTAGTTTCTGTTGCTTTACTTTATTTCGGACATTCAAAATGTCTCTCAGTTGCTGTGGTAACGGCTCTTTAGATATGGTCTTAAAACGAGAATATTAGCGTTTAATCGTAACGTAATCAGGGGGTAATTTAACGCCTACAAAAATGTTTTACCATGAAAGGCGTGTTCGTTACTTAAACAGAACCATCTGGAGAACATGGAGCAGGCTAAAAGAGCTCAGAAAGCAAAACATCGTGCCGTGAACCGTAGAAATTCAAGAACAGATCAAAAACAGAGTCTGTCCATAACGTCTACCAGTCTGCAAGAAGTAACATAACAACAGCGGAAGCCGTTAATATCTAGGGTGGAGAACCGTCCCAGGAGAGGCGGAAATCATCAACGGTCCATCAAGAAGGTCACAGAAAACCTTTGAACAACATCGAAAGCGCTGCAGGCCTCACTGCCTCCGTTATGGTCATGACCAGGGATGTTCGATCGTAACTTTTCTACAGATATCCAACATGCCGATATAGTCTGAACGATAATTCCCAGTACCGATATAAACCGATATCACTGATGGACGTCTACCTAAAGGTTCAAGGTTGGCTCAGATATGCAAAAGCCACAGGATATATTGCGATGTTTTGCCATATAACCAAAAATGAAACCCCTCAACATTCCTGCAATTTTCAACCTAAATGTTTTAAAAACTTAAAACTTAAGCTGTTCTAAAGCCATTTGGAGTTGAGGCAGGTCTAGGGTCTGAAAGAAAACACTCAAGTTTCCCCAACAACAGTCAGAATCAAAGTGCTTTTGTTATATGTAATATGATGGAAAAAAAGAACACATTTTTATGTCTTATCTGCTAAAAATATAAGCATTTAAAGTAGTTTACTGGTGCGTAACCATGTGTGATATAACGTCTGTGTTTGGATTTACGCCTTGAGTCCTGTGATAAAGCCCGCCCCTCTGCGTTCCATTGGCTATTCGATTAAATGAAACGAACCGAGAAAGGTTTATTATGCTCGACTTCACACTTCAGTGGTGGAATTACGTTGGATTGAGGCGGTCAGACTAGTTGTGGGCTATGTTACAGGAAGACATTACTGGTCTGTACCCGACACCTTCCAGTTTGGCTGAAATTTGCATCTTCCCAGGTGGTAAATCAAGAATTCCTCTGGAGAACATTTCATGATTGAAAAAGATGAAGCTAGAGAGGAGACAAAGAAAGGATTTTAAGCCTAAAATCAGTGTAACAACTGTCAGGGATGGTGGTGGTAGCAACATGCTGAGGGCCATTTTAGAAATGTTTTACTTCAACTAAGGCTGGGCAATATATTGATTATATCGATTTATCAAATTTGCTATTTATGGATATTCAATTATTTTTAATATCCAGAATATCGAGCGGAAAAAAGGGAAGATTGAAAGGAAGGTGCTTTTACAAAAAAATTCCATAATTTTTAATGTATTTTTAGGAATGGAAGGGGAAAAAAGAAAATCGATGAATATCAAAAATAGGATCTAGCCTAATAAATAAAATTAAAAAATCATCAAAGATTTTATTTTAACCCACATCGCCCAGCCCTGAACCCGGTGAATTTTTCTGTTGATTAATATCCGACGGCACGTTCAACTTGACAAAAGTCCTGTGTTGAAAAAAATTGTATTCTGAATTGATTATTATCAAAATCGTAACGAACCGATTCATAAGTCCAAAAATATATTTGTTTGACATTGTTTGCCCGTTTTACAGCTAAAACGGGAAGATGAAGTCCAGACACCATTTTAAGCTTGAGTTTCAAAGGGTTAATACCTTTTCCTCCGTTTAACTGTTACTCACATAGTCTTGCATCATTGAATTACAGGCATTTATAATCAAGGTAACCGGTCTCCTAGTAGCTAGGAGACAGGTTAATGTTAGTAGCTATGCTGCTTTAGGCTAGGCTGTTGGAGGACATTATTAGGGTCTGTGACTACTTTCTCTCCTACTTCTCCCCAACTGCATGATGTGCTGTCAATTCAAGCACTAACCTGTTTTCTATTATAGTAGGTGCTCCGGATTAGCCCTGCTTGACGACCCTGACTAAGATGGCATTGCAGTGACGGAAAATTCTCCACGTCCTGCAACAAACTTCTGCATCAGTTCTATTGCTCTTTCTGTGTCTCTGTTATGTATTCTCCAAGCCACAGACGGTCGCGGCAGATAACCGCTTGTGCTGAGCCTGGTTCTGCCGGAGGTTTCTTCCTGTTAAAAGGGAGTTTTTCCTTCCCACTGTCGCTGCATGCTTGCTCAGTATGAGGGATTGCTGAGAATTCCACGACGCAATCTTCTGTGGTTCTGTAATTTCTACACTAAACATTGTATTGTAATAACTCTTTTTGTAAAGTGCCTTGAGATGACATCTGTTGTGAAATGGCGCTATATAAATAAACTGAATTGAATTGAATTGAATTAAAAAAACAATTTTAATAGCTCTGAGCAAAATTGGTAACATTTGAAAAGTTCAAATTGGATGGTGATTATCGAATCTTTTTCTTGAGAATCGGAATTGAATCGATTCTTGAAATTTGAATAAATACCCAGCTCTATTTGAAAAATAAACCTTTCAATGCAAAATAACCTTCGGATATCTTCAAACAGTTCCAGGGAATGATACAAATAGACAAACACAGTGATTTATGTTATACAGATATGAAAAATACTACCTGTTAAAAAATGTATTTTCCCATATCGCCCTAACCAAACCCGGACAGAGAAGAGCCGAACGATCTCAAGCTTGTTTGGACTGGATGAAGCAGGCGGAAACAAAACTGCGTATCTGAGCCTGTATGTATAATTTTGACCGTGATTTTATTAGAGAAGAGTTTGAATTAATTCAAACAAATTCAATCGTCTATGATGGGGCGTTTCTGTTTGTAAAATGCAAACGTGACAAAGAATACTGAGTCTGAAGTAATACGGGGAGGTCAGGGTTCAGATTGGATCAATACGAAGCCCAGTCAGAGCTGTTTCATTACTGGTCTGTTTCATTCAGAACCACCTCTTGAGTTCAGCAGGACGGCGGTTCCTCTCTCTGCTGCGGAGCTACAGGAGCTTCCATGGGAAGCACGCGCAGAAACGTCCAGGGCTTCAGCTGTGGTAGCCGGACACGGCCGCCTGCTTCTGGGAGAGACGCAGCAGCTCCTCTCTGATGGCTTTGATCAGGGAGGCGGACGAGTGGGCGGGCGGAGACGTCTCCAGAGGTTGGTGAGCCGTCAGGTACGCCGCGGCTGAGGTGTCCGGGTGGACAGGGGGCGCCGTGGGCTCCCCACTCCCACGCATCTGGAGGTTACAGGACGTGGAAAAGGTCACAGCGGTACAGAAACAGGAAGGCAGCGGACAAATAATCACACATCAACTTACTTGCTTAGTACCATTGTTAGATTAAAAATAACTTTTAGAAATAACAACCTTTAAGCAGGTGTGGAACATACTTTTCACTATGTCCTCATTTCCGTATAAAAAAAATTATTTGTCTGAATAGTAGTGGGCAATATAAAAGGTAGAAATGCTATAAATTTAGACGAAGGTAGAGATTTTGAGTCAACCGCCATACCGCGCTTCTGCATTTTGATGACATCATCAAGCTGTGCCTACATACTTTGTACCAGGTAGGCAAGGATACCGATGCTCAGAGTTTTTTTTCAAGTTAAATATTGCAGGTTTCTTTTTATGCCATATTAAATGTATGAAAAATAAGTGATCAGAAAAGCTGACAATTTTGAACTTTATTTTTCATAACATCTGGCTTTTTAGTTATTTTAAATATCTTCATCTTTATGCCTTGAGCATTTTTGATTGCATTATTTTGGAAAAAAGAATTGAAAATATTTTAAATGCATTTTGCGCAATAATTGTTCTTAAAATTCTACTGTAATATCCGCAAAGTCAAAAGTCATTTTAACATATCAAAGAAAAAAAAAAAAAAGAATATACTGCATTACATATCGTTAATGCACATGCTTTAGGTTATACTCCAGTGTTTTTGTTGCTGATCCAGCCGAGGAGGAAGGTCTTGGTTGGTGTTTCTTCAGGTTTGTGCTTCGTTAAATTGCTGCTATTACTGTTTTTACAACTGTAAATAATTTTTTTTAAGAGCATGTACCAGTGAAAGAATTTTTATGCCACTGAGAATCTGATTTCATGCTTTTTAATGCCATTTAAGGCCTTAATATTTGCAAAAATTAATTTAATGACATAGAAGGCTTTTTTAACGCACCAGGGAAAACTTGAAAAGGCTTAAAATGATCTGTCTGTGTTGTTAAACTATTTTGTGTTTAACTGTGAGCACTGAGTTGAAATAAAGTTTTTCATATTTACTGGCCTAATAGATAAACATAATTTTTTTTTTATCCATTTCGGTCTACTTCGGTTGTTTCTGAACCTCCTTTAACAGCAGGTTTTCCTTCCACCAGACTTTCCCTCAGAATGCATGGATAAAGCACTCTGATTGGCCTTTTTGGTTTCCATGACATCTCTGGTGGTTAAGATGTCTATAACAACATGGGTCATCTGGATTAACGCTTGAAATGAACTAATTTTGAGTTATGATTGTATAAAATAAACAAGTTTCACTGAAATAAAAAAAAACAACCTTTTTGTTCATATGAGATGGACTGATACAACCAAAATAAAAGGTTTAGGCTGAAAGCGAGAGAAAAAGCAGTGAGTCTAAAGAAAACAAGGAGACAAAAGTTAAGAAAAAAGGTTCATTTCAAGGCTTTTCACATTACTGAGCTTATTGAATCGAAGTGAAAGGTTTTTCTAGGACTAGAAAGCAAGAAAATAGACCATTTCTGATCCACTTACTGCCTCTTTTTCTGCTTCCGGCCTGGAGAAGTCGTCACTGTGGTAGTGGTTCCAGGCCAGGCCCCCGTTCTGACCCGGAGCAGCCCTGGAGCCTGCTGGGTAACCGTTCATCCGGCTCGACAGACCCACCTGTGTGAGGTGATGAAGCTGGGCACCTTCAGACACACAACACAGCAGCGTTACTTCACCACATGACACTCGATCCTCCAGCAGTTTGATGCAATCAGCAGAGTCTAAAAAGGCTCTCGGCTGGCAGAGCGCTCCACTCAATAAAGGCCAACATCCATCCGTATTTTTTCCATGTCCGGGTTTAAAGTCAGCTCCTTGAATAACTGAGGAGCGAGACGGGACTCGTCCAGCGTGACAGCTTTATGGGGTGGATGGGCGTGTGATGGTGGATTTATGAAATCGGTAAAACGGGGAGAACAGGAGAAAGTGTCCCTAATTCTGACGTGAGTCCAGACGGTATTTCAAAAGAATAACCTAAAGCAGCTGATAACTGTTACTGCTTAGCAAAAACAGCCAAAGAAACAATCACCCCTAAATATTTAATCTTAGCTGCACAATCGGACACCAAACAACTCTGTCCAACGTTTAATTTGAGTCCACTTATTCAAAGGAAACCATGTAGAACCCACTTCCACCAGCAGGACGGCGCTTGGTCTAACAATAGACTTCACCGGGTTAGATGATATTTGGACACTTGCTCGCCAGGTCTGCTCCAGGATGGATACTGGGAACTGATGGCAACATCTTTGGTGTTCAGAGGCCAACTGGTTTCTTAAACTGTTAAGGATAATCTCTAACAACATTCCCAGGGTATCTAGTAGAGATACAGCCCTCTGGGTGTCTGTGTCTTTGTCCTCCTTCATGTCCGGGTCGATTCCTGTAGGACGGATTGACGGCTCCTCACACCAGCTATCAAACACTCGCATGGAGAAACCTTATATGCACCAGCATGCTCACACACACCCAAAGGTGTGGGGACAACGGTATCTACCGATATATTCTCGGGCTGAGGTTATCATCAATAGATAACTGGTGCCAGGAGTTTTTCAGTGACATTATTGTTGTATTTATAGACCCGTTGCTGTGTGTTGTGAATGTGTAGTTCTTAGTCCATATTATTTGGTTTGTTTTGTTAATGTTGCTCCATTTTATTGGGTTTTTTTTCCACCTCTCTGCTATCCTGCGGATGTGGAGGACTGGGATGTTTTCATGTCTTCTCTTTGTTCCCCTTCCTCTCCTGTAACGTCATCTCACACTACTGCCTCTCTTCTTCATCTTATTTATTTCTTCTCTCCTGTTATTCAGTTTCTGTGTCCATAACTTCAATAAATTAAAGCCACGGCAATCTCTAATAAAGATTTTTCACATTTATATATCCAATGGAGTTCTATAGCAAAAGCTGTAATGCTCTGCTTGAGAACGTAAATCTACTGGGCTTGTTCTTGGTACTCAGACACCAATTCTGAGTGTCACACTGCCATACAGGAAATGGAGAATTTTTCCACCGGACTTCACTCAAACCTCCACAACTTCTCTTTTGTTTAGCACGTTTATTTTGTTTTCTTGCAGGTAACATGCTGAAGGTTGTTGGAATGAGGCAAGCTAAGAAAGCCGGGGAAAAACAGAAACAAAACGACAGTGTTTATACTAAGAAACCTATTCAATTTTGTAAAATTCATTTCATAGCAGAATAAAACGTGATTAATATCAATTTAAATTCATAATTACAAAAATCTGTGCTTGAATTCATTCAAACAGTGAAAAATTAACAAATTTTGAATAGATAACTTGGTTTATAATATAAAAAGATTTCAAGTGCAAATACCCAGTTAACCAAACATTTCATGATGTACACAGGGATCTACGTCGCCTGCTTTAAAATGCTCTAAACAAACATCATCAGTTGATCACCATCACAAACTCCTGCGCTTCAGTTGTCTTATCTGCTCAGTCATTTAGATGTTGTTGGGTTTTTTTGTGTTTCTTTGGAGGACCGCCGTATTTGCTCTTCTTTCAGGTGCTGCGAAGGTTTTCCTGCCACCTGGCGTGGCACAGACAAACATGAAGGGAGCACACACTCCCCAATGTTAATTACTTCCAGCTGTTCCTTAACCTATTTCTACGAGTTTCCATCCATCCTCTTCCGCTTATCCGGGGTCGGGTCACAGTAGCCTACGGCGTCCAGGAGGAATCCTGACCAGATGCCCGAGCCACCTCAACTGGCTTCTCTCGATGTGGAGGAGCAGCGACTCTACTCTGAGTCCCCACTGGATGACCGAGCTTCTCACCCTATCTCTAAGTGAGAGCCCAGCCTCTCTGCGTCTCCGTCAATACATGTTTGTGTGAGTGCAAAATTACTGACAAAGAAGTATAAACAAGGCTTTAGCATTTTGTGTGCAAAAGTTATGAAAATTACTCAATAATGATCCTAATTATTGCAGATAACCTCAATCATCATTTCATTTGCAAATGACAATAATAAGCAACGAATGACAGGAGCTGATTTAGACTACACTACGACAAAGCACTACAGTAAACCGCCGCTCCCAAGGTGCAAGGACATGATGGAGCGGTTGCAAAAGCCTAAAAAGGAGTTTCTTGCTTGTGTAACAAAGGGTCGTGAAAACAAGCCGATTACAAACAGCGACACGATGTTCCACAGAATTCCATTTAATGTGGAGCAAGAAGAGAACAGCTTGCAGGACCGTAAAAGACCCTAGAAGACAACAACGCAGCGAGACAATCCGACCTCACAGCGGAATAGTGCGAGCAATTCCTAGCAAAACATTGGTGAAATTAAGGCAGATAATGACTTATTTAGAGGCTGCACTTTGGTTACCCCATTAACTCCCATTATATGGATATACGCCAATCCTGAATGGATCTAAAACTTCTCTTGAAGGACTCCAATTGGCTCCAAACTTGTCTGGGAGACTAAACGAACGCAATGAATGATAAAAATAAGGTTCAGATTGAAAAGAAACTGTACTTGCCCTTTAAAAAAGATCTTAATAAGTTGTACTTCCAACTACAGCTACCTGGACGTCTCCATATTGGAATCCCGACTTATCCGACTACGTTAACTGGAACGCCGTTTACTTGGTCGTGATGCCAAACCCAGCTCCAAGTTCCGACTTTCGAGGCAAACAGAACGCACCATAAGTACCTGAAAGTCCTCCACCTTTTTTACTTCCACTCTCTGTAACGTAATCATACACTTGTGTCCGTCAGGTCCTTCTGCATACCTCTGAATACCTCCACCTCTCTAGCTTTTCCTCTCACCGCAAATCACAATGTCGTCTGCAAACGTCAAACATTTCACATAATGCCAATAAAAAGAGGAAAGTTTGAGTTTGTGGAGCTGCTGGGATTGTAGTTATAGCTATTTTTACCTTCGACTGTTATTACTACAACCATTATTATTGGATGTAATGTCTGGATGGGATTCTGGTTTCATGAGCAGACTTGCAAAGAGGCAGAATGAGCAGCACATCCAGAAGGAATACTGACTGAAACAGGTCAGTGGTGATATATGCGGGGGTCATTTTTATTCCGAAAAGCACTTTGAACTGCATTTTGTTTGTATAAAAAGCACTTATTTTCTTTATTTTTTTGCAAAATAAAGATTTAAAAGATGAAAATTGTACACAAGCTGAGGCCAACTGACAGGAACCAACAGAGGAGGATTGTATGTGTTGTTTTCCAATGTTGCCCCCGTACCTGTAGTTCCCCCCACCGGGCGTGGCCTGGCAGACGAGGGGAGATCCTTGGCATAAAGGCCCCTGCCTGAGTACAGGCTGTCTGGCTGGAGAGGCTGGCTGTGGCCGGATGCTTCTCCTGGTGGCATGCAGCTCGAGCCAAAACCCTGTCTGAAACACAGACAAAATCCTGTAGTTATGAAAATAATGAGAAATTTATTACAGCTAAGGTGTGAATTTACCTATTAGTGTTTAATTAATCTCTCTCATGTATGTGAAACAGTAAACCTGGCTAAGTATGAGCTTTTTTTCACATTAAATAGAATTAAAAACCTTTACACACACTACAAAACGCAGATTTTCTGCTAAAAATGTGGCTATGCTGATATCACAGCAAAAACTGTCTATCTAACAGAGTTTCACTTAATTTCAGAAGCTTTAGACTACAGTCTAGTATTTTGATCTTCTCAAAATAAGACATAGATTCTCTAAATAAGATTAATAATCTAACACCTTCTGCTTTTTGCTTAGACTATAAATCCCAAACGAGATCAAAAATACTTTTTAGCTGGAAACAACATTGTTGGACTTGGTTAGATGAGATGGCCTCTATTCAGACCTGATCCATTAAAGCCATAAATTAAAGATGACGCTTGCTCTATTATTCATGAGGTGCCAGCTCTGTAGACGATTCAACCGCTTTATCCAACCAGACACAGCGTAGTAAAATACGGATCAACATGGTGTTGGTGTCCTGCTCACCTTGGGGTCAGGCCTTGGACGCCAGCACCGAGCTCAGGGAACCTCTAAAGCAGACAAAAAAACAACAACACATTAACAAAAAAAACTCTGTCATATTTTCAAACTACCTGCTTTCAGTTTTCCATGAGGATTTAGCTAATCCAAGTAAGACAATGTTTGTTTTTCTCAGTTTATGCTCGGTGAACTTGTGAATAATATATTTACCCTTTTTCTTTTTAACACCCTCTTAAAGAGGCATATTCTGTACCTTATCCTACTCAGGGTTTTGTAATTGTGTCCTTAATGTACACCTATCATTTTTAATTTTGTTTTCATACTTTTGTGATTATCATTTGTTACTTTGCTGCTGTTACAGCTGAATTTCCTCCTTGTGAGACAATAAAGGATTATTCTGTTCTATTCTATTTGAATCCAGATCCACACGTCGGTTCACTACTTATTGATCCAGCAAAAGCCGAACCAGAAGGTGTGTTATTGTAGCTCACTTTTAAATACGCCTCTAATCTGTCACCAGGTTCTGGACCCGTTAGCCTCAGTGTTGTCCTCTAGAGTCCTTAGAAGTTTCTTCTGGACCTTTTCTAGACAGATGAAAGTCAGTGACTTTGTTTCTCATCTGTTGTTGAATGTCTTTAAATTATGGCTTGTTTTTTATTTTTCATATGGCCAGATGGGATCTAATTCTGTAACTTCTTCAAACTGTTGTGGCACTAATCAGACTACTTTATCAAATATAGTTTATAGCAGTTTATTCATAATTTAACGAAATTATTTTTTTGCATCGGTGGAAATGAAAGGAAATCATCTTCTGAAAACAACTTTGTGATTTAATACATTTATTTTTATGTCATATTTAAATTAGCTTCATGTGTAACACTCAGCATGTGCTATTCTGGGGGTTTATTAGCGTTTCAGTTTCCGGTAAGCACTCCCAATATGCTCTGTCTGTTCTAAGTGCCTTCTCCTCGTGTAATTCTATTTGGCAATGAAAGCTTTTATCTTATTCTAGCTGCTCTCTTTAACACTGAATATGATCTCAAAGCACGACATCTACACCGTAGATAACTTCTACTCTGTCTCTCAGCAGCTCTGTTCAGCAGATAAAGCAGTAGGAATGAGCTGTGTTGTAGAAACACACCGCGATAAAGATGGTTAGCATCCAGCAGTAATTAACACGGGCACGGGAGAAACTTCTTAAGGCAATATTTTACAGAAGGCCAGTTCCTTCACTTTCCCTTCTTTGAGAAGCAAAAATGGAGATGAAGGATATAAGGACTAATGCTGTAAGGTCTTAAGAAGGGAACCTAATGAGGCTGATAGGGGTTGTAAGCCCCGAACTCTCTGGAAGCAACAGATGGAGGAATACTTAACTAATTAGTGTGCTAAGAGGAAAATCGAAGCCTTGTGTTGTGAATGAAAGGAGAGCAGATCACATGTCTGCTAGTACTTGGGGGGTTTAACATTTAAATAAGCTTCTGATTGTTTCTCAAACAGGTTCTCAAGCTCCGGACTCGGATATCGACCCGGACTAAACGGCGAGGCAGTCTGGACCCAGTCTGCACCTTCTTCTTAGGACACTGTGATTTACTTGATACGAACAGAACGGCGAAACAGGGCATTGAACATTTTTGAATTTGGTAATTTATGGATTTACAAAACAGATCAAGTGTAAACTTCCCATAAAGTGAACAGAGACTGTATTGGTTGCTGCGGCGGCTCAGTCAATAAAAATGTCGGAGACAGCTGATGACAACATAACATACTGCAATTAATAAGCTGTTATTAGGGGATTACCATTTATTCGGATATACTGGTACAACCCTGTCGGTCAAATCCCTCTGTTTTCTGGTTGAAAACATGCAGAACGTTTCTGTTCAGAAATGGGAGCGCAGTGAAACGTTTCAGCACGGCAACTTTAAAAAGTGACACCAAAACAAAACAGAAAGAACTCCCATTTATCACTAATCTCTGCTGTGTGCGAACATAAATGGTTTCTCCTGCAGCTACAGCAGAAAAAGAAAGATGAACCGAAACAGAACTTTGTCGGTGACCGCATCTTTCAACAGCAATAAGGGTCCATAACGCGCTCTGCCCAGAACGGAATGACTCATCTGGAACAATGTCAAGCTGATACTGACACTGATACTGGAGAAAAACCAGCTGACGTCACCATGGCTACCAGTAGCATCTAATCTGAACTAACTCCTGATTTTTGGTAAAATGTAACGACTTTCCCAACGACTGCCCACGTTGTGGGGAGAAAAACATCGATTAAATATCAGTAAAAAACTTCAGACGGTCCAACTAGAAACTACCAACCCGGCCAGAAATCTAGGTGTAATAATGGACTCAGACCTGAACCTCCAGGGTCAAAAAAAGGCAACATTTCTAGGATTAAAGGACTGATGACACAAGGAGACCTAGAAAAACTCATCCATGCATTTATCTTTAGCCGCATTGATTACTGTAACAATATCTTCACAGGTCTACCTAAAAAATAAATCAGACAGCTGCAGCTGATCCAGAACGCTGCTGCTCGTGTTCTCACTAGAACCAGGAAAGTAGAACACATTACCCCAGTTCTAAAGTCCTTCCACTGGATCCCTGTAGCTCAGAGAATAAACTTCAAAGTGCTTTTATTAGTTTATAAATCATTGAAAGGGTCAGCATCAGAGTACATTAACGGTCTGCTATCACAGTACAAACCATCCAGATCACTCAGGTCCTCCAGCTCTAATCTACTGATCGTCCCTAGAACCAGAACCAAACACGGAGAAGCAGCTTTCAGTTTCTATGCTCTTTTTTATTCTCAAATATGGGCAAAGTATTATTTTAACATCTTTAAACGTTACACAGGCTGTTTTCAAGCGGTTCTATTGGTTTCTATTCTGGCTATGTCTGCTGGTACTATATTATTTAAATAGAAACATCTGATCAAATCTCCAGTCAGTTCTATACTTTCAACTTTTTATTGTTATAACATTAACATTTAATAATTGAAAGGAGGAAATTCAGGGAAAGATTATGCTTTGTTTAAAGTGACAGTGTATAGTTTCCTGGCGATAGGGGGCAGTACATACCTAAATCATTGCAAGCAAGCGGTACTTTTATGTCCGAGCAACGACCTAACCAACAGATGGCCCTAACCAAGACCCGTGCCCATGTATTTCAGTCCCGCTTTTTATGGTTGTATGTTATGAAGTTGCCAATACTTTTCAATTATTGGGCACCGTTTTATTCATTTTGAGCAATATTTTGTTGGATATTTCCAGAGATTAATGGTAAAAATTACACACTGTCACTTTAATTCTGATCAAAATAAAAAAGAAAAGATATCTGCAATTTGTATTTCTTTTCTTTTTTTGTACACAAAACACACCGAACCGTGATTTTTGTGTACCTGGGTGTTAGATTTTTTTAGAGTCACTTATTTGCTTTAAAAAAGTACATTAAACTGTAAATGACGTCATACACATCGTACGACCAGAGATACTGCTTTACGGCAGTCCCTTGTTTTTCCTTTTAAACTTCACACTACATACATAACCATTGCCAGATAACAGAGCTGGCAACCAAAAAAAAAGTTGCTAGGTTGACAAAAAAAATCTTGGACGAAAAAGTCCACCTTAACATTCTGGTAGAATGCTAGCGAGTTATGGGCAACAAGAACTTAACCTGTAAGAAAAGGAAAGGACATACGTACTCGTTTATTCACCTTTCCACCTATAACCCATGTTGGACTTGTTCAACCTACAATCAAATCTGAGATTTCTGAATGGCAATCAGGTGAAAGAGACAAATTTAGTCGTCTAGCTCCGAAGACTCACATTCATCTTGCACTCATGCCGATCGCCCCCAGTGGAACTCTAGTGGAACTGCAACCAAAATTCGTTACAATGGGACTGAAAGGAGAGGGGGACGGCTTTCCTAGTACGGCTTTGGTCAAACTTAAAGACGAGTTAACTAGTGAAATGGTCTTGGGTTCGAGGGACCTTCAAAGGTAAAGTTCTAAGAAGCAGTGATGTGCGGTGACGTTCATGAGGTATCAACTGACTCCTCTGGGATTGGAGATATTTGACAAAAATTCAAAGCGTCAATTTCAGTTTCCGGCTTAGTTTGAATATCTTCCTGTTTTAACTAGTTTTAATTATGCTTTAACTAATTCCATACTATTGACTAATATGACAGCAAGAAAAATGTAGACTAATACAACTAATAATAACAATTAGAATTATATATAGACCTGCCGGCCTCATTCACTGTTTGACACAGCACCCCCAGAGGTGAGGCACAGTACTGCAATGCCTTACCTCAACCTTCACTCCGCCTCGCTCGGCTGGCACTGCGTAAATTTGATGTTATAGAAATTAAGTAATTTTGAACATAAGAATTTTGAGATATAGAAAACAAATATATAGAACATTGGTTGTCTATCATAATCATAATCAAAACATAAAATTGGTCGGTTGATCTGCCTTTGAGAAAACGATACTTAATTGATGTTTACTTTCTCATTTTTTTCTGATGTTCTAACACTTAATTGCTGTTTTGATTTACTTTCTTTTTTTTTTGCTTTTCATGGTTTATGCTTTTTGTGTTTTATATAGTTTTTAATTTCCATGCTTTTATCATATGTTTGGTTTCTCTACCACCGAATCATGTAAAGCACCCTGAATTATGTATCCTAATTTTTTTTGTGCTGATTTTACTTGTCATTATTAACACATGAGGCTGCCTCCCCTGACCGCAAATAAGTGGTAAAAAGCAAAAGTTTCAAAATCTTAATCAGAGTGATATGAATACCACTAATAAAAGAGGAATAAAAAAATATAAACATAGAATGAAATGTCAAGTTAAGACAAACTTTTAGTAGAAAAGTTTATATCATGGAATTAAAAGAAAAATAATTAGTTACAGGAAATGAAATTATTATTACTAAGATGCAAAAAAACTACATATATGACTTTAGATAAAACGTCATTTAGAACAAATAGCAATAAAACAAAACAAAAAATCAGGCAAAAAATGCAACATGAATAGAAGTATGATTAAATCTTTGTTAAAATGACTGATTAACAGCTGGACACTCACGGCAGGAAACGGACTGAGAGCTTGGTAAGAGGGTCCCCATGCTCTGGGGCCCCGGCCTGGAGGGCTGGTGCCCTGGGGGTTACTGTTGACCCCGGGCAGAGTGATCCCTGCTGTGCTGCTCTGAGACGTGGGAGACACCAGAGCAAAGGCATCGTCCAGCAGGGAGTGCATCTGCTGCCGCGCCTCCTCAATGGAGGGCTGTGGAGGCATGTAGGGGGGCGGTGGAGGGGAGTGGCCTGGAGGGGAGTACGCATGGCCGAGGAAGATGTCATCCGTGGGGGAGGGGCTCCTCTGAGGGGAACCAGGGCCTTGGTCAGGGTCCGACTGGATTTAAAACACAGGACGTTTACATGTATCAGCGTGCTTGGATTTTAACGGGAAGAGTGGAATGGTTGTCACTGGTTATTTCTCACCACGTAGGCCACATTGTTGACCCCAGGACACTTCCTATAAACCGCATCGCCGTCTTCAGCGATGAGGTGGTCTTTGTCTGCTTCCGTCATGCCTCCATTTAGCTGGTTCTTCAATCTCTGCTTTGGAGAGCGCCGGCCACGACCACTGGGGAAAACAGGAGACGAGTGTTCACATGTGCTAAAGTTACTTTAGCTTCAGGGAACTTTCAGACACAATCACCGATCCAATATGTGAGCTCAAACCTTTTCTTGGACTCCATAAAGATGGGGGGAACTGGATTATGTGGGTCCAGGATCTTATTGATCTGAGTCTGCGCCTTTTGGTAGATTCGATCCTGCTCCTTTGCATCGCCGAGGCTGCTGATCATGTCGTCCATTGCTGGGAAATCGTAGTGGCCTTTCCTCTTGGCCCGCAGGCGGATCTTATTACGATGATGTTCAATCTCGGACTTGTGCCTCAGCGCCGCCTGGATCTAACGGCAACATTTAAAAAAAGTCCAGTCAATGTTACTGCGATTTATATGATAAACCAAAACAAATCAGCACTAATGGAAAACTATCACTTTTTTTTTTACATTCCTTATACAGAATCTAAAAAGTGTGGCGTGCCTTTGTATGATAGGTCGGTAGATAGCTAGTTAAGTAGATGGGTAAGTACAGTGGAGCAAAAAAGTATTTTTCCAGCCACTGATTGTTAAAGTTGTCCCATTTGGAAAAAAATATGAGACGTCTTTAATTCTCGTCCAAAACTGACATTAAAAATAAAAGCAGAAATAAATCCATATTATTTTTCCTTTTCCTTATACGCTGATTTTTTTCCCAAGAATAAAATATATTTTATTTTTCCTTTTCCTCATGCATTTCTTGTTTTTACATTTTCTCGTTTCCTCTTTTTACTTTCCCTTATGCATTTCTGACTCATTATGCAAATGGGGAGGGCGGCCCTTCTTGGTCCAACTCCTCTACTGTTGGCCAATAAACAGAAGTCTGCATTTTTGGCTGTTTCAGGAGAACGCCTTGTTTGATAGGAAGTGAAGTCGTAGCAGAGATGTTGACATGTTGTTATTTTAGCTGTTGGTAATACAGTCAGTGATGACTATTTATCGTTTTGCGTAGACCAGGGGCACTCAAATTTTAAAGATTTCCAGTCAGATACATTTTCTTGAGGCCAATGTTTGGAAGACCGTAATTTCTTACAATTCAGTGTGATATATATTTAAGTAGCTTATTACTTTTATTCATTAATTCGCCTCTCTAATCAATTAAATTCTGTCTAATTCAAATACATTTTGACAACATTTATCGTCACAACAAAGTGCTGAACATATGATTTTTTTAATGTAATATTATTTCATTTCATTAATAAAAGTAAGACCATGTCAATAAGAAAATAACACAACGCCATGTTCACAAATGATGAACTTCGGAAAACCATAGGAGGAAAGGCTTGATTTTCTGTTGTTCACATGTGCACTCCAACATCTCAAACTATTTCAAATAATTTAAATCACAACATTTTTAGGGTTTTACTGTCTAGTTATGTACTCTGAGAAAAGTGAGTTACTTCTCCTCCCACAGCATTAAACCCAGGCTTGGATGGAGTCAGATGGAGTGATGACATATTTTTTCTGATTTTTCTTCTGATTTCAGTGGGTATGTTTGTTCAAAACTTGTATGTTTTATCTCATAATGGCATTTTACATTGCCACTTTTAATAAGTGGCAGAGACGGTTTTATTGCCTTCAGTGAAAAAAAAACAAAAAAAAAACAGAAGGAAAACTATTTTTGACTTTTTTTAAAAATGTTCATTTCGTCGCCTTCGAAATTAATTTGGACGATTTTCTTCTTAAAGGCACAGTGTGTAATTTTCGGCCAGTAGGGGGCAGTGCATACCTAAATTATCACAAGCATGCGGTATCTGTGTCTTCGAGTAAGAAACTCAACAACGGAGGTCCAACTAGTGCCGTTTTCAAACACTCAATTTCCTGAGAATGATCTATTAGCAGCAACATGACGAGCACATCAGTCTCTCTTTAATCGCTTGGAACTAGCGAAGAGGTAAAAATGTATTTATGGTGAAACTTTTTTGCATTTTGAGGGGAAATCAATGTTTTAATAGCGGGCGTATTCCGTGCGCTTTGTCCATCCGGGCTCTTGTAGAAGTAAAGACGTCATCTAATATGGCTTTCCCCTGAAAAGAGGACCCACACCTATGTATTTTAAAACTGATTTTTAAAGTCATATTTTACATATCGCCAATATTTTGCAATTAATGTGCTTTACGTAATTATTATTACATAATATTTTAATGGCTATTGTCAAAGATGTACTGCAAAAACTACACACTGTCACTTTAAAAACAAAGGTTTTTTGAAGGTGAAAAACATATTTTGACATGTTCCAACTGCCAATCATGCAGTCCTCAGAAAATCTTTTTTTCACCTTAAAAAATATTTTTCTTTAAGAATAAGTTCGTCCAAATTTTTACTGACTCTTCACTCCATTTATGCTCCAGTTCTATTGCCCAGTTTCAGTTTTATAGATGCCACCTGTATCTTTCCTTCTTTCAGCACATAATTCCTCCTTTTTCCACGGGTTTCTCCTCCTATCTCCGCCTGTTTTGTCTCCTCCTCTGTCTCAAATATGTAGGGTTTTTTTTGTCTCACACCCCTGATTTTCTCCTTTTTGCGGCCTGTTGCTCCATTTATCCATCTCACCAGTCGGTATCTCTCCATTTGGCTTTGGAATTTATCTCTATATGTTTTTCAACTTCTCTCATACTCCTGTCTACGCTTCAGCGCTTCAAAGTTTTCTGGACCGGCTGGAATGTAGAGTGCTTATTGGCTTGTTGGTGTCATGTGGTACAGCCAAAATTACAAGCAATTGGTCGGGTGTTTCCATGGATTCTTGAACACTACTGTAAAGATGGTAGTGTTGAGGGTAACAGCTGCAATGGTGAAAAGGAAGCGCTCGGTAAGGTTTTAAATGAGGAACTCTGTTTTAGCATTGGGTCCAGGTTTACGGCAATGACATTTAAGATAATGATTTGTGCAGGTGTACAATCTTGACCCTGTTGTCATCTGACAGCTCTTTGGTCTTGGTCATGGGAAGAGGTAGTTGGAGTCTTGACTGTTTGGAGGCGTGTTTAACACAGATAACTAGTTCAGACAGATGGCATTAATACAGGTAACAAGTGGAGGATAGAAGCGCTTCTTAAATAAGTAGTAACAGGTCTGTGTGGGCCAGCATTCTTGATTGTTTGTAGTTACTAAACACTTGTTTTCTGGACCATTATACAAATAAATTAATATTGTAATTATAAATCATACAGCGTGATATCCAGGATTTGTCTTTTTAGATTTTGCAGCTGAAGAGCTGTTCGATACAGTAGATGCTTCATTTTACTATTATGAAAATTCCAGAGGAACAACGTGCTCAATTGTGCCCATCAAATACTTTTTTTTGCCCCACTGTAGCTAGCTAGCTAGCTAGGTAGGTCCGTCTGTCTGTCTATCTAATTTCTGTCACCTCTTTGTTCATGTGGTTCGTGTCGGACGGTTTGCCGCCAATGTTTGGACCATGCAGCGGTGGGACAGGCATGGGCTGCATGGCAATAAGCTGGACTTTGTTAGGGAGTCTCCGGCTTGCATCTGTGGCGCGAGACATCTGATCAACATGTTCGAAGATGGAGGCTGAGGAAAGCTGCTCATTGGCACCACCATTCTTGGGTGGTGGACCTGAAGAAAACAAAGAAGGGAAAAATATGACTTCTGCAGAGCACAGGAATGCTAACTGCTGCCGAAAATCTATAAATGTTTATTTAAACAGAGATATCAGATTTCTATTGAACTCTCCAAACTATATTTAAAGTGATTTTTTAAAAAGAAAATGAAGAGGAAATGTTGCAAGCGTTGACACGGATTTCCATCTGCAGAAGCTAAACTTTATTTCAGCCAACAGCTTTAACCTTTCTCTGGCGGGTGCTATTGTTTCTGAGCAGGGACTGACAGCTGAGCAGACAGCGATGGATGGTGAGAACGAGAAGATCACAAAACCAACTAAAGAAGCAAACAGGCAACACACAGACACAGCTGCTGGAGGTCAAGCCTGAGCTCTACAGGGGAAACAGAGAGAAACTCTTACCAATTTTATTTCGACCTGTAAACCAAGATGGAAAAGAAGAAAAAGGAGTCTCAATGAGGTAAAACAAACCAAGGAAAACAAAATTAGAGATTGCTTTAGTTTAGGGCTGGGCGGTATACCGAAAATTTACTGATTCTGTTGCCAACTGCATTATCCCCGTGCGGGTAAATTCAATGTTTTAGTTTATCCGTGTTCATGCTCCTTTAAGAAATGAGCGTTGCCTTGAGTCACGAGACTAAGGAAACAGCGTTGCTAAAGCAGCAACTGTGTCACTGTATTTAACGAGTGTTTAAGCGGCCTTTCCACTGGAAACATTAGCAGCACGTTACAGGAGCAGCACGTTTAATTCGCCTGTTCTGCTGCTGTTTCACCCTTTCCACTGAGGCAAATAACAGCAGGGAAGCAGCGGTCACCGAGTTCATTGTAGTTTAATAATTAACGCTTCAAGGCCCATTTATTTTAGCTTGCTTAACTGAAAAGGGTGCATATAAGAATGGGGTAATCCCGTTAATAAGTAGCATGAACTCACCATCCTGCCACAAAACAGCAGATACGTCACTCCATGCTTGATCCTTCTTGAAGCTGTCTTTATTAAAAATGTGACTGGGGTCAAACAGGATTGAGTGCTTGTCCAGTTCAGTTACCAACCGTTTGTCGTCCATGATGATGTGCTGCTTACACGACCGGTGGAAAGGAGGGGTTAGATTCATCTAACGACTTTTCTTTTATGCAACTAGCAACAAATATAGCTAGTATATATTTGATGTCATTGTCGTCCACTTACCGTTATCGAAGTGAAAGTCTCAATATACCACGATATTGATTTTAGCTCATATCGCCCAGCCCTACTTTAATGCATTGATAAAAACCTAGAAATTACAGTCAGGTGTGACCAGAGGTTGCGCTAGACATTTTCTTTGTCCGTCATTTTGAGCAGCAGGGTTAAAAAAAAAAAAAAAAAATATGGTCATAATCTATTTTTGTCCGTCAAATTTTTTAAGTTTATGTCTAGTTAATACCTTCAGACAAAAAGTTTAACACGAGTGAACATTTTTCCTATTGTAGTGACCAGAAGTCGAAGACTCTTAGAAAAAACAGACTCTTAGAACAAACAGTTTCCTGACGCAGCAGGCGTCGCACGACACCCGTCTTTGGCGCACATCGGGCTCTACGGAGCGCGACTAACTGAGTGCATTGGCGACCTGTCCAGGGTGCCCCCCCCCCCCCATTTTCCGCTGGAGAAATGTACCAGACCCCCGGTGACCCTTCAAGGAGAAGCGGAACAAAAAACTGAAGGAACGTATTTATGTAAGCGGTCAGAGGGAGGTGTGAAAACTAATCTGTAAAAATGACGGTTAGCATTCAGTTTTTTATGTCAAAAACCGGTCAAATACGGCAAATATTCAGGTAAGGTGACCCCTCGGTGTGACTCACATCATCCCAAAGAGACAGAAACAGAACGTTTTCAGAGTTAATAAAAGATTTTCGTTGTTTCTAACCTACTGAAAAAGAAAAATCAGATCTGAGCAGCAGGAAAAAACCTTATTGTAGGCTGACTGAACAAAAAAAAAAAACATGTTGCCACACGTGAGTAGATGGAAAATTTTTTGGCAGGAACACCACCGAGAGTATTCCTGTGTAGGCAATTCTGCCTGTGACCGAGTCTAGCTCCCAAACACACTCTAAGAGGCGAATCATGACTCAATCAACAAGCCGTCGGATAAAGTAACTCCAGGCACTTTGTGTTTCCATTTCCCTTCCCCTTTTAGACCACAAACATACCCTAAAAGATTGTTGCTCCTATCTTAACCTTTTCCCCCCCTCTGCTCTCAGTCTGGCCTTCCCGTCAATCACTCCCACCAGCTTTAACCACTTGCACACTTAAAACATTGATGGGGACCTTACGGGCCTGGTTGCTGTCGCTGGGCGTGGCGCAGGCTCTCGGGTTCTCCTTAGTTGGTTCCCGGTCACTGGAGTGGTCACTCACCACTGAGTCACCGTCTGATGGGGAGATCCTGCCCAGAAAACACACTTACATCAATAATGCAGGAATAATGTGAACTGTCGTCATGCATAATCAAAAAACGAGGTCGTGATCAATAATCACTAAAATGTCATTAACTCTAGTCTGGATTTTTTTCATTTTTGTCACTGAAATGTCCATGTTTGTTTGCTTATTGTGCTATATTTTTAATCACGTTCAGCAATTTGAACTGCATCTTTGCAGAAATGTGTAACAATACAAGAATCAAAGTTCAGGAAAATCATTCCCTCCATCGTTGGGGATAATGTTTTTTTTTTTTTTCTACCAGATCCAAAAATCTACAACTCAGACTTAGTTTATCTTTACTCAGCTTTGACACTAACACAGACCCTCTTCATTCCTCTGCACCTCCAGCTGCACTGACCTCTCTCGCCTTCGGCCGCTGCGGGACGCCTTCGTGGAGGAGGCGGAGGTTTTGGATTTGGGCATGGGGGCCTCTGCGTTCTCAGATGGACTGAGGCCATCTTTAATGGACTGAGCGAGAGGACCAGAGCCAGAGCCAGGCAGGGCGGGCTCCTGGATCACCATGACATCATCTTTACTCTGCTGGCCAAGATGGAGCTTGGCAAAATCAAAGCCTTTCACAGTGGGAGCCTGGAGCTGAGGAGACAAAGAAAGGAAGGATGAAGTACACATAGGATGGGAAACGGTGGAAAGAAAAAAGGCTGACTGATATTCTGAGGTTCCTAAGCCTAAACTGGAATCAAAATCTAAAAGAACCCTGCTGTAAGGTGTATTTTACAGGCAGATTAAAAGGTAAGTAAGAATGATACTGAAATATTCCAGCAAGAATTTGCAGCCAAGACAGACATAATTAGGTTGACTAACAAAAAGGGTCTGCAGGAGGGAAACATACAGACATTAATGAATAAAGAGAGTCTGGCAGTCAGTTAGAAACTGGGGTAAACACAGAACTGCTGGCTTTTCTGTGCGATGGGGATGGGATGGGGGTGTGGGGGTGTGTGTGTGTGTGGGGGGGTGGGGGTGGGGGGTTGTGACTATTTCTGTGTAAAATCCTCAGGACTTTCCAACACCACAGGCTCTCACTGACTGCACCGACCGACAGACATATAAAACTGCTAAACTTCTTTAAAACGTCTCATCCCAGGAGAGGATATATCAGTAAATGCTGCTTGTTGTGTCATACATATGAGAGAAACTGTATGAGGAAAAGGATTGGAAGAGCAGCAGCGTAAATGTTCTGATTTGTTTCAAGAGGTCCTTTAAAAATTCTCACGTGCCGGTAACTAAAGAGGGCACATTTTAATCCTCATTATAGCCCGCCAGCTTTTTAAAACAGCATCGGAAAAAGTTACATATGCAAAAAATACATTTCAAGGAGGGTTAATTTTTTGGGGGGGGCTACGTTCTAAAACAAACCTGCAAAGGGTGAAATTTATTTATTTTACAATTATTATGTATGTTTTATAGCTGTAAAAACCTCTTACTGCACACTTTATAAACTTTACAAAACTATAATTTCAAGTGAAAAAATATCATTTTCTTTTCATTTATTGCAGGTTTTCATTATTTTAAGTATCGGTTAACTTGAACCAATGAGAGTACTTTAGAACGGTATTGGCCCCAATACCTGATACCAGTATCATTATCATCATCAATCACTAAGGTACCACTTCTTGTGGCCACAATAACATTCAAATAAAAGCAAGTATTTAAAAAATTGAATTACAGCAGAACGTAGTAAGTTTTAACACTCCTAGATATTAAAGGCCTGACAGAAAAGTAATTTGGGAAAAAGGTGAATGCAGAGGGTAGGATGGCATGCCACTGCCAGAGGTGGGAAACCTGAAGCCAAAAATCAGAGGCAGCCTTCAGGGAGCCTTAGGCTTTTCATAAATGGTTGAGTCTGGCGTTTCGGTAACATTACTAACAAGCTTGGCAGCTTCGCCACGCCACGCCACCAAGGCACACTCAGTGGAATCCCTGTTGCAGCATATCTGGGTAATACTGCTGACACGGTGGTTCAGAACGGTAAAGCACTAGATAGATAAAAGTTGATCAAAATGGGAAGTTTTTCCGCACCTCCACGCCACACACCACCCCTTCAGTTTGCTTCTTAGCAGAACGATTTTCTCAACCTCTCGGTTGCCGTAAAATGCCACAAAACAGCCGGCTTAAGTCAATCCAAAATTTTCATCAGGCACTAAGTTTGCACTGACCATTCATGGTAGAATTATGGTGTGCAAGAGGCGGGAGAGTGGGTGATGTTACGCATTTAAAAGTTCTTTGCATGAGTAACTTTTTGTTTGCAGACCTTAAATACGGTTTAAATCAGGATTCTACGCAACGCTTCATCACGTCGGCCTCACAACAAATACTGCATCTGATTTGGCACAGCACACAATCTACAGAACATCAACACACCACAGCCCACACACAACTCCAAAGCTAGAGTTCCACTATCGACCATAGCTAATATATAACTGGTATTTACACAAACAAGCACTACTCTTCATGTCTGCGACTCCAGGTACCTCCTCCTTGGCTCTCCTCCCTTTAGACACAACCTTTTTCTCCTCCGTCTTCGTTACTGAGGGTTTCCTCAGCACAGCTGGGATCTTTTCCAGCTTTCGCTCTTCAGGTGTCGTTTTTTTCCGTTTGTTCTTATTTTCATCCTCTTCTTCTTCTTCTTCTTCTTCTTCTTCTTCTTCTTCCTCCCCCTGATCTTCTTCTTCTTCATAATCATCTTCCTCCTCCTCCTCCTCCTCCTCCTCCTCCTCATCATCTTCATTGCTGTTCGTATTTCGTCTACCCTTGGGAAGAGCTACTGGTTTCTAAACAGAAGCAATGACGGACAGGATAAATCACTCCATCTTGGATATTATCGTGTTTATACTGCAGGTAAAAATTAAAACCTCCATAACCTGAGCGACAACCACATCAACCACCTAGTCTATAAATGTATGTATATGCATGAACAAATACAGTCATGTGAGTAAATTAGAACAACATACAGCAGCTTGTAAGTTTGAACATTTTTAGACATATATTTGGATATTTAATTTTATAATAAAAAATTCCAGTGATAAAAATAGCATGTAAAAATTAATAAAATAAATTTTATTCTTAATCGTAAAATGTCGTGAAAAAAGCAACTTCTGTAAGGAAATAATTTAGAGCACCCCATGTTCGTTCCCTTTTAAAATGACTAAAATCACATCAGGTATGACATCAGGTAGGCATGATTAAAATATAATTACTGTTTTTTTCTTCCAACACTACTAAAAGATTTAAAGAGGCCTTGTAAAATACTCCACTGTCTCCAACTCCAACTGTCCGTAATAAGAATGCTAAAAGAAGTCTCCAAAAACATTAAAATGTCATCATGCGATCCTGATTGATTTGAATTTTAAGGGCTGAACTGTCAGAAAGAGACCGAACAAGTTTAACTTTAACGTGAGGTGTGAAACATTGGGCCTCTGAGAAACACATGAAGTCTGACTGAAGATAGAATGTACAAAGAACAGGACCTGTGGAATCATACACCAAAAAGAACTGGTGCTAGTTTGGTGCCGCTGCCGTAGCTTATTCAGTTCTTAGCAGATAATCGCAGATGCGTCATAATGTTATCTAAAGCAATATTTTTGTTGTTTCAATGATTAGATATTCAACTGGATTTCCCCCCCCAATTCATTAAAAATGATATTTAATCTAAACAAGCTGAACGGAGAACTACATATTAATAATGAAATTAAAAGTGTCAACAGTTTGCCTGCTGTGGCCTGAACTCAAAATCTCACAACTTCCTCCTGCTCTGCATGGAACTGAAATGCTCACCCATTTGTGCATGATCAAATAGTGGGATTGCTGGAAAGGTTATTGGCAAGAGGTTTTGGATTTTTGCCTCAGATAGATGACTTTTCATGTTAGATATTTTTCTGGAGGCCTAATCTGCACTCCACTGCCACACTGGAGACTTGAATTAAGTGTCACTTCAGCCAACGTTTGAAAATTTTTCCAATTAAAGGATCAGCAGTCAGAAAGACTCTCTGAACAAGCTGTTTCCTGACCCGCAAGCTATTGCTTCAGTGTCTCTTTAAGGCGGTGTCAGCTCCCAGCTAGCGAGATGCGTTGAATAGTGTCGAGGTCTGATGCTCGAATGCTCTCATAGGAATCTTTCTTTAGATTAATTTAGTTACCTGTACTCCGTACGTAAAGTGGAAAATGTCTGAGTATTTAGACCAAGTGGTCAGCGGTGTGAGCAATTATCTGTCAAAATGACAGACGGCCTTCAGATTTTTTAGATGCTCTTAAAAAATAAAAAAACCCAGTCAAATATGGAAAATATTCAGTTGAAGGTTGAATACGGAACAATAAAAAAAAAAAGCTACTTTTAAATTCTCTATATTCTAACAAAATGGTCGGCACAGCTCGGCTAGTACTGTACAAAATGGCGGAGTCGGCAAGCCAAGCAGCTGCTTCAGAACCCCGGAGATATTGTTAAACTTCTCAGGAGAGCAGTGACCGCAGAAAAACAGAAGTTATAGTAGTTTTAGAAGAAGCCTACAGTAGATGGACCCACATAAAAAAAGTTCCACTGCATCAAACAAGCGGAAACGCCGACTTTCCTCCTGGATCGGTAAGCTAACTCACTTGCTAACTTGGCTAACGTTATTTGTATGATACGTTCTCACTGGACACGGTTCAGGCTAATCACTGGAAGTATCGGCAGCGAACCAGGCAACCAATCGGCTTGAATGATTTTTCTGTTGTCGCAACTAAAACCTAGCCACAATAGATGTCCCCATCTTGTTCACGTTCCAAATCCAACCTTTACCCAACGCCCACATGGGGTGACGAAAAACTGAAAGCGCGCGAACAGAAGGAGATCTTAACAGAGCAGTTTAATCGTGTTCATAGGAGTTTCACACATCACTGGATTATGTGAGATGTGACTGTCACAAGTTCTCACAGTCAACAGTAGGTTACAAGGTCAAGAGCGGCGACTATGTAGAGCAAGGTTAATATGCAAAGTCAGTATGTGGGAAAAAAATATCTGTTCGTAGTAAGCACCAGCTGTGGCCAAGCAAGCATTTGGAGCTAGGTTAGACACTGGTTTGAAACCAAGAGACCTTTTTTGTTATTTTGTTGGAGAAAAAAACACAACATAAAAACAGTTCCAAGTCAGGCTCTAGTGCCAAACTTAAAATGGAACCAGCTCAATGGAAAAAAGCCCATAGAATCCACCATCAATTCCAAGGTATATCGGACGGTATTTGAGGAAAATGACTGCTGCCTCCAACATGACAATGAACCAAACCGTACCAGTGGATCCACTGAGGACTGCATGGAAATGGACAGTTGTGGGCCTAGTCAAAGCTCAGATCCTGATCTCACTACTGAAACAGGCTGAATATGAAGTGAACCCCTCGAACGTCTCACAGCTGGAAGCGGCGAGTGGAGCAAACTTTCCTCACACAGACTGGTAAACGGCATCAAGAAGCTTCTCACTGAACGTTATTCTGCCAAAGCCACTGGGAGGTGGGGTGTCCTAACTTTTTCCTTAAACCAGAAAAATCTTTTATGTTACTATATGTTTTTTGCTTTAATGAGGAAAAAGTTGGATTTTTGTTATTTAAGTGGAATTAAATCACTTCGTTTTGCAAAACAATGAGATTAGACATCAAAATGAAACAATTTAATAACAAAGAACCAAATATACAAGGCGTCAACTAATATTCTAACATGACTGTATTCAACAACATGAACCACGATCAAACACACACTAGGTCTGACTATATAATCTACAAACCACCAGACACTACTCTGTACCTTCCCCATTTCAATTTCCAGCTCCTCCTCCTCCTCCTCCTCCTCCTCTTCCTCCTCCTCCCCCTCTTCATCTTCACTAAACTCAATATCCCCTTTAGTGGGAGGGAGTGGCTGGCGAAGGGAAGCTCTTGATTCACTGAATGATGTGTTGGACTGAGAGAAGAGCAGTGAGGATAAGTGACAGATGATTGAGTTGAAGACTAAGGTTCAGCTACGTCTGAACAGCCGATCCAGGGCCTCTGCTCTGATGGATGGCTGGATGGAAAGTGGATGGATGGATCAATGGGCAGATGATTGGATGGATGATTGGATGGACGGACGGACGGATGGATAGACAAATGATTGGATGGATGGATGGACAGACGGACGGATGGATGGATGGGTGATTGGATGGATGGATGATTGGATGGATGGATGGATGGACAGAGGGACAGATGGATAGACAAATGATTGGATGGACGGACAGAAAGACAGACAGACAGAGACAGACAGACAGACAGACAGATGATTGGATGGATGGATTGATGGACGGATGATTGGATGGATGGATGAACGGACAGACGGACGGACAGACAGATGATTGGATGGATGGATGGATGGACAGACGGACGGATGGATGGATGGGTGATTGGATGGATGGACGGATGATTGGATGGATGGATGGATGGACGGACGGACATACGGATGGGTGGATTGGATGGATGAATGAATGGATGGATGGATGGACGGACAGACGAATGGATGGACGGATGAATGAATGGATGGATGGATGGACGGACAGACGGATGGATGGACGGATGATTGGATGGATGGACGGACAGACGGATGGATGATTGGTTTGAATGATGGACGGATGGACGGATGGATGTTTGGATAGATGGACAGATGGATGGATGGAATGACAGATGGATAATTGGATGGATAGATGATTGGATAGATGGACGGATGAATGAACAGATGGATGGATGAATGGTTGGATGTACCTTCTGTCTCTGCTGGACGGTGCTCATAGCGTCCGGCTGGAACTCCAGCTTGTCGGTGCGACACAGCTTCCAATAGAGGATGGAGATGATGATGAGGACGACGAGGAGAGGAACCACCACCCCGATGACGATCCACGTGTCGGAGTCAGAGGACGCCACCTTCTCCACAGCTTTAAACAAACATCAACAGAGTAACAGACTGACATTTGGCGCCTTACCAATACAGGACAGTGTAAATGTTTTCCCCTGGGAACTTTTATTCAGTCAGTCAGCTGCTTTTTTTAACCTCAGTAACGTCGCTCAGAGAGGACACTCACGCTCAGCCAAAATGCCCTGGACGCGATATCCCAGGATGATGGCCGCCCTTTGAGCGTCCAGGCGGTTCAGCAGGTTAGCGGTCTGGACTGCAGGCATCCTCTGACCATTCTGACCCTCCACAAAGTACACCATCTCTACAGGGTTGTCGGCACCCTCCAGCCGGCTAACGCTCAACACCTGACAGAGGAGAAATCAAGCAACCTCATGTTTGTTGAATCAGGATTTAAATATATATATAAAAAAATCATGATTTATGGATGTCGATGCTTCTCAAAATGTGCTTCGTTCCCTTGGATTTGGAAAGACATCAGACCGGTTTCTACAAACTTTTAATTTGACGCCATCTTGAGAAAAAGAGCATAGCTAGGTAGATCATATTGTCAGAGTTGTACTCTGCTTTACAGTCATATAATCCCACAGATCAATCACTGCTCATAATATCCTCACTATTTTTGTCTTTCCCTCGAGCTTTACCGTGCTTCTCATTCACTTTTACATTAAGCTTTGAGAATCACGAGACCACGGTGAGCTTCATCGTCAGCCCTGCGCTGTTATTTGGATGTTAAAATACGTTGTTACTCTGTAGATGTCAGAATGACACAAGCAGCCGGAGAGAAGAACCTCCAGAAGCGAACAAGCTATTCAGGGATGATGACACTGCCCGCTCTCTAAATTAAGAATGGAATTTCTGATGAAGATCCTAACGAGCAAAGTGTCACATCTGCTGAGGAACAAAATGATTTTATCAGTGAAACTCTGTAACTTTGAGCAGTTGAGAGTTTATTGTAATGGCTGAAAGTAAAACTTGGCACAAGACTGGAAAAAGGTTTATCTAGAAACAAGTAAAAAACGGGGGAAAAAAATCAAGACAAGATGGTTTTGGCTTGTAATGACCTATAAAAATCTTCCAAAGGAAAAAGAGAAATTGTTCTTGAAAAGATGTCTTGAAGTAAAAGAATATATATATATATATAAATGTCCATAAACAAGGGATTTTTACTTTTTGAAAATCATTTTTTTGCAGTGAACAGATTTGTGTCTCACCTTCTTTTAGCAGCAAGAAACAAAACCTCCAAAAAGAGGTTGTGCAAACTGAACAATAATCTTTTTTTTTATGTGTGCAAAAAATGTATATTGAAGTGGTTTAAGAGGATTTGGTCATACATTTATTGCTCTCACAAAAAATGTCCCAGAAAGGAAAGGAAACTAGACCTGATGTCGGTTCAAACAGTTTTTAATCCTAAATATGTCAGAAAATGGTAAATTGTGACATTTAATTACTAATTCTATATTATATTTGATTAATTTGATGTTTAACAGACTGGTGATATCCAAATGTTACGTTTATTCACATATTTTGGTTAGTTTTACTTCTATTTGCTGTTATTTTTCATATGAGACCACATGTATACATTGATAATTTAATTGTGGAGTTCAAAACAAAATTTCAATTGATTTCTCCTGTGTTACAACGGCATCCAGATTTGTCCTTTACATTGTAGTTTTTTTGGTCGCATTTAGGAATGGTGATTAATTCACAGCTACCCTGTGATTAACTGGATCAAACTATTTAATTGTTTAACAGCCCTACAAAAAAAAAAAAAAAAAAATGTAAAAAAGACTTTTTGGACGAATTTTGTATGTTTTCCATTTTTTTAAAGTGGACCTGGCATGAAATTAGCATTTTTTGAGGTTTTTGATCATATCTTTTAGTTCCCCCAGCCTGCCGACGGCCCCTAAGGGGTTAAAATAACTGATTAGTCTTTCCTTTGTCCCGGGGTATGTCTGCCTACATCGTGAAATTAGCACTCAGAAACGGGCTGTTTGGCAGTTCAGCATATGGCGACACGTTTCGGCATATTACGTGTTGAATTCCAGCCAATTACCACCTTCCCCGAACTACACCCTGCAAGTCCCGTCCTTTTTTGTCCTCCCCACTTCTGAGCCACTGAAAAGCTTGTGGATAGATTTAATGTATGCAGGGAATGTGCCCGACCGACTGCTGAAGCGTGTGGTAGTTTGTGGCAAACATTTCTAGGACGACTGTTTTTCCAACATAGGACAATAAAGCAGTGGATTCACAGATCGTCTTAAACTTCTACCAGGATTAATACCAACTCTCCCTGAACCAGCAAATATCCCTGTACAAGTACGCATATTTCCTCAATAATGTCCTTCAGCTGTTAGTACACATTGTGGCATTGTTTGAGTTGTTCGCTTTTCAGTTAGCTTCATAGCTAACATTCAGAATTAGCTTCACAGCTAATAACCCAGTTCGTTTATGTAGCATTGGTGCTAGTATGCTTTTATTTGGGGGAAAAAAGATTATATATTATAGTTGAACATTCGAAATATCGTTAGAGACTCGTTGACCACAGAAGCGCATAGCCTAGGCCCCGCCCTCCGAAACCCAGTGGTTCTGTGCTAATGCTTACAGAAGGGCTACCTCGTCACACCTGCAATTCTACAACAAGGCTGAATTACGGCAAGAGATCCTTTGATATAGTATTAAGGTACTTAGAGTGTGGCTAAAAAGGGCCCAAACGTTGCGGGGAATTTCATAGCAGTTCAACTTTAAGCACAGTTTTGAGAACCGTTTAATCATCGGTACCGTTTCAAAAACACAGTTTTGGCACCAGTATGTATTTTTGAAAATGGCGGTATCGGATGAAACCTAAACAATACCCATCCCTACAATGCACACGTCTGATGTTGGTCACGGTGGGCTAAGGGAACGCTCAGGGAGTTTGTGTGTCTGTTCAGAAGAAACATTAGATAGAACAATTATTTAAAGAACAAGGGCTCAAAATTCCTCCAAAGTGATGTAAAAGTCTTTTTTCAGCAGCAACGGTGAATTTTTTCCCATTAGGTTAAATCTGTATTTAAAAACTGCATGAAATATTTCCTCATGTCTGATATCAATGGAAGAAACATAGGAGGCAAACTCAATTTTGATTATAGTGGGAAGTGTTTAAAAGGTTGACAGTTTGTTTGTTTTTCATCTGTTGTATCTAAATGTCTGTGTGTGTGTATGTGTGTGTGGGTGGGTGTGTGTGTGTGTGCCCTCAGGCTCCGCTGCTGTCTGTGGAACCGGAAAGCCTAGAGCTCAGGTCACGTCTGGGCAGCCAGAGAGAAAAAAGAAAAGAAAAGAGAAAGCACTGGGCAGGCGACCTCATGCAGAGTCAATTCCAGTCCATGCACAGTTATTAGAGTGGAAAGAGGTCGGCATGAATGTGCGCATTATAGCCTAACCCCACTCCCTCGACCCTCCTCCTCTTTTATCTGCCTAGAAAGCCTCATCAGGTATTTTCATGGGTGACAACATTATTCCTGATCCGTCACGACAGATCAGGGCGCCTGTCTGGCATGCAGGATGTGAATCAGCTTGCGAAAGAAAAACATCAAGGAATTCGACTTGGTTTGAAATCATGAGCTGTTTTTATAAGTGTGCATGGACAAACAAGTAAAAAAAAAAACTATCAGGTAATCATATTCTAAGCTGTAAAGTATTAAATATTGAAATCTGTTTTTTCTAATTTCATTATCGGGTTGGATTAGGATAATATCTGAAGCAGACCCGTCAGGAACAGTGAGGTGGCTGTTCAGCTGAGCTTGATATTATTCCCCTGACAGGCCACTTGTTTAACATCCAGCATTATGCTCTCAGATTTTATTGGGTCGAATAAAATATGCATCCTATATCCCACATAACAAGTCCCTTTTATCTCCATCTGTAGCGCTCACCGCTTCTCACTCTAATCTTTCGCATCTTTGAATCCCACCCCATTAAAGGCAGCACTTTACCAAAATAGATAACTTCTAATCATCTGAGCCGAAGGACCCCGACCGGATGAATAATTGATCTGCTGTTAGCTGTTAGCGGGTCTGTGGCCCACAGCAGCCGGTGAGCGAAGAAACGAGGGGAAAGCGACAGAAATCGGAACCCCTTTAGGTGGAGGTTGTTAAGTGGCTCGTCTCCTGGGTAAATGGGATGCTGTTGCCATGGAGAAAAAGCCACATCCTGCCCCCCTCACTTATAGAGGAGATGAGCAGGTGCAGAGGAGACCCACAAAAGCTAAAGCTTGTTTAGAAAAGCTGTAAGGTTTTCACTGGTTACCAAGAACCTACTGAATGAGTTGCCTGTACTCGGCCCCACCTCTTACAGAGAGTTTCTACTATTTATAATGATTAATCTAAAACTTTTTCACTCAGGGGGCCAAAATGAAATTCTATCATAGCGCCATGGGCAAAATCTAGTATTTCACACAAAATACAAATAATAATTTGTACTATAGTTATTTTTTAAAAATCAGTGTAAATAACATTAAACAAAATATGAAAAATAAGTCATACATAGGCATTTATAACACATATCTAACCATCAGTATTGATGTCAGTGCAAAAATGATCTCTGTGCAACATATAAAGCAGCACTATGTTGGTAATAGCTGCTTAAACTAGCAAGCTGCATATTGACTCACGAACTTGGAGGTGTTTGATCCAATCTGGTGCTGCTGCAAAGGCTCATATGATATCGCATAAATTGATAAAAGATGACTATTTGCTGTGTTTTGAAGTTTGCAAATGTAAATATGTGCTCAGATCAGTGATGCCGGTAACGCGTTACTTAGTAGCGCGTTACTCCTAATATGACCACTTTTTTAGTAACGACTAATCTAACGCGTTTCTTTTTTCATGCAGGTAATCAGATTAAAATTACTTGTTCAAGCCACTGTGAGTTACTATTTTTGTCATTTTCTTGAGCAAAAAGATATATTAGGTACATGGCGGCATTAGTATTAAGAAAACAAGTATCAATAGCGGTAAATATGATCCTACCTTCTACTGCTGCCGAAACAGCTGATAATCTCCTTTGCGGGTGCCATGTTTGTTTTGGCCTGAATCTGAGTTCTGTACTCTGTAGGCCTACTCTGCCCCCTAGTGGAACTCTCCATTTGTACATGCAGTGAGAGAGCAAGTATGTCCCCAAGACACAGCTTATTCCTTTATAGTTGCTGGTGTCAATGTGAGGTTAAAAAACAAGTATATATCCGTTCTTACTGTTAAAATGCACTTCAAATAAAGTGATTATATGTAAAGTGGTTATTGTGTTTATGTTGAGGCAGTGCGGAGTGTTATTGGGAGCTGCAGAAAGTAACTAACAAAGTAACTTGTAATCTAACTTAGTTACTTTTAAAATAAAGTAATAAGTAAAGTAACTAAGTTACTTTTGGAAGGAGTAACCACTAGTCAGTAATCATATTACTTTTTCAAAGTAACTGTGTCAGCACTGGTACTCTACATACCCCTTATAGCTGCGTCTATTTTAAATGTATACCTTATTTGTGATATTTCATATGTATTTCAAATATATATATTCATTGGGCCCATTCATAAAAAGTTGTAACAGAAGTGGAAAATTAATCTTTTGAGCATATTAGGTTGACTGTCTGATAAACGCAAATTTTTATATGAAGGTGAGGCTCATTCCCTGGTGGGCCAAATTAAATGGCCTGGGGGGCCAATTTTGGCCAGCGGGCCCCACTTTGGCCACCCCTGATATAAAATATTTAAGGGATTTCTGTTAACTTTGACCTCCAGTTTCAGAGTAAAAAATTGAAAGCTGTGTGTGTGTGTCCATAGCACTGAACAAATGTGTTTTTCATCTGCCTGATCTTCTTTCAGGAACCAGGGCTGTTCTGATTGATTCTGCAAAAAATGCTCTTCATATACCAGTGGCAACCTATAAGTTAGGAGTTCTTAAACTTGACCGAGTCATTTTCACTCTTTCTACTCTCTTTCTTTCTACACTCTTGACAAAAAAATATTTTAGGTGACAACGCTGAAACAAACCCTAAATGTTCTTTGTATTACAAACACAAAAGGTCTAAAGGTACTTTACCTGTACGCTATTGTTACCAACAGAGGTCGCTCTTTTGACCAGCCGGTCTTCTCCCATCGCTTCCCCGAGCAACATGGCCACTCTGCGCTCCATGTTAGCCGAAAACGTCCGTTCGCTCATTTTCTTGTCCAGAACACCAAGGATAACTATAAACACACACCAATAATAAGTCATGCAAATCATAACTTTTTTCTATTTACTGACCGGGTCAGAAACTGGAACCATGTTCTACCTGTTCTAACCCAGGAGGAGCGAAGCAAACCACTGGTGTTCAGCTCTGGATAGTGGAAAGCTAAAGGACAAAGAAGCAAGCATTAAAATAGCCACTTGGATTTTCCAAACATACAACCTCATATTACTCACGCTCTGCAATCTGGAGCACAGGGAAACCAATGTAGTAGCTAAATTCTACCACCGTGAGCTTCATCAGCGCGTTGCTGACCTTTGACCCCATCAGAAAACCCCTTGAGCCACTGACAGTAAAGGTGATATCCACTGGCTGCCTCACCAACTGTTCCCCGTATTTGTTTGCAGCATTGGTGATGTTTAGAATCTGAAACGAGCAGTGAAATGAATCAAACACCAATGCAGCTCGGAAGAAGGAGATATTCTCTTTAAGAGAGCTACAGAAAGGATCTCATTATGAGGAGTCTAATGGTGCGTTCAGGCCGCAGGTTTTGTCAGCGTCAGCAACGTCAAGATTACATCTTAAGTCTACGGTTGAGGCCGTTGGAGGAGCGCTAGCAACGAAGAAGTTCAGCTGGTTGAACTTTTGACAGTCTTAACACTTAACCAATCAGAGTGACTCACTGTAGTGATGCTGCCTGACGTCAACGCTGCCTAGCCAACCAGTCCCGCGTGTTTAAAACATCCAGCAGAGAAAGGCCCGCCTACTAGCTATGCTAGCTTCAGCTTAAAAATATATCTGCTGTGTATGTGCATCGAACTAGTCGCTTTATGAGCGTTGCTTGACGCTGACAAAGCTTGCGGTCTGAATGCACCATAAGTCACGCCCTTTTACTTCCTGTCCATGGGTCCCCTACTGCCAAAAAACAAAAGAAAGAGAGTCAAAGGAGTGCTAAAAGTTATTTTCTGATCGTGTTTGAAATGCGCCGTAGATCGAACATACAGTATAATGTCCGTGAATTTTAAAGACTAATTTCAATGCAAAGAAAACGCTGATTTTCGACCGGCAGCAAAAGTTAGGTTTGAGGTACAACATATGTGTGATTCAGAACGTAAGACAAAGCGGAGCAGAAAATATCTTTTATGGCTCCATTGACTTCCATTCATAGTTTTTTTGCCCAGGGGACCCACGGGCCGACAGGAAAGGGAGGAGACTTAGGCTCCCAATGGCAAGACTTCGCTTTAGAAACAGAAATTAGCAGAGTGGATATGAAAAGAAAGAAATCAAACTTTTATTTATAAAGCACTTTTCATACAAAATAGCATCTCAAAACGCTTTAAAGATTAAAATGACCCCACATAACCCCCCCAGAATAAAAACATGATCACGGCTATACACCCAAATCTACAGCTATGGGAGGAAAAATGTCCTCAAATATCAGTTTTAATAGTGTTACTAGAAATAAAGCTAAACAAGCATTTCTGACGGTTTAAGGGCCGTTGTAGATAAAAGATATAAAATATTGAGACTGATTTAAAAAAAAAATTTAAACCAAAAACTTGGAAATTCTCCGTCAAAAAGTCATAAATTTTCCATTTGCACGGCACTCAGTGAGACCTGCTTGAAAGACGATGTGATCACTCACATGGACGGTGAAATTGGTTGACTCCTTCGACCGGCGTCGCACTTCAGTAAAAGCCATCATCAAACCTTTCTCAATGGTCTCAAAGAAGCTGCAGTACCGCATGTCTATGTGAGCGGGGACGAACTGCAACACTGAACAATAGTGGAGTAACTCAGAAAGGGGCTTCAAAACGATTCACAACAAACGTTTTCAGCACCAACACAAGAAGATTTCAAGTGCAGGTTGCAGGTTAAATAGCTGCTAATATGCATATAAAATGCTGTACAAAACGTACTATTTGAAATGTTTATTGAGATTACTTTAAATTTTCACTTTGCATAACCGCAAATATTTAAATGTAAAAGTTTCATATCTTGACCTGTGACATAACGGGGGAGGGGTGGGGTCATATTGCTGTGCGCTGGCTTCTCAGTTGCAAGTTATAGATCCTGCTGTTGTGTTATCAAGAGTCAGTCAGTACGTTTACATGCAGCAAGAGAAATTCGAATTATTGCCTCAGACCAGTGATTCTCAATTATTTTCCGCCATTTTTTTAGGTCTTAACACCATTTCCAAATTCAGTTTATGAACTCAGTTGGTAAAATTTAATCCAGACTGCTCTGTCGTTGTGATGCTCAGAACAGAAACGGATAAAATGATTCACCGGGATTTTTAGTTTAGACTAAACTTTAACATTTAAAGGTTTCAGTGAGTTTTCTCGCTGACTGGCAGGTTTAGACTGTTTGCATGGAGAGGACTGCTGAAACGGCCATTAAAAACAGGCAGCCCTAAAAGAGCGGGAGCCGCCGGATCACTACAGGAACAGCGTTTAGTTGTGTAATCCATTTTTTGCTGTTATATTCCGCGATTCAATCTCCCTTCCCACACCGTGGTTTACAGCACCTTCAGCTCTCTTGTAGACTTCTTCTGCTGGCCTGAACAGGCAGCCTGCTGATAACTTTGAGCACTGCTGCCACCTAGTGACTGGAGACTTAATCACTGTTAAAGTATGAATAAAAGCCTTGGGCCCCACCATTTGATAAGCACTGCCTTAGACAGACTGAAATCAGACTTTTAAAATGCATGTATACACCGTACTCTGGCTCGTTTGGAGAGCCGGAAATGCAACCCAGTACTAACAATAGTGTTATAAGAGGCATATGGCGTCTAAAACAAACGTAAGGGGCCAATCAGTGCATGTTTGGACTTATGAAGAGGCGATGTTACTGTGAATATCCTGCTTTAACTCCGTCTGCTTCACTACTGCCAGCCTATTTTTACTGCCTGAATGCGCTATTAGGCTAACCCATAGGGGCGCATGTCGCCATCTATCGTCGGGGAGTCGAATCGTACTTCATGTAAAATTAGATTTTCTGACTGACATGTAAACTGGGACTCGGCTCTCTACGGAGGGAAAGCCCTTACACCGATTTGACCAAAAAGCTCAACTTAGACGTGCATGTAAACGTACTGAGTGTATTCATTAGCTTTGGATTGTGATCAATTTTCTAAAAAAAATAGTAAATTGCTGTGTTTGCTGTACAAACACCAGCCTGTTCGGATATGGAGCTCATAGATTTCCAAAGAAAAAAAAAAAACAGGTGTATTTTCTTGTAGGTAGCTATATAAAACCCTTGAAATTTATGGAACTCATTTCAGACCAGAGGATTAAAATACCAGCAATATGACGAAGTTTATATTGAAGCAGAGACCAGGTTTGACCAGCCAGTGTGCTCCAGTGGTTACAGCTTTGTGGGACCTCTGTCTGCGGCTGCTTCTAAAACTGTAGCTGAAAGACACGACTGGGATCGATCAGAAGCTCGGCTCTACGCAGATGGGATCTCTGCTTTCTAAGTCTCGTTGTCTAATATCTGCTAATTACCAACTTTGTATAAACACTACTGTCAAAGATTAGAATAAACGTGATATGTGGGTTGTAAAAGAAACAGTAAAGCTAGCTTGTAGCACTGAGGCTAAGCGCCAGCGTCGGCTAACATTGGTTTGATTTAGGCTTCGTTTCTCTGCTCTCCCCCTCATCTCTCTGTGTTATCTAGGGGCATGCAGTAGGCTCATACCGGTTGTGGTCCGTCATATGTGTAGTTGTAAATGTTTAAAATTTATTCGGTGTCAAAGTGAGCATTAAAGTCCATAGTTTTCAATCGATTAAGCTGACAGGACTTCCCTACCCCATGTCACTTCCGGCGATTCTAAAAGCGAAAATAATGTATATATTAGGAACATTTTATTTAGAAACTGTTCCTAAAATAATTTTTCCAGATTATGGTATATGGAGGGCTCTAACCTGCAACCCGCTCTTTAAGGATATGAAAATATACCTGTGTGGACTTGATATTTCTGATCTGGTGTCGTAAAGTGAGGGGACACATACAGGAAGCGCCGGCCGGAACGCCGCAGAGCGTTAACGACAGACACGGCTGTGTACACGACTGGACCCAAGACCACCCGGAACACAAACTGGGGCGGAGGGTTGACAACCTATACAGGAAATATCAAAAGAAAACCATTCACTCTGCTGTGAAAAAAAGGGTTAATATAAATGAAATTCAAATTATTAATTCCTTAACGAAGGAAAACAAAGTACCCAAATCAACCTGGCCTGATGAGAAACAGTAACTGCACCCTAAACCTGAGGCTGGTCTTCCCACCTTCTGACTAGCAGAAGAATATTCCTCTACTCTTCTCTGCAGAATGGATTTAATTCATCCACATTAGAGGATTTTTAACCAAGAATATCCTGTTAAACGCAGCATCACAACTAGGCATGGGATGATAACCGGTTTCAAGGTTTACCACGGTTTGAAAAAGTCACGGTTTCAAAACCGCAAACAAAAAACGTTATACCGTTCCTACGATATGTGCATTTTTTGCTTCGTCAAAGTGAAAGGGCAGGACTCCCTAGATTGTGCGCATGCGTACTTGCAGCGAAAACAATGCAATGAGTATGTGATTGTGCACATACACTCAGTGAGACTCAGCAGTAATTTAAGTTCAGGATGGCCGAAGGAGGTGAACCCCCACAACTTTTACTGTGAAACCGTGATATTTTTATCCAAGGTTATCATACCGTCAGAATCTAATACCGGCCCATGTCTAATCACAACCAGATGTGAAACCATGAACAGCCTAACCCTAACCCAGTGGCAGGCTTCTTGTATTTTTTAGATAATTTTCTGGCTTCATAACCAAAACAGGATTAAACCCGAGGTCACGAAATGATGACTTACACATTTAAGATTATCTGCAAAAGAGCAAAAATCATGGTTGTGTCAGTTAAGCAAAGCAGTCTAGGTCCTGAACCAGCAAAGCAGGCCCAGAACATCACACCACCACCACCATGTTTGACTGTTGGTCTGATACTCTACTGAAACAGGTTAATTGCTACCGTTTCTTAATTCAACAAAGGTCGTCCAAGACTTTTTGTTGCGCCACCCTGACAACATCTTAATGGGTGGAAAAAAAATATTTTTAGTTTTCTGAAATGCTTTAAAATGATCTGGATTTGTAAAACGTTGGTTTATCTTAAGCTTTCCTGCTTTCAATCGTATCAAGATATTTTGTTTTTAGTTTATGATCATTTAAGTACCGTAGTGTGTTAATTTGCTAAGAGCCACCAAAACTTACAAGAGGCGATAATATTTCCATGTACCAAAACCGTTTTCAAGTAAATACATGAAAAAAAATAACGTACATGTCAGGAATGAAAATACTCATGAAAAAAAAAATCATAGTTTAGGTACGTTTTCAATACTCTTAAATCAAGAAACACAAGTACAAATGTGCATAGTACTTTTTACGTTTTTTTTTACTCCGGATAGCATTAAACAAAATACATCTTTGTTCCTGAATTTAACATAAATTATTCAATTATGTTCTATGACTAAACGAAACGTTGATAGTATAAAACTGGAGATTTGATTGATTGATTTGTTTCTTTTTCAAATAAACAAAATAGTATAAGATGATGTAGCCAGAATAGAAAACAGTAGAACCACTTGAAGACAGTATTAGAAATTTTTAAATATTAGTTTGGCCATATTTAAGAATAAAACATGCTTAAATGAATTTGCCTTTTTTTAGCTATTCAACACCCTAGGTTCCCAGCTGTACTTGAATGCAGCATGGAAAGCTGTTGGGATTACACCGATTTAAATTTTATCCTAAATCAGAAGTTAGGCCTGATTGAATGGTACTGGTAGCCATGGAGACGTCAGCTGGTTTTTCTCCAGTATCAGTGATGTTTTCATTCAGCTTGACGTTATTTCAGGTGAGTCATTTGGCTCAGTGCAGAGCATGTTTTGGACGTTATTGCTGTTGAATGATGCGTTCGCTGACAAAGTTCTGGTTCGATCCATCTTTCTTTTTCTACTGTAGCTGCATGATAAATCATTAATGTTCCCAAAAAACAGAGTTTAGTGATAACTGCGAGTCCTTTCTGTTTTGTTTTGGTGTCACTTTTTCCAAGTGCCCTGCACTCGGAGCTCTGCACATCAACATTCTGCATGTGTTTAGGTAGAAAATTCCTTTGACCCATAGTACTGCTTAAAAATAAAATAAATCTGTGATTAATGAAATATTAATGACAGATAATGAATTAAGTTACCTGCAGCTCCACTGACTTGTTAAATTCCACTTTCAGAACGTCTCTGACTTGAGATCTGGCAAATCCAACAGTCACTCCGGAAGGAAAACCTTGCACAAAGCAGAAGTTTGTGGTTGCAGTCTGTAACATCTGGATATCTGCTAAAATGTCACACGTTAAAGACAGGCAGGGTGAAAATGGACATCAGACTTACCAGTCTTTGTTAAGTAAGCAGGGCTGTCGACCATGCAGAGGTACTGCCTTGATGTAGCTGATGCGGGTGTGGTTGTTTTGCTGGTTGTAGCAGTGATGCTGACATTAGTTGAGGTTTCAGCGCCGGAAGAAGACCCGGCTGTCGCTTGATGAGGAGTATTTGTGGCAGGCGGATTTGTGGTTGCAACAGGAACTGTAATAACTTCACCGCTCGTTGGGATCGAGGTCATTGTGGATATATTGTCAGCTCCTTCGTCAGTCACGCTCTGATCACCAAACATAACTGGGGGAACCAGGGTGGCATTGTGAGACCTGGATTCATTTGAAACTGGAGTCGTATCGGCAGTTTGTTGGGTTGCAGACAGGTCATGGGACGTTGGCTCAGTTGTGACAGCGGTGCTGTTTTCAGGGGCTTCAGCGGGATCCGGAGAGAAGGCAACGGTTGCAGTTATGAGAGGAGTAATGAGTGTTCGACTATCTTCATCGAACGGCTCAGTAACAAACCAATGGACATCTGTCAGAGACGATGAGGAAGACACCACATCCTCTGGTAGCAGAGGTGCCGAACTTGGCTGTAAAACATCTACTAAAGCAGAGTCCACATCTGGGGTGAGCGTCTGTGTGGACCAGACTGTGGTGGAAACCGAACCACCCCATACGGAGGAGGAGGGATCCAAGATGAAGGTCGGGACGATGGAAGGGTCAAGAAAAGGTTGATTGGTCAGCTCGGGGGTGGTCTCCGTGGCTTCGTAACGAGGCCCGAACACCGACAGGTCGATGGAGGGCTCGGCCTCCATCAGATCAGCATCGGTAGTAAAGTTGGTGGTGGCCGGGGCCGTTGTAGCATTGAAGGACACTTCCGTGACATTCATCCTGTGCTCTGCGCCGCCGTCCTTCGTCAGCTGAGTGGTATAATACTCTAAGCTGTTCATGTCGGGTAAGAGGACATCCGTCGGTCGAATTGTGAAGACATCCCCCCAGTCTTCGTCTGAGACGTCTGGTACTTCGGTACCAGGTGGAGGAGTTGGCCTCGGTGGAGCGGGAACTTTCGTAGGGAATGAGGATGGATGAACGGATGGATGTGGGGCAACAGCGAGGAATGAAGTCATGAGGCTAGAAGTAGGAGAGTCATAACCAGGGAGCCTGGATGAAGGCGATATGCCCACTCTGGAGGGAAAGGATGTGTCGTAGATTTCCGTGTCGTCCTCCATTTCGTATGGGTCAGGGAGCACCTTGGTAACCAGAGAATAGTCGTCATTACCGGCATTGAAGAAGGACATTGTCTCCAAGTAGTCTCCAGAACCCCAGTCCACATCCATGGTGTTGGTAGGGTAGAAGTCTTCTGAAGGCACCTGATCCGGTTCGGATAAAATTAACGAGGATTGTGGGGTGGTGAAAGGCACATGGTAACCAGGAGCCATGATCTGGTCTAAGCTAGGCATCGTGTTCGGGCCCTGCTCAGGTTTGCTGGAAACCTCGTTATGACCGTCCGGGTCGTCAGTCAAAGCCAGTTCAGGAGGCGTAAGAGGCGAGTTGTCTGCTGAGATGATGGCTGACTGCGTTTGCGCTGATCTCCCATTTTGCGCCATCCTTGAGGTCGTTTCCTCTTTATAATCAAGGTCTCTATGAGGTGTTGATTCTGACAAAGCAGAAGGACTTAAGGTCGTCACAGATGCATTAGACTCTGGTAGTGGCTTCCATCTCATAGAATATAAAGAAAAGTTGTATTCCTGCTTGTCAGTATTAGTCCTAACCCCCCTGTCTTTGGTAGAGCTTGTAGTCGTGGGGCTTAATGATGGACTTGTCCGAACACCTGTGTCCTTTACGTAGGCGTTCCTTGGCACCAAAGATTTAGAACTTTCTGATTCGGAATGCTGGCTGTTGGCAGTTCTTGCTTTGGGAACTGGTTCGGGAATGGAGAGCAGGGCGCCAGGTGACGCTGGGCTCTTCAAGGCAGCATAATGTGAATCCGGTAAGGCCGACGTTGACGATCCTGTTGTCTTTGGAACGCCTCCAAGAACGTCAACAGGGGAGGGGGTTGATTCCAGCATAGACTCATCTGCAGAAGAACACAGATTTAGAGTCACACAAGAGGAAAGTAAACCCTGGAGTGCTGGAGTATTACCAAAGTTATGCAACTTATCTCTGTTTTGGAGAAAGAAAATCAATTTAGATTTTTGAACTTGCCAATTGATTCGATTCCATTTCTACAAGAATCGATTCAGAATCGATTTCTCAATTATTTCAACACAGCACTAGTAATTATGTAGTTCATATAGTTAGTCAAGTGAAATAAACATTTCAATTTTGGCACAGTAACACACGCACTACATCATAGATTATATTAGAGATGTTTCTTCTTTATTTAGATTTACAGGAAATATTCAAAAATATGAAATCACTAAATTAAAAAAGCATTTCAGAAATTTCAGCATTTCAACGATGAGTTGCCAGGACCTCATAAAGATAAAAAAAATGTTTGTTTTTCTTTTCACAAATACATGATCTGTTTTCATTCATCCGTATCATGGAAAATAATTATAAAAACAGTGAAATAAACATTTTAAAGTGAGAATTTAAGTTCAAGTTTAAGTTAAGTTATATCCTTTTTGATGCTTGGTGTAAATCAGCACATCAGGATCAACATATGTTTCCCATGAGATGTTAGAACAGGCAAGTTTTATCAATAACAAATTAGAGGTTATGCAATGCTTTAAAACTTAATTTGAAAGCCAAAGGCCTAGTGTTCTGCATTACGTAATTCTATAGATGACGCATAATGCCATTTTGGCAGAGCCTCGCTTACTGTGCTTCGATATGGACATATTAGAAATAGTTTTATGAGAGGAAATAGATGATAAATAATTCATAATGTACATTATAGGCCTTTTTACAGTACTACAAGTATGAAGAAGCTTTTCATGATTATATTGATAGCGTTGGAGAGAATTAATACTGTGTCTTTAAAAACATTATTGGACAAAATGAACTTTAAAGGCACGTTACTAGTCCAGCAAGCAGGTTACCAGTCCCTGCATTGTGAGTTGTTGCGATCGCAACTATTAAAGCTAACTCAGACAATTCTGTACATTTTGTAATTTTATTCAGTCACTGCAATTAAGTTCATTCATTTCCTTTTAGAATGTCCACATTCAAACAGGAACCAACTTTTCTTTTATTGCCACCTTTCATTTCAAAGTTCAGGGTTGTAATTATTGTTTTTCAGCTCAAATTAACCACACTCCTTAGTTTAAATAGCAGGTTTAGATGACACTGAGAATCTTTTTTTATTGTTTATTCACCGAGTTGTCAAAGACTTAGAAAACTGCTTTTAGTGTTTTTGTACTCCAAATATATGTGAACCTAGATTGTTTTTTACTGTTCTATTTGTGTTTAAGCATTGAGCTACAACCTGAAGAGCTGCAGAGCCTAGTTTATGCCTCTCCGACCGCAAATTTGCACTCAGACGCAGATGTATTGACGGAGACGTTTTTTGTTTATAGTACTCCGCTTTTCCACTCCATTCCCTATTGTTTTTGCTCGACCAGGACAGCAGGGGGTGCTAACTTTTCATGGCGTCTCTGCCCACTATCACACAGCGCTGCTTCTGTTTTTTTCTAGGCTTGTGAACGCATTTCTTCCTCAAGGAGCAATGAACAACAGAAAGTAAGTTCTGGTTAATATGTAAAGCTTTTTACTAGAAGTGCGGATTATAGAATACTCTAAAAAAGCATGGAAACAAACACAGCAGCCTTTTTTTGTTGTTTTCCTACACCTCCTTGTGTTCAAAATCGCCAAAGAAACAGATTACATAAGTTATCCTTTCAATATAAAGCATATAGTGGCCAAACAATGCATTAACTACTGTTTACAGCGACTGTAGAGCCCCGTTCTGGTGATGCGATCTCTGGCTGTTATTGAAACTGACCAATCAGATGCAGACGCTCTCCGTCGATGGAGACTTAAAATTTGGGCCTCTACTCCATGCGGATAGCCCTTGCGTTGACGGATAATGGCATTGCGTCAATCCGTCTCAGTCAAAATGCAGAAGCATAAACTAGGCTTTATTACAATAAAAATGTTGGAATTTCAAAACTTCACATTTTTAAAGGATTTTTTAAAAACTATTTTTAATTGTTGTGACAAAAAAAATAAAAATAAAATCACAAATAAAAACACTGCAACTTTTCACAAAAGCTGACATGATATTTCAGGCTGCAAGAAAACACTAAAAAGTGCCGCAACATTTTGGTGGGACTGTTTTACAGAACCTCTACAGAAGGCTACTACTGCAGGCTGGTGGTGAGAAAGACTCAGGAGGATATTTTTAAATACAAGCGGGAGAACACAGATCACCTATAAAAACAATATGACATAGCTGTCTGCTCAGCCGCTGTCTGCATCACTGCATACAAGCAGACAGCGGCTAGCATTGCCCTAAAGAAATCTCCCGGATTTATTATAACCTACATCGGTGCCATAATCAAGTCAGCATGCCCCTTTAACTAGAAACCGGCTGGAAGGAGTTGGGAAACATCCCAAGTTTCTGTTCAAACGCTTTGCTGCTATGCCAAGCCTTTGAAAGCAGCACACAGATCGGTATACACACGCAGCACATCCAGGGCACATAAAAATAATAATGTGATTAGCCTCCAGATTCAGTAAAAAAGAAAACTACGACGTACTTTCAATCTAATGAAAGCCAGATAAGTGGGAATAGAGACATCTGCTAAGTTGCTTTATGCAGAATTGAAGACAAAGGAAGAAAAAAACTCATTTTGGATGCTCAGTGATCTTCATTTGGGCTCTAAAACAGCACATTTGAGGAGCGGTCTTTACTGAGGGCCTGATGTTACACAAACACGCCTGCTTTCTGGTTGTGATGCTTGATCACAGTTATATTGAATGCTTGAAAAACAAACCAAAGAGGGTCAGACTCAGGTTTGCTGGAGATTACAGACATCAGCTGTCAAACTGTTGCTAAAGACCCCAAAATGTTGGCTCTTCTAAAGACCCAGCAGTCACACCTACACTTGGGTAAAGGGACTACAAAGACGGCCACCTGATTGGGACAATTGTGATTACTGGAAGGCGATCGATGATAATGATTGCAGTAAGGAAGATGTGGACACTGGTAATTACAGATAGGGAACAGCAGAGGCAGAAAACCTTTGCTCATTGTTATCATGTTATGAGGTTAAAAATATAGTTATAGAAGTATTTCATAACCTAACATTCAAACTCGACAAAATTTAATGGAATAATGATGACATTCAGTATGTGAACATGCACATCTAAATGAAGCTTTTGGCAAAAATCGAGCTAATTAAGTGAAGAACATGAGTATTTGAACACTTCTGACAGGTTTTTTGGGGCTGCGACTGGTCAATTCAGAGTTTCAGCTTCTTACAATTTTCTATTGGATTTAGGTCTGGAACTTTGATCTCCTTCTTACGGAGCAACTCCTCGGTTCTCCTGGCTGTGTGCTTTGGGTCACGACCCATCTTCAATGCTCTGACTGAGGGAAGGAGGTTTTTACTAAACTCTCACAATACATTGGCCCATTCATCCTCTCCTTTATACAGTGTGGTCATCCTGTCCTCTTTGCTGAAAATCAGCCCCAAAGCACGATGTTTTCACCCCCGTGCTTCATAGTAGGAATGGTGTTCTTGGGATGAAACTCATCCTTTTTCCTTCAAACACAGCGAGTTAAGTTTACACCGAAAAAGTTATGTTTTGGTCTCATCTGACCACATGACTTTCTCCAATGCCTCCTCTGCATCATCCAGATGTTCATCGACAAACTTCAAACAGGCCTGGACATGTGATGACTTGAGCAGTGGGACCTTTCGAGCATCGCATGACGGCATAGTGTTCTTCCGATAATTTTTTAAAAGTGTAATCTAAGCTCTCATGTCATTGAACAGCTCCTACCATGCAGTTCCGGGCTGATTCCTCACCTTTCTTATAATCAGTGATACCCAACCAGGTTAGATATTGCATGTAGTCCCAGTTTTCAGGGAGCTGACAGTCATCTTTAGCCGCTTCCATTTTCCAACAACTGCTCCAAGAGTTGATCTATTTTCACCAAGCTGCTTGGCAATTACCCCATAGTTCTTTCCAGCCTTGTTGAGACCTACAATTTTGTTTTTGGTGTCTTTTGACAGCTCTTTGGTCTTGCACATGGTAGTAGTCTTTAACAAGGTCAGACATATGCAACTAATTTAGATTAATGAATGGAGTAGAGTTGGACTTTTAAAAGGTAGAGTAAAAGGTAATTTAAGATGACACAAATGACAAAATATATAAAACATACAGCTAAAATAAAACTCAAAAACAGAGCAAGAGGATGATTGATGCAGTGAAAAAGACCGATTGAGCAAATCCGCTATGACAGCAGTTGAAATACAGTTTAAAATCTATAAATTAAGCTATAAATAAAATAAATGAGCAGCAGTAAATAAAGCTATCTACAAGGTAAAGGAATAATGCACGCTTTATGAAACTGAGGGTACATATACCTACATAGGGTTGGGCACCAAGAACCGGTTTCAAATAGGAACCGGTTCCCAACGTCCAGTTCCGGAACCATTAAGAAGATTTTCGAATTTTGATGCTTTTTTTCGGTTCCTAAATGCCCGCAGTGCAAGCAAACAAATTAGTACGGGCCATACACTAGTTTGGCATTACTACGCCCAGCGAGCCCCGCCAAATGTCACTTCTCTGAACCATCGACTGTATAATACTCTAAACAACATGGAGCGTAGACGCTGCTTGAAAGTCTGGCTTCGCAAAGTGCAACATCTGTGATAAACCATCGAACCACCGTCGAAAGTTGTACAACAAACATGACAAAACACCTTCTGCAGCTGTGTGGTTTACATTGTGATAACGAGTGTAACGTGTTTGATGTATTGCACGTCGTTCTCCTGCTCTCGTCGCTTCCTCCACTTCGGACTTTGAACTGTCAGCCAGCAACTCCTCGTTGGAAGCGGAATCAGGTACATAAAAATGATGATTGTTTTATTCTTCACAGACTAGTTTAAGTTTGAATATACTAGTGACGCTAGCATAAGGCAGGCTGCAGCTGCTACGTTAACCGGCCAGAGATCCCAGCCAGCAAATAGACAAACCCCATTCACCATGGCAGCAAGGGGAAAGCCGTCAGTGTGCCGCAGAAAAGTAACGGCGTATATGGTAAAAAGACTTCAACCCCTTAGCTCACATTTAGGTAACGTTAAGTAAATAAGATCAAGATTAAGCTAAATAACTTAGCTGGTAGCTACTCTATTTACTCCTGACTTAAGTTACAGTAATAGTTCAGGTTTAATTTTATTGACAGATTGACAGAACAAATAAAAACGGCCTGTGTAAAGGCTTTTTTGTTTGTTTTTCCTGTCCTGCACCTCAAAGAATCGGAACTGAGAACCGCTTAGAACAGGAATCGATAGTGAGAATCGGAATCGTTATAATGCAAACGATGCCCAACCCTATACCTACACCTTGAAAATATTTTCGCATCTGATCCCTGCCGGGCTCCTTGGAGACATGAAGGGAAGATTGAGTATTTTAAATCATTCTATTCCTTATCGTCTGTCAAAATTGCGTTGATTGGGAAGAATCCCCTCTCGCGTTTGCTGCGGCCATCAATTTTTGAGGCTGTTCGACTATGTTGTTTAAGTCCTTTAAGCAGAATTACAGGGGTTGAAGAATTCACATGAATGGAAATATTACTCTGCTGGAGCAGCGGGAGAAAAAAAAATGTATACCCCCCAGAATAAGGAATGTTTAACCAGAAAGGGCGACATCACAAGCAGCCAGGGGGGGAAATCCCTCTTCCCAACCAGCAAATCGCACACTGCTTATAATGTATAACTAAAGTAAAATAATTAAAGTACAGTTTACAAAATTACGTTTTTTTCTACATTTTAGGTATAATTGTTTTTACCAGTGTGAAGAGATATAGTAAAAAAAAAAGAAAAAGCCTTGGGCTGACTAACATCATTTTGAACCATGGAAATGTACGAGATCCATTGTGGAAATATCCATATTCTCAATATTCCAAAAATTCCATCTTCATGACATTTTTTATAAATTGATATATTGCCCAACCTAACCCAGTCTAAATAAGGGCGGATAACACTGTGATGAAAGGTATCAGCAGGAACACCTGTTCCCTGAAACTAGAGAGGGTTCCAGCTGATTGGCTCCTCATTGTCAGGCCGGTGCATGAAACTAAATACGAAGCCCCCGTACCGGTGGACAGCGCCAAATGGTCCCGACACAGGAAATCCACTGTACGTCAGTGGATTCCACTCATCGCAATTTTCCAGAAAACAGCTTTCGGATCTGTACCGTGGCCTGATGTCAGGAGGACATTTCAGTTTTGTTGTTGTTTGCAATCGTGATTTCACGTAAGCGTTCTGAACATTGAGATCCACATCAGGTATGGCCATGAGTGGCAGTGCCTCGCTGAATGCCAACAATTCTGACATCCTTAATTAATTATTTCACGTTAATCCATCGACAGCTGATGACACAGAAATTATGCCATTTCAGGTGAATTTACGGAGCGATATAAAAGGGTATGAGCTAGATATTATATACGTTCAGCCAACGATATAGATTTTCAATCTACCGGGCTATAGCACATGTTGATGATGTCATTAAACTGTGCCTACGTACTTTTAACCAGGTACGTACGGAGGATAAATACCGATATTTAGCATTCATATTGTTTTTTTTGTTTGTTTTTTGTTTACTTTAACAAAAAAGAAACCTGTTGAAGTTTAAGAAGTGTTTATTTCTGTAAAAAAAATTTTTTATAAATAGGTAATTTAGGAAAGCAGTAGGGAATTTCACTTTTATTTTTTACATTTTAGTTCGAACAATTTTTAATTTTGTGTTTTCAAAATTTAGCTTGAATTGTATTTAATATGTCTTTATGTTCTTGTACGTTTTTTTTAATGACATTATGCACAATAAATGTTCTTTAAGTGTCATATTATACTCCTTTAAAGGAGTTTTTCTGCTGGTATGTGAGAATGTTCAAAAATATATATCATTCTGATATGATTCTGGAAAAACGTAGATTTGATATCGACCATCCGTCACGGAAATGTCCGTTTTTGTTTCGGTTTCTACGCCCAGTTCAAGGCTTGAATTCCTTACGGCCAATCACATTAACAGCTTCCTAATAAGAAAAGGATTATTACTGCCAGCAGATTTCTGTTTCAAAGACTCCCACAACAAAATAAACGGTGATAAATCCTCCTGCAGAAACTGAAGGAGTTTGGAGAATCCCGAGTGGCCAAAGCAAAGCCAACAGCAATATTATTATTCAACAATAATGCTGTTTTGATAACCTGAAACATTTAAATTAAGTAAATAATATTCTAAGCTTAATAAGATTATATTAGAACATGCTTCCCACAGCTGCTCAAAGAGAACATCTGTTTTAGGTATGATGAACGTTTGGACACAAATATTCTGTTTGCCAAATTTCATTTTTACAACAAAGCAAAACTATTTAATGGTTGTGTAATTAATTTCTGTGTGTGTATGTGGGGGGATAGAAGGACGTAGTTTTTTGGTAAGGACGCTCAACAACTACAACCCCACACATGGTTCCGTTTTCAGCCGAGCCCCTTCGCGTGACTGGCTCTCTTCAGCCAGCCAGCGGCAGCCGCCAACACCGCGGCGAGTCAGGCAATCAAGATACGGCCAAGCCGCTGACATTTGGTTGTCGGGAGAAAGCTTTTAAGATGGGAAAGATTGCGCTGCTTTCATCAGCGGAGCCGAAAGTAGATGAGGGTTTCTGCAAAAGCTCCAGCGGCTCAATAAGTGTAAACTAGAAAACTACAAGAGTTGCTATTCAGTGCGCTTAAAAGATATTTTTTTCCTTATAGTTAAGTAAAAATGGAAGATTTCAGCTGATGAAAAGAGAAAATCTTTAGCCCTGGCTAAATCAGGAGCGGTTGCCATGAGTTACAGCAAACATTATAATGGGTCTGATTTGGATTTTGACAAATACGAACCTGGAAATGGAGACCTGACTGCACAGAATAGACCACACTCAAATATCCATGTGACTGACCCTTGTTTTACTTTTCTGAGGGGATACTTTGTAAGATAAGGGAAATGTGGGAGGGGGAAATCATAAGGGGGAGGGGAAGAGAGGGGTACAAGAGACCAATTGAGAGGGGAAACAGAGAAAGAGAGCACTACAGGGCACAGCTGACTTTCCTCAACATGGCTCCTCTAATCTTCAGTCATTTCTAATAAACTGGCTTCAGAATATGTAAATAAAAAAACCTTCTACAAAATTCCTGAACAGGAGGAGTAGTTCACACAAAACATTTCCTTTAGAAAACAAGGAGGTACCCAAAGAGGCCGTCATCACTCAGCACTCTCCTCCACTTTGTCTCCGTCCTCCCACAGGCGTCCAGCTCCTCCCTCTGACCTCCAGGCGGTTGGAAGCAAGCTTTCAGCTCGAAAAGTCGTCACGGTAGAAGTCTGAGATGGGCGAGGTGGAGTGAAGTGCTCGCTGGTAGGTTTGTAAGTACGGTAACGCACAAAATGATTTAGCCCGGAGGGAGCTGTTAGGCTCCTCAGACCTTCTGTTCAATAATGTCCAGAACAGGTTTCTAAACAAACTCACTTTTATTAAACCTTCTTCAAATTTAAATGGCAACTTGTTTTGTTTTTCCCCCAAAGCATTACGTTCATTTACTCACTCAGACAAGTTTGGAGCCGCTTGGGGTCCTTCCGGCGAAGTTTATATCCATTTGTGATCAGCGTATATCCATCTAATGGAAGTTGTTGGGGCAGCCAAAGTGAGCCTTCCATGTTCATACTTAATGCCTTAAGTAAATAAGGCATCATCTGCCACAAAATTCCTTCATTTCACCAATGTTTTGTTATGAATCACTAGCACTATTCCCCTGAGAGTTCGGAGCGTCTCGAAGGTGTTGCGTTGTTTTTTTTTCAGGATTTTTTTTTTTTTCTTTACAGGCTTTTAAATCTAACTTACACCAACCGGCGATTTCAATGATGTCACTGTCATGCCCCATTGCGGTTGTAGTCTTCATTCCATCGGACGCATAAGCGGCGCTGTTGTAATAGACAGGTTTGATCACGGAATCACACAAGAGTTGCAATCGCATAATTTAAAAAGTAGCACACAGGGGACAATTTTAATTCCATGTTAAGATGTAGCATAAACTCACCATTTGCTCCAAGAACTGAAGATATTTCTGTTCATGCCGTCTCCTTTTTTATGTTGTCCTTGTAAAAATGATCAATAGCATCATATAAACTGGGTGGGTAACGGTACCTGAAGGTTACCTACTCCTCTCCCGTGAAAAAAACCCTCAAACTAAACCCACAGACCGACTGACTTCAACTCTGGTGTCACAGGTCGTGATGTTTAGTTTTTTTTGTGGGCAATCGGAAATCGTTTTTTTTGAGAATTCCGGGTATTTTACTTTTCGCAAACGCCTGATTTCCTGTCTCATCCGAACTAAACTGCTGAGCTTGACGCGTAGCATGTAAAAATAGCACCACTGCGGCGCGCCCGGTGGAAACGGTCCCATTTACTTTAATGGAGGCTATCAGCCGCATATTACGCTTTACTGACATCCACAGGAAAGGAGGGGTGAGCGGGACTTTCATTCTGTGCTCAATGGCGGTCGATTAGACAGAACTTATGCAATTTTTAAACTTCATGTTAATGTTCCAATGCTTTTTATTGAGAGTCTTTTGATTTATTCTTTTATATGTTGGTTCAACGGTCTAACAGTTACAGATAGAAAAATTCTTAGCAATATTGTAAACATTTGTTCAAGGATTGATGGGGTCAGGTTAAAAGACCTTAACTCGCAGTGGAAGAAAGAGTGATGGAGAAGGCAAAAGTAATTATGAATCAGCAAAATCACGTGCTAGCAAATAAATTCGTTCTAATGCCTTCTTTCATTCCCTCTGCCATCAGATTGTCAAACTTGTAGATTTTTTTTCTCTCTTCACTTCTCAGTTGCTTGTGGATGTAAGTAGTCTGGTGCATCTTCTTGTGGTGGGTCACTGGAAGACGTCCAAACTGAATAACCCCAGGTGGAATAAGTTTTCTGATTCTTGCTACTGCAAACATCAACATGGTTCGCATTTGCTTGTTTCCAAACTGCACTAACCGAATAACCAATTGTACTAGCTTCAGCTTCTATAGGCTCCCTTTCAGTCCTGCTCAGTCTACAACTGCAATGGCGGATGCCTGTGACATCACTGAAATCGCCATTTGTTGTAAGTTGGAATAAACGTCTGTAAAACAACCCGGAAGACAAATACAAAGCACCTCCGAGACGCTAAGAACTCACAGGGGAATAGTGCTAGCGTTAATAATGAAACATTGGTGAAATTAAGGAGTTTTGCGGCGGATAATGCCTCATTTAGAGGCTGCGCTTTGGTTGCCCCAAAAGCTCCCATTATATAGATATACGCTGATCGCAAATGGATTTTTTATTTATTATTATTATTTTTATTATTTATTTTTTATTTATTTATCCTTTATTTTTTATTTGTATTTATTTTTATTTTTTTTCCGTTTTTTAATTTCACTTATTTAAGTTCTGTACTGGAGAGAAAAGTTGCCGGAGTCAAATTCCTTGTATGTGTCATACTTGGCTATTAAAGCTGATTCTGATCTAAACGTCTCCCGAAGGACTCCAAGTGGCACCCAAAATTGCCTGGGTGAGTAAATTAACGTATTCCATGCTAATAAATAAGGTCCATGTTGTAGACAAACCTTTAAGAGTCCAAAAAAAAATCAACGGTCAAAGCCGCTCGGATTCTTGGTCATGAATCAACAGAAATTATTCCTTAAAGTCGACCTGGCATGAAATGGGCATTTTTTGAGGTTTTTGATCATATCTTTTAGTTCCCCCAGCCTGCCGACGGCCCCTAAGGGGTTAAAATTACTGATTAGTCTTTCCTTTGTCCCGGGGTGTGTCTGCCTACATCGTGAAATTAGCACTCAGAAACGGGCTGTTTGGCAGTTCGGCATATGACGACATGTTTTGGCATATTACGTGTTGAGTTCCAGCCAATTACCCCCTTTCCTGAACTACACACTGCAGGTCCCGTCCCTCCGAGGCGCGGAGAGCTACGGTAACGGGCAAACAACAAACCAACAGCATGGAGTCCAGACCGCATCCAAACTGCACTGTACCTGGGTGTATGAAAGAGAACATACATCTTTTTGTCCTCCCCACTTCTGAGCAACTAAAAGGCTTGTGGATAGATTTTATGTATGCAGGGAATGTGCCCGACCGACTGCCGAAGCGTGTGGTAGGTTGTGGCAAACATTTCTAGGACGACTGTTTTTCCAACTTGGGACAATAAAGCAGTGGATTCACAGATCGTTTTAAAAATTCTACCAGGATTAATACCAACTCTCCGTGAACCAGCAAATATCCCTGTACAAGTACACATATTTCCTCAATAATGTCCTTCAGCTGTTAGTACACATTGTGGTATTGTTTGAGTTGTTCGCTTTTCAGTTAGCTTCATAGCTAACATTCAGAATTTGCTTCACAGCTAATAACCCAGTTTGTTTATGTAGCATTGGTGCTAGTATGCTTTTATTTGGGGGAATAAAGATTATATATTATAGTTGAACATTCGAAATATCGTTAGAGAATCATTGACCACAGAAGTGCATAGCCTAGGCCCCGCCCTCCGAAACCCGGTCGTTCTGTGCTAATGCTAACAGAAGGGCTACCTCGTCACACCTGCAATTCTACAACAAGGCTGAATTACGGCAAGCGATCCTTTGATATAGTTTTAAGGTACTTAGAGTGTGGCTAAAAAGGGCCCAAATATTGGGGAGAATTTCATGCCAGGTCTACTTTAAGCACTTATAGCGAAATGTCGGCACACAGCTTCAGAACTTCCAGGGTCACATAAAGGCAATAACAACCTCAGCCTTCTATCACCTGAAGAACATTTCTCGGCTTAAAGGACTGATGTCACAAAAGGACCTTGAAAAACTCTTCCATGCGTTCATATTTAGTCAGATTGATTACTGCAACAGCGTCTTCACAGGTCTACCTAAAAAAATCAATCAGACAGCTGCAGCTGATCCAGGACGCTGCTGCTGGCGTTCTCACTAGAACCACGAAAGTAGAACACATCACCCCAGTTCTAAAGTCCTTCCACTGGCTCCCTGTAGCTCAGAGAATAGACTTTAATATACTCCTACTAGTTTATAAATCATTGAAGACCTGTTGTCACTTTACCAACCCAGCAGACCACTCAGTTCCTCCAATTTTAGTTTACTTAACATCCCTAGAATCAGAAACAAACATGAAGATGCAGTTTTCAGTTTCTATTCCGCACAAAGGTGGAACAAACTTCCAGATTACTGCAAAGCTGCTGAATCGTTAGGTTCTTTTAAATCAAAGATTAAAACTCTACTGTTTAGAGATGCTTTTGAGTATTATTCTAATATAGATTTTTTAAACAAATTTTCTTTTTATGCTTTTCCGAAATTGTTATTTTTAATCAAATGTTTTCTTTTGTTGTCCCTCTGTTTTTAATTTTCATACTTTTATCATTTATTTGGTTTCTTTACTACCAAATCATGTAAAGCACCTGGATTTGCCTTGTGTTGAAAGTGTGCTACACAAATAAAAGTTAATCCGCTGGGTGTTTAATCCTACTTTTAAACAGGTTGTTGTAGTTGTAAAATCTGGAAACAACAGGGGAAAATCAGCTTGTAAAAAGCAAATAATAGTACAGAAAATTATTCACAGATGTATATTCAAAAGTCCCGCCCACCACTGTTGTAAGATGTGCAACTCTGTAGAGCCATCATTAACAAAAGAACACAAAGGGGATTGAAAGCTTTGTAACGCAGCATAAAGCACAAACATGGGATATAATGTGTAAATAGTCATATTTTAACAATTACTGTTCATCCAAAGTGTTTGTTTGGTGCCGCTCGTCTCTCCTCCAGCTTCCACAAGCTGATGGTTCAGCTACTGGCCGCCCTCCAACGCAACACCGGGCCAGGCGGCAGGCCTGCTGAGTGCAACATTGCCCAGCGTTTGGCTTCTGACAGACTCTACCCATTGATCTAGCTCTAACGAACAATGAATGGACATATTGTCACCCCCACAGATCAAATTTTACGTGGTAACAGGCTGCAATGGTAATTACACGGGACTTTGCAGGCCTAATTTGTCAACCAATACAGTCCAGAGGGGGGAAAACAATAGCTGAAGAAGAAGTTAAAGGGAACTTTATGGTGTTGAAAATAGATAACTAATCTGGTTGTGTGATATTTACTCGTAGATTACAGTTTTTTTGGTCTAAATTTGAGCTGCATGGGAAATCTTTCTCTAAACTACGGATGAGCACCTTGGTATAATGATAACTAATGGCAGTATGTGGTAAGTATTATTAAGCCTAGTTTATGCTTCTCTGACAGCAACTTTGCACCCAGATGCAGACGTATCGACAGAGACATTTTCCTTTTATAGAACTTAGTTTCCTTCTCTCCGTTCTCCGTTGATTTTTCTTTTTTGTAAAGAAATTCCCCGCCAGGACAGCAGGGGGTGCCAACTTTTCATGGCAGGTCTGCCTACCGTTGCAGCGTAGTTTCTGCTTAATTTTTTCTTTTCTTCAGCTTGTTAACACATTCCCTCCTCAAGGAGCAATGGACAACAGAAAGTAAGTTTTGCATAAGCATAAGCTCTCCGTTGACGGAGACGGATAGTTAGAAAATGGGGCTCGTCTCCGTCCTTCCTCGCGTAGGTGACAGAGAGCCCTTGCATCGAAGGATAATGGCGCTTTGTCAGAACGGAGTGGTATAAACTAGGCTTAAGTAGCATATTAAAGTATATATATAAAATAAATCCAATTGAAATAGATTAGCAAGAATGCTTTTTCGTTTTCAAAATGTAGCTGCTATTTCTTACTCGTAAATACATTTCAAATAAATCCAAAATGCTTTTTCGTTTTCCAATTAACCATCCTGCACCCTAATTAAAATGGGGTCACAGATGAGGTTTTCTTTTTCCATTTTAAGAGTAAAGCATTTGGAAATCTGAAACAGTCTTTTACTCTGAAATTTGCTGGATGCTTTACACTCTTCCTGTCTGATCTGATCTAAACTGCTTAGCTTGAAATGTTGTGGAAGCTTAACGCATAAATAAATAAATAAATAAATAAATAAAAAGATCCACCATGTAAATTTAGGAGAGGCCTGCCACGCAACGCTCCTGACACTTCATGCCCGGTGGAAACGAACCCAGTGGTGGTTTAGTTTACGCCTCTGCGTCTGTGGAGTTGCCGAGAGAAGTGGCGCAATTATCCTTCGACAGAAGGTCAGCTACGGAAGGACTGGACTAACTATCCGTTGAATGCAACGGAGAGCGCACGTCTGTGATTGGTCAGATCATTTCACCAGAATGGTGCTCTATCGTCGATGTAATTAGTAGTCAATGCAGCTTTTGGGCAACTTATATGGGCTTTTGGTGATTTTAAAAATCAGCAGAAGAGAAAAACAAGCTGGTAGGATTGTTTGATTTACTTTTCCTAGACCTCGGATACCATAAATTTCATTTTGGAACTTTGTTTTAAACAAAGGAAAGAACTGAACTGTTTTTTTTTTTTTACTGTTTGAACTTTGATGATTTGAACTAACCCGGAAGTTCATTGTCTGTCAAGGTCAAACTGACTGTTGGTTCTCTGATAAATTTGTGTCCATGTTCTTCTTGATCACAGTTCAGTCATTTTGTATTTATATGTACTTATTGATTAATTAATTGATTTACTTTCAAATCACAGTTCTTGACTTTGGTCTTTCATTCGCCACAAGCTCCCACATCAAACATTTTTTTTGTGGTTTTGGTCATATACTCACCATTGCAATAACTTAGCCTGGAGTTACCCACAGTAAGATAGTGTTACATTAACACTGATCTAATTAAATGCCCAAATAAAATAAACTAACAAGATAACAGAAAGCAATAAACTGGAATGGAGGCTGAACATAAACGATAGGGATGTAAGAAAGTATTGACACGCCGATATATCACGAAATTGTATTGATATTAAAATATGAATAATAAAATGTTACCTTTTTTTATTTCCTGTTTTGAATTTGAGTGGAATCATTAATGATGACAGTCATTTTTTGTAATCAAATTAAAAGTATCACAGCTAGTTGGTGATTGTTTTCACCTTCTTTTTTCCAGTGGGTCGACTAGAAAACTGGGTGCATTCTGTGTGCAACTGGTTGGAGTGTTTAGAATGCTGGGTCAGTTTTTCTGCAGTTAAATTCAGTAAAAAATAAATAAATTACAATATATAATCTCACTCATAGTATCGCAATATATCATATCACTCCCCCCCTGTATCGTGATACATTACATATCAAAAGATTCTTACCAATAGGCATCCCTAATAAATGAACACTAAAATTACATTGAAAAACAAACAAACAAAAAAGAATAATGGAAACCAAAACACCCCTGGAAATGATTATGATGAACTAGTTCCTATTTTAATCACATTCTTACAGCATAATTCTGCATTGACTGGATAACATCAGCATCAATATATTTAAGTCCAGATAAAACATCTATCAGGCAGATTTAGACCCCGGCTACGTCTTCAACTATCAAACATCTGCTCAAATCCTGATTCTGAAAGCCAAACATCAAACCTTACTTAGAAAATTAAAGAAGCTGATTGAATTGAAAGACTCTGCCTCGGCCAGCGCAGCTGGCCTGTGCTGCAAAGACAAGGCTGCAACTGTGCAAATTTCAGCAACCATGTCACATATTGGTCAGAGAGTTAGACGCTAGATGTGGCACATAAACCAGACGCCAAGGCAGGATAAGTAGAACCAGAACAGAAATCCATCAAGATAAAACTCCTAATTACACTCAGGCTGAGTCTTTGATGAGAAGCAAACATTCGTAGCACATAAATGTGTCTGAGTAGAACAGAAGAAAATAATAGTCTCTCAGTGGGCAAACAGAGTATATTCACACAGTAAGAACCTAATGGTACACAAAAAAAAATAAATAAATAAATAAATCACAATTTAGACAGTTTATTCAAGAAAAATAAATTTAAATGTACGTATGACTTTTAATTTAAACACTGATCAGCATTAAGCAAAGAATCTTATTTTTATTAATTCCTTTTGTTTGAATTCCTTTATTCCATCTTTCCCAAATAGCAAAGTTTAGGGATTGCTGGGAGTCCTTTCTGGTTTGTTTCGGTCTCACTTTTTAAAGTTGCCCTGAGGAAACGCTGCACTCAACTCCGAGTTCTGCAAATAAACATTCAGCATGTGTTCAGGTAGAAAACACCTGGATTTGCTCGGTAGCGAACCGATGGGGCCGTAATGAAAATAATACATTTTTTACTTATTTGAAATGAACAAGTACACATGCACATTCTGTACATATTTCTAAATATTTTTTATTAATTAAATATTTATAAGTATACTGTTCAGTTGAAAGTTCCAATCTGAGTATGCTTGCACTTTATTTGTAATAACTGAACAGTATTCTGGTTTTTGTAATTTTGTCCATAATGTACATATTATACATTACTCTTAAATTAAGTTTTTTATACCGTACCACTTCTGAGTCTTAATTAATATTTGTACTTCCTGCCACTTTGCTGCTGCTGAAACCAAATTTCCCTTTCTGGGACAATAAAGGAAACCATAGAGCTGTTAAATAAATAGATCCTGAAATATACAGTTAAATCTATGCTTTTTTTAAACTACTAGTGAAATTTGTGCAAATGTAAAAAGATTATTTTGTCATAATTTCAATACCATTGCTGTTAAAACCAAGGCATGCTGCTTGCTTACTAGGGGTGTAACGATAAATAAAACTCACAGGGGGAAACTATATTGAGTTCATGAAACAGGACGAGATTTTAATATATCATTAAAAGCTCTGATCAAATTTATGCTACAAAAAGCCACATATTCTGGATTTCTACAGATTTTACTTCAAACTGAAAACCCTTGGATAGAGCCATGATCTGCAGTAGGGCTGCAACGATTCGTCGATTCGTCATGACGATGTTGACGGGTAAAATTGTCGTTATTGGTTGATGTCACTTTCTCTGGTCCGCCTGCCTTTCTGCCCCTCACACACACGAGTAGTTCTGACAACCGGGGTCAGCAGGAAGCCGACAACATAGCTCTAAGATTCTGGAGAGTTTTCTTAAATTAAAAGAGAAGCATGTGTAACGCAAAATTCTCAAAGTAGAAGTTGCTGATTCTGCAGTACAGCAGTGTTGATGTGTGCTAAGCGTCGTGAAATTACCATCACCACTGTTAATGTTGCAGCTATCAAGTAATACAACAGCCTCATCAGCCAGGAGCTTCATCAAAACTCCAGAAAGATCCTTCCTGCCAACATCCATTTAACACACAAAGTCAGAGAAAACATTACATTCTGACAAAATAAGTATTTTAATGCAATAAGAATAATGAGCTGCATTTTTTTTGTTGGGACACCTGCACCTTGATGTCCTGTAAATAACAGCAGCAGCTGTGCTCTGATCGGTCCATAAACGGATCAGAACCAGAACCTCTAAGCAGCACCTCGGGCCGTAGAGGACGTCATATGAGAGAATCTAAACATTTTTATCAATCTATGAATACTCCTGGATAACAAGGAGAGAAGGTAAAATGCCGACATGTCGGGGGGAAAAGAGAAAATCACTCTACTGTTGATGCTAATGTTAGCAGCTAACAAGCTAGCTAGCTAAGAGAGGCTACTGTCTGCGTTTGTCATCAGCCACAGCGGGCTTCTCTTTAAGAAGTTCAAACAACACTGCTGTACTGCCATAAGCAGCTTCTACTTTGTGAATTTTGCATTACAAATGCTTCTCTTTTTATTCAACAAAACTCTCCAAAATTTTAGAGCTACGTTGTCGGCTGCTTAAAAGCTTTTCTAAGCTGAAGTTGACAGACTGACAAAACTGCACATTTGTGTGAGGAGCATAACGTTGATTACAAAATTTTTTGTCGACAATTTTACTCGTCAACGTTGTGACGAATCGTGGCAGCCGTAGTCTGCTGTAACACTAATGTTTTATTTTTTTATATAGTTCATAAATGTTAAATGAGCTATCGTCTAACAAGTCCGTATTTTAGACACTACGTAACACTTCAAGCTAAACACCCTTACATTACAGGAGCTGCCTTTGCCTGCAATAACATGCATTTTACACGTGATCTGATAAGTCGACTAATCGTCAAAATAATTAGTGATTAGTCGATTATCTAAATAATTGTTTGTGCCAGCCCTAATCTGCACTCCAACATTTCCCTGTTGCTACTGATAGGATGCTCTCTGACCTTTTTTTTAGCGATGCTTTCTGCATCCTTACTGAACAAGTTGCTTCCATATTGTTGGCGTCTTCTTTAAAACTCTTTTGGCTTTTATTGGGAATGTTGCCAAGCAGAGGATTTAAGAGCAGTTGGGGCATCTTCGAATGCAATTCCATCATGCGAAGCAATGCTGAATCCAACTGGCTAATACTCACAAGATTGCAGGCATCCCAATGATGTTTTAATACAACTAAATGTTGTTACACTCCTATTGAGCACCTCCTGTTTTCTAACACTATCGTTGCAATTTGTTTCATGAAAATTATACAGATTACAGGGTGTGTTGCATGCATCTAACGTAACGGGAGGCGCCACACGATAGGAGTCTGAGCCACCTGCGTAACACAGACTTTAAGTCGGTGGATCGGGTTGTTGTGAGGCAGGGGAAGGTGTTTCGTTACCTGGAGGAGGCGAGGTGGCTGAGATCACCGTCACTAGCACTGCTATTGCCAGAAACACGAAACACCGGTCACGCAAAAGAGCCTTGAGCATCACCGCCCGACCCGGAGCGGAGAGTAGACCTGCCATGGCACGGCCGGGTTGGAGTTTCACGGCATTTCATCCGGTTACGAAGCAGACGTTCATCGCCTTAACCAAGAGTCAACCACGGCTGTTACTTTACGGCCGTTCCTGGGGCAGCAGCATCCTCCGGCAGGCTGCAGAAAAACAAAGGAGAAGCAGGATGATGCTAAAAGCAAAGCTCAATAGTTAAAATCTACCTTTCAGTCAAAACTATGCAATACCTTCCAAAGCTTTTCCATCACTGACGTCATTTTCATATTTTGTCATATTAAAATAACTAATTTCAGTGCATTTTATTGGGTTTTTATGTAAGAGATACACACAAAGCAGTATATAACTATAAAGTGGAAGGAAAAGGTAAACCGTCAAACCCCTAAATAAAACCCAGAGCGACAAATTCTCTACAGAGGTCACATAATTAGTAAGAAGAGTCCACATGTGAGGGACAGAAAACTGACTCGAAACGCAGCTGATCCATCATGAAGAACCCAGCAGGCAGCACAGGGAGGAGGTTCTGGTTCAGTTTAACGCAGGGTTAGGTTCTACAATGTCTCCCAGAGCTCTGATCACCGAGGAGAACCTGTCCGAGCCTGCTAAACCGGAGATGTTGTGAGGTGGTTTGGGTAAAAGCACATCCATGTGCTGGAATGGCCTAGTCAAAGTCCAAACATAAACTGTGAATTTGAGGGTAAAAAGTTTGAAATTGGCGTTTATGCTCTCCGTCAATTCTGACTAAGGAACTTAGATGTTAAATGATGGGTAATAACAAAGAAACTTCATAAATTAATAGAAGTTTGAGGATGCAATCATTAACCGCATTAATCTAGCAAACTAAATATGGGGGCTCATCCAGGATAGTCTGTCTGTGATCTTCCCACTGCCGTAAACTTCAGATGAATAGCACAGTTCTGCTTTCTTTTTTTGTCTTTCCCATTTCTGAAGAGGCATATTTTTTTAGTTTGTAGAGTTACAGTCAAGAAATAGTACTAATAATTTTGGGTAATTTTTCCAAAACATATTTGTGTCAATATTATATATTCAGTCTGAAATGTCACAGTTTGAAACTAAACATATTGTTAAAAGAGTAAATATTTAGATAAAAAGTAAATATTTAATTTTCTAACAAAATACTTAGTTTCCTAACTAACCCCCAAGTTTTTGAACTAAATATTTAGCTTCCAAATTAAATATTTCTCTTCTTAAATGATATCTAGCCTCTTAACTAAATATTTAATGTGTAAACTAAATATTTACTTAGGTAAACATTTAATTTGCTAACTAAATATTTAGTTTTTTTCCATTAAATATGTAGTTTGGAATAATAAACACAATATTTAGTTTGTGAACAAAATATTTAACTTCCTGACTAAAAATCTAGCTTCTTAACTAAATATTTAGCTTCTTAAGTAAATATTTAGTTTGCAAACTACGCATTTAGTTTTTTTAATTAAATATGTAGCTTGCAAACTAAACATGTAGTTTGTGGGCTTAATAGTTAGTCTTTTTTTGGTTAAATATGTAGTTTGGACACCAAATATTTAGTTTGAGAACTAAATATTTAGTTCGCTGACTAAACATCTAGATTCTTAACTTAATATTTGTCTTTTTAAGAATTTTTTTTTTAATAAATATTTATTTTTTCAATTAAATATATAGTTTGGAAACAAAATATTTAGTTGATGAAATTTTAATTTCTTAACTAAATATTTAGGTTTCCTTACTAAACATCAGTTTGCAAACTACATATTTAGTTTTTTTAATTAAATATGTAGCTTGCAAACTAAACATGTAGCTTGTGGGCTAAATAATTGGTCTTTTTTTGATTAAATATGTAGTTTGGAAACCAAACTACATAGTTTTTGAACTAAATATTTAGTTTCTAAACTAAATATTTAGTCATTGGCTAAACATCTAGCTTCATAACTATGTAGGCTATAGCTTTTTACTAAAACATTAAATTTGCAACATACATATTTAGTTTGTGAGCTAACTAGTCTTTTTTTAATTAAATATGTAGTTAGGAAACCAAATACTTAGTTTGTGAACAAAATATTTAACTAAATATTTTGTCCTTGTCCTATAGTTTTTTTAACTAAATATTGAGCTTCCTAATTAAACATTTAGTTTGCAAACTAAATACAGAGCTTGCTCATATTTAGTTAGAATCTGTAACATTTATAAATGGATGAATAACATGGGAAACACATTACACGTTCATTCTCTTATGACTATAACATTACATTAGTGGTGGTAATTTTTCACTGTGTAGCTACTTTAAAAACGACACAGCATATATTTCTGACAGAAGAATAACTTATTAGAGGTCCTTTTAAGACTTTCAGGTGATGCTCCTGTGACAAAAAGGATTTATTTTGGTTTGCCAGACTTTTTCCTCGTCTTCCCCACCAACGCAGACCTCCTCCTGTCTGGCTTCAGTCTCCTGTCCTACATCCCGTCCCGTTACTATCAGCTTAGCGATCATGTGGCTCCACATAAAGCTACACAAAGCTAATATCCCCTGCCTTGGACGCTACTGTGGAAGCCTCAGCGCTTGCTAGCGTCCACAATCGGCTGATATTTTTCCACAGCTAGCTCTGAATGCACCCCCTCCTCTCCAATCTGCCCCCGGAGCGGACCGTCCTCTCGGCCAGCTCATAGCTGCGTACTTACCATAGACACTTACCCAGAAAGAGCGAGCTCCGACCCGGGCAGCCTCTGTGAGGATGAGGAAGAAATATCCTTGGAAATAATAAATATCCTGTTAGAATCCTTATGTGAACCTCGCTTGTTTTAAAGTTATTTGGGAGAAAGCGTGCCGCTCGGTACCCGATAGCTCCTGTGATGTGATACAGTCTCGGTTCCCAGTTATCCTCGCTTCGCCTGTCCTGAGTGGCTTAGCCCCGCCCTCAGGCAGCTCTGATTAGTCCCTTGTTTAGGCAGCCCGCTTCTGATTGGCTAATTCCCACATCTATCATGTTTGGCTTTTAATATTAGGTTGGTCCTCCCTTACTGGCGTCTGTGGCTTCCACGGCAACGTTACTTCATGCAATGATGTATTAGTATTTATTGGAAGACGTAATCATTTCACCCTTTTATATCCGCGAAATAGGATTACCATCATTGTGAGCCATTCAACGTATCATCCAGTTCTTTTTTGAGCATTCCTATATCCAACTTACCTCAAACTCCTTAATGTTTAACTTTTCAGTTCAATTATAATGCGGGGATCCATTAAAACGCAATATTTTACAACTACAGTTATGTGGAACAAATAAATCAAGAATGATTCCGTTAAGTGAGTAAAAAGACGCTCCGTAAAGCAGTTTGGTGTCTTTTAAAGCCTGTAGAGCTCGTTTAGGGCCAGGCTTTTGTTTTCAATGAAATGGAGAAAATCAACATAACCCATCGCGTCAATGTCGGTTGATGCAAGGCAACATTTTTGGTGCATACTGACACCCACTGGTGGCAAAGAGGTACTACTAATGTTGCAGTGGTGTAAATTCGCATATATGTACGGGCTATTTGTATCAGCATAATTTTGATTTTAGAAATTTGTTGAATTTTGCTCCATTAAAATAAAACTATTTCTAATTGTTTTATTATCTTTAAAAAAAAATGAAATTACTTCAATTTTTAAACTGTTTGAAATATCATTCCTAATGGTTTTAGGTTAATCTAAAATCTCAAACTTCAACATATCTTTGACACTATTTATTTAGCTTCCAGTGGGTACGGAAAGTATTCAGACCCCTTTACAATTTTTACTCTTTGTTTCATTGCAGCCATTTGTTAAAATCAAAGTTTGTTTATTTCTCAGTAATATACACTCAGCACCCCATCTTGACAGAAATAAAACAGGTGGTGAGAACTGAGTAAAAACACCTTTTTGAGCTTGTACAGCCATGAGTCTTCCTGGGAATGATGCAACAGTTTTTTCACGCTTTTTATACTTTCTATACCCATTATAGGTTAGACAAACGGTGTCAAAAATTCATGATTTTACATCCACCTAAAAGCGTTAAGCAGTATATTTCAAACAGTTTAAAAAATGGAGGTAAATTCATTTTAAAAAAAGGTTAAAAAAATAGTAAGTAAAGTAAAATTTAGTAAGTAAAATTCAACAAATTTCTATATATTATTTAAAATACAAAGAAAAAAAATTACTTTTTCGATTTTAGCAAATAACTGCAATGAAACAGAGTTAATTTTCTGTAATTTATAGATTTATTTTCAATTTTATTTTCAATTTTAATAATTAATTGCTTGATTAGTTTCGCAGAACTTTGCAAATAAATCACAATTCTATTCCGGTGTGTTGAACTAAAACATAGCATACCGCCCCTGGAGGACTGAGTCTGGACGCCACTGATCTATACCATCCCATAATACTTCTGGCTGTATATAAAGTGTTTTTGTCATGCAGGAAGGTGAACCTCGACTCAGTCTCAACTCTTCTAAGGGCTTTGACAGATTCTCTTCCAGGATTGTCTTGTATTTAGGTCCATCCATCTTCTCATCAACTCTGGTCAGAGCCCAGCAGCATGATCGCCATCTTTCAAAGTTGTCATAATCAGTTTTATAACAATGAATGCACCTCTATTTCTAATATTTTAAAGAATGTCATTGCTTTGATAGGCACGTATAGCCGGTCTGAAGGTTGCAAACACCCAGACACAGGCAAAAAAATATAAACACGGAGACTGTTGCTGTGACTTAACAGTTTAATGTAAATCCAAGACAAAGTGTGATTACATTTCTACACATATACAATATGCATATGTGAGCTTACAAATTCTCATTATTAACTCGATTCACCTCTGAGACCGAAAAAATGATCAAAAGTAAAAGTGAATAACAAGCTAGAACATAGTTCACCACAACGCGAGCCCCTTCTCATCCTACAGTTTGTAAGGAGGACGATTAAAATGCCTATTCACTTCTATCTGATTAGGCTGTTTGTCTAAAAAAAAAAATTCTCCGGTGAAATGTACAATTGTGTAATTAGTTTTTGAAAGCCTAATATAAATTCACTCAATTTTTCTACAGCAAAAATTATTAAGAGAAGCACACGACATCCTAATGGAAAAAAGAACAAAACACAAGTGCTTAGTAGCATTTCCTTGACGTGTTAGGTTTAAATAATCTTTTTTTTTATTATTGTCAATATTATATTTATTTTAAAACATTCTATAAAGCCAGTAAAATATCCATTCTCATAACATACTTGATAATATTAGGCTAAGGAACGGGGTATACATAAAACGCTACGATAACAGATTGAAATAATCAGACGTCACTCTCCGCTAAACAAAACTAATTAAGAAAAGACCATCAACGGAGGTGTATACTAGAAATACTGCAGCACACATTAGCTTCATCGACAAAGAATTAAATATTACAACATTGAGAAAACCATACAGCAATAGACGCAAAAAAAAGGGGGTCAGGGTTTGATGCGCTCTTATATCGGGTCCTTTAAATGTTAAGTCATCTGAGGACAGAATCTCTGCTAGAAATGCACCAATCAAGGTCAGACTGAAAAATCTGCAAAGAATTCATTCAATACATCAAATCTGAGACACATAAACCAACAGCAGGTACTTCCCTTTTTGTCAGATTTAAAAAAAACACAAGCTTTGTGCATAGATGAGAATAACCTTATATATTATCTTTAATTTTCTGTTGGAATCAAACCTTTTTATTTTGTAAGCGTCTCCAAGAAAACAAACCTGCACTTGGCCTGATCGGTACCACTCTGGTTTCTGATGCAAAATGATTATTATTCCATTCAAATATTATTAATAAAAATAAGCTTTTTATATGCAAGTCTACCACATCAAGGTTAAATGTTTTCTAATAAAACAAATTCACGTATGGAAATAAATAGTATGTACATATTTAGGGATGCACCGATACCGTTCTAATGTACTCGACAGATACTTGAAATGTATAAACTCTGCAATAATTTCACAGAAAAGGTACATTTTTCACTTGATATTTTAGTTTCATGGTCTTTTTTATTCATATTCATTCATATTTTATTTTTTATGTAACTCACCATCATTTTTTTGTATCAAGCAGAGAAGAAAATAAAACCTGTCTTCGAAGTTGTTGCATTTTTTCGTGGTAAAAGTATCGGCATTGGTACTCGGTATCGGCGAGTACTCAGATCCAAGTATCGGTTTGAAAAAAAGCTGTATCGTTGCATCCCTATACAATATCTCAGGACCTAAGTTACTTCAAGTAGGCAGTTTTTGTCCTTAGCAGGTTTTTATCTGTAACTGTAGGTGTTGAAGGATCTAATTTGACTCGGTTTTTCTGTTGAAGTTAGAGAAGGCATCAAACCAGGACCACCCAACCCTGAATTCCCCCGAGGAATAATCAGCGAAAGGATTCAACAAAAAGGGTTAAATAATAATAATAAAAACAAAACATGACTCCAAAAGGGCTTTAAGAATGTTTCGTGTACCTACATTACGGTTTTCTAAGTGACTTCATCAGCACGTCTCCCCAAACTCCTGCCTTCATCTCCTTCGACCTTCGGAAAGCAGCTGCGCCTCCAGCCGGTTTTCTGTTTGCCTGAAAAGCTGCGGGTCTCCTGGACGGACTTCAGCTTCAGGGACTAATAACTCAGACCTGAGCGTGTCGCTCTCAGGAATGTTTGTCGTTGCTTGCAAACCTCCGGGCTGAGGACTCACAGGAGGAAAGGACAGGGCTCCAAAGGGAGATATGGACCGTGCCTTGCCTCGTTTCGTTTTTCACTAATTCGAATGTCACCTTTTAAAGCTCTGGAGGTATCGTTGTTTATTTGGAAGGCAGTAGTTGACATTAAAGTTGCTAGCTGGGAAGGCGATACACACCTCAGCAACGCCGAACATTTTTTAAACACTACTGAAGCACATTTTGGTAATTGTAAGGTCACTCGATCTACGATAATGCTCACATTTCTGACCCCCTCATCTCCTTGTTATTTTCAATAAACCATAAAAAGTTGGTTATGTGAAACAGAAACACAGACAAACGTATTGTACAAATGATCTCAGCTTCCACAGTGTTGTATATGTTGCTTCATTTTGGAAAAAATAAGATCCCCTAATTATGCTAGTAGTAATCAGTTTCTTATGGGTTACTGCAGGAGATCGGTTATATAGTTATTGCGCCATGCGTGGGTCACAAGATGTGCACAGATGAACAAAATAATCATCCACTGGGAGAGAGCTAAAGCCACGACAGATGTGTTTGGGTCACATGTTACATTCGGCTTCTGTGCAGGTGACCAGGATCTTTAAAGGTATATTTTTTTACATTTTGGATTAATCCTATTTATTCGTCTACTGCGAAACCTCGCCTAATTAACCTTCCTGCAACAATTATAAAGCTAACAGGTTAAAAAGAGAGAATAAGAATCAGGAGAACGTGTGATTTCACTTAAACGGGGATGAACAGCACTGTGATAAAGCGTTTACCCCCTTTTTGTACTTTTTTTTTGCTTCTATGTTTTAGATCATCTTGAATATTTGATTCATAGACAAGGAAAACCAGAGTGAACACAAACGGAAGATTTGTAGCATTTATAAAGGAGGAAAGCTATCCAAACATCACTGTCATTAAGCATTTGTAATAATCAGCAGCTTTTTATTTTATTTTTGTGGTCCTCCCTGCTTTGTAGGAAAGTTGTATTTGAGCCACATCGTAGATTTTTTTACATTGAAGATGCTTCCAAAGCATCTCATTTGGATTTAATTTGGGCTTTAACTAGGCCACTCCAGCCCAGAGGCTGCGGTAGAATTTGTTTGGTTGTCGGCCATTTTTACCTCTCAGTTTAAAAAAACTTCAATCAAAAAGCACTTCCGAAGCTTTCGTAAGTCCAGGTGGTTGGGGCAGATTGAACCTTATTACAAGTAGCATTTGGACTAGAACGGGAGTAGTGGATGTATAAATACTGCTGAATGTCTCAAACTGGCTCCAACCTTCTGAGGTTGAGAGAAAAAACATAAAAATAGCTAAAAATAAGGCAAAAAACCCAAAAAAACAAAAACGGATTTCCCCTTTAACTTAGTTATCGTAGCGTATCTCCTCCAAGTGCTCAGAAGTGGGAATTGCAATCTGACAAATATTCGGTTAACACTACTCCTATTCCAGCCATGCGGATGCTGATTTGGTGGTGTGTTTTTTGGATTAACATCCAAAAACCAAGCTTGAATCGGCTTACAAATGTGTTTTTTTGTTACATCCATTATTACAATCCTCCTGAAGCTATGGAGCAGCCCCAGACCATTATACTACCACCACGTTTGACATCGTACAATGTTTTCTTCATGACATGCTGCTACTTTAAAACCAGATGTACCAGGATGGAGTGTCTTTTTGGTGAATATGAGAAGTTTTTGCAGTGGTTTTGATCCTCATTTCACCTAATTCATGCAGCCAGATAGGCTCTATTAAGCGATCTTTTGACTCTACATATCTGGCAATAGTCTGGTTATGGCAAAATGTGGTTGATTCATGATTTAAAGGACCAGGTTGGATAGCTTTTTTCCTTAATAACCGAATTCCTCATTTAAAAACTGCAGCAGGTCATGCTTGCTTGATAAATAAATATTGTCTGATGATCTAAAAGATTTAAGTGCGGAAAAAGAAGATGATATCTACAAGGGGGCAGTTGCTTTATCATGGCACTGTACCTGAAAGTACACAAGGAAACACGTTGTATCCATGTTAAATCCGCGCACACATGCATTTCATAGTGTGACAACAAAAAAAGCTCCTGGAAAAATATTAATTGAGCATTTTTGAAGTTGAAACCAGATGGCCGATCTCGTTAAAGTCTTTGGTGGAACGAGCAGCAGCCTGTCTCCATGCCGACGGGTGTGGACAGTAGTTGGCGACGTGGAATGTTTCAGTAGTTTGATTCATGCGTCCTCCGAGTTATGCAACGTGTGCTTAGGCCTGAGTGGCCCAGAGGATCAGCAAGGAAATGAAATGGAAAAACAAGAGAGCGGAGACGAATGACGTAACCAGCAACGTACTGTGTAATCGCGTCTTCGAGTGCCTGGACCCGAGGCTTGCTGCATGCATGCTGAAGCTAACATGGAGCAGAAAGTAACCGGGAGGAGAGAGAACTCCAGGGGGCGCCACTGCTGGATTACAAACCTGCACCCATGCGTTTAAAAAACTACAAATAAAAAAAGGGCCCCGGTGGATTATCATCAGCTCACCCACTTTCTATCCTCAGCAGTGTTGCAGCGCTTTTACACAGGTGTACCCACCGTCGCCGAATGCTACACCAGCCCGACAGAGAATAAAAACATGCACGCACACACATTTTGATCAAACGTCCACGAGAATTATTGCAACAATCTCTAAAAATAAACACAAGTACTACAGCCGATAAGAAAAAAACACAAGATAATTTAAAAAATAGAAAATAACAACACTTCAAATGCAAGTACTATGGCATACCGAGCAGGGCAGAAGGCTTTTACTACACCACCAGCAGTTCTGATATGCCCATGCTCCATGGGGGGGGGGAGGGTTATTTTTACTATTGGCTACGAGGAAATCTATGGGGTTAAAGTTACACAGGTAGAAAATAATAGCAATAATTTGGGTTATTTAGCCTGTCATAAGAGAAATAAATGCTGGTTCATTTTTCAAATCCATATTTGTGTCCATGTTATTTATCATTGTATAACATTTTTCATGTCTTTTATTGTTTTAGCTCAAAACGTAAGATGAGCCCCTTAAATAGATATAGAGGTTTACCAAAGAATTTACAGCCAAAAGTTTGTATCCGCATTTATTTTGATAGTCACTTCTGCTTATCGGTAAGTTAATTTGCATATTAGCAAATATTTATCTAACCAGTTTAGCTAGCTAGCTAAATATAAATTTTAAGCTAAATATTTTTTTTTCAAACTAAATATTTAGCTTAAAAATTAACATTTTATTTGCAACTTATGTATTTAGCTTACAAAACAAATATTTAGCTTGCCAACTAAATATTTAGCTTGCACACTTAACATTAAGCTTCAAACTGTTAGCTAAATGTTTAGCTCTAAGTTAAATATTTAGTTCGAAGCAAGGGCTTAAGCTAATTAGTTTATTTCACGAACTAAATATTTCGTTTTAAGCTAAATATTTAATTTCAAACTAAATATTTATCTTACAAATTAAATATTTAGCTTAATGCTAAATATTTCACCTAAAAATAAATACTTAGCTTGCAAATTAAGTATTTAGATTGCAAACTAAACAATGGGCTCTAAACTAAACTATTGAGCTTCAGAATAAATATTGAGTTTCAAACTAAATAGTTAGCTTGAAGATTAAATATTAAGCTTAAAACCAAATATTTAGCTTGCAAACTAAACATTAAGCTCCAATGTATTAGCTAAATATTTAGCTCAAAGTTAAATAGTTAATTCCAAGCCGTGGTTTAAGATAACCAGCTTAGTGCACTAGCTAAATATTTTGTTATAAGCTAAATATTTAATTTCAAATTATATATTTAGCTTAAAACTAAATATTTAGCTCAAAAACTATTTTCCTTGCAAGTTAAGCATTTAATTTACAAACCAAATAATTAGCTATCAACTAAATACTGAGCTCCAAACTAAATATTCAGCTTTCAAACTAAATATTCAGCTTCAAACTAAATATTTACTTTGTAACTATGACATGTATGAAGGAATAAATATTATGGAGACATACTGTAAATGACTTTGAAAAATTTAACCAAATATCTTTCTCTTTTGAAAGGCTAAATAGACCAAATCACTGCTGTTAATTTTTGACAGTTTAACCCCATAGAAACTAAATGAAGCAGCAAACACACACAAAGCTGCAGCCCTATTGGTTCTCTAAGTGTTCAGGTATCCCCCGCCCAGTCGCCATGGGGACATCTGTGGCGTACCTGGATCGAGGACAAGCGAACAGTGGTGACGTGCGGTGCCCCCTTCCAGGTGCATGGCTGTCCCGTCTCTCGCTTCCTGAACTTCAGCCGACTCACTGCGGCTCATCATGAACAGCGGAAAGAGTAGACAAGCTAGAGTTCCCTCCGGTTTTTGAGTGCGCACTCAGGTGAGGTAGCGCCCAGCGCGGCTCAGTGTAACAACTATCAACCTGCTCATTGCCAACTGTCGACCATTTTGTTCCCCTTTAAGATAGAGAGTTCCCCCCGTTCCTAAGCCGACTCTACGCTTTCAACCAGCCCTTTACTTCGCCCCTGCACGGTATCTCTTCCAAACATCCCTCTGTGCTCTGTCTTGTTGCTGCAGCCAAGCAATACCTCCAGCTTCACAGAATCACCCTCATATCAGGCCCTTCTCTCAGCTCTTAACCTTAAAAATACAGGCGCATCTCAATAAATCAGAATATCAACTATGTTAAGCTTATTTATTTCAGTAATTATATTGAAAAAGGGAAACTTAAGTACTTCTGCTATGTGAAGATTAGGTGTCATGAAAACTCCATCACAGGGAAGATGGTTGGCTTTACAGTCATTAACACCTTCAGTTAAGAATACACTTCAAAACATCATTACTTAAGAAGCTGAACATTGAAAAAGGGGTTTATCCAAGAATATTGATGGAAAGTTGAGTGGGAGGAAAAAGTAACAAGCAAATTACTTGGTTTTTGGAGTCTAAAGTTTGTGGACATATGTTAAATGAATGATAATCAAATATCTGATTTAATGACCACAATATGACTGTTCTAGATTGGCCAGAAAACACACTTTTTTCTTCCACTAAATGTTCCCATTTATCAGTTTGGAAAAGCAGAGTCTAGCCGAATTCTTCATGACTGGGTCGAACATGACAAAACATTTCTGTCTTGAAACTCAATTTATTTATTTATTTATTGCTTTTATGTAATATTCTAGCTTTTGTTTTTTAACTGAACATTGGGTTTAATTTGTTGTGAGTAATATTCAAATTTAACAAACAGGAATAAAAAAAAACTACAAATCTGTGTGTAATGAATTTTATATTTAAAAATTTTCATATCGGGTTCCTACAGGTTTCTTCAAGTTAAATTCAATTATTTTTAAGACCTTTTAAGACTATTTATTAAAAAGATGGCAGCTAATTTCATAAACTATTTCACAGCCATATCTGCAGAGAAAAACAAAATCCTTCTGAAATGTGTAAGACGACAAAAAGCCCAGCAAAGGTTGTGAAAAATCAAGCAACATTTTAGCAAAATTTCCCTAACAATGTTCCAGTTGTTAAGCTAAGTTAACATTTTTTTGTTTGTTTGTTTGATTTTAGATTTACCTTCATTTACTGAGTATTTTCGCTTCATTGCGTTCTCAGTTATTGGTTCCGCCGCTCTATATTTATGATGTTATTCGATCAAAGATAATTGTTTTTGACAAATTAAACTATTAAGGGAAAAAGGCGAAATGAAAAAGTTACATACAGCACACAATTTAAGACCCAGATATCAAAATTCAAGACTTTTTAAAGTATTTAAAAGATGTTTCTTTCCAAATTAATACATATATACATATGTATACATCACATTAATACAGATAAATAAAAGATGATCATGTTCTAATTTATTGAGATGCACCAAAAACTCTGTTGTGTCTCAAACATTATCCTAAAAAAACTGAGCTGATGTGTGCCTCCTTATCATGATACACGTTTTCCTCGTGTTATTAGCAGAAAATGAGTAAAACTCAGACTAAAGCCACTCGATCGATGCCCCTGTGAAAAAAGGTCTGCAGCAGCGGCTTCACCCTGCATCTACTTTTATGTATTTACATGACTTTCCACAGCAAAGTGTGACACAACTCTATCTACGACTTTGGTAAGTACCCCATGCGCGCACACAATAAAAGAAAAAAGCTCGGCATTAATCACCATCTACGTGACGCTGTCATGATGGGCGAGAAACAGCGAGGGCTGTGCCTACACCTGGAAGAAAGCTACTGGTGTCCCGATCCAAGCATGGCTGCGCGCTCTCTCTCGCCGCTTCCGGGACCCGAGCCGAGTAAACTGCGTCGGTGAATCTGTAAGGCACTACGACGGGACGACGGTCGACATTTAAAAGACTCGAGGAGGATGCGGTGGAGATGAGCTACACACGCATGGCTAACAGTAGCGCAAACACAGACAATCACGTTGTACATGCCTATGTTGTTTTTTGTTTTACCACTTTGTGCAATCACATTGAAGAAGAAAGAAGAGGGGGAAAAAAAGACAAATAACTCTATTGGTATCAAGGGGATTAAAAAAGGAACTAAAAACAGGTGCATACTGCTACATTCTATACACAGGGCCCAGCTAAGACACCTAGATCAAACCCAAGGTGGAAAAGCAAAGGAAATATATATCTATAAATACACTAAAAGATTTCATGTCTTCTGTTGGTCACATTTCCAGTTCCCTCCTCTGCTGGAGAAGGTGGAGTGGGCGGAGTCTCCTCTCTTCGTTTTCTCCCCAAACCCACGGCTGATTTGGAAATGCAAAGACAGTTCAAGGCCATCAGTATTTTTTTTTTTTCTTAAAGAGCAGCAGATTTCCGTATTTCACCTTGTCCCAAATCAAACTTCCAGTCATTACAACCCCTGTTCAACAGTCACTTCCCAAATGTTAGGCGGGGGAGAGGCGGGGGGATGAAATAAATCAGAAAACCTGCAGAAAAACGGATCAGATGTCGCTCCTTTCTGACAGGTAAAGCAGAGAGAAGGCAAAAAGAAAGCAGATCTGGCCCGTGTTTGGGGGAAGGGGGAATCGGCAAAAGAAGAAAAACTGTCGCCGCCTTTTCCTTCCCGAGAAGATCCCAATTTCTTTCCATGATGCTCCGTCTTTTCAGTCTTTCCTCACAACAGCTTCGTTAGGATTGCATGTTCCTCTGTCTCTGTTCATGTCTGAGGTCGAGGATGTCGGTGGGATGGAGGAAGCAGCATCGCCCGCTTCGGGCCCTTTCAGTGTCAGTGCGGCTCGTCTCTAGAGGTAAGGATACTGGTTGACCTTGGTGGGGCTCAGCGGGTATCCAGTGTAGACGGTGGAGGCGGGCGAGGCGCTGATGTAGGCCTGGTGGGCGAACTGGGCCTGGTACTGGCCGTGGTGCAGGGTGGGGGAGGGCAGCACGCGGTGGCTCACGCTGACGGGGACCTGGTGGACGTAGCTCCCGTGCTGGACCGGGTGGCGCGCCGAGCTCTGCGATGCCACCAGGTGGGCCACGGTGCCGCCGGAGCCCAGGGCAGCGGGCGGCGCCGTGTACGTGTACAGGTGGGGCTGGCTGGGCAGGTGTGGGGCGGCCAGGTGCGGGTGGACGCCGCCCGTGTGGGAGGGGCTGTTGTGATGGAAGGAATATGGCGCCTGAGCGGCGATGTTGGGGGTGATGTTTGGGGGGATGTAGGCCTGCTGCCGGCGGTGTCCTCCGTTTCGCTCGGCCACCATGTGCTGCTGAGCCTGAAATGAAAGCCACAGATTCCAAAAGTCAAAGATTAGATCAAAATCAAGCCGGCAATCAGTGGCAACACTTGAAAAACACCTTTTCAAAGACATTTGATGTCCCATCTGACTAAGCTTTGCAGAACTTCCATTTCTAGAGACATTTAGATGGATTGTCGTTACAGCTGTAAAAATAGAAATGGAGGTATTAGTTATAGGGATGCAACAAACAATTATTTGGATTATCGATGAATCAAATGGGGTCTCGACTCGATTAATCGATTAATCGGATTAGCGAGGGAACATTTTAAAAAGGGCAATGGGGAGCCTAAGTCACGCCCTTCTACTTCCTGTCCATCGGTCCCCTAATGCCTAAAAGAAAATGAATGAGAGTCAATAGAGCGATAAAAGGTATTTTCTCATCCAGTTTGAAATGCGCGGTGGATCGAACATATGATGCCCATGAATTTTAAAATCAAATGTTGATGCAGAGAAAACGCAGATTTTCGACCTGAGTCCAAAGTTACTTTAGGTTTTGTGTGAAAACGTTTAGCGGACTACAACTACAGAAGAAGAAGGAGAGTGATGGCCGTAGCCTCCATAATGAAGAAAGTAGTATTAAACACGGAAAAAACCTCTATAAATCTGATCATGTGGAAAGTAGCAGCTATGTCGGGGGTAAAGCAGTCGATGGAGAGAGAGCCAGCATGGAGGAGAAGCTCTACAAGGTCTAGGTGAGTGTTTTACGTGCTATAGCTAGTGCTAGCTCCCGTTAGCCAAATGGCGTCAAATATGCGACTTCTGATTTGTAGGAATTTTAATTGCGAATTTTTACAAACAAATCAATCCCAAATCACTCAACAAACACATTCGAAATGTACATCATTAGTTATCATTTAGATCGAAGTGCAACATATGTGTGATTCAGGAACGAAAGACAAAGCGGACCAGAAAATAACTTTTATCGCTTCATTGACTTCCATTCATTATTTTTTCGGTTTGGGGACTCGCGGGCCGACAGGAAGGGGAGCAGACTTAGGCTCCTTATGGAAACGATTTTTTTCTTCTTTCCTCATTTTATTTAACAATAGAATATTATTAGAAAACAGTTCAATAGCTCACCTCAAATATCTTACAGCTATCTAAATATTAAATAAAGGATAAATGAAAAACTATTTTAAATGAATATGCTTCGTCAAAGTGCTGTAAGGACAAATGTGCCATATTACCAACATAAAAAGAGGTATTTTTGTTGCTTAAAAATTACCTCAGCTATTAGAAACATAACAAATTAAAATAAAACTCTACATCAAAACATCACAACATGCTCCCACCTCAGATATCCTACAACTGTTGAAATATCAAACAATAAAGAATAAAAAAAGAAGTTTTAAATGGCTTTCCTTTATCAAAGTTCTTCAAAGACAAATTTGGCATAAATCAACACAAAAATAAGTAGCACAATAGATCTAAACACATTCTCCACCATCATACATAACCAAATACCTGACAACCTAATCATAGCTTAGCTTGTAAGTGCAACTGCTAAAATAATCATAATCTAACAACTTCTGTACTGTCAATCAATGTAGCTAACGCATGTTTCTCACCAGTTTGTCTAGCCATTCCAAGCTGGATGGGGAGTAGAAATGCACCAAACTCTTACAGACTTCTTTTGTAGAGACGCTATGAGTCATTACTTAAAAAGTAAGTTTTTCACAACTTACGAGGACACTGAGCTCTCCCCTCCCTCACTGATGACTCTACAAGCTTGCATTTATGATTCTGCATCTTCACCGTTGTTCTCCCATGTCATGAAAACAAATGTTGCAGGTAACAAACGTATTTGCATTGTTTAAGATAAAGTATTCCCAAACAACAAAACGATGACGAAATCCGTTGCCAACGCTTTTTATCATCGAATGTGATCAATTTTAACGATTTGTTGTGGCAGCCCTAATAAGTTTTGTCAACGAGTCCTGAATACAAATCCATGTTACACTTTTCAGATTTGTTTTTTCCTTTCACTCCATAAACATGGTAGCCTGGGTGCCAGCTGAAGTCCCGCCCACAACATGGTCTGGAAGTTCGGTCTGGCATTCCTCCATTGAAGAGCAATTATGCCCGAGCAAGATCTTTTTGGACCAATGAAATCGGGCTTACGATGATTGACAGGTGAATAACAGTAACGTAATAAACCACGTCACCAAAGAGCGCCTGGGTTAAATTTGTTTACAACAGCGATGGCTGCCGCTGGAGAACTGAGATGTGTAGATTGTGCCATGGAGTCTGTTCTAGAAGATATCGACAGCGCATTAATTTTAAAAGAGGAATTTTAAGAGAGCAACAGAGAATGTTCGTTGCTTTGCAGAGCAACGTCACACACTTCAGTTGCTCTGATTGGTTATAGGTCTATCCAATTGAGTGCAGAGGCATTTTTTTCCTGGTTCGGTTAAAATATGCCCCATAATCACAGCCCAATGGAGCGGTATCAGACTCACATTCTGATTAGAATTGAGTTTGGCTACGTCAGGTTATAAACATGCTGGGTCCACAAAAAAAGTTACTTGTAAAACAAGCAATGGAAGTCAAAGTAGTTGTAGTGGAAGAATGATTTCAATATTAGTTATTTTCTGTGATTAGTAATGATTAGTAAGAGCAGCAGAGGAATACTCCACAATTTTGCAGATTCGTGAATATTTCTGTTAAATGTCAGGGACATTTTGCCTACATTGATGTAGTTGAATGACGCAGCCATTTTTATTTTGACTACGGACTGAGAGTATAAAAACTCCCACACGACAGTAGTGAGAGGTAGAAGCAGGCAGGAGAGGCACACAGAGGGGAGAGAGCAGTAACCCAAGGGATGCATTTCTGTTCTTATCCTAATAAATATCTTAAAAAATTAACACTAAGACTGAATCCTCCTTATCCTGATATCAATCTATATGGGATCATGCCACAACAGTTTTGGTGCCCAACAAGAGGCGCCAACATAGTGCATTGGCAAAATAAATAAAAAAATACGAAAAATTGTCATTTTCCAAAAGTAAAATCTTCATACACTGAAAATTAAGAGATGAATCGATAGAATCTATGATCAGCCACAATTCGTATCCAACAAAAAAGCTCATCACTATTGTACCTGGCTTAGATTGAGAGGCTGCTGCTGAAGTGGGTGCGGTCCCGAGCGCTGCTGTCGATAGGCCACGCCTCCAGCCACTCCCCCATGTATGTGATTATTGCCCGACGTCACTCCATTGGAGGATTTAAACTTGTAAGCTGTGTTCTGATGATTCAGTCCATCTATTCAGCAGAAAAAGAAAAAGATAGATTTGTTCACCTGTAAAGCAGCAGACTTTTTATTCAGTTCGGGACACGAAGCATGCGTTACCTGGCTTCAGCCACTCACATTCGCTAGGCGCTTCGCTGTGCTGCGTCTTTAGAGGAGGGATGATGATTGTGCGAGGGTTGCCGTTGTTGTAGTTGTCCAGGATGGCGGTTTTTGTGTCGTAGTTGTTGTTGTTGTTGTTGTGGTTGTGGGGTCTTGACTCCAGGTTGTAGGGGCTGTTGTGGCTGGAGCAGTCCGAGTCCGGAGAGTCGTGGACCGTCACACAACTGATGACGTTCTTCCTGTGTTTAGAAGACGAGCTGCAGAAAACGGAGAAGGGACTAAGAACGTCGCTGATCTGCTCAATTTTCTTACCCACACTTCAAAATGGGAAAGAAAAGAGATTATGCCACTTGTTATGTTGTTTAGAGTTTCTATGGAATCTATGGCTTTCTGTTTCCCTGTGGTATAAAGAAGATGTGACAGAGACGGACAATTTTCCCAGCTGCCGGACTTTAGATGAAGACCCATCCTGCCACAATAAAAATGGGGTATAACGGTAAAAAAGAAGCATTTTTCTGTCCTACACAAAAACATCTGTGATGTACAACAGAGTATCAGGACCAAAATAATTTAGTAAATTCAGATTTATTTTACAATGTTACTTGAAAAAACACAGAAATGTTCTGTCAAAAAGCCATTCATTTCCATCATTAAAAGCATACATTTCTCAGATTTGAAGCAAGAAATTTTCTGAGTTCATAAAGTTAGAAGGTTGCAAGAAAATAACTAATGAAGTTACTGAGATTTTAACTCGGTTATTTCCAACAGAAAATATCAGTTCTATAAGATTTAGGCGTTTTAGGTAGATTTAGGCTGGATGTATTCAAAAGCGTAAGTGTAAAAGTTCAAGTCTTATTGTGCAAATGTAAGAAAATATAGATACACCGATATATCATATTTTATATCTGGATCCATATTCAATAATTTTTTAGAATTTTAATTGAACCATTAATGATTAAATATACTTTTGCAGTAAAATTAAAAGTATGGCCGCTAGTTACTGGCTGTTTTCAGCTTCTTCCTTGGAGTTGGAGGTTGGTGTGTTTAGAATGCTGAGTTTTTCTACAGTTAAATTCACTTTTAGAAATCCTAATATATAGTCTCATAGGATTGCAATATATTGTAATATATCATATCAGACTCCAACTGGGACGGAGCACGGCAGTGACGTCATTCCAGCGCTGGTGTAGTTGGAAGCCTCTAGAACAACTCGAAAGACAACAATGCAGCACCTCCGAGATGCTCCAAATTCACAGGGGAATAGTGATAGAGATTCATAACAAAACATTTGGGAAATGAGGGAGTTTCGTGAGCCTTATTTAGAGGCTCCACTTTGGCTCCTCCATTTACTTCCATTATATGGGTCACCCTGAGAAGTTTGGAGCCAGTTTAAGGCATTAAGCAGTATTTATACATCCGTACTACACTATTACACTGCAGCAGGACTGCCAGTCTGTGTTTTACCGCGGCAGAGTTGCTGCGGCAGATTCGTAAGCTTTTTATCATTGTTTTATTGTTAAGCCCCCAAATCAGCCCGGAAGACAATCAAGAAGCACTTCTGAGGCGTTCGTGAATCCAAGGAGAATATAAACATGGTAAATTTAAGGCATTTGGGGCAGATTAAACCTGATTACAATTGGCATTTGTTCTGCCCTGAGCACCCCCCATTCTACGGATGTACGCTGATCAAGACTGGATGTATAAATACTGCTGAACGGCTCAAACTGGCTCCAAACAATAAAAAATACTAAACATAAGGTCCAGGTAAAAAAAAAAAGAAAAACAGAATTTCCCTTTAAATATCATGAATAAGTGCTTTAACTGTGGACATTTCTTAACTTTCTCTCACAAATACACAACCTTTTGACAGAAAATTGGTAAATAAATAGACTTTTAAGAAAGAAAAGTTTTGTCATGTTCGACACAGCCGTGAAAACTTCAGCTAGACTTTGATTTTCCCAACTAAGTAATGGAACATTTAGTGGAAGAAAAAAAGAGTGAGCTTTCTGGCCAATCTAGCACAGTCATATTGTGGTCAATAAATCAGATATTTGAAGATAATTCTTTTAGTATATGTCCCCAAACTTTTGGACTTGAAAATATATTAAATTGATCTTAAAATTGTTCTTTTTTTTTATCTACAACGGCCCTAATACACTGTTGTACAGGCGAGATATTGAGGGTCCTCTTGATGGTTCTGGTGTAGATCAGAGAATAAAACGTGTGAAAGCAACTCATTTCCTCTGCTAGGTAGGCAAAAACACTGAAAATGTGACGTAGCTACATAAAACATACGGGCGAATAAACATAGAAATGGTTTTATATAAAAATATTAATAGTAAACCTGGGAAGTGAGCGTAGCAGCAGGAAACTAACTTCCGTTTTTCTAATTATGTAGCCATTTTGACCTGAACTTACCCATTGTTCCGTTTCTGCTCGTCCTCCTCATCTGAGTCGCTGCTGATGGTGATGATGCTGACGGCGGGGCTGGGCGTGTCGGGGATGATGATGGTCTGTCTGGGGACTTGGTGCTGGAGGTCGCGGGTGGTGCTGGAAGCCTGCTCCGCTTCGTTAGCCCCCCACCCTCCTGCAGCACAGCCCTGTGCCGGCAGGCAGTTTGACGCCGACCCGTTCTGCAGCACGGCGCAGCGAGGGGGTGTGTTCTCCTTCACCCGCTTGGATCGCTGCGGCGACAGCACCATCTGGGAGGATGACACCTCGTGGGTCGACACGTTCCTTAGAGAAGCACGGAGGGGAGGAAAGATTAAGGCCCGCATGCTGAAGAGTCCAGAGGATGAACCCAGAGCCCAGAGTCTGAGTACCTGGTCGACATCTGGTGCTGTTTGGTCTTCTTGGAAGAGGAGTTGCTATTGGTCGACGGCTGCCTCATGACGTGTGCCACGCCCACATTGAGAGGCTGGTTTGACGGGAGTGTGACGTGACCAGTCAGCAAGGCCGGCTGCTGCATGATGGGATTATAATGGCTTCCATGAGGGTGGGAGTTCCTGCAAAGAAACACAAATGATACGCGTTCATCTCACTGCACTAGGATAGACTATGCACAATTTCAACACAAGGCAATTCAAGGTGCTTTACATGATTACTTTTTTGTTGTTTCTCTACACTTCGATGTGCTCGAAATCATAAATACCATATTAGATAAACTGTCCATTCAATATAAAGCGTCTAGTGCCCAGACGTTGCATTAACTACTGATCACAGCAACTATAATAATAATAATAACTAGAAAATTTCAGGAAATTTAGAGAAGGGACGGCCACGGTGTGCATGCTAATGCTAACTAGCATGCTAATGCTAATGTTAGCTAACATGTTGGCATTACTATAAACCCATTCAGTACCAAAATATAGTCAAAAAGCTAAAATTAGCTAAAATGCTAACAACAGCTAGCATGCTAATGCTAACTATCATGCTAATGCTAGCTAACATGTTGGCATTACTATAATCCCATTCAGTACAAAAATATAGTCAAAAAGCTAAAATTAGCTAAAATGCTAACAACAGCTAGCATGATAATGCTAACTAGCATGCTAATGCTAGCTAACATGTTGTCATTAGTATTAGTAGGATTAGTATGAAAATATACTGGAAAAGCTGAAATCAACTAAAATGCATACAAGTGCAATGTAGTACTGTGTATAACATAGGGATTTTGGTTCCAGCTTTCAAACAAGAAAAAAAAAAAAATTGCTCCCCCTGGGATTCAAACCCACTACCTCTTGCATTGTATTCCTGTTCCTTAACAGTTACACTACAACATCAGTTATACAGCATTGAGTTTTAGGCCATATGATCTGTTGTCTCGTCTCCCAGTTCAGCTTTCAGCAAAGAAAAATTATTTGCTGCTCGCTCCTGGATTTGAACCCAGTACCTCTGGGATGCAAACCATCTTCCTTAACCACTACGCCATCACAGACATACATATAACTTTGAGTTTTAGGCTATATGATCTGTTGTCTCCTCTCCATGTTCAGAGTGTTAAACAGCTGCGAACGAACCTTTCCCATTCGAAACCTATAGCAGCTATCAGGAAAATTATTGGAGTGTTAGCGATATTTTTCCTTTGTGTTCAATTATTTCAAAGCACAAAGACAGAGACACTGTCAGAGAGAAAAAGACAGATGGACATGACACATTTAATAGGCCTTCAAAGTATATAAAGAGGGTTGACCTTTGGTGACCTCTTATCACAGGTGCCACAAATGCTGATTCATAGACAGACACACAGATTAGTCTGATCTAATGGTCAGTTTCAATATGCCTGGCAGGAACATACATAGAAATGAATGTGGGTTCTGAAGCATTATGGGATATGGAGTTGTTCTGGAAGCCACACATGCTGAATCATAGACACACAGAGAAAGATGCAAAGAAAGGAATGCAGATGAAAGGGTAGAGACAGACAGGAGGACTGAGACAGACTGAGTAAGACAGAGACAGATGGACTGACACATGGACCCTTTTGTAGTATCTCTCTCTATAGAACTACACAGCATTAACTGTGTGAGTGGGCTTTAATAGGCCTTCAATGTATATACTGAGGGTTGACCTTTGGTGACCTCTTATCACAGGTGCCACACATGCTGATTCATAGACAGACACAGAGATTAGTCTGATCTAATGGTCAGTTTCAATAGGCCTGGCAGGAACATACATAGAAATGAATGTGGGTTCTGAAGCATTATGGGATATGGAGTTGTTCTGGAAGCCACACATGCTGAATCATAGACAGACACACAGAGAAAAAGAATGCAATGAAAGGAGAGACAGACAGGGGACTGTAACAGACTGAAAAAGAAAGACATACAAGACCAAGACAGAGACACTGTCAGAGAGACAAAGACAGATGGACATGACACATTTAATAGGCCTTCAAAGTATATAAAGAGGGTTGACCTTTGGTGACCTCTTATCACAGGTGCCACACATGCTGAATCATAGACAAACACAGAGATTAGTCTGATCTAATTGTCAGTTTCAATATGCCTGGCAGGAACATACATAGAAATGAATGTGGGTTCTGAAGCATTATGGGATATGGAGTTAGTTGTTCTGGATGCCACACATGCTGATTCATAGACAGACACACAGAGAGAGATGCAAAGAAAGGAATGTAGATGAAAGGGTAGAGACAGACAGGGGGACTGAGACAGACTGAGTAAGACAGACAGACATGGTCAGAAAGACAAAGACAGATGGACTGACACATGGACCCTTTTTTAGTATCTCTCTCTATAGAACTACACAGCATCAACTGTGTATGAGTGGGCTTTAATAGGCCTTCAATGTATATACTGAGGGTTGACCTTTGGTGACCTCTTATCACAGGTGCCACACATGCTGATTCATAGACAGACACAGAGATTAGTCTGATCTAATGGTCAGTTTCAATAGGCCTGGCAGGAACATACATAGAATTGAATGTGGGTTCTGAAGCATTATGGAATATGGAGTTGTTCTGGAAGCCACACATGCTGAATCATAGACAGACACACAGAGAAAGATGCAAAGAAAGGAATGTAGATGAAAGGGTAGAGACAGACAGGGGGACTGAGACAGACTGAAAAAGAAAGACAGACAAGGACAAAGACAGAGACACTGTCAGAGAGACAAAGACAGATGGACATGACACATTTAATAGGCCTTCAAAGTATTTAAAGAGGGTTGACCTTTGGTGACCTCTTATCACAGGTGCCACACAGCTGATTCATAGACAGACACAGAGATTAGTCTGATGTAATGGTCAGTTTCAAAATGCCTGGCAGGAACATACATAGAAATGAATGTGGGTTCTGAAGCATTATGGGATATGGAGTTGTTCTGGAAGCCACAAATGCTGATTCATAGACAGACACACAGAGAGAGATGCAAAGAAAGGAATGCAGATGAAAGGGTAGAGACAGACAGGAGGACTGAGACAGACTGAGTAAGACAGAGAGACATGGTCAGAAAGACAAAGAAAGATGGACTGACACATGGACCCTTTTGTAGTATCTCTTTCTATAGAACTACACAGCATTAACTGTGTGTGAGTGGGCTTTAACAGGCCTTCAATGTGTATAGACTATGGGATGAACTTTAGTGACCTCTGATCAAAGGTGCTCCGTTTCCCCAGCAAAAAGTGTGAGTGAAAACTACAGCAGGTGCAAACAGTTTCGATAATTAACAGCTTAGATTTCAACTTTTTTCTCAAAAAGTGCTCCGAACAAATCGTTCCCATTCGATAACCGTACAAGGTATCGGAAAAATTCTTGAAGTGTGAGCGAGATTTATCATTTTTCTTCGTTGGTGCCAAAGCAAAAGTCTCTACCTTGTTCCCAGTCCGAGAGGGAATGAGTGAAAGACGACTAAGATCATCTGTCTGTTGGAGAAACTCATGAGGAGTCACAATGATAACGTATAGGAGCAAAGTCCTCAAACTGGGTTCCACTTTGAGCGATCTAGAGCTCGCTGAGAGAAAACCGTGCGACATAGGGAAATTTTGAAATGATCCTGAGAATCACAAAGGGCGGCTCTATTTCATGACCGAAAATCATGTCACTAGTGCGAAATATGTGTCCGTGACGTCGAGTTAAATTTTTATGAGGACCTTCCAAAAGTTCATCACTCCACACTCTGCTTAACGAGCTGCTTCACTCTAAAAATGTCGATTTGGGGCAAACTTTGGGTCGAACAAAGTCAAATTGTGACAAAACCGTAACAGCTATCGACATGCGGTCTTCAATGCTGAACACAGCACGGACGTGGCTACAATCTGGATTTCGAATGGTGTTGCTAAGTTATTGTATGGCTACACAGTAAATCTTCAAAAATAGTGGATTTTTCATGAGTTTGGGCCGTTTTTCCATTCATTTCCAATGGGTGTTTTTGGGGGTGGTTCTTCGCTAATTACGTCGCCATGGTAACTCCAATCGCCAATAAAAGTAATAGCACACCTCACACGATCGAGCCGGTCGTTTTGATGTATATATTGTGGGGGTGCACGCTACGGTACGACCCGCATTAACGGTGAAAGAATAAAGAGTCCGTTTAGAAGTGAATAGTAATAAGGGACTGCCCATGCAATTGCATGGATGCAGTGCAATACATTGCTTTGCAATGGATTTGCACTGCCTCCATGCATTGCATTGGGCCGTCCCTTAATAAGGACTGTCACCTCAATTGCATGGAGGCATGCATTACATAGCTTTGCAATGGGAATTTGCACTGCCTCCATGCATTGCATTGGCCGTGCCCTTACATAAGAGTCCGTTTAGGAGTGAAGAGTAATAAGGGACTGCCCATGCAATTGCATGGAGGCAGTGCAATACATTGCTTTGCAATGTATTTGCACTGCCTCCATGCATTGCATTGGGCCGTCCCTTAATAAAGAAAAGAATAAAGAGTCCGTTTAGAAGTGTCCCTTAATAAGGGACTGCCCATGCAATTGCATGGAGGCAGTGCAATACATTGCTTTGCAATGGATTTGCACTGCCTCCATGCATTGCATTGGGCCGTCCCTTAATAATAATAATACATTTTACTAAACTGCGCCTTTCTGAACACTGAGGGTCACTTTACAGACATAGATAAAATACACAGCAATAACAGACAGAACAATATAAAACAGACAAATTGAGTGGAGCAACGGGAGTAGTTATTGGAATGCTAGACGGAACAGGTGAGTTTTGAGTCTAGTTTTAAAGAGAGGCAGGGAGTTAATTTTTACGGATATCAGGGGGGAGTGAGTTCCAGAGCTGGGGAGCAGAGCGGCTAAAGGCCCTGCTCCCCATGGTGACCAAACGGACAGGTGGAACAGTGAGGTGGATGGAGGAGGAGGACCTGAGGGAACGGGTGGAGGTGGAGAGATGAAGGTGGTCTGATGGATACGGGGGGGGCTGGGTTATGGATGGCTTTGAGTGTAAAGAGAATAATTTTGAATTGGAGTCTGGAAGTAACCGGGAGCCAGTGGAGTTGCTGAAGGACAGGGGCGATGTGATGGAAGGAGGGAGTTCTGGTAATGATGCGGGCGGACGAGTTCTGAAGAAGCTGGAGTTTATGGAGGGATTTCTGGGGAAGACCGAAGAGAAGGGAGTTACAGTCAAGACGGGAAGTGATGAGGCTATGGATAAGGATGGCAGTAGAGTGAGTGGTGAGGGACGGGCGGAGGCGGTTAATATTACGTAGATGGAAGTATGCAGACCGGGTAATATTGTTTATGTGGGACTGGAAGGATAGTGAAGAATCGGGGATGACACCCAGACTCCTGACCAGGGGGAGGGGGAGACTAAGGAGTTGTTGACAGGGAGATTAAAGCTATTAATTTTGGATAACAAGGATTTAGTGCCAACAAGCAACATTTTTGTTTTATCACTGTTAAGTTTGAGAAATTTTGAGGTAAACCAGTCTTTAATTTCAGATAAAAAGTTGGTGAGGGGGGGAGTGAAGATGAGGGTTTGGAAGAGACATAGAGCTTGGTTTCATCCGCGTAACAATGAAAATGGATGTTAAATTCACGGAAGATATTTCCAAGGGGAAGAAGGTAAGTGATGACAAGAAGTGGGGCGAGGACAGAACCTTGGGGGACGCCGGTAGTGACAGGGGAGGGACGGGAAGTGAAGGATTTGAGTTGAATGAAGATAGACTATAGAGCACCGTTCTGGTAAAACGATCTCTGGTTGTTGCTGAACTGACCAATCAGTTAGAAAATGGAGACATATAAACTAGGCTTTACTCCACCTACGTTTCCGGTTTGAAATACGAGGCGAAATGAGGTGTTGCCTATAATGTATAGAGTGAACAGCCGGTTAGGAGGACAGTTGCAAGTTCGATTCCACTTGAGGGCGGAGTTTTTTACGCTGTTAATTATTTTTTTTCCGACCAGGTTTCCTGATCACATGTCTGCCGGTCTGAAGGCTGCACAAACTTTTAGCTTAATGACTTTACTTTAAATTATTCTTTTGCATAAGTGTGTATTATGTAATTTAATAACAATTATCTCAGTATAAAAATATGAGAAAAATGACACTTGTGTACAGGGCAAAAAATAAATTAAAAAGGATACAGAGCTGACACATGGCTTTGCACCTACAAAAACAGGATTGCCAATCAAAGTCTGAAACCACTAGGTCACCACAACAGTCATTATGGAAGTAAATCTGTGCCATCGGATTTTGAAGTTTTAGCGGCAGTTTTTTTGCATCCAATTTTTAACACAAATTTTTTTTTGCATCTAAATCAGACTTTGAATTTTAAAAGACATCCAATTTCTTGCACAATTTTTTTGCTTATGACATTTTTTTCAATGTTTCAAAAAATTAAATGTAAAAAAATTCAACATCTCAAAAAATTCAATGTAAAAAAATTCAATATCTAAAAAGATTCAATGTAAAAAATTGGATGTCTAAAAAAATTCAGTGCAAAAAAATTCCACATCTCAAAAAATTAAGTGTAAAAAAATTCAATGTAAAAAAATGTTGAGGTCTAAAAATTTTCAGTGTTAAAAAATTCGACATCTCAAATAATTCAATGTAAAAAAATTCGATGTCTTAATAAGTTCCGTGTAAAAATATTCAGAATCAACATCTGGGCTAACCAAGGAGAAGCAATCGATCCCTGTATCAAATCATCCACCGTCCAGCCAATCAAGTGATGCACCATTGGTCATGTGACACCAAAACAGTAAAGCGGTGAAGTTCAAGTAAGCTCTGATTAGTGCTCCGGTCACAAGTATCTCAATCATCAGCAAGTATCAGCAGTTCCTTCCTCTTCTGATTGGATAGAAATGTTCTCGCATGATGGCTATTTTTTTTAGGGGCTAGTCCCGCCTTTTCTTGCCTATGATTGGCTACTGGTGAATTACGTAAAAAATAAAATATATATCAGCCTTAATACCCGATGCCAGTATCGGTACAGCCCAGATTTTTCCTCCAAAAACGTGAACCTCCTAAACAGTCTCTCCATGTGCTGTACAGAACTTGCACTCAGAACTCGGTCTGGGCTCCTTTTGCATGAATTACAGCACGTATCTGTTGTTTATCCACTGTGGCACGGAGGAGATCAGCCTGTGGTTCTGCTGAGTTTGCTCTAACATTCCCATCCGGTCGGCTGCATTATTGGCTCTGGTGTCTCTCATCTTCCTCTAGACGACAGTCCACAGATTCTCTGTGAGGATTAACGGGTCAGGTTGCTGACACGGCACCCCCAATTCATTACCTACTGTGGAAACTTCACTCTGGACCTCAAGCAGCTTAGATTCTGAGCTTTTTCAGAGCTGACCTTTTTTCTCTTTAGCCCGGGTATTTTGCTTCCAACTGGGGCTGGACGCAGGGCCGGCCCGAGGCATAGGCAGTATAGGCAAATGCTAAGGGCGCCGCATACCCAGGGGGCGCCAGAGACGCGTTAAGAACTTTCCGCTGTTATTGTACTTGACACTGCAACAAGTGTATCAGCGTTAGGATTTACAATTTACAGTCTACAGCTTTACATGGCATTGACTTTAACTGTTAAGGGCTGTTATTATATGGGGACTTGAAGGGATCACACATACACTTAGCTCACGGTGCCGAACAAAACATTATGCGCCACAAAGCAGGATGGGAAACCACCACCTCCACCAATCAGACTTCTTTTACCCGCCATTCGGTTTCCGTTTTTATTGCGTCAAAAGAAGTTAATATGTCAAAGTGTCCCAAATTATCTGGTGCCCAGGGGAGGAAGAAATGAAAAGAAGAGGAGGAAAAACGTGACAAAGACAAAGGTAATGTTACAGTAAAGATGATGTTAATGATATTATTTTGATGTTACAGAAAGATGATGATCAATAATGCCATTAGCTATTAGCATACGTGGTTAGCTAATCTATAAATAGTAGGGATTCAACGGGACAGGGTAAAGTACAGGACCGTTCGGTACGCCCTGCACGGGACAATCCGTCCTCCTGTACCTTGGGACTTCGGTACCGCCATTGATTTTGTGCTGGTAATTAGTTACTGCCGGCCCGACGTTACCAAACTGCGCCGTGCTCCCAGACACAGGTGCAACAACCAGCTCGCTGTTCCCCGCTCCAGCAGCTGGTTGGCATAGAGACACGAACTCCTCTCCACAATGCGTGCATCACGGAGCAGTGAGGAGCAAAAAAATGTACACGGGTCGGTTTCGCTTTTTTTCGGAAATCAGCCCTGGTGTTAGGTGCTGCTCAAATGTCTCCCCGACATGAGCGCTTTCTGCCCGGGTGGGCTCCAGCATTCAGGGGCGCCGGGTTGCGCTGTGTTCATCTCCTATTTGCGGTATGCCAGAGCGCGAAGCAAAGAGGAGATGTGCTGCGCTCCATTCATTGATGCACACACAAATGCCCTTTGAGCAGCGGGCACACGAAGAATATTCGCCACCTGTGTCAGTGTGGTCAGATGCGCTCTCGTTTAAAGAACCGCTAAATTACAGAAAACATTCTGTTACTGCGGCCCTGTGTGTGAACAATAATCCCAGAGAGACGTACAGCACGTTTATGTTGTATTCTCATGGCTTTGACCTGCCCAAACCTGCAACTATGGGCGGATTAAGTTAACTGTGACATTTTGCTTTTTGTTCCCACTTCCCAAAAAAATTTAATATTTGTTTTGGGATTTAAAAAAGCAGTCTCTTTCTACACAAAACATGTACCGAACTGTACCGTGGACCGCGGCCCAAGTACCGAGGTTGTCATATGATGATGTCGTAGATGACTTTGCCTCAAGAAAATCCAGGAAAGTCAAGCTGTAGCAAGTCATGTAAGATTAAGGAGGTGGTGGTGTAGTTCCTGAAGTAATTTAAGGCAGGACCAAAAACACCAACAGAGCTCTTTTAAAGATCATCTTTTCATTTTTTTTAGATAGATAGATAGATAGATAGATAGATAGATAGATAGATAGATAGATAGATAGATAGATAGATAGATAGATAGATAAAAGAAGATAGATAACATGAGATAGATACATAAGATAGCTGAGAGAAGATAGATAAAATAAGATAGATAGACAAGATACTAATATCTTATTTTGCACAGTGCCGTATTTCTATTGCATTTAAGTTAATGTCACTTGTTTACACTTATGTAGGCTATCTATATTGTATTTAATATGTTGAGTTCATTTTTTTATTTCTTTCTTTAATTATTATTATTATAATTAGTATTTTGAATGTGCAATTGTTTTATTTAAATAAAATAATGTCTAAAACAAAGCTATAAAGTTTCTTGTGAGTATATGTACACTAGCAGTGCAAGTACTGTACTGCAATGCAAGGGGGCGCCACTTAAAATCTTGCCTAGGGCACCAAATTGTTTAGGGCCGGGCCTGGCTGGACGATATGGGAATTAAAAAAAAATTATAAAGATAATATTTTTCTTACTGGTCGATATTAATATTTATCAAATTATTAAATAGTACACTGTTTTTGTTGATATTTGACATTCCCTCCTTGGTACTATTTGAAGATATCAGAAGGTTATTTTTGATTTAAAGATTTTTTTTCTAAAGCTGAACATCATATCTGAGGTTATAGATCTGTTTCTGAAGAATTAATGGAGGTTAGATTTGGGCAATAGTGATTAGAATAAAATCTCAATTTTATTTTATTCAAGCCAAATTTCACTTTTGATGTGAATCGATTTTTTTTCTCCTTTTCTGTTACTAGAAAAGAAACTATAATTACCAGAAAGTGGTTTTTAAATATTGCTTTTATTTCATTCAGCCCATCATGAAGTTGACCCGAATTCAAAGTCCAAATGAATACATTCTGTAAAACAAGATAAGAGGCCCAGAGGTGGCGGATCATTTTGAACTATGGAAACCCAAGAGGAGCATTAGTGCAATTCTTCTTCTCAGTATTCCAAAAATACCGGCCTCATGCTGTGGATGCATCTTTGTTCGATGACGGGGGTCATCATCACTGCTGCTTGTGTATGCGTTTCTACAACACTTTCTCTTTCCACTAAATTTTCCCTGCCTTGCACTCCCAGTGGAAGATGTCAACTCAGAGGTTCTACAGGCTTCTTTAGGATAAGCTCAAGTCTTTGTCAGACCATTTACATAAAAATTTACATCTATTTCATGGCCTGTACCACAGCCCTACCGGGAGAGAAACAAAATCCTTGAACTTTTGCTCATTTATTTGTTTAATTGTTCATTTATTTCTACGAAAGGCAGAAGCGTGAAAAATGTAAAGACACATCTGCAGACCACAAGAAAGTTTGCCTAACCATTGTAAGTTGTTTTTAAAATTTAGTTTAAAAAACTAATTTAAAATTAGTTTTTTTTTTTCATGTTAATCTTCATTTACTAGAGACGTGGTATGTTCTGAGTATTTTGACCTTGCTTTGTTGCATTCTCAATTATTGGTTCTGCCACTCTTTATTTATGCTATGTCAATCAATCAAAATAACAGGGGTTGACTATTACACTTTCAGTGAAAAATACAGTACAAAGACGTTATATACAGCCCATTTTTTATGACCCATATATCAAATTTCAAGACATTGTAAAGTCTTTTTCAGGTATTATCTAATTAGCTATTATTTAACTGATTGGAATGTTTGCATAATTGTATTGAAATGACTTTTCTTTTAAAGTGCCTTGAGATGACATCTGTTGTGAATTGGGGCTATATAAATAAACTGATTTAAGTTGAATTATTATTTCCAAATTCATAAATTCAATACTTTTAAGGCTTTTAAGGCCCTGCAATTGCATTCTGGCTAGAAAACTTCAAGTTTATTTTATTTTTAATTGATCTAATTTCTAAATTTCAAGGAGGTTCTGGTCGTCTTTAGCTATAAGTGATAATCAAATAAATTATTATTAGGAATCTATGTGTTAGTTTTCATTTTGAACTGAATTATTGAATTAACTCATTTTTTAATATATTTTTTTATTTAAATGCACCGCTACACAACAAAAATCTGCAGATGAAGTCTGCAGAAATAACTTGATATAAAACATCAACAGCAACAAAGACGGTTTAAAGTATTTCCCAGTGAAGCCAGTAGGTGGCAGTGGCTTGCTTTTGTTCAGAGGCTAAAAGGAGAGCGGGGAGTGAACGAGGATGGAGGGTAGAGGAGCTGACACCAGCAGCTGTGGAGTGATAGCTCTGCAGAGGAAGTACGACACTTTCCCGATCTTCTCTCTGAGGACTACAGAGCTGCCGCTGGACAGAAAGGGAGCGAGACGCAGGGAGGAGGACAGACAGCCCTGAATGAATCCAAGCATATATGGCCCCAGCGGCCTCCCATCTATACAGACTGTATATCTGTACATCTCCCTGCAGATATCCTGCTCTCATATATCAACTTATTTCAGTGACAGGCTGCAACTCTGCGTGGCGTCTCTGCATGTGCATCCCCCTCCGTCTCCCTGAGGTCATTCTGCTATTGTTCCAGTGCATGTTCTCATTTACAGATAGAGTCATTACAGAGGTAAAGATTCCTGAGCTGATGCACCAATTTTCCGTTAGTAAACGAGCAGATTTGTACCTCCAGTTGGCGAGAGTCTGCGTGCCGCTCATGGAGTCCGGGATGACGGCGGCGTGCTGGACTGATGTGTGGGTAAGCTGCTGCCACGCCGGAGGCAGCAGGATCTGCTGGGTGCCGCTGGGCCAGGCCTGCTGCAGAGAGAGAGCACAAGGTCAAAGGTCAGGAAAAGGAGAAGAGCCCTAACATTACGAGAACAAAATTCAAAGTACTAAATAGTTTGATTGGGATTTGATGTGATGACCGAGTGCAACGTAACGTGGCTTCAAAACATCCAGTAAAATCAGCAGGAAAAATAAAAACAGAGTTTGAGAAGAAACAGTAGGGAGCAAACATGCTTATATTATCCTGCTTTTAATCACAGGTCGTCTGTTCCTTAATAAATCAGATTAAATGTGAATATACATATAATTCTATATAGACATGCATACACACACTCACAGGCGTATCACTATTCAGTCTATATAATTAATTTACAATTTTACGTTTCGTCCTTTTGTGTACTCTTTGGTAAGTATTTCTTTACGCCTTTTTTTAAACTGGTTAATATATTTTTTTCCAAATGACATATGATTTTCTTTTATTCTCTAATGTTATCTTTTAATTACTGTAATTGCTAAATATTTTAATCAAATGCTAAGTAATGTCTTTTATTGTTGCTCTGTTTTTAATTTTCATACTTCTATCATATATTTGGGTTCTATGCCACCAAATCATGTAAAGCAGATTTAATTGCCTTGTATTGAAAGTGTGTTATGCAAATAAAATTGGCTTGCCTATTATTACTTCATGCCTTTAAGTCACTGCTCACTCTTTTCCACAGAGTTACCCCACAAATAGACAGACACATTCGTCTAATCAAGCAGCATACAGTGCTCTGCAGAAATGAGTAGACCCCCTTTAAAAAGTATGAATTTTATCAGTAGCTCAATGAACAAAAGAACAATTTACAAACTTTCCACAAGGCCGAGTTTTATTGAACACTTATTTAACTTCATAACATGAAATGAAGGTTAATAATCTATCTTAGATCACAAAATCTTCAGTTTTAATCAAATTGGTTGAAGCAAAAATGAATACACCCCGCAACAAAAACTACATCTAGTATTTTGTATGAGCACCATGATTTTTAAGCACAGCACCAAGTTTTCTAGGCATGGTCTAGGTAATCTAGGCAGCATCTATCTTTTTCCATTCTTTAAGAATAACCTATTTTAGAGCCTGGATGGTGGATGGAGACGGATTCTCAACTTGTAGATTCAGAATTCCCCACAGGTGTTCGATTGGGTTCAGATCAGGAGACAAATTTGGCCATTCAATCACCTTCACCCTGTTCTGCTTCAGAAATGAAACAGTAGCTTTAGATGTGTGTTTTTGGATCATTGTTGTGTTGGAACAGTGATGGCAGCATCTTCTCCTTCGGTATAGAGCAGTACATTGTTGAGTTCATGATACTATCAATGAAATGCAGCTCCCCAACACCAGTAGCACTCATGCAGTCCCATATAATGACACTGCCACCACCACATTTCACTGTAGGCACCATGCATTTTTCTTTGAAATCCGACGACACCATACAGTTTTTAAACCATTAGTTCCAAAAACAGTGATCTTGGTCTCATCACTCCAGAGTATTGAGTCCCAGTAGTCTTCATTTTTTCAGCATGGGCCCTAGAAAATTCTAGGCGTGCTTTTGTGCAAGGGCTTTAGGAGACGCTTCCTTCATTGACGATACCCATGCATGCCATTCCTCTGCAGTGTGCGCCGTATGGTGTCCCGGAAAACGGTCACTCCAGTTTGGCTTTCTACTGCTTTAGCTAACTGCAGTGAACTAGCACGCCAATTTTCTTCAACCCTGCTCATCAGAAGACGCTCCTGTCCAGATGTTAACTTCTGTGGAAGTCTGTAAGGTGATTGCACTTCCATCTTTCTCAATTTTTTTTATCACTTTTGCTACAGTATTTTGACTGATATGTAAAGCTTTGCTGATCTTCTTGTAGCCCTCATCTTTTTTGCGTAAATAAATTATTTCCTTTCTCAGATTTCACTTCCATGGGGAGCCATTACTGACAGCATGAAATGGGAAAGGCTTTTCTTTGTAAAGTAATGCCCTTTTATAGTCACCTGTGTGCTGGACACCTCTTAAACGAATCATTAGACTCACCTGTGGTTGAATGTCTGTTAATTAGAAGTGTGTAGTCTTAATTGTGGCTTTTCTCCTTGGACTATAATTGTGTTGTACTCATTTTTGCAACATGGGCTTGAATTAATTTGTTAGGCAAATCACTTTTTTGTGTGTGCAAATGAACAAATCTCATTTGCAATCAATGGCCCACATTTGTGGGAGTATTTTGTAGTATAGTATATTATACAAAATGTTGATTCTGAAAGGAAGCTAAAGGTTTTCTGACACACATAGTGGGGTGTACTCATTTATGCAGAGCACTGTATATTCCCTCTATGCTTAAACATCCTTTGCAGGCGATTTAGTATTGATTTCTTTTTGACTTTAAACATAAATTGAGCTGTTTTAAACTGAACAAAATCCACAAATTTGAGTATTTTTGATTTTACAAACAGCAATTTAGTGTTCCCATAATAACCAACATGATTTATTATCCTAACTGATCCTCTGATCGGAGTCGAACTGCAGCTGTAATGAATCTGGATCAGAGAAGCAACCAAGAGATTCATGGTAACTCTGGAGGAGTTGCAGAGATCTACACCTAAAACATGATAGCGGCAGCATCATGCTTTGGGACACAGCAGAGACAGAGAAGGCTGTCAGAGTTGATGGAAAGATAGATTGAGCTAACAGGCCAAAAAAAAGCAGGACAGACGCCCTAAACATACAGCTAGAGGTATTACGGGATGGTTTAGAAGCTATAGAAGTGGTCAAGTCAAAGTCCTGACCTAATTATAAACAAGAATCTGCGACAAAACTTGAGGATTTATATACGCAGTTGCTCTCCTCCAATCTAACCCTGAGCTAACCGGGAAAGAATGAAGATGTAAAACTATGTGAGCTAAAAAACCAAATAATTTCTAGTTTGTTAAGCTGATATATTTTAAATTGGACGTATTCTTCCACTTTTTAAACAAGTCATAACAGGTCTGTGGTTTGTACAAAGCATGTTCATAAAGTTCTTTGCACAAAATCACTCCCACATTAAACGATCTCAGCAGCTCTGGTCTGGACAATTTCAGTCCTTTTCATTATGGGCCGTTTAGAGGACTCTGTCGCTTATATGCTGATTAGCACAGCATACCCACCTGCTACACATGAGAATGGAACCAACTGAATTAGTGGGCGGGGTTTGACAGGTGAGAGGCGGTCGTATGCAAATTCTGCTTATTTTGACGTTACATTAAGGCGCTTAAACGGTTTGTAGACAAAGCACACGATTTCTGACTGCAGTAATTTGCAGATAAATTAATAAATTGATGGATGGTTTTTATTCATGCTTGGAATGTTTATAGAGGCAGCCGAGACCCAAATGGCAACACAAAAGGATGAAATAAGTCACATTTGCATAATATGTCCCCTTTAAATAATGTGGTGTAAAAAAAAATCTGGTTTCTTTTTTGCGCAAGTCGTAACATCAAACTACTGTAGCTAGTGGGCAAATACCCGACGAGGTGTGGACATAATAAAAAAGATCTCAGATCCTTTGTTTGCATGCTTGTGTCGGAGTGGGAACATGATCAGCTGAGTGTATATGTGATGCTGGTGTGACTATGCTTCTGATTTGTGTCAAATCAACCGGCACTCTAATTAGACTCCCACCTCCGAAACAGGCAACTTTAAGTTCCTTATGCAGAACCAGAGAGCAAGCGGGCGTAATCTGCCTGCAGATGAGTTGCTTTGTGCCCGAACACGTCTCAGTGTTGCTGTGTGTGTGTCTGTACTGCTAACAGTTTAATGCAGCTCTATTGATTAGCACTTTAATGTCACGGCTAATGAATTGTTCCTTTAAAGGCGTTTATGCATCTATTTAAGCAGCATCAGTAAGTGCAGCAGCACGCATATTTAATAGGAGAAAACTGCAAACAACAACTCAACTGCTCTATGAGTTTTTTTACTCCTTTTAGAGATTTCTTTCTTCTTTTTTACATGTTTGAGGTCGTCAGATTCACCGAGACAACCTGAGTAGATATAAAATGATGATTTCATTTATTCAGGGGGGGAAAAAAATCGTTCCGAATTAACCTGGTACTGTGTGAAAACATAATTGACTGCCTTGTTAAATCGTGACATAACAAAGATCAAACACATTTTTGGTTCCGTTTCTCGAGCCAAATCCGGGCCTGATTACTGTCAGATCCGTTGTATCAAGAAACAATTGAAGCAAATACCGTAATTCATAATTTATTTGAGAAACAAAGCCCTGCAGCCATGATGGCGGCACGATGTGCGGCAGCTTAACGAGGACTGATTCTGAAGGACTCACGTTTTCTTCTCTCTAGAAGAAAGTCGTGAAGGTGAATGTTTAGCTATCAGCTCAGAACTAAACCAGCAAGTCCCCCTCTGAATGAGTGAAAAACAACAAAATGAAGCTTCGGGAGCGGCCTAAACAAAGTAAGCGTATAAAAATTCTGCAAGGAAGAGGAAGTGCGCTTGTCCGCTGAGTCACACAACCAGATGGTCCAATTTGGGTTTAAAAATGAAATCTCTGATTTTTTTTACTATTCTTCCTGGGGTCCATGCCATACAATCCATATATTTTAAATTGAAATTTAGATTTACATTAAACAGCGAAACAAACAATCATAAAACATTAAGCAAATTAATAACTAATATCATATGCAGTGTCATCTAGTACATAATGGACAAGATTGTTTTCTGAAAAATTGCCATTGTTAATTGTTTTTTAAAATAAATACTCTTTTGGTATCTCTTTTTAATATAAGGTCAGTTTATTCCATATCGAAATGGCTCGGTACATCACTGATTTCTTTAAAGGGCCTATATCATGAAAAATCAAGTCTTTGGAGTTTTCAACCATCTGGTTATCCAATTTTCTAATAAAAAAAACCGCACCAGAGGGTTTTTTGGCTTAATTTACGCATGTCTGAGTAATCCTAAATTCTACTCCCCAAGCAGCTGCCCCTCCCTCTCCTAGAAAATGACTGATTGTTCAACTAGTGACATCACTGGTGGAAGGTTGAGTGCTAGAGGTGTCTGCACCGCCCACTGCAGGCAGAGCGGCTTACCCCTGGTAGATTTTCAAACACAACCTCCTCCTTCTCAAAACTTGTTCCGTTTTTTCGCAGCTTAAAATACTTTTTTTGTATGATTTTTTACTTTCTCTGTGAAAATGCCTGTTTGGCTGCATGGATTACAGGATTTTATTCTACATTCCTAAAGAACAGCAGCTGGATCAAAGAGCAAAGACGCCTGATGGACAGAGAAGTAAGTGGCTACATGCTAATGCTAATGTGTGTTAGCCATTTATCAAGCTGCTTATATGATCTTATAACAGCATTGTGTAGTTAATTAATTGATCTGTAGCATCTCAGAATTTTCAGTAAACGGGTGCAAAAAACACCCACGGCTTTTTATAAATTGGGCTAGAAAGATTTGCTTAGTGGACCTAGCTGTGTTGGTTTGGGCTCTGTCTAAAGCCTGGAGATTTAGCAAATGAAATAAAATAAAATAAACCAAACGTCTGAGCCCTTAATATAACAGTTTCATTGTGGTACTTTGTTGCTTTTTAAATTATTAGTGAGAATACTGTTTGTGACGAAGCTCAACAATGTTTGTTTCAGCGTGATCTGCTCCCGGCTCTGCAGCATAACGGATCGTTGGGGTGCAGGAGGCGGGTTTATAGAGAAACTAACCGTTTTACTTCATGGTCTAACATTAAGTACAGGATACAAGTTAAATTTCAGGACAAACTAATACTGTATAACACCAACGGTAACATTTTATCACATATATTTCTATCCCAGAAGTTGAAAGCTGCAAAATAGCATGATATAGTCCCTTTAATGCATTAGTTTTGGGTAGAGGCAATGCATATTTATTTAAAGATGAATGCCTAGCTCCATATCCATGTCTCTCTTGCCAAAGAGTCATTTGAGTATACAAACAGAGATATTTTCCTTATGAACTGGGCCAGCCTACTGCTCTATTGTTAGCCATAATAATCTATCAACAATATCTATCTAAATGCTCAATGTTCTCTTTTATTGTTTTACTGTTTCTCTGTTTTTAATTGTCATACTTTTATCATATATTTATGTAAAGCACCTTGAATTGCCTTGTGTTGAAAGTGTGCTATACAAATAAAATTGCCTTGTTTTGCCTGTTTTGCATCCCCTCTACATTTTCCCTCATTGAACAATTTAAGGCAAGTCTAGCTGCTGTATTCTGGGCCAATTGTACCTTATTAACGTCTTGTTTCTATGAGATGTTTCCATTATCGGAACTTCAGGGTGATTTGACTGTAAGGTCCCGATCCTAGCGTGTCTCCACCTTATCGGCTTATTGGGCTGTTTTTGAGGCCATTTTAGGAACGAGTACCGGAATAAGTGGCCCGATGGAGTCAAATCAAGCAGAAATGCAGCAACAACCCCTTCTTCAACCATGTTGATTCAGCTGGTTTTCCTGAAGCTCCATGCGCCTTTTATGCTGATCAGTGTTGCTACTTGCTGCTGTAACGGTGCGGCTTGCGGGTGCCTATAGCTGATTACTAAAGAGGTTCGATGGTTTCTGGAAACACGGCGGCATGAGAGGAGCGAGCACAAAAAGATTACTATCAGAAAAAGACGATTTCAAATTATCCTGACGTTCCGATAGTGGAAATTCACCTATTATGGGAAGTATTTGGCCATTGCCATGGGCTCCTGGGTCATTTTAAACCCCCAACAAAGGCTCACTTGCTACATAGGGGCTCAAAGTTTCCACTTGTTCAAATATTGTTTTGTAATTAAGAAAACGGAACAAATTTGTAAGGAGGTAAAACACTTCATGATGGCAGGTTATGCAGAGGTAATTTGTACTCTTTGGTTGTACTTCTGCATTTAATTGGTTTGTTCTACAGTCTGCTTGCGTGTGGAACTGTTTTTGTTAGGTCGCACAGGGCTGAGGGTGGTGGTGAGGTCGGGGGTGGGGGGGTGGGGTGGGGGGTGTAACACAACTGCTGTTTCCCAGCTGTAATGACTGACATCTCTAATGGAACATTCTAGAGAAGTTCTTCACATCTCGGTCCACATCCAGGCCCCTTTTATCAACCAGCCATTAAGAGGCTCTAATGCGTCCAGGTCCGCTCGCTCTATCTCTGCATGCCTTTCACGCACGCCGTCTGCGTTGAGTAGTTGCCCCCAAATGGTAACCCAGTTAAGAGGTTTGCTTTCTTTCTTCCCAGAGCCTCCCATCATCATCATCAGCGGCCCACCACCTCCCACCGCGACCCATACTGCCTGGGAGAAAACCTTTTGTCACCTCGGGGTTTTCAAAGCTCCAGCTCCCCGATTGTTTCCACATTTTCTGCATTCCTGCTCCAGATAAAGGTCCCACTGGTTTCCCTGCCTCCCGGCTCGGAACCAGTGCCCCCCCTCCGCCACCCTTCCTCTCTCCGTCTCCGCGTGCTTGAGGCTAACCTTGGGTTGGTGAGCGACGGTAAACAGCGTGCCGACGAAGTCGACCAACGGCCCTGCCTGCAAGACCTCCCACAGCAGAGGAATAAACACACTCCCCACACACCCAGTTATTAGGTGTTCTGTTCACTGGCCTGTAAAAAGCCATCTGCTTCACTTAACTACTGCCTGTCTTTGTTTAACATGTGCGCACACAGAGGTGACAGGGAACACCTGCAGGGCACGGAGAATAATTCTTGCAACACACACATACTCAGAAATTAAAGTACAGAATTTTACTTTTAAGGGTTCAAAGTCTTGTTGCTGGGTTGGGGCCCTAAAAGGTACCATTTCGTGCCTTTGAATGTAGGTACACATAGGCAAAGGAGAGCGACCTTTTTTTTTTTACACACAGGATACACAATTTAAGCAATTTTCATCATCATCAAAATCAACAAAATTGTTAGACATAAACAATAAATAAATGTACTATATCTAAAAACTTGTTGGGTTGGTATGTAGTGATGTATGACGATAGAAAGAATCACAAGAGTAAAGATTGAACACGTAAGGAAATATTTATATTGTAATAAACCATATTTACATGTAATTATTACGCGTTGGACATTGTATACATGGCAGTAGCTGTTTATTGGGATGATTATTGGGTGGGGTTTCTCAACTTATCTTCTTCCCACTCCTTTTTGATCTATAAGTAGGGATGCACCAATCCGACTTTTTCAGTCCCGATACCGATGGCTGGATTTTGTGTATCTGTCGATACCCGATACCGATCCGATACTATTTGTGACAGTGTGGAGGTCCTGTCACTATGGCTCCGTTAGATGATGTGCTCTGGTTGCTTGGCCACAGGGATATCCCTTTGGCTGACTGGTTAGCGCACATGACCTTCACCTGGGAGTTGTGGGATCGAATCCCGCCTGGGCCCTTGTTGTGTTCCTTGCCACATATTGTCGAATTAATAAACTGTATAACTTCTGGTGCCTTTCTTGAAGAGACTAAAGGTACCAGACTTTACAAACTAAACATAACTGAGACAAAATAAATGTCTGTAAAATATAAAATTACCACAAAAATTACATTTCAAGTGAAAAATCTATCTTTTTTGGTGAATTTGTTACAGATTTTCCCCATTTTAAGGGAGCGATTCAAAACTCCCCGGATTCTCGCGGATATTTAAAGCCTGTACGGAAATTTCCACAGGGAGAACGATGCGGAGCGGGAATGGAAGTTGTGTACGCTCTTCTGTGCGAGTGAGATGGATTCAGCAGGGGCATATGAGCAGCTAAAACCTTCAAGACCTTTTCCAGAGTGAGGAGCTGCTGCCTCTGAGTGCATCAGAGCGTGGCAGCCTCGGCCTGGAAGAAACAGCTACTGGCAGGGGCAGCGTGCTCATCATGGAGTGATGTGAAGCAGTTCAGTTCCCTCCCGCCTACCTGTGTAAGGAGGCCAGGTTGAATCTGCAGAGGTTGGGCACCGGGAGCCTGCGTTACTATGGGAACGGCATTCTCCATCCTCAAAGAGTAACTGGTGTGCTTGGAAGGGGATGCCTGCAGACCTGTGCATGAATAAAACAGCAGAGAAAAATGGCATTAAGGTGGCATAAAGGAAGCTCACACTATAACCTCCTTATACATCAGAGTATATGTTAAAATAACAAGTGTTTTTATCTAAAAGCTTTCTGCTTTGCATGCAAAAAGTCATAAAAAACGAAAATATTATTGAAAAAATGATTTACATTAGCTAAAGTAAAGAATTCAAAAAGTTAAACTGATATACTGAATCATTAAACACTGAGTTGGAAAATTAAAATATTTATTTATTTGTTTATTAACTAGTTTTGTTAATTATCACTGCAATTGCATAATTTGTTCTCTCATCAAATATTCCCACCTTGTGAATCTCTATAAGACTCCATTGCTTTACAATCCTCTCAAGAGTGCGGTCATCCCAGTTTCTTCTAAAAACCGCTTTTCCTTCCACATAACTTTCCACTGATCTGCTTGGCTACAAGCACTTTAGTGGGAAATTACAAGCAGCTCTTCATTAGTAATGGACTGGCTTAGTGGACAGCGTCAGCCACCCATTGATGTATAACTTTTAAGTCAGCGGTTCTTCACGTGTGATTGAACAGAAACAGAACTCTGAGTTTTTGTTTGCTGAAAGTTAGAATTAACTGAGCAAACTGCTCCAAATACGATGCTGAGGAAACCCCTTTTTTTGTCACACTTAGATGTTTCAGTAAATATAAAAATGCATGTTTCAAATGACGCATACATGCATTTGGCCCTGTACTGCCACTAACTACCATAAAACGTTGGTAATAACAAATAATAAAAAGTCTGTTAAATCACTGAGGATTCATTTTTGGCCCAGATTTTTTTGCAGAATAATTTTAATTCAGCCACATTGCAGATCTTTTTCACAGTCTTTTAGTGGGATTTGATCGCAAGATTTGACTAGGCCACTTGAAAACCTTCATGTTTTCAGACATTCAAAGGTGGAATTGCAGGTTTGCTTTGGATTAATCTCCTCCATCATAACCCAGATGTTGTTGAGATTTTGTTTCTAATCTGGAATATTTTAAGATGAGGTCAGAATGTGTCTGAGGTCTTCCTTCTTCTGTTTAAATGGTTTCTTGATTCAAAAGATATAACAGTAACCAGGTGTTTAAGTGGTTAGTGAGAGGGAAATGAAACATTTAATTCTTAATTAAAAGAGGGAAATTCTATTTTCACAGGGTCAGGGTGGTTTGTTTGAACTTAATAAATTGAATAATCATCTGAAAACAACTTTCACTTTTACTTATGTTATCTTTGAAATATATATTTTTTAAATCTTATATTAGTTTACCATTTCAACTACTGAAATCATTTTTAAAGATGTTCAATATTTTTGCCATGCATCTGTAAAAACTAGGGGTGTAAAGGTACACAAACAGGACAATTTGGTGAGTATTTAGGATTTTAAAGTGACAATTCGGTATGTTTTTGGTACACTTTAATAAAATTACCGTAGGACTTATTTTTTCTTTCTTTGATATGTATCAAACCAAGAACCTTTTTTTCCTGAATTTCTTCCTTTCAATGCCTTTAAAGATTTCATTGTGTTCTTTAACTTATAAAAAGTTGAAGATATATAACTAATTGAAGATTTGATTAGATCAAAAAAATAATAATGTAATAAAATAGGACAAGAACACATAGCCAGAGTAGAAAACAATATAAAGGCTTGGAAACAATACGTGTTAATGTTTGAACATGTTTAAATAATTGTTTGCCCATATTTGAGAATAAAACAGGCCTAAATCACTTTGGAGTTGTAGAGACATTATGGACCTTATTGCTGCTGAAAGGGTTTTTCGAAAGAGTTTAGAAACCATTAATCTTCACAAGTAGAAGATTCCAGTAGTAGATCCCAGTAGAAAGCTGGGAGTCGTGTCTTGGTTTTTTTAATGTCAGTTTTTAAGGTTGCCCTGCAGAAATGTTGTATTGTGCTCTGAGTTCCAAGCATTCTACCTATGTTTAAGGAAAACAGCTGGAATTGTTCGCTTTACTGAAAATCCGAACACTAATATGTGTACCATTACACTCCTAGTAAACGCTAATTAATGTTTGGTTTGTAAGGTGTCCTTACCTTGGAACCCTGTAGGGCAGACTATGAGCGCCTGCTGGAAGGGGTCGGGCCGAGCGGCGCAGAGCTGCGGAGCCCCCGGTTGCAGAGGCATGCTCCTCTGGGCCACAGCCGCCATGGAGGCAGCGGAGGGCTGGTAGAGTGCAGATTGGTAGTTTAGTATGGAGACATCAGGACTTGCAAAGGAAAGGGTGGCATTGTTGGTGGAGGAGGGAACCAGGTTGGTGGCCTAAAGGAATGGTGGGACCAAAATAAAAATCATGAGGGTGAAGACACTGATGGAAATGACAGGGAAGTGGGATGAGGGGGAGAGTTCTGATAATCAACCTTTCAACTGAAACAATTTGAACAGAAATAATGAAATCCAAAGAAAGAATCTGAGTATTAAAATATGCAAACTGCTGATTTGATTAATTAGGTGGAGGAAAAAGAATGCGGGTGGAAATGCAATCAATACCACAGCTGCATGAATAATAAATCTGTGACACAAAATGCCAATAAAGTGAATGTATTTGAATCATTTCAGCTGTTTACAGGCATATCGGTTTTCAGTAGAATAAATTGCCTATGGGTGTTTGTTAATATTTACAGTGCCGGTCATACATTCTGTTTGTGTTGTTGGCTGAAAAGACATAATTAGCAAGAAATGGTCGCACGTATATTAAGAAGAATCACACAGAATAGATTATACTTCAAATATCCCAAAAATTCAAAACTGACCTCTATAATTAAAATCATGCCCACCCGGATTAAATTAAACATGCAGGATCAAATGCATACATGCCGCTATACTATTGTCTATCTTTTGTTAATGCCTCAAACTGCAGGGAAAACAACACATTTAGCCATCAACAAGCTCCTGGCATAATTCTGGCTAAATACTGGAACACTCCTCTTATCAGAAATGGTAGACTTCATTTAAACCGTTTGGTTTCTTTTTTGCTGCAAGAGATACTTGTGCATTGCACAGATGAATGAAATAAAGGAGGAGAACTATTTTTCGGCTTTAGCTCAAACCAACAACTGTGTGTTTGAAGGCATTCAGAAATGTGTGTCTAAACTTTAAAAGGAGCTCCCTCGCTTTGTCCCCCCCCATTAGGCATTTTTAAAACTCGTTTAAAGACACATATTTTTAACCTAGCTTTTATTTTGGCATAACATGCCTACCTTTTACTGCTGCATTTGTCCGTTGTGTATTTTGTATTTTATTACCCTCTCTCTGCATATTACGATCTGTGTTTTATGTCTGTCTTTTCTAAATTCTTCTCTCCGTTTATTTACTAATTTTATAGTCTGTATGGTTCTGAAGGTCTTCTTTTATTGTTGGCTTTATCTCTGAATAGTGCTTTGGTTGACTGTTATGTCATGTGTAAAGTGCTTTATAAATAAAGTGGTATGGTATGGTTATGGTACATTGAAAATAAAATAATACCTGTTTTTTTAGAATATTATTTCAGGTTGTTTAATTTTTGTCCAGTTTGACATAAAAAGTTCATTATTATTGTTATTGGTGACTATTCTAATTTGGGTGAGTAATAAGATCTATTATGTATTAATTTCCAGAGATTTTTATTTATTTTTGCACTTGCTGACTTGTAAAAGCACTGTGCAGTTTGATATTAAACCTGATCAGCCCATATCCCATCAGCAGGGCGGTGGGGTGGACAGGTCAAAGGGAAAGTACTGTTGTTTTTCAACCTGGACCTTATTTATAGCGTGCATTACATTCATTTACTCACCCAGACAAGTTTGGTGCCACTTGGAGTCCTACGAGAGAATTTTAGATTTATTTCTGATCAGTGTATAGCCATATATTTGGAGTCAACAGGGCAGCCAAAGTGCAGCCTCTAAGTAAGTTTAATTATCTGCCACAAAACTCCTTTATTTCATGAATGTTTTGTTATGAATCACTAGCACTATTCCCCTGTGAGTGGGGAGCGTCTAAGAGGTGCTTTGTTGCTGTCTTCAGTGATGTTTTACAGGATTTTATTCCAACTACACTAACATGCGATTTCAATGACGTCATTGCCCTTCCCCATCCCAGTTGAAGTCTGAGCAGAACTTCCACTCTGTTCTCCATGACGGCGGTTGGTTAGACAGAACTTGCTACTGCAGACATCAACATGGTTCCCATTTACGTGTTTCCAAACTGCACAAAGAAAATGACCAAGTGGACAAAGTTCAGCTTCCGCAGGGTCCCTGCTCAGACTACAGCGGCGATGACGGACGGCTGCAACAGCTCTGGAATCGCCGGTTGTTGTATATTGGAATCAGTTGGATTAAAAGCCGGTAAAACACCCCTGAAGACAGCAACAAAGCACCTCCAAGAAGCTCCAAACTCAGGGAAATAGTGCTATGGATATACGTTGATCGCGAATGGATCCAAGCATCTTTAGAAGGACTTCAAGTGGCGCCAAACATTCCTGGATGAGTAAATGACTGATAAACATGCTATAAATGAGGTCCAGGTTAAAAAAATCCCCACAAAACAGTATTTCCCCTTTAAGTAGTCAATCTAACCACATGGAGAATATATGTTTTAAATATATTGAAATCAAAAGTCTTGGCACAGTTCTGAAACACTTTCAGGACGAGGTCAAGTGTCCTTTATTTTGGAAACTAAAATATGGTCACCTTAGCATTCATCCACTTATGGTGCGTTCAGAATGAAAGCTTTATCGGCGTCAGGCAACGCTCATAAAGCGACTAGTTCGATGCATATACACAGAAGATACATTATTAAGCTTAAGCTAGCAAAGCTTGTAGGCGGGCCTTTCTCTGCTGGATGTTTTAAACACTCGCGGATCGTGGTTGGCTAGGCAGCGTTGACGTCGGGCAACGTCACTACAGCGAGACGCTCTGATTGGTTGCCGGGCTGCGTCAAGAGCGTTAAGACCGTCAAAAGTTCAACTAGCTGAACTTCTGCGTTGCTAGCGTTATGAGCTTTGAAGCTTGAAATGCAGAAAAAGCTTCAAAAGTTGACTGAGCCAAAGCTCACAAAGACTGTGACTCTCCTCCAATGGCCCCAATCATAGACTTAACATGTAATCTGGATCCTGCTGATGCTGACAAAGCCTGCGGTCTGAACGCAGCATAATTTGGATAAAATTGACAGAGCCTCAAACAGCTCATTCTGAAAGGCACTGAAATTGTCAAGAATTGAGCTGGTAAAAATCCTGAATCCTGAATCCTGAAAACTGAATCTCAGAGGGATTTTGTGCAAAGATCTTCATTAACATTTTTTTTTACCAACCATAGAGCCCTTACAGCTTGTTTAAAAATAGGTAAAATATATCCCATTTAAGTGTTAAATTGTGTTGCAAGGTTAATGAATTGAACGTCACAGGTAGAAATTTACAGTCAAGTGCTTTTGCGTAATCATGTCAGCTTTGGTAACTTCTGCACGTCTGAAGCATTAGACGCATGTGATACGAAGACTTCCTGGAAACATCCCGGGTACACACAAATGCATTCTATCACTTTTTCACTTTTCAGCCAAGGACTGCTACAAAGGAACGGCATCTAAATTTAGCTTTTCACATTAGGTGTATATATGAGCAGAAGCCGAACACTCGGAGCTTTCATTTTTCATTTGCTTTCTTTAGTGAGTGAGATGAACATTAGGAGGGGGAAACATGATCAATATTTTTCTCTGGCATTCATCAAAAAGAGGCACAGAAGGAGCAAAAAAAAGAAACAAGCCGAAGGCACTTTCCAGTTTTACACATTAGGTGGTAGAAATAAACCAGAAACTTGATCTTATTTATCTACCCTGAGAACCAGCAACAGAAAAAACAGGCTTGGGGAAATGTTAATCAATTTAAATCACAACAAAATTATGTTTTTGTCACTTGCCACGTCGTATAACCTAATTCAATACAGTTGGCGATAGGAAACCCTCTTTGGGTAGGCATAGATGGAAGCAAGTTGGATTTGTAGCTATGGACAATCTGGTAAACCTTGTAACCAGAAGCTCTGTGATTCCTGCACAAGCCATAAGTCAGCAGTTTTGATTCACAGTTGGGGAAACAAAGCGGTTAAAGCACCACAGGCTCAACACAGCGAAACAGGAGAAAAGAAGAGAAGACAGAAGGGGAAAGGAGCGAGAGGAAGACTGGTAGAGGGATTCTTAAGGCCCTGAAAGCCCTGGGATGCTTGGCAAGCAGGAAGCAGGACTTGTCATGTGTGTGATCAGCATTTTGTCACAATCCCACAGGACCTGGGCTGCAGACAGAAGTTCTGGGCAGACGAATATCCGTGCAACAAGACAGAGAGGGAGGCAGATAAACTGGAAAATGTGCAAACAGGAAGAACGGACCGATAAAAACCTAATGAGAGCAGAAACAGCTCGCTTCCGGCAGTGAGGCTAAGCAACTGTTAACTAAACAAATGCGCAGTTCACAGCTTTTTAATCTACTTTTGTTCTAATTCTTTAAGAAAAAAAACTCTACATTTTATAGTTTGTGCATTCATCAGGGTCAAGTTTGCCACTTCCCTTAATCAGCACAAGCTGTATTTATTTAATACAAAAAAAGACATATTAGCTATTCCACAAGTATTTTTTTTTTTAAATTGGTCTCATCAAAATCACAAAAAGCATGTATTTTATAGCAGTTTATATGATAAATAAACAGAAATCTACACACACACATATAGATATATATACTTTTTTTTTTTTTTGAACCGATACAATACCGATACTTGGATTTGAGTATTTGCCAATACCTAGTACCAATACCAATATAAGACTTTTACCACACAAAAACCATGTAATGAATTGAAAGACAGGTTTTACTAAAAGATGGTGAATTAGATTTAAAAAAAATCTTTAAAAAATGAAAACAACATAAAAATTTCAACTGAAAAATAAAAATGTTCTGTAAAAATATTGCATAGTTTGCACATTTTACAATAAAACGCACAACGTTTTTGACAGGATGTGAAACGAATGTTTATACTGTGATAATCTAATTACCAAAGCCTACGGTTGAAAACGTAAAACATTTACAGCACATCTTTGTGCTTTTCACTCTCACCTGGCTGTGCACAGTGTTCAGCTGGTTGTTGAAGGTCATGGTGAGGTTGGTGGAGGTGTTTGGGGCAACATGGGTGATAAAGGGCGTTTTGCTCTGGTTGACTGTGTCATACATGTTGACACGACGCTTGCAGATCTCCATGTTTTGGAAGCATGACTTTACACTGCGCAGATAGAGAGGAGGAGTGAGGCCATGCGACGCACATAAGCAGAAACTATATACAGCAATAAAAGGAGCTTTGAAGCGCGTACTGGCTACTGTGAGGGAAATCGAGGAGATGTGACATGGTAACGAAGGGGTGGTTGAGTGTTTCGATGGGGGTGATCCTCTTGTCAGCGTCAATAGTCAGCATCTTGGTCAACAGGTCGATGAATTCCCTCCGGTCAGCCTTTTCTGCCAGCATGTCGCTCCCTTCCAGATCTGATGTCATGTTCACCTGAAAGCGCAATGCAAACAGGATTTAGATTCAGAATTATTTAAGCTCATCTTTGTTTGACCATGAGGCACAGACGTACAAGTCAGGAGGTAACCTACAAGCTAAACATTTTACATTAACAGTAAAATACATAAATTACATCAAAAAAGGAGGTTTAAATTCTCCAAGTGAGACAAAAGCATTAAACTTTAGCGTTTTCTGAAGATTGTTCCAAAACCAGATTACACACTAAAGTGTTTAGCAGTGTTTTATCCAGATGTATACATAAAACATATACCCACTTAGGCTTAATAAAGCAGACATAGCTACACTGTGATGTATTTTGAACAAGTAATTACTAACTAATATACAAAATCTTAAAGGTGCTGAGGCATGCTTAATGATAATGTATAAAGTTCAAAAAGTTACATATTTTTTCTGATTGTTAATGATAGGCCTTATTTTGGAAAGGAAAAAAAAACATCATCACCTTGAGCTTCTTTACGCAATGTTCAGTGTGAACTCGCCATTGCTTTCTTTTTGTATTTGTGGCATTTTCTGTAGAACAATATTTTGTTCTTTTTTTCACTGTAAAAAACAATTTTAACCCATAAGATGAAAGGTAGTTTGAAGCTAATCAACAGCCTGCCTTAAAGAAGAACCAGCTGAGTAAACTATTTTTTGCATAAAGGTGTGCTTAAACTGTATACACCTTCATCTCCATGCTAATAATAAAAATGTCAACGATGAGGTAAAAAGTAAGCCTTTTGATGTCTGATTTTAAGAATACCGATATTCACAAAACTTTAATTAAACCCATCTGTACACATTCCACCTTTATTCAACATAAAGATCAACACAGAAATCCTCAGATGGTCAGAATCAATACATTTTTGTTGATGAATGAGCCTAAAGTCGATTTTTGCCTGTTGGAAACATAACTCTTAACTTTCATCCAATTTGTTGAATGTACAGTAGGCTAGGTGGATGCTAAGAGGCCGTTACAGCAACGCTCTTTGGTTTGGAGGTTTCTACTGAAGGAAGAAAACTCAGTCAGCTAGTATCAGTGATGTGTCTAAAAAAGAACAAAAAGGAAGCCAACGTGCATTAGAAGCTTCTATAAAGCAAACTGTATTTTTAAGGATGGATGTAAGTTGTTATCTTTAGCTTTAAGATAATATGTTTTGATGTTAGCAGGTAACAGAAGGTTTAATGCATTACGCTAAGGTTTCTATGCTCAGTGATTAAAAAAAAAATATATTTCTCCTGTCATTGAACATGTTTGATTACATTGAATACTCTCAGATACTACAGTTAGTAGCTAATACTAGCTGTGCTAATTATGCTAATCTTGCTAACGCTAATATAAGAAGCTACAGGCAGTTAAAGTGTTTTATTTTCAAGTAGAAGTGAAGTCTTTCACTTTCTCGCACCAATACCAATAATTATTCATTACAACAGAAAGTTAAACTTTTCTTCCATATTAGCTACATTTAACAATGTATAATTTCATAATCCAATGCATAACAGCCAATTAGAGTACAGTTCAGTTCAGTTCTGTCAAAAGGCTGAAGCTAACGCTTATTTTGCCTAACCTTTTTTAGCGACAGTGAATATCTTGTGATTTGAAGCTCTTTACATTTTTCAGCTGGTAAAAAAGTAAAGAGAAAAAAAGGAGCAATAATCTGTATTTATATAGGAGTAATCATTTTCTGTTGTTTAATTTAACTACTCCTCAGTGACATGTAGTATTTTAACGTTGTTATAGTTTTTTGTGCCAGCTCTGTGTTTTTGAGAATACAGTGGCTTAATTTTAACCAAATTTTGCTGTTGAAATTGTTCAGAAAAAGGGGGGGGGGGGGGGGGGGAGTATTGCTTTAGTAATAACAGTTCTTAAAATCATTTCTAAAATCAGTGTTTGCAAGTCAGAAGTAAGCCATACAATTTCTGACCAGTGCATCTTTAGCTTTACACACTTCCTCAATTCAAGATTTAGTGCCCAGGGTATCAAAACAATCTCTACCACATAATTTTCCCAAGAAGGAATCTAATAATACAAAGAAGGTCTCATAATTCAGGAGTGTGTCAGAGCTCAGAGATAACCTTGTACTTCAGTGGGATTATAAACATTTGCACTGGTATTCATAGCACCAAATGAAAAATGCCCCAGGGCCTTTGGTGAGAATTTTATCTCCTCCAAAGAAGTAAAAACAAACAAAAAGGAGGAATTTGATAAACACTGCTACTGGCTGTCAGTTTCACACAGGACATCAGTTTGTGAGCAGCTCTGAAAGAAGCTGACACGGCATCTTAATGTAAATAAGTTCAGAGGAAAATTCTGGGAATGTGTCTTGAAACATCAAACTGCTTCAGCCGTTATAAACTCTGCGGCCCAGGCTGTGGGTAAATACTTGGCAACGCGACCGATTTCTGCTTTAACGCCACACACATGAGCAAAGGGTGATTCGGTATGCGAGGCACTAATTCTGATTCTGAGAGCTACTTTTAGTGTGGCCGTGTCTGGTGAGGGATGAAGCAAAGGGGAACGAGGTCACGACGTAGCCGCCGAGGCAGCCAGCAAACGAGCAGGCTGTCAGGCGGCAACAGGACCAGGAACCGCGGCAGCAGACAGGCAGCCTTGTTTATTGTGACTGCTGTGCGGTGGAGGCAGGCTTGTTTTTCATAAAGACGCAGCGCTTATCTGTGGGTCTGCTCCCGGGTCTATCAGATGTGCTGCCAGTCAACGCGGCAAATCTGATTCAAGCCCCTATCTTCATGCAGGCTATTCAGCTTCTGCACCCATACCTCTTTGTTTGCCATCTCAGCTGACTTTGATAAAGGAATAATCTGTGAAATGAGGTGAGAAATAATCACAATGTCCTCCGCGGGGAGATGACATTGGAGAATCAGGTCCAACATAAATAATAAATAAGGAAATGGGGAGAAACATTTTTTCCAATCGTCTACTGATTTTATCAAAGGGAGAGTGTAGACGTTTTAAAAGTTTAAAATTGATTTGACTCCCGAAAAACAACAAAACAGTTGGGAAATGCAGGTAAAACCACACATCGTCCCATGTGTGCTGTGAGGATTATTGCATTATTGCAAGGACAGACCAGACCAGGCTGTGTCCAAATAGAGATGAGATGCCACGCTTGATGCAGCCGAATATATCAGCAGATTTTTTACAACCAATGAGAAAACGGGTTAAAATATAATCGCTTCTTTCTATATGTATTAGAGGTGAAACATGCTTTGTAGAACGAATCTATCCGTTTTCTACCTGAACACATGCAGAATGTTTATGTGATCAACATTCCACAGCGCAACTTTAAAAAGTGACACCAAGAAAGAAGAAACAAAACAGAGCGGACTCCCAACTATCAGTACAACTCTGCTACTTGGGATCATCAGCGATATTTGCACATTAAATCACAATTATTTGAATATGAAAGGATTCTGGAGGATGATAATCAAATGTCACAGGTGTGAATACTGTTATCTTAAGGTCTTTTAAAGATTGAAACATGCAGTTAAATGCTTGTCAATTCAGAAGTGTAGTTAAAGAAAATATATATCCTTGGCCAAAACTGAACAGACCTAAAACCGAAGTGTCATTTTAAGTATAATTTCAGAACCTCGTCTTTAAAAAATAATTTTTTAGGGTGACCATATTTTGATGTTTAATGGACGCTTGACTTTTTCAGAGGACACAGTCCTGAAACACTTTCCTGAAACACTTTCAGCACTGGGCCTGGACTTTTAATTTGATCATTTTTAAGCCTACATTCTCTGTGCTTAGAAGGAATAGTTAAATAACAAACTACGTACAAAAACAATAACAGAAATAATTCTAAATTAGAACGGTTATCAGTACAAGTGATAATTTACTTTTTAATTTTACAAAAATGGAACAAATTAATCAAATAATATTCTGAGAAGTTTTTTCTATTCACTATAATAAAAATAAAAAGGAGAAGTCTCAATAAGATGATAAAACTCGGTGTTTGACAGCGTTGTTAAAGTTTCCGTGTCCATGTGAGCTTTTTGTCACACACAGAAACACATGTGCCAGATATATTAATGATGCTATCTGCTCGTTTGTTGCAGCTAGACGGTTTATCGTATGCGATTTATACAGCGAGGCGCGAGGGGAACTCATATCGACGTAACATGGATGAGTATCATTTTAAGTATGGTCCCTGCTAAACAAGGAAAACCCCTCAGAACCCGAAATGTTCACCGTAATTAACATGCTAAAGTCACACCCCTACTTTTAACATCTCTTTCAGCTCTGATTAATCCGTCATCTGAATATGGAGACAGAATGGACCACCCTCTGACCCACCACAACATGAACGCAGCCAAGAGGAGCTGCAGAGATCCACCGCTCAGGTGGGACAAGTGACAGGAAACACATTAGCTGTTCCCTCTAAAAGTCAGAGTTTGCATCAGTTGGGCGCAACCGCAAGCCAGTGTCTCGCTAATATCTGCTGGGATTCCTTTAAAAACCCTTTAAATCGATTGGAAAGTCCGCATGGTTGAATTGAAATTACTTTTCCAGTAAAGTGCCTCGAAATCAGATCTATCGTGAGTGGGCGCTATGTAACAAAACATCTGGAAGAAGGCTGAGACGCTCAGATTAGACCAACATTTAACTTTTTGGCACATCATCCTGAACACACCATCAAAATACAGTTAAGAATCTGTGGCAAGAATTGCAAACTGATGTCATATGCATCCAATCTGACTCAGTTTGAGCTATTTTGCATGAAACAAGCAGGGGAGGACACGCCCCTAAAGACTTGTATTAATATTGTTCCAACAAACAATCCCCCCCCTTTTTTTTACCTTGGTCTATTAAAAAGATTCCAGTAAAACACATGACAGTTTGTGGTTTTAACAGCAGGATATTGGTTATGAACTCTGTTCTACAGCGCCGCTTATCACTGAAGACATTGACGGACTGCAGATCATTCAGGACATTTATGAGTATTTCCGGCCTTCCTTCCCTCTCCAGCAGACACCTCCTGTAGTCCTGCATTTACAGTAAGCTGGTGTCTGATTTCCCCTCAATTAGATATACTCGTGACTGAAGCCTCCACACATTTCCCACGACTAAAAGGAGGTTCATTATCTCTTCCTGGCACCCCGCCCCTCAGCCTTGCAGGGCCTTCAGCTACATCATTCATTATACACGCAGTCACAGATGTCCACAATGCCGACTTGTTTATGTGGTCAGGATGGTGAGATGGGGCGAAACAGGCCGTGTTTTCTCCCGCATTAAGCCCCTCCAGCTCTGCGTTATACATCCTCAGTGTTTTCTGTAGTAAACCGAGACGTGTTGCAACAGAGGAAGACAGGATACAGAGCTGGAAGCACAGAATATACAGACGACCCAGGGGATATCAAGCCAGCCCAGGTTGGCTTCATTAAACCGTTTCGCCTGGTGTGTGTATGAGTGCAGTAAATTCAACAATCCCAGGAAGTGATACCATCTTTTCCCAGCTGACCACATGTTATTCCAGACTGGCCTGACAGTGGCCCTGGGCACAAGTGAACCTCCGTAATTGTCTCCATCATTTAAGCAACAACATGTGTTGGGGATCCGCGTGGTTGGTTTCCCAGAGGATGAAATCGAGACGAACGTTCACCAGTAGAGGAAATGTACCTTTTCTCCTGGCAAGCGATTACCAGAAGCTCCGTCACGGAGCTGGAAGATGACATCCTAAAGGAGCCCTGGATTGACAATGATCGCTCAGGTCATGAACAGGCGTGATGAGGTCGCAGAGAGATCCGTCGAAACCTAAAAACATACTCAGTGACTTTCCTTTTAGGAGACGTCTTGTTTTTCATCTACTGACCATCTGAAGGCTTTTCAGTGATCTTTTTCTGAGCGTTCCTACAACGTTAGCAGCAGTGTGTTGTCTAAAATGGCTGCAGGACTAAGAGCTCTTTTCACTGGAACTAAGTGGCAGAGCCCATACAATAATACTGCCTACACCAAACTTTATGCCTGAAACAATAGAGTCAGGCACCACTCATCTATTCTACCGTCAGACGGTGAGCATATCTTCGGATGGGTGACCCAGAGGATTATGACCGTACAGAAAAATCATGGTTCTGTACACTTTAACCAAGAAAATAAACACAAATGTTCATATGACCTTTTTTTGGTGTGATTGGCATAAAAAAGAGCTTCTTTTTTTTCTCCTGAATTCTTCCCTTTCGATTCCTTGAATGAATTAGATTTTATTATGCTCTATAAATTAAAACAGTTTTAAGTATTGAACAGACTACAGATTTGATTGAATTTCAAAACATAAAATAGCACAAGTAGGTATAGTCAGAGTAAAAAACAACAACAATACAAACGCTTGAAAACAGTTAGTATAAATGTTTAGAAATGCTTAAAGAATACTTTGCTCATATTTGATTATTTTAGTCTCGCAGCTGTACTTGAATGCAGCATGGGCACCTGATTCTGTCTATAAGATGAGGAGATGCTACTGTAGCTGCATGAGAAACCATTAATGTTCACATTTAGCAGAGTTTAGTGACAGCTGGGAGTCCTTTCTGGTTTGTTTTGGTGTCACTTTTTAAAGGTTCCCCTTGGAAACGTTGCACTGCACTCTGTGTTCTGCACACAGCTGGATTCGTTCGGCACCGAACCGACAGAGCCGTACCAAAAAATCTGAATCCAAATACATGTACTACTACACCCCTAGTGACCCCAATACTTTAGGCTAAATAATTTAATTTATAAGACTCCTGTACATCATTTTATGTTTGTGTGACACAAGCAACAAGTTGGTACATGCTTTACCCTTCATGTGTTAACTAGCTCTAAAAGAACCAGAGGTTTAGGGCATCAACATTTAGTGGTCTTCCTCATTACATGCTTACATGAATTACAGATGAGCCACGTCAACCAGCAGCGCGCATAGGGAATCAAACTGTACGCATGGGGCCTGTTAACCAGTCGCAGCACATATTCAGTTTGAACGTCTGTTAGTTATTAGAGAGCGAAAAACGAAAAGCAGACGTTTCCGCAAACAGCTGCTTTCGTTTGGCTCTGTAAAAAAACCTGTGTATCGGTTGAACTCTGCTGCAGCTGGAGATCAGACCTCGGCAGCATAAATATTTAAAAGGATTTCACATATTTGATAGATAATCGTCAGGATGCGATGGATCACACCGGCTCGGGACGTAAACCTCCTTGTCATGAGAGGCAGAACATAAGAAAACAATACTTCTCTGGTTCGACTTTGTTGAGAAGAGATGTTTCCCACTATGTTACACGGACAGCGTACCTGTGCCATATCATCCAAGCAGTTGAAGATATACTTGCGAGCCTCCTTGGACTTGATCCCCGTCTCCGCCTCATGGTCTTCCGGAGTCTGCAGGAGACGAGAAGCAGATGTTTGGTAGAAGTACTTTCAAAATTCTCCCTCTGGAAATACACTATTTACATTTGGCTTATTATAGTTATGTTGTTGTTGATGTGCAGCAGACCTCATCCTGCCCTCTGAGTAACCCCTGAGTGCGCACAAAAACTCAGCTAAAGGTGCACACCTCATGTGGCGTCAGACGATATATCACACTGACGCTGCAGCAATACGCAGAATTATGTGAGAACACAAACCTGATGGGCGTAAACATGCCAGAAGTGCGTTTCAACAGATATCTGCTCTGACCCGACGGCTGAGCTCTCCTGGCTTAACACAAAGTATCTTTAATTACAGACAGCGATGCAGCACAGCTGGCGCTTCGCTGGAAACACATGGCGAGGGCGAGTTGAAGCCGAGCCGTCACTTTTCAGAGAGGAAAGCACGGAAAAACGTCTCAAGGACGCCTCGACTTCACACAAAGCAGATGTGGGACAATCTTGACGAGTTACAGCGCTACATTGTCTCTGCTCGGCCAAACTCCAAACAGTGATGATGAGTTTAATATGAGGCGTTCATAAAGTTAGTTCCAGCCTGCTTGTTCTGCACTTTTGCATACATGGCAGCAAAAGGGGGGGGGGGGGGGGGGGGGGGGAGAGTAAAAGGTGCCGTTTTTAGATTTTATTTTTAACAGAAAGGTCACGAATATCTGCCTCACCGTAGAGCTTGTACCCTCTACTTTGATTTTTCTTCCAGGTTCGCCCTAAATTTGGCTGCATCTTTCCTTCCATGATGTCTGAGCAACTTCCCTGCCCCTGTTAAAGAAAAGGATCCCTGCAGCATCATGCCGCCACCACTGTACTTCACTGTGGGAACAGAGTAGTCAAGGTGATGAGCAGAGTTTAAGAAAATGACATTAACATTTTTGTTTTGTAACTAGGCAAGTTTCTTTGGAACAAATTATTTTATTAATATTTGTTTAATTCAAATGTTATATTAAAATTAAATACATTTAAATGAATAAAAATGTATACACTGTACCTTTTTATTTTAAAAAAATTTATTAGATTTAAGAAAATATGAATTAAATTGAAATAAAATTAAAAATTGCTTTTTAATTTTCATGGTTTGACTGTTGTGTTACAATTATTAAAATCTGATGCTTTAGTTAAACCTTTTACATTTTGTTTGAGCTTCAGATTGTCTAAGCTAATATTAACAACTACCTCTGATTGATTTTCAGGATCAAATTTAGTCAAATCTTGATTGAAACGCTGTTATTGTGGGTATTGTGCTTAACAGAAAGGGGGCGCCCCTGAGTCAAAATCTGCTTAATGCCCTGTAAGACTTAACCTGCTTTTGCATGTTATTTCTTCACTAAAAAGCAGCAGTTTGTATTTTAGTACCCCGTAGTTTTTCAAGTTCTCCCACTTAAAAATTAAATTTAAATTGCAGGTGCATTCCTGCTGGTAAGGACAGCATAAAAATATCTTGAAATTACACTTTATGATTTTTAAAGAATTTATTTTCTATCTTATTGCTCCACATTCGTGTTTGAACACCTAAAAACAGGGTCAACGTTCGGTCCAGAATAATAGTTCCTGACCAGATTTCCACACACTACAACTGGGATTTCGGCTCACTCCTCCACACAGATCTTCTCTAGATCTGTCAGGTTTCGGAGCCGTCACTGAGAAACACAGAGTTTCAGCTCCCTCCACAGATCTACTGTAGGTGTGGAGAACCTTGATTTCCTTCTTATGCAGCCACTCTTTGGTTCTCCTGGCTGTGTGTTTTGGGTCATTGTCATGTTGGAGGACCCAACCACTGCCCATCTTCATTGCTCTGACTGCTCTAAATCTCACAGTACATTGTCCCATTCATCCTCTCCTTAATACAGTGCGGTTGTCCTGTCCTCTTCGCAGAAAAGCAGCCCCAAGGCATGGCACAGTAACAGGTCTTTGAGAGCCAAATGATCAAAATGCTTATGTGCAGCAATAAAATACAAATAAATCACTTAAAAATAATTAAATTTGATTTCCTTTAGCTCACTGTGGAAATGCACCTACAATGTGAATTTCAGACTTATAGATGGGGGAACCTGCAAACTTGTTGGGTCTTCATGTACTTATGTTCCTCACTGTATATACTATACATAATACTCATGATTATCACCAGTGGCATGTGACTAACAACAACATATTATAGAAACCGCAGTATTTGCTGTAGGGAAGGATCGGTAATACAATCTCTATGTGGCACAGAGAAGTTGAGTCAGATGAGTCACACATTCCTTATTGAGTGGTCTAAATGAAGCACAGTGAGTAGAAAACCATCACGGCTCCCACACCGATTTACTATTAAAAAGGTTAATAGGGGTTTGAAATTGTTTGCGATTCAAAAGTGTTTGACATCAGTTGTTTTTTTGAATAATTAAAATCCCAAAGACATAAAAGTCCAACGTGCCACACTGACTTTTTTTAGGCGACGGACCGGCGGAAACATGACGGCCGCAGCAGCACAAAATTTAAAGACTAAACAATTATTTAGAGCTTTAGTTGTGAAAGCAGCGTCTTTGTTTTTGCTGCTACTTTTTATTTTTATTACCATTATTTGTTTTTTATTACGTTTCAAAATATAATTTTAGATTCATATGTTTTTGTTGTCCTGTATGACTTAAAATGTGAACTTTTATTGTTACAGATTAGTTTTCTAATAGAGCGGATCACTAATTATCTCAATTAATAATTTCCAGATATTTTAAAGTCTTTTCTGTAAGGACTGACTTGTAAAAGCGTTTCAGAAGGTTATTTAATGATTTTTTTTTAACCATATAGAGCTGGAACATTTTATATGTGTTCAAATGAAAATTGTTCTTTATTTAAAGAAAGTAAGATTGAAGTGAGGCTGCACGGTAACGCACTGTTGCCTTACAGCAAGATGGTTGTGGCACCCAAAATGACAAATCCTTAAAATGTATGACTTCATGTATTTTTTTTTTTTGAGTGAGTAGATTTATTTATTTGACTGATGTACCTTTATTCTCCAGAGAGGATAAGTGGAGTCTGGATCTCTGTTAAAGAACCTGGTGGTCTTGGTCCCTGCACTCAACAGATACTCCGCTGGAAGACCCTGCGTCTGTGAGATGTACCGAATCTGCAAGACAGATATGCAAAAGCAAACAAAAAAAAAAAAACACCTGAGATGAAGCAAATGCTTTAGCTTTTAGCAGGAAATGAAGGTGGAGCTTAAGACTGTCCCATTTTCATGTAATAAAAAAAGGTAAAATCTTTAAAAATCATTGTTTTGATGTTTAAAGAACATTTTGTATATCATAGTAGAAGAAGAAGAACACAATCCACATGCTTCTCAGATTTAAAGCATAACAGGTTTAAGGTTTCTCCCATCTGATGGAAGGAAAGAGCACCAAGCACAGGGGGAAAAATCAGCGAGAATCATCAAAGGTTATCTAAAGAATTTCATAAAGAGCTAACAGCAGCTCATAAACAAAGCTTTTACTGTTTCAATCAATGAATATCATCATCACCATCATCATGTGTTACCTGATCGTACTCGGAGGCTCCAGGGTAGAGAGGCCATCCCAAGAACAGCTCAGCTATTACACAACCCAGCGACCACATGTCTATGGCCTCACAGAACGGCAGGCCGAGGATGATCTCTGGAGCCCTGAGGAAACAAAAAACACACATATGGGTAAGAGATCTGATGGCTTTACAGTCGAAACTCTGTGTGTAAGTGTATATTTGTAAACTGACTGCCGTATGAAACACACTTAAAGCACCTTCGGCTTTATGAGTTTTGGTGGAGGAGCGATTTCGAAGTCAACAGAGGAAAAAGGTCTGTGAATTTTGGAAGCAGAGAAAGCGCTAATTTTCAACAAGCAAAGTTGCTTTAGGTTTTGTGTGAAAACATGTAGCGGACTACAACTGCCCATCTCAAAAAAATGTACATAACCAAACCGAATAAGAACCGAGAATAAGAGATATGGCTGTGAGTTTAGTGAGCTTCACATCCAACTTTAGCGAGCAAGCAGATAGACTAAACCAGTTAGCTCATACTAGCTAGCTCATCTGTATTTTTTAAGGTTTCTTAAAACAAAGTAGCAGATAATTGTGAGGTTGGAGGTCAAATATACAACTTCCTTCCTTCCAGTTTTAGTGATTCTTTGTGTGTGAACTCATCTAAATATTAATCCAGCTGTTCGGAGAAGGCATCAGAGGTTTATTAGAAAAAAAAACATCAATAGCAGCATGAGGGCAAGGAAAAAGCTAAATCTGGCCATGGTGGCATCATGCTGTGGGCATGCTTTTCATAAAAGGAGGCAGGGAGCCTAACTATAGAGTAATAGTGACGGAATACTAGTTAATAATAATCACGGCTAATGAGACATGCCACATGCATGGTTTAGATCAAAGCATATTCATAAAAGTTTGGGATGAATTAAGTATTGATACAAATGCACACTACACTTTGCAGATTTTTTTTGTTTATATATAGTGTGATATTTTGTTTAATTCTGCAAAAAAATATATAAGTATAATGTTTTTCTTTGCATTTAATTTTCGATGAATCAGATTTAACTTCACAAATCATCAGTATGCTAAACTGCAGTCGCAGCAGTATGAATAATTGTCTAGTTTCTTTGTTTAAAGCTAAGCATTTTTGATTTTTTAACATCTTGACAAAAGATGTATTGTCTCATAAGTTTAAGCAGCAGCGAAGTCCCAAACCCTTCTTTATTTTTGGGTTCAACTCCCTTTTTGTGCTGTCAGAAAGACGAAGACGCTCACATCTTCAATGATGGCCAAAAAAACGACCGGCAGCTCCGTGATTCCTCGCGCAATAAAGTACTTTTAAAAGAGATTTTCAGCCTGTCATCGCCATAGGAGGGACACTCTTAGTCCAACATTTTTCTCCTCTAGGTAGGATGTAGTCAGTCGGCCCCAAAGAAATCTAATCTTGGCTGAATCCGCAGAGATCCCTGTCCATTCATCTGTAATATATATTAACAGCATGACACGGGGTTCAAAGGAGCTCAAGGCGGATCTTGGAAAGTTTCAAATTCGCAGTCCTGATTGCCGTGACCATGGTAACTAACCCCCCCACCTCCTTAGGACACGGCAGTCTGTGGCAGAGTTTTGGTCATGGAAAACAGTGTGTTACGGTGTGTGTGTGTGTGTGTGTGTGTGTAAGGGGGGAGGTGACGTTACAGAGATGTGAAAGAGTTGGAGGTAAATGAATATAAACACTGGCCCCCTTTTTCTCCACCCAGCAGTGATGGTGAACTAAAGACAGGCCACATTTTATTGTCCCCTCAGATATGGCTGGAACATGGAGGCTGAAGGCATCACTTTAACAGATGATTACAAACCCTGAAAGACCGAATGGTGCAGAATACAAAGTTCCGACCAGGCAGAGGCACCAATAAGAGGATTGGAGGGAAACGCTTTACAAACCCAAGAGTTCCTGACACAGAAGGTGGTTATTGGGGTCTAAAGGGCAGCAATGGAACAGACACCAAAGACAACACTCCAGCAACAGTATCTCAGGGGGCCATTGCACACCAATACAAAGTAAACATCACACACAATGAGCTGGAACATCAGTCAAAAGGCTCCCAGAGAAGCAGAAAGTGGAACTGCCAGGAGGCGATAACGCAAGGAGGAGCAAAGTCTGTAGAGGGCAGGAAGAGAACGAGACGGAGAAAAAGAAAAGAGACTCACTGAGAATGTGGGGACAGCTGCTCATACGTGCAGATTTAAGATATAAACCGCTAGAAGGAATCAAGCTCGCACTTTTCCTAATTTCAGGAAAAGATTTGATGCAAACCCGGACAATGAATGTCCAGTATCTGTGCAGTTATCTTAATAAATGCATCAACACCAGCGTACTGTTGTTTAAAGGCTGCGTGATGCGTTGAAGGGCATTATCTGGAAACACTCCACTGATTTTGCATAACAGCAGGCTCCCATCCTTTTGTGCAACGTTGTAGTACCTCAGCTTTTAAATGCATGGTTGTTAAATTATGATATCCAAGCGAATACTATATCCGATTCAGGGGAGTCAGGGAGCGCAACTGCCCACAAAAAGCTAAAAACCAGAAATATGCCACACCTTCTCTAAAAATACTTATTTTAATGCTATTTTTATTAATTCTAACACCAATACCTTAATATGCATTAATACACGTAGAGGAAATGGTGTTACAGCCAAAAGGAAATGAATGCCACTCCTGGCGAGGCTGCTTAAAAAATGCTAGCCAAAAGCGGCAAGGTATTTCAGCTTATCTAGCTCCATTTTCTTTAAAATATTTCAGATATACTCTACAAATAAAATAATAAATAGAAGAATAGTTTGTAGTAATGATCCACAGAAACATCCATGAATAACTAAATCCAACGACACTGAACCACAAAAATGTGTAGTATCTGATTTTAAACAGTTAGTATTACCTTATTTATTAGATTGTAAAAGTAATATTTGAAGGCAAAGTGTGGATATTTCACCCACCAGAAACAATCCAGTTTTAAGACAACTATATTCTGGAATGGTCTGGTGTGTCTGTTTAACTTCTTACCAGTTTATCAGATTTCTTTCATTATAGCAGTCGTTTAATAATAATAATAATAATAATAATAATAATAATAGTAATAATATTAATAATAATATTATCAGGGTTTAGCTGGGAGCATTTTAGAAAGGGCTTTGGCCATTTAGCTCCTTTGCAATTTTGGTAATTTCCTACAGCTGACTGCTGCAATTTCAGGCATAAAATGAAGCCGTCTGCCACAGGACTTTTTCTATCAAGCAGTTTTTGTGTGTTCAGATGGACCATTATATATTTCATTGAGGGCAATTTGCAAATTTTTGTTCTTTTGTTAACCACTCCTTATGAAAACACTAGAATTATGGGAAAAATAGTATTACATCAATATTTTTTCACACTACATAACAGATAATTATGTTTTGACAATGTTTTAAATTTCCTGGTACAATTTGAAGATATCAGAAAGTTCTTTTTGATTGATTGAAACAGCAAAACATGTCCTCAGACATTAAAAAAAACTGTTTCAGAAAAATCAAAAGGCTTGGGCGATACGGATTTAAAATAAAATCTCTGAGTTTTGTTACCATGATAAATTTTTTTTCTCCCTTTCAAAGCTTAATTAGAAATTACAAATGACAGAAATTGTTTTTAAAAACTTGTTCTTATTAAATTATCTTTTCTTGGACTTGATCGGAATTCATAGTTCGAATAAAAAAACCGCTGTAAAACGAGACGGTAAACCTTGGGCCGGGTGAAATCACTTTCATCTATGAAAACTCAAGAGGTGCACTGGAGTTTTTCCCCCCTGATTTTCTTGATGTTCCAAAGATCAATATTCATAAAATAAAAAATAAAAAAATTGATAAATCGATACAATCGCTAAGTTACTCAGCCCTACTAAAACCTATTCTGAAGCAGGAGCACAACTAATTATGCGCTGCGGACAAAAATGATTTCATATTTTCAAAACATTTCACTAAAATTGGGATACATTTAAGAACAGTTATGAATTAGCATATAAACCATGATAATAAATGTATGGGTTTTTTTTTATCTGTACAAAAATGGCATTAGAAACACAACAACACAGAGAGATTTGAGGGTGAGCCTCTGTTTCAACAGCAGACAACAAACTGATGCTGGTAGAAAGGTATCGGGCCGATACTCGTGTCGGTATCACTTAGTCAACCGATACTTAAAAGGTGGAAACTCAGCAATAATTTCACTTAGAAGTGGGCCATATACAAAGGAACGATATAAATTTAGCCAAAGGTAGAGATTTTGACTATTGTGCCATAGCAAGGTTATGCATTTTGATGATGTCATCAAGTTGTGCCCACTTACTTTGTACCAGGTGGGCAAGAATACTGATGTTCAGTGTTTGTCTTCACAATAGATATAACAAGCTTAAAGTTAGTTGTTATTCATTAAACAGAACTTTAGGCATTTTTAATTCATATAATGAAGGTTTCTTTTTCTCTGATATTAAATGTATAAATACGTAGAAAGGCAGACAATTTTTAATTTTACTTTTATAACAACAAGCTTTTGTTTTGTTTTAAATATCTTCAACTTTATTTGTGCTGTGAGAATTTTTGTGTTGCAATATTTTGGAAAAAGAATGGAAATTTTTTTTTGATGCATTTTGCTCAAGAAATGTTCTTTCCTGCGCATAAAATTCTAAAACTTTCTGAAGTTGTTCTGCTACGATGTGCAGCATTGTGTGTACATTTTGACATATCTGAAGAAAAAAGAAGAATATACCGCAATTCACATCGTTACTGCACATGCTTTAGATTATATCGCAATATAGATTTGAGACTACATCGCCCAGTCCCAATTACACAGAAAATTATTATTTTTCACTTTAAATTTTTGTTTGGTAGTCATTTTTATTGATATTTTATTTTGTATTTATCATCATTTGTTGTAACAAGCAGAGAAGAAAATAAAACTTTCTTCCAATGAATTGCATTTTTGTTTCAAATTCAAGTCTAGTTATCGTATCTGTTTTTGTTAAATAGCATCGTTGCATCCCTACTAACAAATCTTGAAACCAATATGGCGACCCAGCTGGTTGTTCTTGCATATTTTACACAGAATGCATGTGCTGGTATAGTCCCTGATTTGTGAGAGAAGTTTATTTTTTATTTTCCAAAAATACAACTTTTAGCTGATTTCATCAACATTTATCTACACAAATGCTTCAGTAAAGAATAAAAGCGCCATGAAAACCTCTTCTACGAGTCAATCAGATTCCTTTGATAAAAACCTGCAGCCGAGAGGAACCACAATGCAACAGTCTTTTATCTAACGGCTTTTAAAATAGCTGAACTCCACAAAATCCCTCAACATTAAATGAAAGTGATCTTTCCATTTCTCGCTACTCTTTTTAAACTGAATCTCTACATGGTTGTATTCCTGCTTGTGGTGACTTTTATTTAGTCTTGGATTATTTGCAGCCTGCAGCTTCTCTGGTTCTACACCAGCGGCGTGTTTAAAGGTGGTATTGTTGCATGTTGTTCTCTTATAGAAAACATCTCCAGATCAGCGAAACAGAAACAGAGAGGAAGGAAGGGAGAGGGAGTAACCTCGTTGTGCATGATATGAAACCACAAATGCAAAGTTGCCCCTACCAATGCACCTTGCTTGCAAAACACCTTGAAGTCGCTGCTAATGCAGGCCTACCACCGGCATGGATAAGCAATGAAGTGATGAGTGCACACATCTGCTGAGCGTACTACTACTTCTCTGTTCTCCTTTTGCTCTCTGAAAGAAACCACACCATATATAAAGATGTATGCTCATTTCAGCAGAAGTGATTAAGTGTTCAATTTTATTGTTAATAGATTCTTTGCAGAAAGAGATTGGCTTCAGGAATTAACTAAACATTTTGTTTTGGAGATGCAATTTGGAAATATCAAATCAAAAATTTAGTAGGGCACTTTTCATGTAGTGCTGTGAAACGCTTTAGTGTCTTGGTGGGATAATGAGCTGTGGTGCTTCACTTTATCAAGCATTGCCAAAAATAAATCAAACCTTTTTCTTTTTAAGTCTGTGCAACGACAGTGTGGTTCACAATACCATCATGCTGCCAGGTAGATACAGACAAGCTAAATCTGATGTAAAACTAATAAGAACCAACAGATTAAGACAGAAAAATCGATTTTTCGCGTTCTTGGAAAAGAGGAGTTCATTTGGAGGATACCCAGCACAAACGGGCAAGCCGTCGCAGCTGACTGTGTGTTTGCAATTAGATCGATTACTCAAGACGCTCTTGACAATTTTGGGAGCCGACAACAGTTGAAGAAACCTTTAGAAAAGTCAAGGTTTTTTTGCCTTGGAAGAAAGTAAAATCAGAGGCACGGATCTTCAGATCTCAAAGCAACAGGGGGAAACCTGATCTGGTATCAAACATGTTTGAGAACAGAAACATCACTGAAGTCCAGCATTGTTCATGTACAGCAGGGTAATGTATTAAACTGACAAACAACCAGTTAACATAACAATAGCCTGCTAGGCTTTATCTGCTCGATATTAATGGTATGACCACTGTCTAACCAGGAATGTCTACAAACGTACATTCTTTCAGTTTGGGAAACGGAATAAAATAAACTCTGTTTCTTATCCTCTCCAAATACCGTGTATAACTTTTGGCTCATTTTTGGTATTTCTGGTTTAAGTATATTTGGGTCGCAATGTTTCTCAATGTTTCTCCATGGAGCAACAGGGCGACAATTTCCAGGTGTTTTTTTGGGGGGGAAACTAGTATTTGAATGCTTTTGGTTTGTTTGCGTTTAGGGGGCGGAGCAGAGCGCCAGGTCAATTGTGATAGCTTTTTACATTTTAACTAAAAATTAAACATAATTAAACTTTCCCCGTCAGTCAGTCCTGCAGTGGATGGGGACTTTATTGTATCTGTCTGATGTAGGGAAGTGGCTGGTTACAAGAATCACATCATTTTCAGCTTCATCAACCCTGACCTCTGACAAAAATCCCTTCTTTTTCCAATCAGTCAACACCCCATATATATATATCATCTCTAATAGGCTGCTGTTATAACACAACTCCAGGGCAGACACTGCCAGAGAAAGAGATGTAAACCTAAATATTTTCAACCGGTGAGGTAAGACGCAATTTAAGAGGAAAGGTATTTTCCACTAGAATTATAGAACAAAACATGTTGAACCTAACAGCGAGCTGTTGGAAGGCCTTTGAAGATCTTTGAGTTAATATAAGGCAATACTTTCTAAGTGGAACGCATATAGACGCCTTCTACGACCACTAGCTAAACACGCTAACTGCTATTATGGGATGCCTAAAGGGGTAAGTACTGGTTTTTTGCAAACATTTGTTTACTCAGACAATTTTGGTGGGACTTGAAGTCCTTCGGGTGATGTTCAGAACGATTTTCGATCAGCGTATATCCATATGATGGGAGGTAATGGGGCATGTAAAGTGCAGCCTCTAAATAAGTCATTATCTGCCTCACAACTCCTTCATTTCACCAATGTTTCGTCTTGAATCACTAGCGCTATTCCCAAGGGATACACCGATACCACCTAATGTACATGTATCGGTTAAAGTTAACCAATACCATGAACCGATACTCAAAATGTGGTAAATCTGCAATAAATTCACAAAAAAGTGTTCATTTTTTACTTTAAATTTTAGTTTTATGGGGATTATATTTTACATCAGTAAATTTGTCTTAATTATGTTTAGTTGGTAAAGTCTGGTGCCTTTAGTGTCTTCAAGAAAGGTATAAGGTAGAAGTTGATTAAAGTTGATTAATTCAGCAATAGTATCAGATCGGTATCGGGTATCGACAGATACACAAAGCCCAGGCATCGGCATCGGTGCACCCCAACTATTCACCTGTTGTAGTCCTGCTCAGACTACAACTGGGATGCTGGACAACAGTGACGTCATAAAAATTGGTGTTTGTTGTAAGCTGGAATCGGTTGGAATAAAATCCTGTAAAACACAGTGAAAGACAACAACGCAGCACCTCTGAGATTCTCCAAACACACATGGGAATAGCGCTAGTGATTGATAACAGAGTATTGGTGAAATGAAGGATTTTGTGGAAGATATCGCCTTATTTAGAGGTGGCACTTTGGATTTCCCCGACAACTCCCATTATACGGATGTACGCTGATCGTGAATGTATCAATCAAATCAAAAATCAAAAAACATAATGGATGCTATAAATAAGGTCCAGGCTGCAAACCCCACCCCCCCCAAAAAAACATAAAAGTTGTACTTTTCCCTTTAAGCTAATTAAAAATGTTAACTCAATGATGGTTTTGTGTCAAAGGTCTAAATCCTGTTTTCCGTTGCTCTTAATGGTGCTGATGGTAGGAAGGCTTGATCTTCATCTTTGTTCTTATATCTTTAAAAGGACAAAAGTTACATATTTTGTGTCACTCTGTTGGTGCTTGTTAAAGGCTACAGTTTTCGGGAACCACATCTCACACAACACAGAGAGCATGTAAACTAAGGCTGGCCAAAACCTTTCAATGGTCCTGAATGGGAACCCAAGAGCATGATAGGGCTCAGTGTTCGGGGCTACTGCCTCTGACAGCACCGGCTTCTCCACAGAAAGGACGGAGAGAGGGTAGGGGGGAGTGGGGGGGAGGGAGGGAGCGAGGCAGCATTTTGACATCCTCCCAGCTGGCCGGGTCATTGATGAGCCTTGATCCCTTCGGGAGACGGAGATGGCACGACTCATGAATGAGGCCTTTCTTCTGCCACCGCGCTGCCTCGGCCCTGTCTCCCCAACCCCTCCACCAGCCGAGACGGCCCGCTCGCTGCTCCGTCCCTCATCGGCTGGACCTCTGCTTGCATCTAGGCTGCTGAGGCCAGGCTAGAGCCCCCCTCCCCGGTGCCTGTCCGCCCTCTGCTGAACTTTGCTCGACCGGGCCCGACAGCCAACACACAAACACACACATCTAAAGCCACTCACACGGACACATGCACACGAACTGACATCACAGACTGTGTGCATGTCAGGATGTATCCATCAGGCTGACCTTCCCCTCGCCTGGCTCCAGAAGGGAGACGGATGGATCCCTGGAACCCAGCAACGTTTAAATAAACACACATGCACAACGCTGTTATTCCGGTCTCTTGATATTGGGTCGATCGTTCTCTCTTCCATATTTAAAACCTCCATCAAGGGCTGTTATACAAACATGATTTATTCAATAGGCTTGTGGGAGTTGGGGGTAAAAGAAAGAAAAGAAAACAATAAAAATGGAGGCCCTTCAGGGTAAATAAGCTTAGAGTTCGTTTATGACAAACAGCAAAAATGGTTCAGAAACGAGCCGGAGAATAGAACTTTCCATTAATGATTCTGCCTCCCTTACCTCTCCCTCCTGTAGGTGCTTTGAATGGCTCCCTCCCATTACCTTGGGTTTTCATCTCCATATTCATGCCCCAAAATGTTCCTCCACCTACTACTACATATATTGCACGGTGGTGGCTGACTGTGAAATCAATGTGCAGAGTTGCATCCCCCCCTGCTGTGCACCTGTGGCTCGTCACAACTCGGTTCGACCCAACACATGCAGCCGGGAACCGCCGAATCGCTTCGGGAACGGTTATACGGCTTTTGAGCCATGCATACGATGATGGGATCGTTTATAATGAATGCAGCAGCAGTGGAGCGCAGGCTGCATTTAGATACAAAGCCCGTATTCCAGGTGGCTGAGAGGTGCAAAGAGGAGAGGTGCATGCGGACACGGACAACGTATTTACATAGTCCTTGAGAAATTTCTCGCTCCCCGAGCAGAAGCGACATTCCTGGCACTCAAGGTCTCGCTTTCTCTCTGAGTCTTCGCTGTCAGAAGAAGGTGACAGAGAAAAAAACGCTGACAAGGCTGCCACTGTTTCGCCTGTTAAAGTATTAGCATTCCACTTGGGTCTGGCGATACGTTACAACACGGAACTGGGAAGAGAAGGAGGATTTTTTTTTTTTTTCTGATCAGAAAAGAAACAAAAGAGAACGTGGAGATCAACTTCAAAAGATATACAGACCCAAAATCAAGTGGCTGGTGGGATAATTCGGGAAACTAATAATTACATCTATGGAAACATTTGAGCACCTGAAACTCTACGGCGATTCAAACACATCAGAGCATGCAGGGGCGACTTTCGTACGCTGATTCGACACAAGCAGGAGCCCCGTTCACTGGGGAGGGGGGTGGGAGCAAATCGCAACAGAGAGCTAACAAAGATAGCATTTGCACACTCAAAGGTCTTTTCTGTCTGCCTCGGCGTTTCACATTTTACACCTCCCTCCTTCTTCGAGGCCTTTTTAGATAATGAAATATTCAGCGGGCAAAAAGCCTCCCCTGTCACCCAGGCACACGAGGAGCCGCGTTGTCGCCTCGTCGCCGTTGCACAAAGAGTGATTTTATTTTTAACACTGCTCACAGCAGCGTTAGAAAACATTAAATTTTGGTATTAACTTATAGAGAGTATCAACCGACACTCTCAGAGCATTTGCTTTTATTGAGTTTTTCCACCTTGGAGAGGCAATTCTTTTCTTCTTCTATGACTGCAGCTACAGCGAAGCCCATTTGTTCGCTTAGACATCTATATATTGTTCCACCACTGCCTGTTGGTAATTGCCTCTTTCCCGTGGTTATTATTCTCCAGCATGCAGCTGATCCTATCAGTAATACATCTCATTTCCCCCCCCCTTCAACCTGCTGACGGCTCCTGGCACAGCGGTGCCTCGACAGTATACCCCCCTCCACTCCTGATTTCTTGGTATGGAGGGGGTCAAAGGGACAAAGCTCCTTCTACCAGGTAGAGGGATGAAAAGAAATGACAGAAGACGAGGGACAGCGGGACGGAGACGGCGAGGTGGGGACGGGTTACAACAATAGAAAATAGATGCCTTCTTCATTAACGGACACCACTGACACACATGAACACACGATGTGTCCTTCTGCCTCTCTTGTCAAAATGAAGAGTGCCGAGAAGGATTTGCTGTTAGTGAATGATGGATATTTGTCATAAAGTAATGCTGTCACATCAGACAGCCAACGGGGAAAATTTACGGGACGCCAAAAGGGAGAATCATTCCTTCCTAACCCTATTAGGACAGAGGACAGTCAGGCATTATAAGCCCAACCTAGAAGCCACTGGACGAGGATCTCAACCTGCAGGATTCATGAGTCGCTCACCTCTGACAAACTTAGGACTCTAAAAATCGGAGTCTCCAAATAACAATTGCATGCTTGATGGATGGCTGTTTTTTAATCTGTAAGAACTGTGTTATATAAGAGCGGTGTAATATTTTTCTGTTTTTATGCTCCCCTTATCAGGAACAAACTTCCTGATGACTGTAAAGCTGCTGAAACACGGAGTTGCTTTAAATCAAAACCTAAAACTAATCTTTTTAGAGCCGCCTTTGAGTAATCAACTATCACACTTAATTGTTGTTGTGTTTTACTTTATTTAATGTTGTATTTTATGTGTGTTTTTCATTATGGATGTACCGACACCAATACTGGTGTCAGGTATCATGGCGGTATCAAACGGTTCTTATACTCGTTAAAGTTTACAGATATCATGAACCGATACGTAAAATGTGCAAACTCTGCAATAATTTCACAGAAAATTATTCTTTTTTCACTTGAAATTATTATATGTATATATATATATCTATATATATAGATATATATTTTTCTCTTTTCGTCTTCCAGTTCATTTAATTTTTTTGGTGTGGTAGAAGTCTCAATATTGATACTCGGTATCGTATCGATTTGGAAAAGTGGTACCGCTGCACCCCAATTTTCATGCTTTCATGCTTTACGACCGAATAATCTAAAGCATCTTGAATTACCTTGTTGAAAGTGTGCTACATAAATAAAATTGCCTCTCGATTGCGCCAACAACATAACGTTAGCAACATCCTCTTTGCCCCTTAATGCTCTCTGGTTGCTATGGTAACGTGCAGACAGGCCTATACAATAAGAATTAACCTTAAAAAGAAATATATTGCATGAAAAATAAAACTCATCACAATGCTGAATCAGTAGAAACCGTTTCTCCGAAACAATCAGTCAGTCAGTCTGGAGCTGTTTAAAGGTTTTGTTGCCTCATTAGAAAGCCAGTTGCCATATAGAGATATGCAGAGCGGGTGTTTAGTGTTTGGAAATCACCCGTTTCCATGAATCCATATTTTAGGTAGGACTCCTTGTATTGTCTGGACCAGTAAACTGACTTATATATCCATTTTCAACACTAAAAGCCACATTCACTCATTCACACTCACAGAAATGCATACATTTATCCACTGATATGCAGATTGATAGGCAACTTGGAGTTAAGCGCTTTGGCCAAAGGCACATCTGCATGTGACAGAAGGCAGCTGGAATTGAACCTACAACCCTCTAAATCGCCCCTGCAGCTTTCTTTTTCTTGGAAGTCGTACGCTCCTCTTTTTGTCTCCTCCCTGAACCTTTTTATTTTCACAATGATAATTTTTCAGAGACCTCTGATTCTTTTTTCATCCTGCTAGCTCGTGGGTTTGTTTTTAGCAGTGACGGATCACGTGACCGAAGCAAGTGATCCCACATGTATCAAGCCTGAGTTATAGCTGGATGCAACGGAGAGAAACCGGTGATTTTTCAAAATGAAACGTCGTTTAGACTCGGATAATGAATACAACCGAAATGCTGTAAGTTATTTACTCTTTCTATGCAGCCCGATAGCAAATGATTCACGGACCTTTTTCCGGCATCTTGATGGATGAGTTTGATGGTTGCCAGGAGAATGGTGCTTGCCTGATTGGTAACTCTTTATGGAGGGGGTATTATGATGTGGGGGCTGTTTTTTTAAGGGACTGGGAGTAAAAACAATCAAGTGAAAGGAACCGAAGGAAATTAAGATATTTTGAGGAGTTCTCAATTATGTGCGGACAGTATGGGGATGGTCCTTTCATGTTCCAAAATGACTCCAAACCAGGCCTGGGCGGTATAGCGAAAATTTACCGATACCGAAATGTATGACCGGCGTAATTTTGCCCGTGCCGGTAAATTCGGTATCTAAAAAATGAAAAGAGTCTTTTACTTTAGCGGTGCTCATGCCCCTTTGAGAAATTACTGTTGCCTCGAGTCATGTGACTACGCACAGTCATATGACACATAGAGGCAATAATACCCTACTGAGGGTAAAGCGCTGCTAACGCAGCTACTGTGTGGCTATATCTATCCCACCTGTGCTCCGATGTAAAATATTTTCTGTCTAAAATAAACGCCTGCACACTAAAATCACCCATTTCACTCAGCCCCCGTCACTTCCTCGCCTCATCTTGTCTGTGTGATCACTTCTGAGTTTAAAAACGGACTCTAAGAAACACAGAAAGGAGTGGGAATCAAACACTGAAATAAAAGGCTGTTTGAAGCAGTTCAATAGAAATAATCCAGCATGTTTTTTATTGTTTTTCAAATTTTTAAGAACATTATCTAAATTTGGCCACTACCTGACATTGGCTACAGAAAAGTCCATAATGACAAAGATTGGAATGGAGAAGTGGAGACACAAAACCCTGAACTAACTGATACCTCTGGTAACAATCATTTAAACATTCAGTTAAAAACACACTCCTAAACCTTAAGGACAATAAGAACTGAAGCTCTTATAGCTGCTAGACCGGCTCCATATCAAAGCCAATGTATCAACATTAAGGTGCCATAAAAGTCTAGGTGTGCATTTTAAAAGTTAGGCTAGTACGGTGTATCACTGCTGAGTTACTGAGCAAGTCAGACAGAAGCAGATTAAGCTGATCAAGGGCACTCAGTCAGGCGAAGCTTAAACCCAAACAGATCACCACAGCAAACCTGAGAGTACGAGACAATCAATAAGCAAACTTACTGTGCGCAGTTGCTCAGCTCCATTTGATTCTGGTGTGCAATCAGGAGAGAGCGGGTTTACAAGAAGTGTGAAATATGTTGTTTTCATATCACAGTTTGCTGGTAAAACAGAATTTGTTTCGATTTAGTCATACGGCAGCAAGAAACATCATCTCAAGGCTCTTTATAAAAGATGAATCACTGTGGTTAGATACTAACACATCCTGATGTGTTTTCTTGACTGTTTTATCTTTCCCATGAATCTGGTACTTTGTTATTATTTACTTTATTATTTACCACTGCAATTCACCCCCCCCGGAGCTGCTTTAGCTGGACGCAGCTCAGAGCTAGATAGAGCCTGAGCGACGGAGAAGGAAGCAGTGGTTTGGTCAAAGTGGTGGACTGCTGGAGCCGCCCATACTGGATATGTGATAAAACAACAGACGACAAACATCCATTTAAAATGTGGCGCTGGAGAACATATAGCTAGGAGCCAGCAGGAAGCCATTATACCAGCATAATGACATGTGTCTCCCTGCAGCACACAAACCTACAACCAGGCTGAAACAATACTCAGATTCAATCAGAAAGGCTGCTGGAGCCCAAAAGAAAAGTAGACACGGGAAGACATTTGCAAGGATAAATATTTCCTCCTCCACCTCATCTCCAGCGGGATGTGCAGACTTACGGTACGTGTTATCTCCCTACCTTCACCCATCCCCCCCTATAGACCAGTTGGTGTACCATCTTCCTTCCTCCCACCAGGTCAGGCAGCATTACCATCTCCTGCCTAATCAAATTCTGCTGTGTGCGACAGGAATTCTCCGCGCCCAAGGCATCCTGGCCTCACGACAAGCTAACGGGCTGCAGAGCGCTCCAACTAAACCTCACATTGGTACTTTGAAATGGAGCAGCTCCACCTCTCCTCGTCCTGGAAACTTAGAAACGAGCTCCTGGAGGGTAGGATACCCGGTGGCTGGGTCTTTCCATCTGCCTGCTTCCCTGCTTGCCTCGGTTGCAGTCATTCACAATACTGCTCCCTCGGATTGCAGCAGGCTGCTGGTTAATTGGAGCGTAGACGGGACTGAGTGACAGGATCTGATCAAGGCTGTTAATGTCACAGTGAGTGACCTCTTTGTGGTTTAAGACAACCATGCAAGAAAAACCAAAAACATTTCTGAAGAGGAAGTGAGGTTTCTCATTCCTTGCTTTCCGCCTGACGTGTCGGTGGCAGCTTAACATCTTCCAAGAGCATTTCAGACAAATGTGTCCCACGCAGCTCATGAAATCACAGCAGAATTGCAATTGTATAACTCAAAGGGTAGTATTCAGGAAAAAAATGTAATTACATTTTAATAAGTGTTATAAATTCCCCATCCACTCCCAAAATATGCATATACTTGTGTCCATGCCTCTCCTTCATCATTTTGTCCTTGAAAAAATTATCACTTTTATCTTATAAATTGGGTGATTCTCCACTTCGTCAGCCGCGATGAAAACCGATAAATTAGACCCACAGACTTCAAGCAGGGGTGTGCCGGTACATCAAACATCCCGTTAAGGTACGTACCTTAGTGTAATGTCATGGTTCGGTTCATTTTCGGGCAAAACAGTGAAAAAAACTTGTTTTTTTCAGTTGTGTAAACAGGTAATGCTTTAATCACAATTAAAATTAGACTTGGATTAAATTCTCCAATCTTCAATCAATACACGATGGGGATTTAAATACAGCATGAGCAGAAAGTACCAGTGAATCAGCGCCTCTGTTTCATTTTTACTGTTTGTTATCTAAAACTCCCAGTCGGTCATGGCAGATGGCTGCTCACACTGAGCCAGGTTCTTGTTCTGCTGTGGGTCTCTTCCTGCTCAAGGGGAGCTTTTCCTCTCCACAGTCACTCACGCATGCGGGTGTGAATGCTGCACCTCAGTGACTCGATGCAATCTGCTGGGTTTCCTTAGACAGAAAAATGTGTTAACCAATTTAAGTAATAAACTTTATTAGATCAATTTGACTTTCTAGTGAAGTGCTTTGAGTTGATGTGTTGTGAATCAGCGATTTTAAGCTGACCTGAATTCAGAAGACAGTGCAGACAGTAGGTGAGATGGCACTTATTTTTTTCCTGTTTTCATACCAAAGCAATAATCAGTGAAACTAATCGAGTTGCAAAAAAAGAAAAAAACAGAAGTAGAAGCTGATCGTTTTCTGTAACTTGGGCGTAATCACTGGTGTTTGTGCTGGTGAGGAAAAGCGGCGCGCTCTCTCATCTAACAGAGCAGGCAATAATAAGAGCTGTCTTAAAAAACAATAAGTCAGGATGACAGGTAATTAATTTGGCTAGAAAACCGTGCCCAGTCATTTCTACGTATAGTCACACTTAATCACCTTTCAATGACAACATATACCTCTTCTCGCTGTCACATAGGCAGTGTTAATTTTCTCTCCTCCCTCCAGTCTGCAGCAGATATAGAGCCATGCACTACGCATCATATGCAATAAATTGGTGCTTCTTTTCCCCAAGGAAAGCAATTATTGTAAAGCAACAATCAATACCACGTTGCTTTTTCATGTAGCAGTGCTTGAGGATTCAATTATTGTGGACGAAATGACATTGCTGCTCCCAAAGCCTCAGTCGAGACGACACCAAACAGAACTGGTTATATGGCATCGCTAGGTCAAAGATGGACTGTCTTAGCTGGACTTTTTCCTCATAGCTGATCTAGAAATGTCAAAAGGTGCAAATTAAAGTGGAAATTAAAGTACTGGTCGGCACAAATGTGTACTAGAACTAGAACTAACATAATTATCTCCGTTTATATTTAATCTCAAAATAGCACAAGCCACAGTTGAACTTTTACTTTTTGTCAAACTACACGACAGTTTCGACTTGAAAATGAAGTGACAAAAACAGGCCCCCTGAATCAAGAAATCTCTTAAACAATAACAAATTAAGGAGGCTAAAAAACAAGCTGCTACCAACTATCAGACCGGAAAAGGTTCTAAAGCCCAGTTTATACTTCTCCGTCTATGTTGAAATGGAATTACGCACTCTCCGTCACCTACGCAAGGACAAACGGACACTTTTATGGGCCAGACGTGGTGCTAGCTATGAGCTAGCTATGCTAGTAGAGCTGTGTTTAAATAACCGAAAAATCGAGTCTGAATCGATTCTTGTAGAAACCGAAACGAATCGATTCACAAGTTCAAAAATTTATTCGATTTTTTAGAATGTTTTGCCTTTTTTTAAACTGAAGTTTTGTGTCTGAAATAGTTAATACAGTTTTCCATGGTGAACATTTATTAGCACTGACCCATATCAACATCGATTGATCAGATTGAATCGGGTCGAATTGGATCAGATCGTGATAATCGATTCTAACTTTTGTGAATCGGAATGGAATCGATTCTTGAAATTTGAATCAATACCCAGCCCTATATGCTAGACCCTAAACGAGTCACATTTTATTATAAAGCCCTATAACAAACAGGAAGACAGCTGACCCAAGTGTTGTATTGAACAGTGATGGGGAAAAAACACACACAAAAAGCGGACAGACAACATGGAATAAATCTCGGGAAAAATTCAATATAAAATACTAAAAAATTGTCACTACAGTCTACAAGCAAAACATGGATGTCAGTCACCAAAAGCTGCACTGAAATAATGGGCTTTCAGTCGCGATTTAAAAATGATTAGTTACCACGAGTGGAAGCTAATTCCATCATTTGGGAGCTGGAAACATGAAACCAGGGTTCCCACGGGAGTTGTTAGCTTTAGCAATCCGCAAAAGAAGACGTCCAGCAGATCTCCGCAACTCTGGAACCAATCGGTAAACAGCTTTGAAAGCAAATGCAACATTTTAAACCCGAATTCAGTGAGAAACGGCGAGCCAGTGTAATTTATCGTGTATAGGATTGATTTGTCATCGTGTATCCGTGTTCGTCAAAAAAGCTGAACACGTAGACGGTGAAGCGAGGACTTGTTTGCAAACACAAGGACTTGTAGTTTGAGTAATCGCGTCTAGACGAGAGGAATGCATGAATAACTGATTCTAGATTAACGATGAACCGTCACTCATTTTCCAAAAACGCCTTGATGATAAATCATCCCATACTGAGTAAAACTCTCTGCTATAATATTTGCTGATACAAAAAATAAAATAAAAAAAATGTGATGGATTTCTATTTTATGTTGAAAATATTTCAGTCTGTGTTAAATCAACACTCATAGTCAGTTATTGGAAATGCCTGATGGACGCTGTTGCTGCCCGGTGGGGAACATAATGAGTTATTGGGTTTAGGAGGCAATTAGTTTTACACTTTTCCTCTGAATGATTTTTTTTGTGTGTGCTTACTCAAGTTGTCTTTGTCTGAAATTAAAAAAGGTTTTGTTCGGACAGATTTAAGGGTAGTAAAAAAATTTATTTATGAGGAAGTAAAGCGTTTTTCCACAGGAATAATTGATTAGATGAAACACGTTAAATGGTTGAATTTTGGTGTCAATGCGGTGAGACCGAGGTGTTTTTCATCCAGGTTATGATCACTGTGAGAATCTCATTTCCAGACGATGCCTGAGGAAAACAAATATGCTTTCATCTCGGACTATATGGAATAAAGACATTCCACACCTTCACACATGCCCCCTGACAGCTCCATAACTCATAATTGCCTTCTTCAACCAGGTGTTTTCCTTCCTTAGCTCATTTTGCCCAGCGGGAGGACCGTCCTCTCCCAGTAACACACACACACACACACACACACACACACACACACACACACACACACACACACAAAACAAAGGCATTCTGGCACCCAAGTTTTCCTTTTGTTGTGGCGTCGGCAACAAACTGTGGCGCGGTTTTTTCCTGAGGAGCCTGCAGATTTTCTTTTTTCCTGACAGTTTTGCGAGTATTCGGAGGAGAAATTACATCAGACATGGTTGTGGATACAGAAAGGAGCTGCGGAAAGTTTTCCTCTGATGTTCCAGGGGGGCTTCTGGAAAATAACCAGAAAGAGACGCTGTGAAATGAAGACACCCCAGAGCAGCCAATCAGATCCCTTGTTTCTCTCACATGGATGAACTTTAATTGACCGGTGGGGATTCTAGTGGCGGGAAAAATTGAGGAAGCAAGGAGCCGTTTGGGGGGGGTGGGGGGTTATGGGGGGGGGACATAGGAGCAGTGCTACGCCTCTTTGCTGCACTTCAACCACCCCTTTGCCTGGGACAGGGGAGGAAGCTGCCAGAACAAAACCATGCTGTCAGCCCGGATTGGTTCACTCGTCCTTAAGGAAGCGGATCTCAGCTGACTGGATAACCGACCCAGTCAGCAACTTGTTTTAATCTGCCGCTGAACTATCAAACAGGAAACGCTACCTCCAATGAGGCCTCAGAGGGATCTCACGTTTAAATACGAAACGTCAACCGCACGTCAGTGGATCCACAAACGATCTCCGCTTTCTTCCGATTAACCAGACGGACCAGCACATCACTGCTCACAGCTGCCTGCCTGGAGCCCTGGCTATCTGCACTTCCAAACAGACGCGCTGCAGCCGCATTCCACATGCCTCTGAAAGGCCCCCGGGGGGGTAACGTTGCAGCTGGGCACTAAGCTGGGCTGTTCTCTGCCTCCCTGCAGAATTTAACTCCAAGTACCACCAAAAACAGAACATTTCCTTCCTTCTTTTCCATATCATTGTGCTTTGGGAGAAATGTTCCAGCTCTTTAGGTAATTTTTCAGTTTACAAAGTGAGCTCAGACCAGGTGCATGACTAGAGGTGGGACGTGGGGGGGCTAGGTCTGCACCAAATAAATTGATTTCTCAAAAAACTAATTGAAACAAATTGCATATGAGCGATACTTCTGTTTTATTTTTTGAGGGGATGTCACCTAAAATAATCATGAAATAAAACTGAATAAACTTTAAACAAACAGCATACACCCACAGTGGTGACTGAAGGGGACGTTGCAAGACTTGCTCAAACTGGCTATTTTTGAATAGCATGCATTGCAAACTCTTCAGACAAATAACCAAAATAAAATAAAAGCCTAAACTGTTCCTGATATGGCTGATTTGGACGTAATAAACAATTACGCTGCAGCAGGACTGCCAGTCTGTGTTTAACCGCGACTTATTCGTCAGATTTGTATTATTGCTTTATTGTTAAGCCCCCAAATCAGGCCCAAAAAGATGATCAAGAATCACTTCCGAGGCGTTGGTAAGTCCAATGAGAATATAAACATGGTAAAATTACGCCGTTTGGGGCTTATTAAACCTTACTACAAGCTGCATTTGGACTGAACCGAGCACCCCTGTTCTACGGATGTACGCTGATCAAGACTGAAAGTCTAAATTCTGCTGAATGGTTCAAACTGGCTCCAAACTTCTCAGGGTGAGTGAAAAACCATAAAAATTGCTAAAAAATAAAGTCTGTGTTAACCCTGCTTTAAACTTCTCCAGAATGTCCTCCCCGACCTGTCTGCTGGGCTTCATGATGCCTGTTGGTCTCCATGGTTCTCTAAAGAACATCTGAGACGTTTAGAGAACTACTCCAGTTAGACACGGGGCAAAATGACACACAGCCGGATGGAAATACATATTCCTGCCAAGCCTTTCATAAAATTCTGATAAATTCTATTGAAGATCGTAGTTGCTATTTGAAAAATGTGGAAACGGTCTTTGAGGATGAACGTGTCTGAGTGGCGTAGGGTAAATGTTTCCACATCTCTTAATGTCGGTACGCGTGTGTCTCGGTGTGTGTGTGTGTTCGTAAATACTAAAGGCCAGGCTGTATTTCATAATTTCAGTAAATGCCATGCAGTATATCAGTCTAACTGCGTATGTCCGCGGCCATTTCCATTTCCGTAATAGAGAAAGCCCATCTCCCATCAGCAAACCCAAATAACACACGCCTGTCTGCACAAATGTGCACACACGCACACACACACACACACACATACTGCATGTCTGATGAGCTGACATAGAAAAACTAGATTTATAAAAGCAGAGGGAGAGAAGGGGATGGAGTCTGTTGGGGGAGAAATTTCAGCAACGGACACAGGTTGCTGAAGATGCACCACCCGCTCCACCCCCACGGCTCCTTCAGCCTCCGAGTGCATCGCCGCTCTCCCTCTCCTCCAAAGAGATCCCTTTATTTCAGACCTGTGACACAAAAGGCGCAGCGGCGCGCAGGCTTATCTCTGCACATCCCTTGAAACACAGCGCAGCCCCCAAAGAGCTCCCCCAGCACTCCACATGCCACTTTCAATTAGTTCCACAAAGAGAACCTTCTGCTGCCCAAAAAGGAAGATGGGAGCTCATTACCGAATTCCTCTCTGCTCTTAGCTTTGAAATATAGATCAGGAGGCTATGTTTGACTTCTAGGGTCTCGGGTGTGCTGATCGGCGACCGCGCCACGCCAGTCTGGAGCAGATGAGGACAGAGCGCCGTCTCATGGATTAACCAATCCTCAAGTTTAACAATCCCTGCAGTTTACCCTCAATCTCACCATCGTTTTTCCTCTCTTATTTATTTATTTATTTTTTGCCCTCTTCCTCCTTCATTTTCATTTACTCTCCATCTCTCTCTCTTTTTAAATACCACACCCCCAAAGCCATTAAACACGCAAGTGGGAAAATACTGGTTCTAATAATCTGATGAGAGCCTAAGAGAGTTGTGAGGTAGGAGAATGTGGCTGTATCATGTCACACAGAGGAAGCATTAAAGTGGGGGGGAGACAGGGAGGCAGGAGCCGATAAGGCCATGCAAATTCATTCAGGTACTCTAATGAAAACAAAGCTTAGCAAAGCAGAAAAAGGGAGAGGCTTTTATGCAAATGAACAGCTGTACTGCAGTTCTCTAAGGTTAGTTTAGCACATTTAAATTCACTGTTTAAAATATACCTGAAATATTTACAATGAGTGAGACAGAAAGCAGCAGCAGCAAATCTCAAAAAAACGATTAAACAAGAGTGATCGACAGGGTTTGGTCCGAGTATTCACGGCCATCCTGGGTTTTTTTTAGCGATGCGACCACAAGCTGAATGTTTTTCGCTTCCATTTCGTGTGACGGGCCAACAAAAAACTGTGAAGTGGAAGCAGAGCGATACATTATTTTAATGAACTTCAGATAGGCTTTAGTAATCTCAAAGCGGAAAATCAATATTGTCACTCAAACATAGGGCTGGACGATACAGAAAAAGAGAATATCAATAGAGAAATAGTCATAATGATCGATAATTATCTATAAACATCACAAAATGTAAAAATTATATTTTTAGTGCCTCACGGGTCTTTTAGTTATTCTTTAATTAACTAATTATAACTTAGAATTAAATTAATTCATTTTTCAAACCCTTTGTTTAATCATAACCAAGTTTGTAAGACAGAAACAAATCAATGGACCTGATCAGTAAATACGAACATAAGTAATATTAACCATTATATATATATATATATATACATATATATAATTATGTTAGTTATTTAAATTAAAGGCTTATCTTAATGCTGTTAATATTTTAAACATTTTATGAAACTTTACATTAATGGCTGAAACCTTTGGTTTTGTTTGTCAATAAAGCTTATTCAAATTCACTTCAGCTCTGGTTCAGCTGTAGGCTAAAGCTAAAGCTAACTAGCTACTAACCAGAGTGTAGATGGAGCCAAGAACACCGTAGCCCAGTCCAGTCACTGAGAGTTGAAGCAGGCAGGTCTGTCCAAACCTTTTTAAAGTGTTTTTTAACTTCGTAGGACCTTGGCAAATCATGAAAATTATTCTGCTTTGATTATGTCTTCTGCAGGCTCATTCCAGGATTGATCTTGATTTAGATTCATGTATCTTACCACTAACACAGACCAGCGTAATTTGTCGTAAAAACAACCCCGCATCATTATGCTGCCATCAGCACACATCACCTTTGTGTTTTCATTGTTTTAAAGTCAGCTTTGGTCCCAGAGTTCCTCAGGATTTAACATGCGTCTCTTGGCCGTTTCACTGATTAATTCACCATTTGCTCAGGCTACAATATTGGTGGCTTCGCCTCCCTACAACCTTATTCCTGACTTGATATTTTATTTATTTATTCTCTGTTTTTATTAATTTATTTATTGAAAACACATGTGTTTAGATTGTCCTACTTTGTTTTGTTGGATCTGCTCCATTTTGTCTGCGCTTACTTTTTAAATTGAGTATATTCCTGTAGTTTCTTGCTTATATTAATGAATTTTATTACTTTATTCGTTGTTTTATTAACTTGTATTTGAAAGTCAAGAAAGGCACCTGGAAATAAAATGTAATTATTTATTTTTTAAATTTCTATTATTATTATTATTATTTGGAAGGGACAAACACATCTGCCAGCATCAGTTATAGATAAGAAATATAAATGTAAATATTGTAAATATGTTAACTTTCAGATAGATAGATAGATAGATAGATAGATAAGAGCAGGTAATGTTACTGCAGACCCCACACATGCACACAACCTATTTGGATTCATACCACCAGGTCTGCACCACAGCCACAGTTTCTCCCCCCAGGCTGTCTCTCTGATGAACACTCAAAACTCATCTATTAGTGCATATTTGCACTAATTTAACCTCTTCTTCCGCTTTCTTAATGCACTGCACAAACCACAAGGGTGATACAGGTAAATTTGGCCACGTTTTGGCAACTATAGACCAATCAAATCAATTGGTTGTTTTCAAGAACACCCGTCCCAACAAATGGAAATATTTTGCGGACATTGTCTGTACAAAATTAAAAGGCTAGAAGGCTAAAACCTTAAGAGGCTCATCTTATTTGATGCCCCAATTTACCTGATGTCATCCTAAACCTTTTGTTGTTATGTGTTTCAGACAGCAAAGTTATAGCTGGATGCCGAGAACCTAAACAGAACTGCATCTACAGCGCAGACATCATGCTTATACCTTCATTTAGAGGCCTCCATTAGCACCGTCCTCAGTGGAATGCCACCAGCTACGTAACAAACAGGCAGTTAATTAGGAGCCGCTGGATGAAGCTATAGAGACTGACCATTAGGGATCAGGCTAACACGTGACACTTTCATTTAGCAGGGAGGAAATTCCTCTCTGCGTTGGTCAATAACTCCCCTGTCAATCAGTCGGATCGGGGTTCAAGTGTCAGCAAGGCCACTGATGGGAGTCCAACAAAGCAAGAGCAGAGGAAGACGGAAAGGAGATGGACGGGTAGGCGGAGGATAGTTGGGTCCTGAAATAGGGTCCTGATGGTGCCTGATTCGCTTTCTATGCAAATCACAACAATCACAGGAAATGCCTGGGCCTTGGCTTCGGCTAATTACCACAGCAATAACAAAGGAGGCCTTCCTTTGAGTGGAGAGGCAAATTAAACATTGGTTCAGAGTTTTCACGGAGACCAGGGGACGTTGTAATTACCTGGAAACCAACACATCAGCACATTGCACGCCACACGTCCCACTCCCGCAGCTTGGCGGAGGGAAAACAAATGTATCTCATATTCTGGGAGGGAGGTGTTTTAGGAAGGGGTGGTGGTGTGTGTGTGTGTGTGTGTGGGGGGGGGTTTAGTCATGAGAAAGGCGATGGAGAGGAGGCGGAGGTGGAGAAGGGCAAGAGAAAAGGGGAGAGATGCAGAGGGATAATGAAGGGAAAATGAGGCGGAGAACGATGATCCACATCACCAAAGCCCTCTATGAAGCAAGTCAGGCACCACAATGGTCACCCCATTTTAGCATACTGACCCCCCCACCCGCTTTTCCTCTGGCCTTTCCCATTCCACATGGATGCAAAAGACACAAGCCGACCTTATTTCCTGTCAAGCATTTGCCTAAAGGTCACAGAACCCAGAACAAATGGAGCGCCTTGACAAAACAAATTCATCTCGCCATCTAGCCGTGCACCTAAGTGTTTATAAGAAAGCTCTTCATTAATGTGGGTCAGAGCATTGGAGCATGATCCAGCACAACAAATATACAAGGCTAGATCAAGCTCAGATATGCAACCATGGAAACTTTGGAAGATCGCCCTGGATATTTCTACCCCCTGAGGGGCGGGCAGAGAGAGTCCCTGACCTCGAGCATAGTGTTGTGTCCTGGATGGCTGCTTCTATTCTATCGGTTTGATCGATGTCTGAGGTGCCGTGGCACGGCACCCAGACTGTAACCTAAATGTTCATTCAGCTACACTCTGCCCTTTATTTGTCTGTAAACCCTAGTTTATACTTCTCCGTCTACGTCAGAACGGACAGACACGACGCCCTACTCTGTGACCTACGCACAGACAAACGCCGTAGAGCCCAATGTGTCTAACTATCCATTGAACTCAACGAAGAGCAAATGCCTGTGATTGGTCAGTTCAACAACAGCCAGAGATGATTTCACCAGAACGGTGCTCTATAGTCGACATAATCAGTCGTCAACGCCGCTTTTGGGCACTACATGCTTTTTATTGAAAGGACAGTTTATCTAATAAGGTCTTTTGGTGATTTTGAACAAAAGCAGAACAACAAAACAGATTGCTGTGTTTTTTCCCCATGTGTTTTTAGAATAATCTATGAGCTACACTTGTAGTAAAACACTTTCAATCTCAATCAAAACATATTTTCTGTCAGCCATTGCTCCAACAACCTAAACAAAATAAACTCGTAATTTTTGGGGGCAAGCCTCCAAGAGTAACATTTATCCTTCAACTTTCAATAATTTGTTATTCCAGACGCCAACAGTTGGTCTAAAGTAAATAAGAGTGAGGAATTACGCAAAGGTCATTTGCTTTTTTACAAAGCAAACAAGCTGCTAATGTTTATTTTTTCATATTAACATTTTCTGTCTTTTAACCTCAATTACTCATGCCCTCTATGATTTTCTTGAGAATTTTCACATTCAGAGTATCCACATAGACCTTCCTATTATATAAGAGCACTTTGCATATTTTAGACCTTTTACAAGCTGTAAAAACCCAGTAAAAAATGTAGGTATGCCAAATTCGGAAGAAAAAAAAAACAGCCTCGGGCTTAAGAGGTTAAACTCTGACAAAAAAAATGGAAATTTTAAGCAGACCTGCCAAATACAGGTTCTCTCCTCCCACTGTCCTGGTGGTAACACTGACACACCACCGGAGAAGTATAAAAGGAAAACGACTCCATCAATACGTCTGGGTGCTAATTTGCTGACGGAAAAGTATAAGCCTGTAAAAGACCCCAGATGACGGCAAATAAAGCACATCTGAGACGCTCCAAACTAACAGGGAAACAGCGCTAGCAATTCATACGAAAACATGGGTGAAATTAAGTAGTTTTGTTGCCTTATTTAGGGCTTCACTTTGCCTGCTCTAACAACTCCTATCATATGGATATACGCTGATTAAGAATGGAATCTAAACATCTACCAATGGACTCCAAGTGGCTCCAAACTTGCCTTGGTGAGTAACTGAACGTAATGCCTGCTATAAATAAGGTCCAGGTTGAAAAGAACTGGTACTTCCCCTTTAAGCCAGTCCATCTTTTTACCCCCCTCGCTCGCTGCTTCTAGTCCTGTCGCTTCTCTGGACCTTCCCGATTTCTTGTTCATTCAGAGCAGCGCATCTCGGTTACTCTAACGCCATGAGCCGTGTGGATGCGTGTGCTTTGCACGAGCTGCTGACCATGCCCTGGAAATGCAGAAATGCAATCAACCGGCACAGCTGGGTGTTTGTTTGTGCCTGTACACAGATGTGCGTATAGTGGCGGCTACATAAACAAACAAAGGGAGTTCCATCGGGTTGTGATAGGAGCGGTATTTCAGAGCCAGCTCTGGTTGCTGTGAGCTCTTGTTCGGATTTATGCTCTGAAAGCAAAGCTTTTGTGTTGTATTAGTCACACAAGGCTAACCTCTGTCCCACACCACGACATGCACACATATGCGCATACGCAAATCCCCTCATGTCACCATGCCAGACTCATAAAACATTCACTCACTAATCGGCATGAAGTAATTTAGCCTGCTTCTAAACTTTTCTTTACCCCTATTACTCCTCCATGTTCATTTAATGGAGCCTATTTCTGACATTTAAAATCTCTCTTACAAAATTGAGCCACAGCAGGGAAAATAAGTATTGAACTCGTCTTTTTTTTTTCTCAGTGCAGCGGATCTCTGTTATTTACTAGGGTTAGGAACCACAACCACCAGTGAATAATGTTACCCAAATACTTGAGACTCCCTCTCAAAACGCTTAGACCTGCCTATTTTAACACCAAATCAACCTTAATACACATTAATATGCAGTGGAAACCATCTTGGCACTATTGCAGAAGTTAACATCCATAGTCTTTCTTATGTTTACCCTTAGGGCTGAGGCCAGCCAATGGCGTCTCAAGTCGAATCACGGCGGGTTATTTCAGCTACAGTTAAAAATCACTGGCAAAGAGCTTCAGAAAAACCATCAAAAGCACTACAAAAGACTCCACTGATGAAGAAAAAGCTCTTTGAACAAGTAAATGAGAACAAAAGTCTGGTCAGATGAAGAAAAAAAAATGCTTCAATGTCATCGCTGACATCCATTTGGAGGATTATAATTCAACAATCCTTTAAAAACAATGACACTAGGAGGTGGGAACATCGTGGTTCTTGTCTGTTTTTCCGCATATGGTACCAGGAAATGATTAGAGGATGCATAAATTCAGCCCGGCGGCAGAGCAATATATCTGGGGCAAGCAGTCATGCATTTTTACATCCCTTTGGCGGTACGTTACATACTTCTGGGCAAAATCTGCCTTAACCACTCTATGTCCATATATTTATTATACAATATTTGAAAGCCAATATTCTTCTGATGTATGAAATATAGGGTACAATAATAATGGTAGATACATTCCTATCTCAAACCACTCAGAAAGCAAGACAATGTGCAACTTAACATTTGCAGCGATATATCATTGATAGAACCATGCTGTCTTGAAAAAAAAAAACGATAGTCAAGTAAATGTCTTTCAGTGAAGTAGTTTGTCCACAAGTCTGACGTCCAGAATCCAGCATAATCTGCCATCTATAATTTAGTTCCTTGGGTTTATTCCTCACAAAGTTTTCATCATAACTACCATTAGCAGGCTCATATTAGCCTTAAAAAAGCAGAAGGAACAAAACAGCAGCAGCCTTCTTCTAATGTGTAATGTTTATTGGTGGCCGCCAAATGGCAAATTAGGGCATTACCGCCACCAACTGGTATGGAGTGTGGACCTGAATGTTGCTAAGACTGGTGATGTATTAGCATCGTCCCTGCTGGTGCTAGCTTTGCTCTTTTTCTCATTATGGCAAACTATGTTATCCATTTTTTTTTAAAACAGCATCAAAGTGTCTTCTTCGCTGCCTCCAAAGTCCAAATTTATAGCCTACAGCTTACTCTGTTGGTTGTCTTAGGTCAATACATTGCATGGTTGCAACTTATTTTACACGGGTGTGAATCAGGGAAAATTTTAAGTATTTGTGGTAAAAATACGAATAAAACAAGGGTGGATCATACAAATCATCCTAAACAAATAAATTCACCTGGTTTTAGAGAAAAAAAGGAAAGCTACAATAAAGGTTTACTCACTTTAATTAAATGTCAACAGCTGCATATGAATAACTACTTTAATATGCTGCAAAGCCTTGAGAATCTTAGTTTTAGGCAAACTACACCTACACTGATGAATCTTTATAAGCAACACAAAAAAAGGACATCAACTAATTGCAGAACCTCTGCATCATGCCAAGGATTAGAGACATTACGACACAAGGACAAACGAAACCGAAAGAGGGACAAAGCAGTGCTTCTGAGACCAGCATAAGGGATGGATTGAGTTACATCACAGAGTTAAGGTTATGTAAAATATTAGATCAGAGAAAAAGCTGAAGCCCTTTCTCACTTCAACCCGATGCTTCTGTCTGTGTTCAGGACTCGTCGGACAGAAGTGGAGAATATGTTTTAACTTTTGCATCACTCTAGACTTTATTGCTAAATATTCACAGAGAGCCACTGTTGAGCAGGCACTGGAGGGGGTGTAAGATCCCCACATCCTCATCTCGAGGACTAAAGACTATCCCAAAGAGGCAGAGGTACCCAGGGAGGGGCGATCAAAGCCTGTGTGATCCAGAGGTTGTTATTGCAGCCCCTGCCTGCTCTCACACTACGGGGCCTCCTGTTACGTCTCAGGCAACAGGGAGGAGAGGGAAACACGGACCACGTCTCATCCATGCAGGCAACCATCCGGATCTTCAACCCAGATTTAATCCAGCCTCCACCGCCACCCCCGGCCCAAATACATCTGAAGCTCTCGTACATTCATTTACGTTCCACTTTGCATTCTAATAATTTCCATCTGACCGCACTTGCATGTTTTTGCAGGCGACATGAATAGTCATGAGCTGCACATGCCCTGACAAAAAAAACACAAAAAAAAAATGCCAACGGTTGCTTTTTTTCTTTCTTTTTTTTAGAAATAGCTCAACATTTCTGCAGGGCTTTGTGTTTTCTGCAGGTATTTGTTACCGTGTTGGACCTGTTCTAAACTCCAGCTTAAGAACAGTTTTCTACTTAATACTTCTCCTTCAATCTCTCCCCTCCTCTTTAGCAGCCGAAGCAAGGAGGCAGCCTCTATTGGACCTTGTTTTCTTCCCTTAGTGGAAAGGCATCTCAGTAGGCCAGCTATTGACCACGTCCTCCAGCAGAGGCAGCGGGTCAATGTGACTAAAAGCAGGGGACCATTTTGGAACACTTAACTATAATCAGTAAATGCACCGCGGTTGCAATTAGCGCGGGGCCACCCTGAGAGTGTTCGTTTTGCTCACAGCTCTGCCTGCCTTTCATTCTGCTGCACAGGAACCTTGTAATGCAAATAGCTCCCTTCACGTACAGCTTACTGGGGACAGGAGCAAAAATTGTTTGAAGAAACAAACTGTTTCTCACCGATATTCAAACGTTTGACTCAGAAATCATTTCAGAAATAAACCCGTTTAAATCTGGAGCTCCTCCTATCGGCTCCATGTGCAGCACACTGCAAAGGTGCGTGTTACAAACACAACATTTAATGTGGAAAAAAAAAAAGGTTATAATCAAAAATAAAAATCTGAAAAGTGTGGCACGCATTCACATAGGGGCCTTATTTATTTTGGTTCTTCTTGAGGGGGACATATTATACAAATTTAACTTTTCTATCCATTGGTCTTGCTATTTTGGGTCTCTGCTAGCACTCCAAACATGAATGAAATCATCCACCCTTCATAAATCTTCTGCATATACAACCCGTTGAAAAAAAAGTGACTCAAGCCTAGCTTTTACTTCGATGTTTTGATGGAGACAGATTGACGCAGCAGCATTATCCATCAACACAAGGACTCCCCCTCACCTACGCAAGGACAGATGGAGTAGAGCCCCATTTTCGAACCCAATTTTCTAACTATCTGCCTCCGTTAACGGAAGTCACAGACGTTGTGATGTCACAATAAACCAAATTTGTGTATAATCACCCCTTACCTTTCAAGCTCTGCCAAACAATTCTAATTCCCTTTCATGTGTTGCAAACCTGCAGCCTAGAAAAATGATGGTTTGGCGTGTTTTGTACCAACCATAGACCAGATGTAACTGGTCCAAAGTCCAGTTCAAACAACTGCCTTCAGAAATCAAATGTAAAGCTTTCAGGTTTTTGGGTGAACAGCAACCAAGAGGAATTGGAGTCAAAACTTAAAATTGAACTTATGTGCACATCACTCTGAACTAACCTTTCCTGGCAGCATCATGTTGTGGATTTGCTTATGCTCGGCAGGATCAGAATCAGAAAACATATTTTAGCTTGCAAAGACTCACGATCTGGGGTGGAGGTTCACCTTCCAACAGATCCACTTTAAACATGCAGCTCAAACTACAAGAGATTGGGTTTCGGATCGTTACGCGGTAGGGGGAAGAAAGGAGATGTTCAGTGTTTCAAATGCAGAGAAAAGTGGTTCTGTGAAAGATGGATCAGGCGAAATTCAAACTCAGGCAACACTTTTCAGATTTTTCTGCAAACCAGTTTAAACCACGCCCTCCTTAGTCACTGGACAAGCCGTCGCAGCTAACTGTGTGTTTACAGTGAAGAGGCCGTGTTGGGGGCACAGAACAAAAGAATGGAACAAAAGAAAAAAAAAAAGCAGGGCAATAATTCACTGTTTAATTTAATAAGCGAGCCAAAGAACCGTTAACGGTTTCATCGCTGCAGATTGAAGACCCCTGGTAGATGGAAACTTTTATTGGGTCTCATTAAGGCTAAAGCTAAACGTAATTTTCAATTCATTGTTAAAGTAAAACTGTTAAAGTAAAAAAAAAAATTGTCATTTTCAGACCATTTTCAAGTAATGTAACAAAAATGCATGTCCACCTTCTGAACAACAAAGGAAATTTTAATTCTAAAGAACATTTACCACTGAAACTGAAAGACTTTTAACACCCAAAAAAAACAACCAAAGAAATGAAAAATGAATGAAATCTTTAAAAAAATATATCAATCACTTGGCTCAGACAAAAAAAATGCTTTTTGGAGGCAACAATAATTACCATCTTCAAGGAGCATTCTGAACCGGTCGACATTATCTCATACAGTTCAAAACGGATTTACTTTAAAATGAACTGAAACTGGAGGAATGTTTAGGGCTCAAAGCAACAGGTAGAAAACCCAAATGACATGATTACTCAGATTATAAAAGACCATTGTCTTAACAAGAATGTCTACAAATTAGTAGTGAGCAATGTAGTAGATCCGAATCTCCAGTATGGATTGGAGTAGTAGGCATAAAGTTCCCGGATGTGTACTACCATCACAGTAAGCAGCCGGTGGACGCCACGCTATCCCACAATGCAGCGGAAGCCCCAAAATCATAGAAGAAGAGTGACCTCGGCTACCGAGGAACTTTCAACCATTGACACCGCCGCAATTTCGTTGTATAAATGTGAAAGTGTAGTGACGTTCCTGATTAATTGTTTTTGACAACTGATTAATGTAAATTGATAAATTATGTGGTCAAATCATGTGGTCAATACTAAGGATAGTCAAATCCTGCATCCCAATCCTATAGTATTTACTAAATGCTACGTGGAAGCTACTTCTTGGCCGTTGATCCAGTGTATACTGCTAGCAAACCAGCGAGTAGTAGGCATGAAATCGGACGTACTGCTCCTCCATATTACGGAGATGTTTACATTACGTCGCCTGTGATCCGTCCTCGGTAGCCGACGTCACTCTTCTTCTACGATTTTGGGGCCTCCGCTGCATTGTGGGATAGCGTAGCATACAGCAGATTTTACTGTGGCGGTAGTACACATCTGGGAGCTTTATCCCAACTATGACAATCCCCACTAGAGATTCGGATCTACCTCATCGCTCGCTTACTGCTTTTCGCCTGATACGTAGAAGGCATTGGAGAGGTATTCGGATGCAGGGTATACCTCCATACCGTGGTTATGCATTTTGATGTTGTCATCAAGCTGTGCCCACATTCTTTGTACCAGGCACACAAGGGTACTCAGTGTTTCCCCTCACACCAGATATTGATAGTTTAAAATTTGTTGCTTTTAATTTAACAGAAAAGAAACCTGTTGAGTTTGAAGCTTTTTTTTAATTCAAACATAAGCATGTTTCTTTTTGTGCAATATTAAATATATACATAATTAAATATTTGTCTGTCCATCTATTTTCAGATTGTTGCATTACTTTGGAAAAGGAATTGTACGCTGTAATTTGAACTCCAAACCATTATTCTTTTGGAAAGCAGCTTTAAAAGGATAATGAAAAAAACTATTTTCAGGCTGTACATAGAAAGAAGATAGTAGAGGAATGCGACAGGGTGCTGGTCCCTCTCCCATCTACTGATACATTCCTCAAATCATTTATGATCCCTGCACTTTGCCATACATTCTCCAGAATTTACTCCTGCTCTCGTGAAGAAAAGGAAAAAAAAAAACAGAAAACAGAAGGACACACAAATAAAACCGGCTGCCTTTTTTAAACGACGCTGGCATTTCTGCCGAACAGGTGCCGCGGCTATGATCGATTTAAGCAGCAGTCTGTATTTGTGATTCAAAGCGAGGAGCCGAGCACAAAGAGGCGCACACCTAAGCTCAAGGAGTCAGTTGAACTCTCTTCCCGCAGCAACGGTTGTTTTTTGACTTATTCAAGAGCAGCAGAGCTTACTCAGTAAGCAGCTGGGGTGTTTGCCGTGTTTGTGGCTGCTGATATCTCAGAGTTGCGCACACATGTTTGCAAAAACGAAGCAAGAAACAACAGAGGGTGACCCCATTTTCCCCTAACAGGTTTATCCTCTAAGACAGACACATATTTGCTTTAAATGTCTAAACAAGCAGAAAATCATATTTGACAATTTTATTTTTTCAACAAAAAGAGCTTAAAATATGTGTCTTTTATCTCGGAAATGAAATGCATCTCGCAGCCTGAGGGCCCTCTGAGTTTTCCCAAACACACTCATGCATGCAGCAAAATGGGACTGTGACATATATGTCGATGCTCTTTATGCTCACAGCCAGCTGTGACGGATGAGGCTTCCAGACAGACTTTGGTTTGTAGATGCAATGATTGAAATGCCAGTCACAGCAGCCTGCGGGACAAAGGTCGGCATGGAGGAAAAAGGGAGAGAGTGAGAATGAAGCAGGGACACTTCAGGTTGCTGGAGCGTGAAGACGAGTGGAAAGTTGCAAAAAAAAAAAAAAATGAAGCAGAGACCCTGGGTAGGGGTCACTAATGTAAGACCGCAGCTTTGGTCTCAGATGTTCTTCTCTGTGACCGGAGCAAACTCTCTGATCAAACCTACGGCTCTCTTACACCTTAATACACTCTACTTTTTTTGGGTTTGGAACTAACACCTGAAAACCTCCTCTTTGTTTCTCAGGTGGAGCAGAGTTGCCATGGTGATAATGAATGAGAGAGCTGGTTTGGGACTTGGGATCCTTGGGGGGGGGGGGGGTTTATGCTCTTCCAGCACCAACATGTGGTGCATCATCAGTCTAGCAGCCTTATCGACAGAGGTTACTGAGTTGTCAGTCTCCATTTAGCTTTGCATTTTTTAATACGCAGGACATCAAGCAAACGAACACAAGCAGAACAGAACCTAAAACATTAGGCTTCCTACCATTTTCTGATGTTTATATTTAGCAGAGCCCGCTCTTCGTTAGCGGACAGTTATTAAGCGCAAAAATGATGGTGCAAATATGGTGGCTTATAAAATATTTATTACTCCTGAACTTTTCAGATTTAGCCAAGCTACAAAATACATTTTCAGTGACAAGTTTTAGAGAGTTACTTACCTACCACAAAGGATAATACATGACTTTCACAGTTTTAGCAATTGAAATCAAAAAAGGATGGATGGATGGATGTTAAGACGGATGGATGGATGGATGGATGGATGGGTGGATGGATGGATAGATGGGTGGATGGATGGATGGATGGATAGATGGATGGATGTTTAGATGGATGGGTGGATGTTTGGATGTTTAGATGGATGGATGGATGGATGGTTGGATGGATGGATGGATGGACGGACGGATAGACGGATGGATGTTTAGATGGATGGATGGATGTTTGGATGGATGTTGAGATGGATGGATGGATAGATGGATGGGTGGATGTATAGATGGATGGATGGATGGATGGATGGGTGGATGGATGGGTGGATAGATGGATGGATGTTTAGATGGATGGATGGATGGATGTTTGGATGGATGGATGGATGTTGAGATGGATGGGTGGATGGATGGATAGATGGATGGATGGATGGGTGGATGGATGGATAGATGGATGGATGGGTGGATGGATGGATGGATAGATGGATGGATGTTTAGATGGATGGATGGATGGATGTTTAGATGGATGGATGGTTGGATAGATGGATGGGTGGATGCATAGATGGATGGATGGATGGATGGGTGGATGGATGGGTGGATAGATGGATGGATGTTTAGATGGATGGATGGATGTTTGGATGGATGGATGGATGGTTGGATGGATAGAAGGATGGACGGATGGATGGCTGAATGGATGGACGGACGGACGGACGGACGGATGGATGTTTAGATGGATGGATGGATGTGTAGACAGATTGTTGGATTCCAGACTTTTCTGATCCAGGTGTTTAATATTGTTAATCACAATATGGATTTCAAGCTACGACTGAAATCCACCGAAAGCAGAATCCGAATCAGAAGTTCCACAAGCAGAGCAGCAACACAGCGTCCACAGCTGGCAACAGGCTGCAGATGAAAGCCAATTTAGGTTTCTTTGTGTAACCAGGAGCTCCAGTGGGACCACAGCTCCCCGTGGAACAAAGACACAGAGCGATGGGGGAGAGGAAAGGTGAAAGACGATGAAAGCAGAGGGCTGTGGGTTGTGGGTGGGGGGGGGGGTGTCCGATAGGGTCTCCGGGCCCACCTGGGCAAACAATAGCAGCGAGATGAGAGGGAGGGAGGCTGAAGGGCCCTCCCCGTCCCCATAGAGCACAGCTGTCGGTGGAGGGAAGATCAAAACAGCCCCCGTCGGGTTCAGGTGTGGGACCTGCTTGGGCAAACGGACCATGTTTGGAACAAGAGCCTTGGTTTCCATGACGACCATGGCACAAGAGAGGCTCCTTTTAGGGCTCGAGAAGTGATGCATGTTAATGTTTCACATTAATGAAAACAAAACAACAGTAAAGAAAGAAACTTGCTTTGGACTAATGGAAGTAGCAAGGATGTTTTATTCAAATGCACAGAAGTAGAAGTGGGTCCTTTCTATCATTTAATTCATAGTTTATGCAGATTTACACACAGAATCCAGGGTTTGTTTTGGTACATTTATTAATATTCTCTTCTTTTTTAGAAGTCTTTAACAAGTTTCAATTTGTTTGGATTGGCTTAGAGCCAAAAACCATTTTTAAAAACATTTTTAATGTGGAGGTGGGGTGTAAAGTATTCAGCTGATGGTGACAAAGAGTGTGTAATCTCTCCTTTGTAACCATCTATCTCCCAAAGATGTTGCTGCAAACCGATGGTTAGCTGGCTTAAAAACATCTTCTTCGCTTCTTTCTGGATTAAAAGAAAAATAAACCCTGCTTTTATGGCTAAAATATGTTGTGGTGGTTTAAAATAAGAAGGGTTATTATAGAAGCTAAAAAAACACAGCCAATCAGTACAGTATTGGGTGCCGTTTGTAAAGTTACACAGTCAAAAGTTAACAGCAATAGTTTCTGTTATTTAACCTGTCGTAAGATAAAAAAATGGGAGTTAATTTTGCAAGGTAATATTTGCGTCCATTTTATTTTATCACAACGAAATATTAGCAAGCTAAACATTTAGTTGTGCCCTTAAATTGAGTGTTCCTCTTGAGACGCAAGTGCGTAGGGTGTACTGATTCTCCAGAGCAGAGTATCGGCCCCACCTCTTCTGCAAACTTGCTCCGCGCTTCGCTCAAGCGGGCATTGGTTTAGACTTCAGCGAAGAGTATAACCCATAAACCATTGCTTCATGTGGAATTTTGTGACAAAAAGCTGAACAAATAGCTCTAGCTGCTTCACCAAAAGGGCTATTTTCACATATAAGGGCATCAGTTTGTTCCTAAAATTGCCAGGGATAATAACTATAAACTGGAGTCTGGTTTCGAAGATTGCTGGGCATTAAATAATAATTAATATATTGGCTATGTATTCATCCGATTGACAACATCCACTGTAGTGTATTAACAGATTATGATAATTGTTTCCAAAAAGTTTCTCATTTTTTTTCAAATGACTCTTAAAACCATCATCAGGCTGCTGGCATGGAAGAATCATTCAAATCAAAACCGTTCCACAAACAACAATGCTGGCTAGATTTATAATATACTGGATAGTGGTCCTACAACGCAGCGGATTAGTCGACTAATCGGCAAAATAATTAGTGATTAGTTTATTATTAAAATAATCGTTTGTGGCAGCCTTATTTGCAACCTAAATATTTCATTTGAAACTGTGATATTTATCCATGATTAAATCAAATGGATGCAAATATGACTATAAAAGACGAAACCCCAATTTTTCCCTTATGACAGGCTAAATAACGCATATTAATGCTGTTAATTTTTGACTTTATAACTTTACAACAGCAACCCATAGTAGCCTGCAGTTGGCAAGCAATGAGCATGAGGACTTTAAAGCAGGGAGCAGCTGGTTGGCAACCTGCGGTGCTGAACTAGTTCAAATGCACAGAAATGTTTTTTATAAAAAACTGACAAAAATCCACAACCTACAAACAGAATCCTAACTGTAGCAAAGAGAGTAGCAATGGAAGTGAGGAATCAGGTGAGCCGCAACATCTACGAGAAAAAAGAAGCAGCATGGAAGATAAGGAGAACGACCAGAAGGCCATAAGAAGAACAACTGATAAAAGACTTAGGAAGGGTTAATTACTCCTACGTTCAACAGGTGGGACTGATTAAAATGAGGTACTAGAACAGCGCAGAATAACTCTAAATACCAAACCCAAAGGTCACAAAAAAACAGAAAATAAGACGAAAACAGGAAGTGCATAAAGCACAACAGGAAACAGACACCAAAACAGAACTGGATTTAAAGGTCTGCAGAAAACAAACTAGTCTAGTCTACAACTCAAATTAAGATCTTCACCAGAAAATTAAATACTTCCAGGACAGAAGAATATCAGCCGTGATAAAGAAGCGATGTGGTTTGGGTCCAGTTGTTACTATGGCCTGCTTCACGTACAGCTGCCTACTCAAGCATTTGTTTTGCTGTCTTAGCTCAGAGTGGGGGCTCTCTTTGCTTCGGGCTTCATGTGTGAGCGCTATAATCATCTGTTTCTACTGAAACCTCAGTAATATCCTGCATAGCAGTTGATCCCACAAGAGCATCAAGCTGTTTAAGAAACATGGGGAAAGCATGGCTTAGCAAGCAAGGACACATCTCTTACCTAATCAGCCTGTCACATATAACCAGTCTATGTTGAGAACGGCCACTCTTATTTATATTAATCACTTCACTCTTATTTTCGTTCCCTGCCTTCATTCGGCTGAAGTCTCCCTTTTTGAGTATCTTTACAGACCAATAGACCACCCTAATGCTGTTTTGGTTCCTTGCATGTAATGCACTCACCAACCAGCTGAAGTCTGCAGACAATCTGGCGTGCCTTGCTCATAAAACACAGGATTAGGCTTTAAAGCTCACTGGCTAACCACACAGAAAAACTTTATTATTTTCCAGTGTTACTTGTTATGAAACAAAGCTTGAAAAATACCAAAAGGTACACATTTTATGTGCTGGTCTCTGTCTGTAGAGTAGGTTCTGCCCAGTGAAGGCTCTTCCCACATTCCTAATGCTAACCCGTTTAATATTTAACCAGGACCCAATACAGGAGTAATTATTTTCAAAACAAATTAAGCCTACGGCTGAGACCACAAGCAATCTGATATACCACAGCGATACATTCTCATTGTGTCACAAGGTGCTATTAGTTATCATAAATTATTTATCAAGATTGGGTGAAACAGGATTTTCTTCAGATCCATTTCACCACAAGCATTTAGCTTCGGAAGAATACGAACAGGCCATCGCGTATGCGAGGGGTGACAGAGTCGATAAGAGAGTGAAGATGCAGACCCCCTCCAAAACTGACCCAGTGGGGGCTGTGTCACTTCAGAGCCAAAACCAGTGGTGTTAAGAAAACTGCTAACATGATCCATTTAAAGAAATAGAGACTCACAGCTTCAGTGATAAACGAAGAAATTGTGACTGAACCTAATTTTAATCACACATCTTCATTAGTGAAACCTTTTACTTAACATCGCTGGTCCTATTGGAAACTGGATCCATCTATCCATCCATCCATCCACCCATCCATCCATTTATCCATCCATTTATCCATCCAACAGTCCATCCATCCATTTATCCATCCATTTATCCATCCAACAGTCCATCCATCCATTATCCATCCATCCGTCCAAAAGTCCATTCATCTAACCATTTATCCATCCATCTGTCCATCATCCATCCATCCATCTATCTTATTCTTACAGGGATGTTGTGGGACACGTACCTCTTGTTGCAAGGCAACAGTTCTACCAACTGTACAACAGTGCAGCTTTTCATGCAATAAAGGTCAAATTAAAGACAATCCACGGCTTGTGGCTCCATGATTAAATTGAGTGTAACTCATGATAATTTTACTCATCCATCTGAAGAACAGCTACATTTTCAAAGAGCGGCAACTGTCAACATACAAAGGAGCTTAAGCCACTTTTATATAAACCTCTGATAAAGGCCTGCATGAAAGGCTTTGCAATAGATATAATAGAATAAATATTTTCTGTTGTGGAGCAAAATCTCAGACTGATCATTTTCGAAAAACATTTTTGTGTAAAGATTTATTTACATTTTTTATTAATAGATAAACCTGTCTGTACCCGTTCTAAGAAAAAAAAAAAAACATCCCTTTTCAAGCCGACCAAAGTTTTTATGAACCTCTAAATATTAAGCTATGTCCATCCCAGGGCTCAAATTTAAGTATAATCCAGATACAGATGAATAATAGCAATTACTCAAAATTGAAAATTTAAGAGAACATACCATTTAATTCAAAACAGAGGTGTTGATCTTCATAAGTCAGAAAACACACGCAAGAAGAGAGTTTACCTATAACACTGAATGTGGCTTCAATGTAAAGCGCTTTGAGTTGTCAGTACGACTAGAAAAGCGCTATATGAGTTCAGTCCATTTACCATTTATAGCTTAATCTATATTTAAAATATTAAAAACAATTTGAACTCTGACAGGCTGGACGAGAAACCGAGCAATAACCATAAACCATTGACATGACACAATTTATTTGGGAGGGATGCTAGAAAAACTGTGTTTTTGGTGAGCTCGGACTAAGGTTGAGTGTTTCTGCAACAAACACTCCAGGGGCCTGATTTATCAAGCTTACTTACGCACAGATCCGTGCATATTCTACGCATTGTGTGGTATTTATCAATTTGTACTTGTGCGTAGAAATGTTCCTAAATATAAGTACAGTTCTGATTGTTCGTACGCACAGCATCTACTATTAGAACAGAGGAACTGCAACTCTGAAATAGTTTTACTTTGACAGAATATTTCTCTCAGCAGTTTATCGCCTCCACCAAGGAGCTCATGTTGGCGTCTGTCTGAGTTATAACAAAATAACATAAAAGTTATGCACGGATTAGCAATAAACTTTCAGGAAATGTTTGAAATTGGCCAAGAAATAAGCAATTTAATGTTGCAGGTGATCATGCATGGCGATCCTGTCTCTCGCAATCTTCGCTCTGCGCCGCAGACCTCCTCTCCCGTTTATTTGTTTAGTTATTACACCAAGCACTTCAGCTTAATGAGATTTTGTCACACATTTAATTAAAAGGTTTGCAAACTGCACCGTGACACTAAATGTTCCTGCTTATCAGTGAAGCAGATTGTCCTTTTTTCCTTGCGTACTGATGGCAGCACAAGCCGTGTCTCCAATTACGCACGGCCACAAAAGAGTCAAACATGATGATCTTAACACCTTCTGTATTAGATCTGCTCCAGCTGTGTACTGAGAGATGTTTTACTGTATTTAGTTTAATACAGAACCATTTTTTCCCTAATTTCCAACAGGAACATCTCCACTATCCCGTCCGCATTTACTGCCCGTTATCTTTGTCCCAGGCGGAGTTATCTTTTATTATTAGTTCCCCCTATGCTGTTAGAATCAAACAGTAATGTTCATTATTAAATTATTTCATACGTTCAAAGACGTTAACGACTTCCACAAAAGTTAATATTAGAAAATTTTATTATTCACCACATTTTTTTACGTCTGCTCTACAGCAGAAATATAACGGCTGCATGCGGGTTGGAATGAAGCAGAGAAACCACTGATAACAGAAAGTTTCGGTGGTGAAATGAATTTCTATTAACTGACATTTTTTTTAGGTCTGTTAATCATGAATACTTTTATATTGCCCTACCCATGTTTCACCTCGGTCTCTGTGTCACTGAAGTTCCTTTTGTCGCTCTCTTGAAAATTATTTTAAGGAAGAACGTGAAGACTCAATGCATGTGGCAGATGACGTGGTATTACCAAATATGGTTAAGTCAGGGAGTTTCTGTATGCAAATGACTGTGAACGGGCACGAGCACCTGAGTACGCACAAGTGGGATTTATCAACAGCTTATTTCGGAGGAGCGTGCGTACGAGTGGCCACCGCATGTTTCACAAATCACACTTTGACATCTACTTACGCACATCCTAAATTTCCTTCGTATGATAGAATATAGGAACATTTCTACGAACGTTTGAAAAATGAGGACCCAGGCTTGGTCTACTCTGAACTAAAGGCTAAATGTAGGTAAAAACAGTTTACTGTACGTCCATCGCTATCTACAGTGGAGGATCTTTGATGTTCTGGGCTCTAGGAACAGAAAAGCTGTGGGCTGAGGTGAAGGGAGGTCATAGCTTTCCCTCTCTGGCTGCTCCAATGAGAATATACTGTAGCAAATAAGTGATGCTCTGCTGATAAAAGGCAGTTGTACACAGATGATAAAGCCGGCCTCTCGTGCTTGTCTTCCATGAAATTAGCCAATCTATTTAGCCAACATATTTGCACATTAGCAAATTCCTGCAAGTAAGAAAACAAACACATCTGTTTTGTTCTGTTGGACACTTCATGGGAGCCTGCAATGGTCTGTGCACACCAGGCATCCTCTGTCACAGTGGCACAACGTCCAAGCACGCACACACACACACACGCTTTTGCAAATTGCAGCTCCCTGCCGGGCCTCGGCAGATCACACTCTCTCAGTTTCTCCCCTGCCCTCTGTCTGAATGTTGCCAACAGTCTCACTTTGTGACTGTCCATATAACGCCGGTATCTCTGTAATTAAACCCCTTTAAATTTTTACTTCCTGACCTGCAGTAAATTAAGAAACGTCAGGGTCCCAAAAATGAATCTTTTTGTGCTGGTCTTTGATGCCCTGGCGGCATATTTTCCATTCTGGTGTGAGCTTTTAAATATTCATGTGAGTAGGAAGGAGGTGGTGATGAAGAGGGTGAAGGGAAGGTAAGGGGAGGCCAGAACTTAGAGGGAAAGCGAAGGGAGTGGGAAGAGGAGGCATTCCTATCCGTGGGGGCTGGCCCCTCTCTGAAGCTCCCGTTGGAGGGGCGGCGGGGCACACAGGAATGACGGAGGTAGACGGCCTCATGATTTATTTAGACGCGCCAGTCAGCCGCTGATGGCAGCCATCGCCCTGCCAGCCAGTTGTTGCTGGAATCCCACACAAATGAGGCTAAAGACAAAACTGTTGGTTTAACAAAAATGTGCAGTGTGAAAGTATTCACAAACTTTTAAATTTACCATTTATCACGTGTTTACCACGATGGAACAGCAAAGAGTTGTGCACAGTAATGAAGTGGAACAGGAAATATAATTTATAGTTTTGAATATTTTACAAAGAAAATTCTGATAAGAGTGCTCAAAAGGTGCATCCAAAAAGTGTTGCGAAGGTGCTCCTTGGTGGGAAAAAGGGTAATCCAAAAAGGAAAGCTCCAAGACATTCTTCTTTAAATAGAAAAAAGCTTTATTTTAAATGGCTATGTCATATAGAAAATGCAAACAAAGCTGTGGGTTACAGATTTGATTCTGTTCAGTTTGGAATTCTTACTGTATGTTTTAAGCCCTCTTTACTCCCACACCCCTAAATAAAATTCAGGACGATCAAGAAACATGGCAGACAAGCGAGAGAGATGAATATTATGGAGATGTTGATAGTTGTAGTATTGTATTGTACTGTGTTGTATGGTTTTAGGTCCAAAATCAAATCTACTTCCCTGCTGCAGGAGGCTATGGACACGTTCAAATGTGACGTCACGCACCCAAGTGTCCGCCGTCCCCCAGCTTCTGGCTGGAGGGCAGAATAACGGATCACCCTTACTGACTGCGGTTGTTGCATCAGCATGGTTAACATGTGCAGCGCTCAATAAATAGTAGAAAAAATGACAGTAATAACTGACGAAACACGCTGTTGTCTATTGTTGAGTTAGAGTGGATGATCCATCCAGATCCTCGAGTCTCATGACACATTCTGCTCACTTTCCCTCACTGGAGGTATGTTTATGTTAATATATATGAGTGCCTTTTTTGCTTCCGCTGCGTAAAGTCCAGGCATGATGATCAAATATTGTAGATATCTGTAAACCGAACTGGCGGCGGTCATATCTGAGGAGTTTCTACACGTAGCTTGTTAGCTGTTTGAAACGTGTCTGGAAGCTAGCTCTGTGGGCTAGCTCTTAGCTGTCTCAGCTTTCTTACATGTTACTGGTTGTACAAACAGCTGCGTAATTACCTGTAGGTTTACTGGAATAAAACATATATATATGTATATTAGGGCCGGGACTTTAACGAGTTAATTAAGATTAATTCATTACAAAAAAAATAACGCGTAAAATTTTTTTAACGCATTTTAATTGCACCTATTTATGCACCAAAGCCTTCCAGCGACGGTGCGCAGAGAAAGGCGTAGATCCCGTTTCATGTCCGCTTAGCCGCGTGCTGTCGTTCCTCCAGCAGCTGTGGAGAGAAATTTAGCTTTCACTACACATAAAACTTATGCTGCATCTATTTCTTCCTGTCATGAAGGTTTTGGTGACGGAGCGGTCTCATCTACTCTGTCACTGCGTGCGCTCTCGTGTTACGTGGTGCTGCTTCCAGCTATTTCCTCTGGATCGATCCCCAAGAGAATCTCAGAACTCATTCTAAGGGAGGGATTTCATCCTCCACCGCTCTGCAAGCAGGGATGATGGTGGTGCGCTGCAGCTTGTTGGTCATCGCGGTGTTAATTTATCTATTTCTATCTGAGAGACATTCCTGCTTTCTCCATGGAAACCAATGATGGTTTTGATTTTTTCTGATAACTTAAACCTATGTATTTAGTCGCATACTAAAAGTCCATGTGAAGAAAAATTCTCACTTTTCTCAGGTCAAACATTTATGTGCGATTAAAATGCAATTAATTTCAATTAATTAATTACAAAGCCTGTAATTAATTATATTCTAACATTTTAATCGAGTCCCGGCCCTAATATATACATATATATACATATTAGGACTGTCACGATTAGCTTGTTATTGCTGGACGATTATTCCCTAGAATTAACTGGATACATTTTTTTTAACGCTAACGCATGCACAAAATATTGCCCTGTTTATCTCATAATTCAGCCCACACCACGTCAGGTCTCTTTCCTAACCAGCCAAACTGCGGATTGTTGTGCAGCAGAATGTGTGTGTATGTGTAAATGACATGTGAGTATATATTATTGGTGTATTGGGTTTGAATTGATATAATTAAATTCCAAAATTTTCAGTAGGAATTTTTCCCTCTGCTTCGGCTGTCAGCTCGGCATTGTTATTAGCCAGAGTATAAATTGCAGTGAACTGCTGTATAGCAGTGTTCAGTACATTTCATAGTGAGATACCGGTCAGTTAAAATGCGCATCATTCAGATAAAGTGATGTTTTCTGACTTAAATTAGTGCTAAATCAGTAGTGGAAGTAGCCGTGTGGACCTTCACAATAAGAGCACTCATTCCTAATGTTAACATTGAGGAACCGGAGAGTTTCACCATTGTGACATTTGATTACTAAGTCTATATTACATTTGATTTATGTGATGGAGGATATACAAATGTTACATTTATTTAGATGTTTTGGTTAGTTCTACCTTAGTTGTATTTATTATTTTACATAGGAGATCACAGATACATTCATCTTCCTCCTCACATTGATATCCAAACTTATATCAGCAGCTATTTGGAAATAATAAAGAACAGAAGAAACGTAACAACTTTTTCTCTGACCTATATCTTCTAGAACTCTGGAAGGCTTTAAGTGGAGCTCTGTCAGGTACTCCCAGTGTAAACAGAGTGATCCAACCCTGAATCAGTACCTCAATAGACAGCTCAGTTTATTTTCTCCACGACAGTAGCAGTCTGCGTTGCAGCAAAACTATTAAAACCTCTGACTACAAGCACTCTGTTGTCGTATGATAGTCCCATTAACCTTTACATACAGAAAATCTTGGCTAGTTAGTCTGCCTAAAAATTAAAAGGGTCAAGTGTGACTGCGACGTTCAAAACAAAAGTTCTATTGAGCTCTCCTTGATTAAGTAAAAAAAAGAGCAACGTAATCTGAATTTGTCATTTTACACCGAAAATGTCTGTGTTTTTGTTGGTCCTATTTGGGAATGTTAATTAATCTGATTAATAGTGATTAATTCATATATATATATATATATATATATATATATATATATACACACACACAATTGTCACAGACCTACATTTTAATGACGTTTTCACCAAGCAGCATTATGTAGCAACTAAAGAAATGCTGTTTCAACTAAACCGATCGATAGAGAGCAGAGCGGAGAGATAGTACACTTGGTGAGCCTGAGTGGGCAGCGTTTTATCGCTTCCCTCGGCCTAATATCCTGCCTAATGTATGGAAATTGAGCTGTGACGGAGAACAAAGACCAGCATCCAGAATAAAACCGTCTTGTTCGAGTAGGGTCCAACGTTAGCAGAGTTGCATGTGTGCCGACACCTGTGCAGCCTGGCAGAGTGCAGTGACAGGTCTGTCTGTCTCCTACATGCCAAAGTTCATATCCATCCTAAACGATTCAGTCATTTTCATTCTCTGCCAGGGTGGAAGTGCGCAGCAGAGACATATATATATATATATATATATATATATATATATATATATGTATGTTTTGATGCATATGCTTGACTACCAGTAATTAATCAGCTGTGCTTCTACATGCCTGCTGCTGCTTGCTGACTTCTCTGTGGAGACACAGGGAGGAGCTGCCCAGAGGTAAATCATAAATGAGAAGCAGGTTATTAGGATTCTGTCATGCATACTAAGGTATTATAACTGCAATAAAGAGTGTAGCAGTGAATACACAGAGCAGCATTTATCTTATCAGGGGTCTACCTCTTATTTGCTGTGTCCTGATAACAATCTATGGCCTTAGCATCTACAGTGAGACAGCTTCGGAGGTCACAAGCTGAAAATATATATATATATATAAATAAATTAAAAAAAACAATTATAAAACAATGCATTCATTTTAGGCTAAACAAAGCTGATCTGCATTAGGAATTATCTTCCACTGCCTGGTGGAGAAAAGTGCCTTGTTCCAGGTAATGGTAAGGAATGCAAAACAAAAACCCATCTGTGCATCCACACCTCCAGCCCTCTCTCTGCTCTCGTCTTCCCCCCTTTTTTCCCCTTCCATTCCCCGCCGTTCAATCATGAGAATCTTCTAATAAACAACACCTGCGCTATTAACCGCAGATAAGCCAGCCTGCCTCTCAGTCCTCTAAAATCATTGCTCCTCTTTAGCAACCTGATCCCGCTGTTCTCCTACCTTTCTATCCCCCCCTCCTTTCTTGGCACACACTAACACACACGCTTCAGAGAACAGTAACTAATAGCAACCTGATTCGTTAAAACCCCCCTTGATGTTTGACGGAGGCAGGGTAAATGTGCTGGAACGCCCGTCCTAGCTGTCTGGTTGGGCGACGCTAACAATAGATAGAGAGATATCCAGACAGGTGGAGCAGAAACTCACCTTACAAACCTTATAAAGCTGGACACGCATCTACATGCAGTAGATTTTGTCATAAAGTCATAAAGTTAGTAGTTTATGGACTTTTGTGGCTTTTCTTTGCAACAGATGTCACCTTTTTACTGATCATGAAAAAAGCGTGGGCACTCGGAATTATTTGTGACTCCAGAGCTCCCATTCCTCCCTCTCTGGAGCTGCTGACTAACTTTCTAAAGCAAAAATACTATATTAATAAAATACATTACAAATATTACAATATATTAATTAAATATATTAATAAAATAGACAAAATATGATCAAATAAAATACATATATTAATAAAATATATTTAAATTAGGGATGCAACGATACAACTTTTTTCAAACCAATACCATACCGATAATTGAATCTGAGTCCTGAATACTGCTGCTGAAACTTCTACAGAACACAAAATGTAATTAATTAAAAGTCAGTTTTTATTTTCTTCTCTGCTTGTTACAAAAAATGATGGTAAATTAGATAAATAATAAAGTATTGAAAAGATTTTTTTCAAGAGAAAAGAAAATATTGCAGAGTTTCCACATTTTTAGTATCAGTTCATGGTATCGTTAAACTGAACGATACTGAAACTAGTACATTAGAATGATATCGGCTACGATACCTGATACCAGTAACGGTGCATCCGTATTTGAAATGACATTTTTAAAAATACTTTTTAAAATAAATAAATGGTTAATTCACCTGATCAAGTTTTCTTTGAATTCTTAGCTACCAGTAATTTAAAAAAAATGTATGCAGACTGAATATTATTTACAGTTTAAATTGATAAAAACAATGTACCTGTTAATCTTATGAGTTTAAGGTATTTATCACCTCATTCAAGACTTCCTTAAATCTGGATAAAGTAATATATCTGATTAAATAAACCCATTTTTGTAATCTAAACCCAATATTTCCAAAACGATTATCTAGGGGTTGCAGTTTTTCTTATTACGTGTTGATTCGGGTCCAAACAGCCACGGGTGTTTGATAGAGGGCGTCCCGTGGGGTAATGTACGTACTAAAATATGCTTGTTCACTGTCAGTTAGCCGCTAGATAAGGTAAGCCAGCTGACTCGGTAACCCACACAAACTTCATCTGAGTCAAAGTACAGAAGAATTTTCTCTAACTCCACGAATTTGGTAACAGCGGTATCTGACCATCGTAGAGCATGAACTAATGAGGACGTGCTTGTAAGGCACATTTTGTTTCAACGAATCCAGCTTTTTTCTACCTGAACACATGCAGAATGTTTATTTGTATATTTTAACAATTGACACCAAAAAACGAAAATAGGGCAAAAACAGAAATGATTCCCAGCTATCGCTAAATCTTTCTGTCTGGAGACAATAATGGTTTCTCATGCAGCTACAGTAGAAAAAGAAGGATCAACCTAACCAAAACTTTGTCGATTAACGCGTCCATAACACACTCTGCACTGAACTGAATGACTAACCTGAAATAATGTCAAGCTGAATGGAAACATCACTGATACTGGAGAATAACCAGCTGACGTCACCATGGCTACCAGTAGCATCCAATCAGACCAAACTCCTGATTCTGGATAAAGCGCAACTTGGAGGTATCCCCGTTGATAAGAAGGAATTTCCCAAAAAGCTGCCCATGCTGCATTAGGGGAAAGCTGGGAAATTAGGCTGTCAAAATATCAAATCAGCTCCAAAGTGATTTGAGCAAGTTTTATTTTCAAACATGGTCCAAGGATTATTTAAAAAATTCTAAACATTAACACTTTTCATGTGGTTGTATTGTTTTCTACTCTGGCTATGTGTTTGTTTATAACAAATAAATTTCAGGAACTGAAAGGATGGAATTCAGAAAAAAAAAGTTATTTTTGTTTAATTCTGATCAAAGATAAAACATTTGTATTTATTTTTCCTGATTAAAGTGTACTGAAAACATACCGAAATTGGGATTTTAATGTAACGCTACACGCCTATATAAAACACACATTTCTTACACAGTACCAGCAGCCTCCAGCAGGCCTGCTCTCAGCAGCTGGACATGTTCAGGAAACCTTGCATAAACTTAAGGAACATCTTGTTGCATTCCACAAATCTTATGCCGTTACCCAAAGGACTTAAATGGGACAAAAACGTCCATCTGGGCCAAAACAATCATTCCCTTATCTGGCACACGTAAGCCTGAGCTGGAAGCTTACCTGTTACATAATTAGCCACAAAGAAGAAGGGAAGAATAAGAACAGGATAAGATAGGAAGGAGATTAAGGTTAGGTCGTATAACCATTTAGTCTGGACATAAATATCACAGAATATTTGGATGTTTAAATATATACAGTATATATATATATATATAGATGCTAACAACCTGTGGAATCAAGCTGGGCTGTGCTGAATGACCCAGCAGCTGCTAAACAAAGACCTGCTCAAACCCGAGCCTAAAACTCACAGAGAGCTGAAGCTTTTTTATTTGCATGAGTCAACCTTGTGAAAAATCTATAACTCATTTGCAAGGCTGTTACAGGACATATAATGTCAACAGCAAACAATATCTGGGATATCTAAAATGCAAACAGTTACTGGCATTAATCTCTGCGGTCGGTACAGCTCATTAAACAAAAAAAAACAACAGAAAAACCGTCATTGTTCATGACGAGACAAACAAAAAGTAATTCAACAGGGATCAATGCAGAGCAGGGATGTGGTGCCGGTGACTGTGCTGAACGTACAGAAAAATAATGCTGGGTGAGAACACCTAGATGTACTCTCCACCCTGTTGGTGAACATAGCGGCTATCTTCTCATCTGTAACCATCAAAGATGGAGGTTATCCTTTAAGCTTCTGAACTCTCTGTGAACTTTGTCCAAATCACACAGAGGCAACACACCCATGCTACCCGTCCACCACCAGGGCATGCTCTGAAATAAAATGTTCATTACGGAGCCACCCCCACCAAACGCATCATGACCGGGGTCGCCCTGTCCCCCGGTCGACGTTCTGGTGGCTGATGGGTAAGTCTTTCTTTCCTGCGTTCTGTTTCCAAGAGGAAATTAAGGGATGATCTTCCTGGCCTCCTCCACTCGTCACTCCCACGGAAAACAATAAGACAGGAATGCTTTACAGCCTGCTTGCTGACCTGCAGCACGAAGCAACGACAGGCGACACCTGAAGCGACGGAACAACTGTGACCTGCATGCATGTGGAGGGTGCAAAGTGAAAGTACAACATTCCCTTAAAAAGACTCATTTGAATTGAAATATAATAAAATGTGAATGTCAATGAAGTTATGTTTACATCAACCAGTAGCATCCCCCATAACAGGTCGACAGATACAGATTCCAGCTCTAAGTAAAAATTTGTCTTTTGGCAAATACTCTATAGTTAGATGAGTGATAAAAAAAGCATTTTGTAATCAGCTCATTAATTCCCCTTGTCTGGCAGAAGTTGGTTTGTGTTTGTTTAGCTTAGCATAAACCAATGTAAGTAAATAGGAACTACTAGCATGCCAGTAGTTCCTTTCCAGTTACACAAACAACTAACAAAACAAACACCTGGACTGGAGGGAGCACCAGCAGGGTGTTTAATTTTAATACTCTTAAGAAAATAGCCGTGACTCTTAAAAAAAAATCGAAATATCATCTTGAAAATGACATCACTCGTACTCTATTGTAAAGTCTCTTTAGTTGGAAGGAAGACTAATCTTATTATCTAGATCAAATTAAACTGTACAACATGGAGGTACGAGTTCAGAGATACTTTTTGCAAATTGTTCTAAGTTCACTTGCTCTTGTTTCATCAGGTATTGAAATAAAAAAAGTAGGGCTGTGAAACGATTAACATTTTTATAAAAAATACAATTTTCTGTGTAAATAAAGGACAAATTCAGATGCTGTTTTTTTAATTAAATACAGGATGCAATTAAAATTTTTGGTTTGAACTCCACAATCACATTCACACGTGGCCTTTTAAACCTGTTTACCTCTTAGCCAGTTTCTACTGCAAACTAACTGGTTAACATTTTCTGTATGTAAAGCTGACTTTATTAATATTGTAAAAACCCTTATTATATTCTTTATGGGACAATCCTACAACAACAGAGAACCAACATGCATAAAGCAACATAAATACGGCGCATTTATACTCTGCACGGCGCAAAGCGAGCTGACCATCAAAGCGGATAGTAGGAATATTCCCACTGACAACATATGAATTAAATCACATTAACTCAACGCCAATAGATTAATAATGAGAATGTATTCGCATATCATTTATGCACACACACACACAGACACACACACACATGTTCTGGTGGACAACAGTTCCTCATAATTCAGATGCAGTCTGGCTGGTTAGAAAGAAGAACGGATGTGGTGAGGGCTGAATTACAAGATAAACAGGGCGCTATTCTGTGCATGTGTGAATTGCGCTAAAAAAATTTATCAGGTTAATTCTATGAATTAATCGACCATGTGTTAACGCGTTGTTCTTCTATAAAGAGGAGAAAACAAAAGAGGTTTGCTTAAGTCTATGCCGATACATCAGAATCATAACCAAATGTTACGAATCCAATAATAATAGGCAGAAGGAATAATGTGGTGACTTTCTATTCCAAGAAAAAGCTTGAAACTATAAACTAGTATTTTTACAGTTAAGTTAAACCATGAGAATCTCATCCCAGCCAAAGGTTTGTTAAAAATAAAGATTGATGGCATTAAATACTTGTCTTAATTAGTTCTACTAACATCCATTTATTTCATCTTGTATAAAAAAATCCTTGCTCGTGTAAGCGTCTGTGTTAGTTTATTAAACTTGGAATAGATCATTGATTTAACTCCTTTGGGTTGTTCTCTCAACTTCCAAATCTATTTCAGCTAAATTAAATAACAGCTTATGTAAACACCCGGGTTCATTTCAGTGGATTAGCTAATTGATTAAACCGCTTGCGGGAATTGTTTCAGTCTATGAGTCTGTTTTATCCGTGTTAAAAGTGTCTGGTCATTAAAATCAAAGGTAACGACAGGCTGAACTAAAGGAGCGATGACTTGAATTTTTATAATCTCATTTTAATGTGCACTGTTTGGTACAGTGCATATTTGCTGAAATCTCTTCTTTCTAACTAAGAGGGAAATTTTGCATGTGAGAAAATCCATCAAGCCAAGGTTCCCAACCTGTGGTTCAAGTGCCACTGGTGGTACATGGATTGCATTTCAAGGTGTCAGAATAGGAGCCTCTTGCGGCTGGATTTCAGGGAAAATGATGCCGAGGCAGGAAATGGTGAGTCAGGCAGAATGGTTTATTTGTCCAACATTCTCAAAAACAGACTCCAGCACAACTTCACATGCAGTCTTATATAGCCTGGTGTCAATCGAACTAAACCATCTATCCCAGTTAAAAGGGGACACCTTCTGCTTCACCCACCAAATATTTACAAAATCTTTATTTTAATAGAAATATTCCCCCCGATATACGTATATATCTAACCTACACCTAATATACTACATTAAGACACCAAAAAGGAAACCCCATGAGAAAATTCCCCCACACTTCCCTTCATGGCCTCGCCTGGAACCTTTACACGGTGCACAGGTCCCTGGGGAATGATTTGCCCAAACACTTTGGTGGGGAACAGGAAGACAGGTGAGTGAAAACACTTTAACTTTACTTATATTAACACTCAATCTTTCCACAGTACACTTCTCACACACTGTCAATATATTCATTGGAATCCATTTTGTTTCTGTGCAAATATATGTTCAAAGTGCTAACAAAGTTCAAGTTAAAGTGCTTTTTGTGCAGAACTAATAAATGTTTAAAAGTACTGAAGATAAGAGATGCCAGCAATATAGGTCAGCCGTACTGGATTTTAACATCAGGGTTGGTGAGCAGGTTTAAGTTTCTGATCATTCTGTTAATCTTTCCTATTTGGGAAATCATTTTTTATTATTATTTCTGAGTAAAAAGCAATAACTAAAACACATCCTTCAACAAATCTTCCAGTGGCATCAATAAGAAGTTTTTATTTTTAATTTTTAAAAATAAAAATGTGTTTTCACTGGACTAAAACAAAATCCACTTCCAAAGTAAATAAGTACAAGTTCCGATATTTCTACAGGTTCCTAAACACCTTTGGTGGTGCCAAGTAGTTCTGATGTGAAGGTATTCCTCAGTATTAGGAAGTTACAGATTTCCCATCTCACCATTCCCATTGCTTGTCTTTTTTTTTTATGAGAGCATGCCAGAGTAACCCGAGTTTATTGTAGCTTAAGTTTTTAACAGTGAAAAAATCTGAAGCTGATCTTCTCACATACTGAAATTGAGTTTCTTGGCCACTTAGAGCAGAAAGTTTGTCCCATTTTCCCTCTGTGATATAAACAGCCAGTTTCGCCTGATTAAAAAGAATCAAGTTGATAATAACGTATTTATTAATGTTAAGGAAGATAAGCTGCAGGTTAAACCCAGAGAAATCATAAAAAGATTAAAATTACAGCTGAGAATGCAAAATCTGAGACAAGGCAAAGAATGCGGACGAGCAAGGAGATATGGTCATTGTTGCTTTTATTTGTTAAATAGAAAGAAAAAGATCATTGTTGTTTGCAATTTCTTTGCTAGAGTCATGGTAACACTGTGTTTTTAGAAAATGTTATCTTGCTGTGAGAAATCTAAGTTTATGGAAGTGATAAACGTTAAGAACAGGCTGAGAACCACCTGCATGGAAAGAGAAGGGAGAGAGAGAGCAAATAGCAAAGGTGATAAAGCAAACACTATAATCTACCAGCGTCTGACTGACCACCAAAGCAAACTCACACAGATCGCTTTTTCAGTTAGTCACAGAAATTCAGTTTGGCTGAAATCGTTTGACTGGACGTTTTATTTTATCTTAACCTTTTAGGTAAAGCAAAACAACAGAACAACCAAAATAACAGACCTCTGATGTAACCATGCGTTTATTAATGTGGAAACCGATAAATTAATCCAATTATTTTACTAGTTTATAGCTTCAGAACCTCTAAAAGTTTCCATTACCTTGTTTTTTTAGTTTAAAGGTCTGGTTCATTGAGAAAAAGTTTAAGACTCATTCTTTAAAAAAATAATTAGTCACTCTGAGTTGCATAAGCATTCTGCACATTCTCCAACTCCAAATTAACTGTAGAGGGCAAAAAACGAGCAAATCAGAAAACAGCGTCACAAAAAAGATTAGTTTGCATGGCCCCACTCACGTTTACTTGTTTTCACCGGTAGGAAGGCTGTATGGGGAGCATAAGTCTCCTCCCCTTCCTGTCGGGTCCCTTGGCTAAAAAAATTATGAATGGAAGTCAATGGAGCTATAAAAAGGGAGCTATAAAAGTTTTTTTCAGGTCCGCTTTGCCTTACGTACTAAATCACACTTATCGTGTACCTCAATTTAAATGATAACTAACGACGTGAATTTCGAGTGTATTTGGCAAGTGATTTTGGATTTATTTTATTGTAAAAATTTGCAGTTAAAATGCCCATAAATCAGTAGTCCCATATAGGATGTCACGGAGCTAATGCTAGCTAGCACCAGCTGCCTAGCTGCTACTTTCCACATGGACAGATTGATTGTGGTTTTTATTTCTTTTCTTTGTCCTGGAGGTTACAACCATTTGTCTCTTTTTTCTTCTTCAGTTGTTCTAAGTGTTTTCACACAAGTGACACAAGTAACTTTTGCTGACGATCGAAAGTTAGCGTTTTCACCGCATTAAAATGTCTTTAAAATTCACAGACATCATCTACGCATTTCAAATGGGATCAGAAAATAATCGCTCCATAGACTCTTATTCTTTATTCTTTTTTTTTTGTCTGTGGGCGACCCATGGACCGGAAGTAGAAGGGCATGACCTCAGCTCCCCATTGATTTAGCAACCAGGAGAGAGCAGAAGCTAAAGCAGCTAGTTTCTGCTGCTAACAACTCTACAAGTAGAAGCTCAGAGCCGAAAGCACACAAAGCTGAGCTGAAGAGCAACACCTGGCTCATGTGTGTGTGTGTGGCTCAGCAGCTCACACACACCTGCTCCTCCATCAAAGCCAGAGCCACACCTGAGCCCCAAACAGAACCCCCCACCCACAGAAAAATCTACCGTCGCTGCGCGTGAAAATATCTGTTCTCTTAAAAGCCCCAAGAGAGGACAGTCAGATCTTCTCAGAACGTCATCTGGTCCTAATGCAGGGTCCGCTGGTGTGGATTACAAGCAGACATAGCAGGAGAACTTGGCCCGACCCCTCATCTCCATCCCTTGGGAAATGGGAGCAACTGTGATGGAGGGGCGGGTATCTAAAGGAGCAGAAGGGTGAATAGATGCTTATGGGCAGAATGCCACCTCACATGATTGGCGCCCTCCCTCTATGAAAGAGCTTCTCTGGGATCCTTCCAGTACGCGTCTATTGCAAACAGGAAGCCCGTTTTTTAACCCAAATGTCCCCCTGCGTTCTGCAGCCAAACTAAGTGATTGCTTCATAGATTCCATGTGGTCTGCTGCGGCTTTACGAGAGCCCGAGCAAGACGTGAGAAAGTCGAGCGGGTCCTCGGTAATCATCAAAGTAGCACCAAAGCATGCTTGTTTTATCTCATTAAACACAATAGGCAGCTGGCCACTTTACAAGTCTTTGAGTTTTACTGGCTTGTTCAGGACCGAATAAGGGTTTAACAAATGCAGTAAACATGAGAAAAACACAAAGCTGGAACGCAGAGACAATTTAAGCGGCAGCAGCAGCAATTCTTGACATTTATTAAACAGCATAATGATGAAAACATTCCAATTAAAACAGAGGTGAATCAAACAGGACGAAGGCAGCATATAACAAAGACTTAACTATCAAAATAAATAAAAACAATTTTCACAGATTTAATATTTCATTGTTTTTCCTTCAAATTAATTTATCAATTGAAATTTAAGGAAATTAACTGGTAATAAGTTACAAATTAATATCATCATATATTAATATTTAGAAATATTTAGAAATCTAAATATTTAGCTAGTTAGTTAAACTGGCTTGCTATTGTGCTAAATATTTAGCTGATATGCAAATTTGCATGCCGATAAGAGGAGGTGGAATACCACAAATTAAAAACTTGGTCTTGACATCCTCTATGTTAACTGCTGGCATAAATATTTCCTCCCAAAAAATGTCCAACATTTTAGCTTAAAAGATAGGAGTCGTCATTTTACAGACAGATGTTAACGTGTGGATTTATAGCAACAGTTACGCAACAGCAGCAGAAGCTCACAAAACCCAGCTTTTATTTTGATAGTCCACTTCTGCTTATTGTTGAAGCTTGTTATTTAGCATAAGTAGCCTTTAGCTTGGAGCTAAATATTAACTTACTTAATAAATATTCAGCTTAAAACTGTAGTATTTATGAATGAATCAATATCATGGAGACAAATATGACTTGAATGAACGCTGTTTATTTAATTTATGAAAGGCTAAATAACTAAAATTATTGCTGTTAGCTTTTGACTGTAACTTTACAAATGGCACACAGAGAGGTAATTCTACTCCTACTTCAGAACATTGTTTGGGTACTCTTCCCACCTCTGGCCGTTACAAAAAGGCACAGGGGGATACTTTTGGTTGTCTAGCAATAATTCAACAATGTTGCCACACTCATTTTCAGCCCAGATTTTTGGAGTGTGCGTATGACTAGCAGCTGTTGTGTTGACAGACTCTCCTCCCTAAGCGTTGGACCTCTGAGACCTTGACAGAACAGCTGGATTCACCATGAGGATAAATATGACTGAACTGATGAGTTCTTAATGTGTCTTTAGGGGGAATCAGAGTAAGGCCAAAACTGATGCTGGTCTGTTATATGAAATCTCAAGAAAACACATTTACATGTGTGACAAAGCATGAAAAAGTTCAAGCGGCATCAGTATTTTTTGTGAGGCACTGCGTTCTACTCTTACCTGTAGTATCTGGACTGCAGGTAAGTGGAGCACACTGCTTTGGACACGTGGCTGGCTGAGCCAAAGTCGATGACTTTGACCCGGTAGGGTTGACGCGAAGGATCCACCAGCATGATGTTCTCGGGCTTCAGGTCGGCGTGGATCAGCCCAAGGCTCTTCAGCTTCATCAGTGCCGTGGCGACCTGCTGCAGCACGGGTCTGATGTACTTGAGCGGCAGCGGGCTGAACTTGTTCTGTTTGAGGAAGTCATACAGGTTCTGTTCCAACATCTCAAACACCAGGCACGTGTGGTTCTTGTGCTGGAAGCACTCGTAGGCTCTCACGAAGTTGTAATCGTCCGCGCTCTCCGTGCTGAGGCGCGCCAGGATGCTGACCTCGATCTGACCCTGCCGTGCGTAGGATGGGTGGTTTTTTAAGATCTTAATGGCCACGATCTCATTCGTTCCCCTCTTCCAGCACTTCACCACCTGCCCAAAGGTTCCTCTTCCCAAGAACTCCAGCACTTCGTAGGTGTTGGTCATGGAGCAGAGCACCTCATGCTGAACCAGCTGGTAGTCCCCCTCGTTGTTGGAGCCGCTGTTTTTGGAGGTGGCCGTGGAGGTGGCGGTGGCCGCCGTGGCCCCACCGGTTCCTCCGTTCTGGATCATGTTTGGGCCCTGCTCCTCGATGATCTGCACGCTGCTGTTGTTGTCGAGCTCTTCACTCTTGCGTTTGAGCCCGCATCGCTGGTAAGTGTCCAGGAGACTCACCGTGCTGCGGCGCGTCAGGTTGTGAACCCCGCCGCCGCCGCTGCTGCTGCCTGCGCCTCCACCACTGCTACCCAGCAGAGACCCGACGGCCCCCGAGGTGCTGCTGGCCGAGGCGACCACGATATGGCCGGCGCTGGCCGGGAAGATCAGGGCCTGCTCGTAGGGCAGGGTGGAGCCGTTGATGCCAAGAGCGCCGCCACTGCCGGCCGCCGACACGTTCTTGCTGCTGTTGTGGCTGTAGACTTTGCTATGCGTGCCGTACCCTGTCATATCCCAGTTACAGCTCTGCTCCACCTTCAGTTTTTTTACGCTAAAGAAGGCACTTGACTGGAGAGTGTGGGGGGAGAACACTTGCACTTGCGAGGCCATACCTGTGACAAGGGGGGAGGGGGGCAGAAAAAATGAAAGTGAGAAGTTAGGGATCTGAGTCTGAAACAGGAGCAGAGGCTGCAAGCTTGAAATAAAAACAGCTTGGGTCAGAGCAGGTCATTCAAGCAGAGAGAATATGAGCCTGGGTCTGTACAAGGTCTTCAACTATTTACACACTTTTTCTAGATTTAATCATGTAACAACTTTTAACTTTAATATGTTGAATAAGCAGCACAAGGAGCAGTTTAAAGATTATCGACAATTGGGAATGTGTGCCATGCATTTCTATTTAGCCTCAGTGAGTCTGAATATTAGAGGGGACACACTTGCCCTCTGTGAAACAGGTCTATGGTTGGTAACAAACAAGCTACTGAAGTGCTTTCCACAAAATCACTCACATAAACCGATCTCAGCAGCTCAACTCTTCAGAATGAGCTGTTTAGAGGCTCTGTCACCCGTATGCAAATTAGTAAGAATGGGCCCAATATCTGTGGTAAAGTTAACCAATACCATGAAATGATACTTAAAATATGGAAACGCTGCAATTATGTCACAGAAAATGTATATTTTTCACATAAAATCTGTGCTGTGGTCATTTTTAGTATTATTTAAAAAAAATGGTAATTCACCGTCATTTGTTGTAAGAAGCAGAGAAGAAAATAAATCCTGTCTTCGAATTCATTGCAATTTTTTGTGTGGTAGAAGTATTGGCATTGGTACTTGGTATTGGCAAGTACTCAGATCCAAGTTTTGGCTCAAGAACATTTCTAGGATTAAAGGACGATTGTCACAAACAGACCTGGAAAAACTCCTCCATGCATTCATCTTTAGTCAGATTGATTACTGCAACAGTAACTACATTTACATGAGCAAAATATCTGTAATCCGATCAAAGATCGAATTTCACATCTATCCGATTAAAAAAGGCGTTTACATGCGCTACAAGTCTGAACAGCATAAATCATTTTGACATGCGCAGAGCTCTCTAAAACATGGGAAATGGCCGTAGAAGAAGGAATAGACTTCCGTTGTAAATGAACATGGCTGCGCACATTTGAAAAGGAGGACTACAATGTTCTTCAGAGTGCTTTTATTTCTTTTTTCCTGTCATGTTTTTACATCCTCAAGCCTTCATTCTCATGTACACAATGAATTAGAAACCAAATCCCTTCATTTAATTAAGACGGCTTATTAGACGTCTACACATGAGGTAACAGACATGCGCAGGAATAACTCAATTACTTGTGTCCATGTAAACATAGCCATTGTCCTCACAGGTCTACCTAAAAAGTCACTCAGACAGCTGCAGCTGATCCAGAACGCTGCTGCTCGTGTTCTTACTAGAACCAGGAACATAGAACACATCAGCCCAGTTCTAAAGTCCTTCCACTGTCTCCCTGTAGCTCAGAGAATAGACTTCTAAATATTTCTAAAAGTTTATAAATCATTCGATGGTTTAGCACCAAAATACGTTGAAGATGCTGTCTTTATACCGATCCCCCAGAACACTCAGGCCCTCCAACTCTAACTGATTAATTAAACCCTAGAATCAGAAACAAACACAGAGAAGCAGCTTTATTTTTAGTTTCTATGCTCCCCTTACCTGAAACAAACTTCCCGATGACTGCAAAGCTGCTGAAACACTGGGCTGCTTTAAAGCAAAACTTAAAACTTCTCTGTTTAAAGCTGCTTTTGAATACACTATTATAGTTACTCTGTAGTGTGTTCTTTTATTTATTGTCATGTGTCGTACTTTTCCTCTTTTTCCTTGTATTATTCCCAATTGGTGTTTTTAATTTCTATGCCTTTATCCCATGTTTGCTTTCTTTACCACTGAATCATGTAAATCACCTTGAATTTACTTGTGTTGAAAGTGTGCAATACAAATAAAATTGCCTCGCCTTGCCTTCAATTATATTTAGGTCTGTCCTTTGACTAGGCCGTTCAAACACATGAATCTGCTTCTATCTAAGCCGTCTCATAATATCCACCGCTGTATTGTTAGGGTGGTCCTCCACCGACTACACTTTGCACAGTTGTGGTCTAATCCAAGCAGAGAAGGTCTTCTGCAGCCTCTAACAGCTTTCAACTATGAAGAGCAGTATTCCCACAGCATGATGCTGCCACCAACCTGTTAAATTCAAAGTGATGCAAACACTCATGTCTTTGTAAAATGGAATAGAATAATCCTTTATTTGTCCCCTCAGTTGTAAATTCAGGGTAGGTTTGAACTCTCAAGGGAATGTTTTGCACTAGATTTCACTGAGGGGTATCACAGCAAAAATAAAATCCATGCTGCACATTTCAGACTTTATGACCAAAAAATAAAAAAATTAAAAAAAAGGACTGCCAATTTTTTTTCCAACTCCAACATTACAGTCTATTTTGTGTTTGTATTTTACATTAAATTCCAATAAAATCCTCCAAAAATTGCGGTTGTGATTTTTTTTTGTAACAAAATTTAAAATATTAGAGAAGTAAGACGGCATTCCCCCCCAAAAACATTGATAATGTACTAATAATGCTTATATCTGCAGGATAAATAATGCAACATTTGGTCAGGAAGTTCTTCAGATAATTCAGCTGTTTTAAGAAATAGAGATAAGCAGATTTAGATTGCACATTGCTCATGCGAACCACTGAGAAATGCAGAGGAAATGCCTTTTCCCCACTCTTCCCATCTACAGACTTGTAAACAGACTGAGTTAAAACTACAAGAGAGGGTCTTTACTGGACATTCCACACGAAATCAAGCAAGAAAAAACAGGTTTGACAATTGTATGTTTGGAAGGAATCGTGTTTTCCTCATCCTCCCCAACCCGGCAGAGGCAATTATTGGCACACAATTACTCACTTAAGAGGAGGTGGAGGAAGAAACTATGAAAACAAGAAGAAAAGGCACTGAACTTCTGCACCAGCACAGACCCTGAAAACAACAAAACAAAAGCAGAAGCAGCAGCGAGGCTGAGCTCCGAACTCCTGGGAACAAGTTGCCTCAGAATAAGCAAATGCTTCTCCAAGCAAACAGCTGCCCAAAATAGTCCCTTTTCTTTATCTCGCTCTCTGTTTTCTGAAAACACACTTCTTTGTAACAGTGAAACGATTATTATAGCACAAAAACGATCATCCAAGGCTTCTACATGTGTACTCTAAATCACTTGATTGCTAACAAACTAAGAGTTTCCTCCTGTTCCCACAGAGGGATCGACTGGTTCAGAGCACAATCTGGTCTAAAAAACTAAACCGCAAAACGGCCTGTAAACGTTTGTTTTCTGTAAGTGACATCAGTTTTTTTTAGGAAACTCAACCAAACCTGGGAACCTTTTTTTGTTTTCAAAAATAATTAAACATCCATAGTCCATCCAAAATAGGACAACTGTTGTAATAGCTGGCTCCATTGTGCAGCCTGAAGAGGCCATTATTAGCCCTTTTCACTGCTGATGATGATTGATTCAGCAGGAAGCTGGCACCCCTCGTTTGTACTTTGATTCAATTGTTTGATTTGACCAATGTTGACCTCTCTTCCTCTTACATTCCAGATTTGTTTTTATAGCGTGGCCCAGTTTGACCACAAGTTGTCAGTGTATGGGGAGCTGTTTGTAAAGTTAAACAGTTAAAAAATAAAAGCAATATTTTGGGTATATTTGGGCTCATTTTTTAAGAGTCCTACTTGTGTCCATGTTATTTATTCACTTAAAAACATCACAATTTTAAACTAAAAATTTAGCTTACAAGATAAATTTTTAGCTCCAAGTTGAATATTTAGCTAACAAGCTAATTTAAGTCCATCGTCCATCATCTGTTGGGGTAGCAGCGTCAGAGCCAAGGAATTAAAAAGGCCCAACTACCTGATGAAGAAGGCTGGTTCTGTTCTGGGGACAACTGTGGAACAACTGGAGATAATGAAGCAAAGGAGGATTCTTCATCAAATAAAAAAAATATATATTGACAACCCTTAGCATTCTCTCCATGAGACTATCCTACAGCAACAGAGTATCTTCAGTCAGAGGCTTCTTCAGTTTCGCTGCAACACAGACCGCTACAGGAAATCCTATCTCCCCATAACCATCATGGTCTACAACAACTCCTTGAAGAATTAATTAGTTATGAGTTACAACAACACTTAATTTTCCTCTGGGATTAATAAAGTATTTTTGCATTGAATTTTGAACTGAAAATATTTAGATCTACACTAAATGTTTGTTCAAAGCCAATTACTTAGCTAACCAGTTTAGGTTGCCAGCTAAATATTTAGCTTGGACTTAAATGATTAGTTAATTGCTAAATATCTAGCTAACTAGTGTAGCTTGCTATTTAAATATTTAGAGCTGCACTAAATGTTTAGTTCAATAACAAAAACATAGCTAACCAGTTTAGCTTTCTAGCTAAATATGTAGATCTATGCTAAATGTTTAGATCAAAGCTAAATACTTAGCTAACTCGTCTGGGTCGCTAGCTAAATATTTAGCTTATAACTAAATGTTTTGATCAAAGCTAAATACTTAGCTAACTATTTTAGGTTGATCTGCACTAAATATTTAGTTCAACACCAAAAACATAGCTAACCAATTTTGCCTGCTAGCTAAATATTTAGCTTGCTAACTAAGTACTTAATTCAAAGTCCAATATTGTTGGTTAAATATATAGTTGACGAGCTAAATTTTTAGCTTGGAGATAAATGTTTAACTTACAAACTAATTATTTAGCTTGTCACTTAAATATTTAAATTAGGAATAAATTTTTGTATGTGCAAGCTTAATATTATATATAATAATAATTTAGAAACTAAATATTGAGTTTGGACCTGAATATTAATTTATAAATTAAATATTAACTAGCTAACTAAATATGTAGTTGGAAACTGTGACATTTATGAATGATTTAAACCTGACTTTAAAAAAATATATTCTAATATTTATCTCATAAGATGCTGAATAACCTGAATTATTGCTGTTAACTATTCACTGTTTAACTTTACAAACAGCAACCCATAATTACTGTGGTTATGGTTTTAGCCCTAATGCAGCAAAACTGAAGGTGCAGTACATGATAGGACTTCTTCATGCTCCCTGTATCATTTTTTCCTATGAAACTGACACGTCTGTATAGCGCCGTAGCTCTGACTCCTCCAGAGAGGCAGTGAAGAACGTCCGCCAGGCTATTAGGGTCAAGGCTCTCTGCTAATCACATAAGCCCTGAAGGCCAGATGTCACTCCTTGGATTACCAATTCCTGCGTCTGTACTTTAACACTAAAAATAATTTGAATGATGGGTTGCTTCACAGAACGGCATCGGCCCCGTGTGAATAATCGCTGGCACAGAGTGACGGGCACCAGGTGAGCCTGTTCCTCTTATGGAAACTTCCAGGGTGATTAAGCCACAGGCAGCTCTTATGCCTGTAGCTAGCCACTCTTTGCATCTGTATCACACAAAGTCCTCCTCAGCTCTGGTCACTCATTGACTCCCTGTCTGTTGGTCAAACAGATGGTTGCCTATGCAGGTGCATTGAACTGTGGGCCATTTGTGTCATCCTAAAATGGTGCATCGGTTTGAAATATTCCCAATAATTTATTTTGTTTTAAAGTGTATGACTCCACTGTAAACGCTTCAAGTTTAGCTTTGACTTCTTCAAACATTCGGCATGGTTGATAATGACAGAAAAACAAAAAGGTGTAGAAACAGCAGCAGTGTGAAAGCCTCGTGCAGAACACAGATAAGTAATTAAATGAACCAAGCGTAAGTGGTCAGATGGCTGGAATGTTATATCATGACAACATTCACAAGCAACAATGGGACCAATTATAGTTTGCTGGGAAAGGAGCTCCGGTCCTCATGAATCCATCTTCACCAAACTTTACAGTTCAAACACATTTATGATCTGCACTCTGAAAACACAAAACCCTCCATGCCATGTGAAACCTACGCTTGGATTTCTCAACTCCAGAGGTCCATTGTTGTACATTATCTACAACGCTGGAATGCCCTCGGTAGCCGAGGCTCTCCATTTAGCATACCTAAAGGAGCATTGTGTGTCCCACACACTGCAATTAAGCATACCAGAGAGGCAGTTCACTGTGCTCTGAAGCAGCATGCTGAAATGATAATAGTCAATGTTTTCAGAGAGATTACCTCTCTGTCAGGGGTTGGTTAATCTTCTCTTTGGGGAGGATCAGGGCCATTCTGAGTGGAGTGTAAGGGTGAGGGATGCACCGAGATGTGGGGGATGCTATGCCTGTTTGCTATCTATATTAAGTTTGTGAGGACAGCTTTAGACACTACTTAATATGCAAAGTGAACCCTTTTTAGACAAAAATAATCTCAAAGATCTGAGCAAATCAGTTTAAAAAGTAGAACAATATACGTGACGCTTCAGCCAAACTGTTAAAGCCTTCAGCTGTTTCTCAACCACCGGAGGAACTGTTCTGTGTTCAGTGGACAGCAAAGTGTCAGGGAGAGGAGATTGAATGTAGGAACATCAGCCATCACCTGGGAGACTGCAGACTCCACTCTGTCTGTTCAGTGTCTGCAGGCTGAGATATATTTGGACAATTCGAGGCTTAATGGCTACCGACACCAAAAGAAATACTCCGATGACCCCGTCTGTTTCGCTGGACATCCGAGCGTCATCAGCCGTTGGGGGGAGGGTGTTAAAAATACTGGTTAATGAAATTACTTCTGACTGTCTAGACACAGCATTATCTCACCCTTTGCTCCTGTTTACACATTTCTGTTTCTTACCGCCACATAAAGCAAATTAAAAAAGAACTACGCCGACCTTTTTTCCCCCCAGATCCAGCCATATGCACCACTACAAAATGCGTTGGTTTTATTGAGATTATGACATTTCCAGAACATGTGGTGAGCTGGTCTTGCAAAGACAGATTAATGAAACGAAGCAGAACTGACGGTTGCTGAACCCTGATCACGTCAGGGTGACAGCTACAAAGCAGAAAGGACAGAAGGATCGAAAGAACAAAAACTGGAACGAATTGAAAGTATAAAACGCTAAAATGCTTTTTCCCCCCTCATATTTGAACAACAAAGCAAAACTACTGAGCTCATAAAGAGGTCAAGTATGAATATTAATGCTGTTCAAATAACAAAGTTTATCCAATGTTACAGAAACATCTGCAGACCTGTTGATGTCCTGTTTTTTGTTCAGGTGAAAGCCTAGTCTGCAACTTTGCATGAGTCCAGGATCTACCTCCCCAAAGGAGAGTATGTCACTACTTTGACTTAGAAAAACTCCTCAATATCCCAACTCCCAGTCCTGGCTCATCTCGTACCGGGTTTTGGGCTGCACAGAAAAACTAAATAACTTATAGTATTTAGGTTTCATTCATTATGCGAGTCTATATTTTTGCTTATTTTGACAAAGAACCACTTTTTCTCCATTACATCCAGCTGTAAGTCACTCTTGACGCATGTCACGTGATACATCACCGCTAAAAACAAACGCACATGCTAGTAAAAATAATTAAAAACACAGCCCCTATGAAAAATGGTCCAATGAAGAGACAGAAGAAGAATCAACACGTTTCAAGAGAAAGAAAGCTACTTTCAACATATCATACCAGGAGTCATCCGGATTGATCACGACAGGTGATTTTCCATGCGCCGAGCCCCCGCTCTGCTGAATATGTGGCCACAGGCTTTCTATTGAGGCAGGGAAGCTTTTAAAAACAGCCCCAGACGAACCGTCTCGTTACAAACAGCCACAGGGCTCCCACTCATTCAGCGTTGTGATGATCCACTTTTTATTTGTTTTTCTGGTAGATCTTTTTTAAAAGGCATGTTTACCTGTTACCATAGCAACCAGAAAGCATCTAGGGGGCAGAGAGGATGTTGGTCATGTTTTGCTGTTGACCCAATGTTAAGGAAACATTAATAAAGATTAAGAGAATGCATCGGATTTACATTTATATTTTTTTAAATAATAGGGATGAACAAATACCAATAGGCCTACTGGTATTGGGTAAAATGCAACACCATTCTAATGTAGTTGTATTGGTTAAATGAACCGACACCGTGAACCAATAAAATCTTTTCACTTGTAATATTTTGTGGTCGTTTTTATTTATATATTTTTGATTAACAAGCAGAGAAGAAAATAAAGTCTGTCTTTTCATTTATTGCATTTTTGCTGTGGTAGAAGTATTGTCATTGGTTATTTGTATCGGCGAGTACTCAGATCCATGTATCGTTATCGTATCGGTTTGCTAAAAGTGGTATTGTTGAATCCCGAAAAAAGCCGGTCGTAATCTTTTAACGTGTTGCATTTATCCCCGCCATCTTAAAGGCCGGCCCAAAATTTGTTCTGGAATTGAATCGATCTGTAGCGAAATAATGTTTGAGGACGACAAAACCAGTTGTGCTGGCATCTGGATTAATATGGAGCAAAATCCATGCTTTAGTGACACAGACAGAGCTGTATTCTGGAACTGAATGGGACTCTAATGAAATAAAGTTCAGATCTTCATTACATCAATTAAGGAATAAAAAACATTGCTGGCGTCCATTGTGCGTCGTGACTGATTCCATTAGACCTTCACACATTTATTTGAGCTTTGTTCAGTACACTATTAGTTATTCAAGATTAGCTACAGAAACCCTACAAATCCTATCTGGTCTTTGCAACCTAGCTGCTTCACGCGATGACTTCACGGCCCATTTGTGAGTGTGTTTTACAACCAGCTCACGTCGCAAAAGTTCGTTTATGAGTGTTTTGTGGTGAAGCACGTGGGACGACAGCTTTAAGCCCACTTTAAGTCACAAGTTTGTGCAAAAACACTAAGACTGAAGTAAAACATGCATCTCCACATCCAGAGAAAAAAGTTTAAAAAAAGACAGACAGTCTCTGGAGTTAAATGCAACAGTGGAAACCCCTCTGAGGAGGAATGTAGTGTATCTCTGCCTAATGCCTGAGTTCTGTCCTCACAAAGGGAGCTGGAGTTAGACACTCCAAAGTCACTCCCCCGTTCTTCTCTTGAGGCTAATATTGACCATCCTGACTGCTTTTCTAGCTCTTTCATCACTGCTTATTTATGGGGCAGTGCATCAGACATGCTGGTGAGACAGAGTAAAGCAGGCTGCTACTCTTTGCTCCACTTGGATCAGTCTCACCATTTATATCTGTTCTTTTGCAAATGGTAAATTTGTGTATGTACACAGCTCCTCTTAGCTATAAATGTGACACTCCTTTAACTGCCCTGTTCCTGGAAGCCAACAGCCTAAGATATAAGCTGCTGTGTTAGCCGAGAGATAACATAATCACACCTTCTATGATGCACACACAAAGACACACGAGCAGAAACACACAAGCTGGGGGTGTGGAACAGTGTGCACAACGTAAAACTGCGGTGCTAATTTTCTCATCGGTCGTAATGCTTTGAGCACCAATGTCTCAAAGCAAACATATCTAAGCATTGGCGCAAAAAAAGCAGCTAACCTCAGACAAGTGTCAGTCGATAAGGAGGGTGCTATTCACTTCGTAAATGTGGTCATAAAACGGCTGGAGTGAGGAAAAACATCATCCGTGTTTATGCTGCCAGGTCAGCCTAACCAGCTGCTGGTGGGGGGGATGCTACTTCACCAAAATCACAAGGCTTTTAGCTTATGGTGAAGTTCGGAATTAAAATACGGAGAAAAGAATGAGAGGAAATTTTCTAATGGACCCTGAAGCAATCAAGCTGCTGAGAAAAAACCTTCTCATCCTCATTATACAGAAATTCCTTTTTATTTATTATCCAAGTCTAAATTATGTTTTATATTTTACATCCGGCTATAACTCACTCTTGAAGCACATCGAGACGCTTGCCTCTGTCACGTGATACGTCACCGCTAACAACAAACCCACTGTTTAGCAAAAATGATTAAGTAACGGCGCTGTCTAAAAAGTCTCTTTGAGACACAAAAAGACTCAGAGAATTTCAAGAAAAAAGAAAGCTACATTTAACAGAAATACCAGGAGTAATGCTTGAAATATGAATTTATTGCGATAAACAAACGATTTTCACGCAAAAAAAAAAAAAAAACTGCTATGTATAATCTGCAGAAACGGGTTTTCTAATGAGGCAGTGGAACCTTTAAAACGACCGTCTGGTTACGGAGGAACAGCCACAGGGCTTCCACTGATTTCAGCTTTCATGCACTTTATGTCTGTTTGTGTGGTAAATTTTATTATAAAAGTATGGTTAAACGTTGGTGTCATGTTACAAAACATTAATAAAGTTAAGAGCCTGAATTAGTTTTACATTTTTGTTTAAAAATAACCCACTTTTTTATTCCGGTCGATTTATTATTGTGTTGCATTTATTCACAGTTACATTTAAATATATTCTGTTATTAAACAGGTCCACTGCGGGAAAAAAAAGGTTGTGGATGACATCTGCACTATGAACTTGTTCTTGGCTCCTTTTGCATAATGAATTTTTGCTAAATTAATTAACTTATGTTTTGTTAAATAATTCAATGCAGGTGATTCCTTAAGACCTTTTGCTAATAAATTAAGTCAAAGTAAGAAAGAGAAAAAGTGTTTGTCTTGCAGCAGCTGTGCAGCCTTGCAGTTTGTGTAAAACATGTGTGGAAACTGCACAGGAGTCTCGTTTTGTGGTGCAGAAAGCATGCCCGACCATAAACCACCTGTCAACTCCAGCCTCGACTCCATTACATCTACTGCATGCATCAAGCTGCGTCGCTTTGACTACACACACTAAACACACACGTGATAAGCAGCCAGACTGCTTTATCATTTACACACGGCAAGAAACAAGCTCCTACGCCACAATTCCTCTTATTCCATTAGGACTCACAATGACGTCTGAACACAATGATCAACGCATGAGGACCACAAGTAACAAACAGTAACTTAAAACACAATAAAAACAGGGAGGACACACAGCAACATGTAAAGAGAGGGAAGCTGTACAGTCACAATGCAAAGTTGTTTAAGCAGAGCTGTATGAATTTGGTGGAGTGGGGAGCTGTACTAATGTGAACGGTGGCCTTATTTAGTCTCAAATAATGTTGTAAATAATGGCACTTCAATCAGCTCAACACGAAAGTCAGGAGATTAAATCCTGCCGACGTTCAGGTAAGGACAAACACATAAAATCCATGTGGGCTGGGATATAAAACGAGGTTTAAAAAGGAGCTCTAAATGACCCAAAATAAGGAAGGGAGCTGTATTCTGAACAAAATGCTGATAGAAATTTTTTAACTCAATCTGCAGATGCATTTATGCTCAATGTAGCAGACTTTTGAATTTTATTTTAATCATATAGTCAAAAACACTAACATCTTAAAAGGGAAGTTTAGTTTTTTCCAATCTACACCTTTTATAGCATGTATTACATTCATTTCTCACCGAGAGGCTGATCGTATATGGATCTAAACTTCTCCCGAAGGACTCCAAGTGACTCCAAACTTGTCTGGCTCAGTAAATCAATGTAATCCATGCTAGAAATAAGGTCCAAATTAAATTAAAAGAACTCCCCCTTTAAAAGGTAAAGTGCCTTAAAGATGTCTTATTTGCTGTTGCTTTTTTTTCTACTCAAGCTTAAATGTTTCAGATGTCAGATTCATTTCTCGTGGGAAGGCTAGTTATCATCATTCAGCCTGGCGCCATGTGGAAAACAAGCTATGAACTTTAGACTTACATATCTTAAAAATCAACATGTTGTGTCAAGAAATTCACAAACAGATGAGAAACAAAGTCGATGACATCTATGAGCCAGGAAACGGTAAAAAAAAAAAAAAACACTTCTAAGGCTTTGGGACTCCAGAGAACCATTATCCACAAATGAAGAAGACATGGAAAAGTGGAAAAAATTCCCAGGAGTGTCCGGCCAACTGAAAGTATTTCAAGAGCAAAGCCAGGACTCATCCAGGTCAACTCTGCAGGCCCATTCAAAATCAGCAAATAAAGCCTCAAGGCAAAATGACTGCTGAGTATAAAGAGCACCAAAACCTGATTCCCATTTCCATAAAGAGGTTTCGATGGTCTTCTGGAAAAAATATTCTGTGAACTTAGGTGGAAGTTTTTAGAAGCTGTTACATCTGATATAAACCATTTCAGGACAACAAGGCAAGGCAATTTTATTTATATAGCACACTTTCACACAAGGCAATTCAAGTTGCTTAAAACCAAAAAAACTTCCTGTCTACAGTCCAAAAAAGGTGGTGATAGTGTGAAAGTCTGGAGCTACTCTTCTGCTGCTGGACCTCAGCTCTTTACCACTAAATAAACTAGATCATGAAAATAAACTGGTCCGAAAATGTGTCTTATGCATCAAAACGAAAAAAAAGTAGGTTCTGGAGTGGCCTAGTTAAAGTCTGGAGAGGCCATCGAATAAAGCGGGATATAGCAGTGACAGATTTCACTGCTACATGCTCTTCACCACAGTGGGAAAAGTAAAGTGTTTAACTAAGTACAGCTGCTAGCAGGAGCTATCAGAGTGAAGCACACAATGCCGAGGAAGTCATTCCAAAAAGAGGAGTCACGTTTGTAGTTTAGAAGTTTATCGGCTTTAAAATGGTCAGACGAGAACCGAACAGCATATATTTTACAAGCGCTATTGCTATTAACCAGTAGGTGGGAGTGTCGAGCCCTATTTGAATGTCTGTAGGTAAACGCGGTAAACAGCGGCAAAACCAGTAGGAAAGAAATCAAAAATAGCGGTAAATATGTTTTACATACCATCTACGATACTTCTGTCATCTTTTTTTTCTGTTGTTATCTGAATATTAACCAGCTAATAATCTCCTACAGTCCATGTTTATTTTACCTCTTCTTTGGCAGAATCCGGTCTGAGTCTATGCTCTGCCCCCTAACGGGATTCTTCAGTACCACATGCAAAGCCAGTACAAGATGCAATTTGCTGATTGCGTCAATGTGACGTTAAAAAACGACAACTTTACTTTCAGCCTTAGAACATCAAGAATGTCTACTAGAATCATAATCATTTTAATTATTTTCGTATCATTCTCCTGTGTCTGGAAAAACAACAACATGATGCAGTCCATATAAAATGGGATAATTAAAGCACATTTTAATTTTTTTCATTCGTATAAGATAATGTGAATATGGACAATGTTGTATGGAAAAAAATAGTTAAATACAGTAATACCAATATGTTTTAAAAAAATACCATGATATGAAAGTTTTGCCGGGGGGTAATAGCCCTAATCACAGCTATACCCCCCCCACCCCACCCATCTCCCGTGCACACACACACTTAAAGGCAACAGTAAACTAAAGCAACAAAACGGCATCATGGGAGCCATGTTTATCGGCAGCAGCAGATCAACAGCAGCAGCCGGGGCACTGATCCAGGGCGCCTGGTGGAAGCAAGGCTGAGACCCCCACCTGCACTCAAGCACTACCTGGAGAGCACCCAGGCTGCCACAGCCGACCACCGCACCCGAGGCAGAGGGCTCCCACAGAGGAAATGCTGGAAGGAAGATTAAAATAAGAAGTTAAAATATTAAAATAAACTCTAGATAATGAGATTAAGTTGTAAAATACTGATAAAAATTTTAAGACTGAACGTTTAGAATTAGGTGTAAACAAAAATGTAACTGTTTAAAACATTCGGAGGAGTTCATCAAATAATAATAAGTAATAGTGACCAAAAACGTAACCAACTAAAACATGCAGTACAATTAAACGGTTATTTTTAAACAATAGTCAGTTGAAAGCTAGACTAAAAAGGTGAGCCCTGAGCCTCTTCTTAAAAACATGAACTTTCACTGCTGCCCTGAGGTCCTCCGGCAGCCTGCTGAAATCAAATATAACACCGAATGCACGACATTTGTGCAGAAACGTGTGCATGTTTCTATCTGTCTTTGTCTTTCCTAATGCGGATTTATAGTCACTGTTTCTTCTGGTGACTTCCATAAATCTTTTATTTGCCTAACGTCACATCTAGAAGGGATAAAGTCGACGCTCAGCCCACACAAACCCCAGCGCTGAACCCCAGCAACAGCGGAACCAGTTTAGGCAGCCCAGGCGGCGGGGGATCAATCATGCACGGCAGCATGCCTCTTCCTGCATTACCAAAAACACAGCTGCAGTCAGACAGCAATCCCATCGCTCGTCTAAAGTAAAAAAAAACTGTTTTAAAGTGATCCTATTTTTCTTGCTTCTGACAACGATGTTACTTTTAATCTGAGGTTTCAATGAGAAGTTTTGATCTATTAACCCTTTCTTGCCGTCTCTTTGTGCAGGACACCAGCCCCTCACCAGAACCAAGCATGTCTGATCCCCATGTGTCCCCAGACAGTGAGAGTCTGTGATATTTCTGAGGAATGTGTGAATATGCTGCTCGGGGGCTACAAAGTTGACGGATCAGACTGATCTGGACCTTCTCTTTTAGCCTCAACATGCTCCCCTCCTTTTGTGCTGCAGGTGACTCATCAATATGCATGTCTAATAAAGTGTTTTAATCTGGCTTCATCTTTTCTCTTGCAGCATCTCTTGTGAGTGAGACCCGAGAAGATTACTGTACCCACACAATTTTGCGAGGCATATGTGTCCTCACCCCCACTGAGTGTTGTAAACATGCCTGATGAGCCCCTTTGGCCGCAGAGTCGTGGTAATAAATAAGATTGGCCAACTCCGGCTATTCCATCTGAATCAGCATGAAAACCATGGATTTAGCTGATTATATTTACACTGTTCTCGGCTACCAACAGCAGCACAAACATTATACATTATATTAAACAGTATACTGACCATCTGCCATGAACACAAAGTCCATATCTGAATTTGCCCGCGTAAGTAACAACTTCAAACGCATAAGCAGGGCTTTGTTAGAAAATTATGTACATCATAACAGACTTTTTTATTTCTTCTGGGAGAATTTCCTAATTTAGATCAGTTGCTGAGATGTTTTCAAAGTCAGTCTTAAGGGAGCAGGGAAGTGTTGAAACTGATCAGATGGGAAAGAGACGCATGGGCAAGTCACATAGAATTCTTTTTACACGTGCTTAAAGGGACGGTTCAGAAATTCTGAGGTGAGTTTCCGTTTAAACGTCTTTGTTTTGCATAAATCCTGATTAACTGCACTGTCAGAAATAATGGTACAGAACAGGTACATCACTGTGCCCCAAGGTACAAACAGTCTAAGGTCAAATATTGAACTTCAGGGTAACTATCTGTACCATTTTTGTTGTCTGAACTGCACATACACGTTCTTTGGTGCTAAACGTTTTTTGTACTGTTTCTTGAATAGTGTACAATTACTGGTGATTATCTTTACTAAAAAATACTTCCATTAGCAAAACTAGATTTCTGTGAATATAATTCACGGTTTTAATTTTTAACACATTTTCACATTTTATTTATTTTTTTAAATCAAACTGATAAACAAATGGATTACTATTGGTTACAATCAGGTGATGTGTCAATCATGTCAAGTCAATAATGACTGGATGTCAAGGTAGTATTGATAAAAGGTACAGACTACAGGGGTACAAATAGGTACCTCCAGTTAAGGGTACAAAATGGGACCTTTGAGGCTGCCACCCTTGTGACATGACGCTGAAATCCTAAGAGTACAATTCTGTACTTTATTTTCTGGGTGTGTGGGACTGGAGGCCAAAGCTAACAGGCTGTCCAAGAGTGTCCAGAGCCAAAATGGCCTACTAACGACTTAAAACAGCAACAAGCTCAAAAAATGCATCAGAATTAACTCAAGTTGTACCGCGTGGGGTTGGGGATCACATCTGTTGCTAATAGCTAAAGCTAACGAAAACTAGAGCCCCCTTTCTAAAAACATTTTTAATATTTCAAGCCCTAAATATAACTTAACATTAGGGGTGTTATGGTACATGAATTAATATTCAGATTTCTTGGTAGGGACCATTCGGTACGGCACAGAGGCATACAGAGTTTCCAGACGTATGCATAACTGTGTTGCACTTTAGCCAGCAACACATGCAACTATTAAAAAAACAAAACAATGCAGCTTCCTGCTAGCAGAAGTTATGATCGATAAGACAGCAGGAACTTGAAAGGCCGCTTCCGTTGTCAAGGGCCTTCATTTTGGACCTGGTTGGCTTCCCCGTGTTACGTAACAACACATTTTCGGTTTAACTGCTTAGCAACTTCGGGTAGCGTCAGCGGTTGCCGTTAGCTACCGCTCGTCTTCTCTTGTTGCAGTCGTTCTGTAAACGTAGGGAACTCTGACTAGCAGTGCGTCGTAATCCTTCCCACCTTACCTGTATAAATGATGCAACATCCTGTCAGCTGGCTCAGGTAATATCCAGCTAACTTGCTACCACTGTTGACACGGAAATATTATAATATATATTCATTTCATATCCCAGATCTTTTTGATTTTGACAGAAAGCCAAAGTATCAATGTTGAGTTTACGAAAAATAAAATATTTAAACTGTTATATTACTGTGAATTTTTTATTTTGCATTTTATTGTTTACATTTTTAAGGTTTTGTAGCCACAGTGGCCTTTATTTGACAGTGGATAGTACATAGAAAGGGGAGAGCAGTGGGGGAGGACACATGGCAAAAAGGTCCAACATGACGGGACTCAAACATCGGACTCGAAGCACAGCGCTACGCCCCATTATCGTATACATTCTAATATTATCTGAGAACACTTTGTTGGAAAAGTTACTGCAATTTCAGTTTAATTTTAAATGTCATAACACAAAACCTTTTTTCCCCCCACTTTGTTCACTGACTGAACTGAAATTGAACTTAACCGTGAAACAGAAAGTAAGATTCCCACCAAACCGGGATTTTTGGCATATAATTATATCTGCACTTACCTAATGTACATTAATACGCGCGGTGGAAACCATCTAGGCACCGAAAGCTAACATCTACAACCTTCCTCATCTCTGCTTTTAGAGATACAGCCAATCAGTATCAAAGAACACGCATACAATAGCATATAGCTTAGCTCTGTCAAGGCATTTCTGCTTCCCATGCTCCATTTTCTGTGGAATATTTTATGCTTAATGGAAATAACTTGGAGTTAAGCTCTAAAAAAATCCAGTGAACCTTATTAGACTGGTGGTACTTTAGTTTTTGGTGTGCCAACCCAATGGCCTCTCCCAAAAATGAAGCTTGTATCATTTCCAGTCTGAGCAATTCATAAAAAAGTGACTTATCTTGGAATATCATCCTAGTTAAAATAAATGATAGCTTTAAAGAAAACAGCTCCTCTTAGTGAGGATGCTTTAAGTGGTTCATTCCTTCTCACCACCTCCTGCCTTCATCTCCCATGTAAAGAATTATTGGTTTCTTTGTAAATAACCAACCAAGGCAAACAGGACAGTGGTTTAAGCTCCATAAAATGGGTTTGGAATTAACCGTTACCTTCAGTAAAGTAATCAGAATTCATATCAGTTTCTTCTGATAGAAAAGCTAAACTAATAGGATTGAACTTTAAATAGTTCAGAAATGAAGATGCTTTACAGTGAATAAAGAGAGAAATGCTGCAGGTTTGTTTACCAACTAGAAGGTTTTAGAATTCAATTCAATTCTTCTGGGCCTTTTCTGAACCAGCTTATCTTAGAACTCTCGGGCAAACAGATTTGTGTTTGTTAGAAGCTGGTGGATGCTGCGGTCGGGGGAGGGCGGGGTGGGGGGATGAGTACTCCACTCCTGGTGGAAAAACACCAATCCACGATGTTAGTCTGCAGGTTAAGTAAGGAAAGGTAAGAGATCCTCAACACCCTCCCAACAACAATTGTGCCAAACTCCAAACCCCACATCCATCGTAGCTAACCTCCAGCGTCTCCCCCTCCTCATGCCCCCTGACCTTTGACTGTGCCACCGAGGCTAATGGGCACCCAGATGAAGGTATTCATCTCCTTCGAACCCAGCTCCTTCTATCCCTGCCTCACTTTTCCCAGCTTTGTCACTCCCCATCTCTCTGCCATTTTCCCTCTCCGTCTCTGTCCGTCAGGCTGAATGCAGGGGTCAGTTCAAAAGGCTTCCAGGCAGAGCTGCTGGACAGCCACAGCCGGCATAAAGCTTTGAAGTAAGGACTGGATCGAAAAGGTGCTCAGCCTGTTTTTTTCCTTTCTTTCTTTCTTTCTCTAAGCCAAAACTAACTTCAACTAAATTCAAACCAGGATTACTGTTTCGTCTGTAAGCAATTACTATGGTGTGTCGTTTGTAAAGTTATACAGTCAGACATTAACAGCAATAATTTGGGTTATTTAGCCTGTCATAGGATAAAAGTTGGGTTCATTCTTCAAAATCATACTTGCGTCCATATTAATTATTCATTTATAAATGTCACAGTTTAGCTAGCCATGTAAATATTTAGTTTGGCGCTAAATATTCATATTACAAAATAAAGATTTCATTAACAAATGAAATATTTAGCTCCAAGGTCATGCAGATTGAAGTTAAATGTTTAGATAGCAAGCGAAACTGGCTAGCTTAGTATTCAGGTTGGAAGTAAACAGTTAACTCAGCTAAATATTTAGCTTACATGCTACTTCATTTTGCAGAGAAGTGGAAGCGAACCATCAGACTAAAAGCCAGGTTTTGCTGCTGTTGCGGTTAATCCATCAGTAAACAGCTCATCCTTTGTTTTAGGCTGAAATGTTGGACATGTCCGGACGAACATATTTTATTTTGGTAGTCCACTTTGTATATTTAGTTAGGGGCTAATAGCTTTAGCTCGCTAGCTAATTATTTAGCTTGAAACTATATCTAACCTGCTAGTTTGAAGAAAAAAATTTAGATTGTGGATTAAATATTCAGTTGACAAGCTAAAATGCTAAGTTTTTAGGTAAATATTTAATTTTTAAGCTAAATATTTAGTTTGAACAGCTATTAATTTAATCTGTAAAGCACTTTGAGATGCCACTCTGTATGAAAAGCAGGTTATAAGTAAAGTTTGATTTTATTGTAAATGAATAAATAACGTGGATGCAAATATAACCTCAGGATAATGAACCCCCCATTTCAATCTGTTAATGCTGACTCTACAAACAACACCCCATATAGTTCCACCATAATATAAAATCTATTTGCTTTTTCAAGAAATTTGCATTCAGCCCTCCTAGTTAATTATCTAACATGAACTATAGAGAACCTTATAACTAGGGGTTGACCATAGGGCTTTGCTTGGTCATGTGACAGTGACAGCAATGTAGCACAGCTTTACCCGCTAAATAACAGCAGCGTGCTTATTTTATCATGCCGACGACAGGGAGGGTAGGTATCCGTAGATATTGGTTGCAACAGCAATGCGAATATTGGCTATCGATCCCTAAACCTTATGATAGCAGCTAAGAAAATTATTGATCAATGTTGGGAAAAAGGAAAAGTTACTCTGCTGTAGCGCAGACAGAATGGGGCTTTAAACTCAAGCAGGGGAACAAGGCTAAAGCTGTTGACTCTTTTGACTGCACCGCTCCTCGTCTTTTGCTGCCTCCTTTCTGTTCAATGCTCTTCTGCCTCCTGGGTCTGGACAGAAATGGGCTTCGGCATTCGCCTGAGCTTTGAAGTCCTTTGATTATCAGCCAAGCGTAGAGCTGTACCTGCAACCATCTGTGAAGGGGCCGCCAACAGCCGGCCGCCGCTCCTCTTCTCTACCATGACTGATGAAGGGGTGCGCAAGCGGTGTTAGCCTGGGTCTAGGCGGTGCCACCGACTTTGGCCGTACATGGCGAAGTTCATAGATGCGTCCACGCAAAATGTGGAAGATTAAAAGTAAGACACATCAACCAACTAATCTCACAGGGAAATTCAGCACCTCTCTGTTTTAATATCTGTCTGCAAACACCCCCTTTACCCCCCTCCACCACTGTGCAATGTTCCATCGACTGAGGGGAGAAAACTCAGAGGTTATGAATGGCTTGATTAAAAAACCCCAAACCATTTTTCATCTAATGTAATATGAAGGGACGGTTAGAATCTGCCGTTCAAATGAAGAGTCTATGAGTGCGGTGGTTATCTTCATTTTCACTTTTTGTCACATCACCACAGCAAAGCTCAATTCTTTCTTTCACTAAAATCGATGTTATAAAGCAACACAAAGTAGCCCATATTAGTGATTTAAAAAAGTATGCCATACATATATATTTTGCCCTCTTTACTCTGATACCACTAAAATAAAATCCAATGCAACCAACAATCTCTAAAACCGACTTTTTAAAAAAAAAGAGAAAAAGAGATGAAATAAAAATGAGAATTAAGTAATTTGTTAATTCACATGGAGGTTTTTAATACTTTAACAGGCTGGTCTACTGGTGAGGGCAGAACCACTGAAGCTTAACCAGCTACAGGCTGGAGATGAGAGTGGACTTCTGGAAAACAACCACTTAAACGCTCCATCCTCTCCTTGAACTCTGACCTCGCATATTTATAAAATCGCTGTTTCAAACTAAACATTGAGCTAGCAACCTAAATTTTTTGTTTGGCGCTAAATATTTAGATTACAAAATAAAACATTTAATTTACAAATCAAATATGTAGCTCCAAGCTAATTTAGTTTGCAGCTAAATGTTTAGCTAGCAAGCCCAACTGGCTAGCTTAGCATACAGATAGGAAGTAAACAGTTAACTCAGCTTGCATATTTGCAAGAGAAAAACACTTGTTTACTTATCGCCTTTTTCATTTCTGTACACTTGAAATTTCTTTATTGAAAGAACCAAGGTCAAATTCCTGGTTCGTGTACACAAACATGGTAAACAAAGCTGGTTCTGAAAAGTGTGGCCTGCACACTGACCTGCTCCAGTCCAATCAAGGCTCTTGTCCTGCAACTTTTAGAACCTTCAGCACATCTGATGCAAATAATTAGGTTATTAGCAAGACTATGCTTAGGGTGTAATTCAGCCATTTGATATAGGCGCACTAGGGAGCAGGGGCTGCGTTAACCGAATACTTTCTGTATTTAACCATGATTTTAATTAATAATAATACATTTTATATATGTATGATTGTCTTCAAAGGAGATTTGGGGGCGTAATAATAAAACAACAATAAAAAGCTGACAAACCTGCTGGCAGGACTGTAAAGCCTGACGAATCTGCCGCAGTAAAACACAGACTGGTATTATGTGTATTATGTCTCCTGCAGCGATCCCATTATTTGATTTTGCACAAGTAGGTGAGCATTTCAGTTCCATGAGGAGCAGGAGGAAGTTGTGAGAATGTGCGTTCAGGTCACACCAGGTGAACTGTTCATGTTATAAGTGCAACGGATTCGTTTTGCATATTAGGATTAAATAATATTAAAAATGAATAATAATAATAAACTATTAAATATGTTACGATTTCAAAAATTGATGGCTAAGAATATATATATATCTAGCGTTTCCTCTGTTAGGGACATCTATAGAAGCTCCAGGAAACCAACCTATGAGGACTGGGTGCTCTGGCCTCAGATGTTTGTTTGACAAGATTAGTGAACAAACAGCACCAGTTAACACACTCTATGCACCATCACCAGACCTGAATCTAACTGGGAATCTGTAACTAGACTTGGAAGTTGTGGTTAATGTCGAAAATGTTTGTGCAAATAATAAATAACTCTGTTCCAGAGACGGCAATGGCAAATGGACTGGTGCGAGGGGACGTAATCACAAACAATAGGATTACAAGCTGGGACAACATGCACTAAGAGGATGCTGGTGGTTCGGTTTAGGTGGGGGTGCAGAGATGGCCATCCAGTGGAGGGCCTGAAAGGTCTGTAGTTTTATGGGTGGGAGTTTAAAGCTACAGTAGCCAGACCTGATCCGAGAGCGGCCGAAAACAGCTCACACACACACAAACAGACACACATGTACAGAAACATGCAAGGGGGGCTTCCAATCTGGCCATCAGGCTGTTGCTGAAGTGTCACATGGGCTCCATGGCCTCTCAGCTTATCAACAAACAGAGCAGGATGGGAGACAAGATAAGAGGTAGATATGGGGGTGGGGTGGAGAAACGTTGGGCGGGAACCGAGGGTGGGGTGGGAGGGGACTGGCTTCATTTGCAGATGATGAGAGATTGCAAAGTGAGGACGCGGAATATACAGCGTCTGAGCAAAACGCAGCTTGTTTTCAATCTTCACTGTGCGATATTGCTCCCATACATGAAAAATGATCCTCAGTATGAAGCGGTCCGTATGCAGGAGGATTCCCCGTGTAATTACCGCCTAACAGGGGGAAGTCAACAAAGGGGCTCATTCAGGCCGCGCGGCGTGGAGAAGTGGTAAAAATGTGAACCTTTGTTTGAACCGTCACTCTCGTGCTAGATCAAAGCGAAGGATCTGTCAGAAGCCACAGAGACTCTATGCATGGCTCTCTCACAAACAATAAGAGCTATCGCCATTAACTGCAGTGGTAGGGAAGGTCTAACTAAAGCTTAAAGTTAGATTACATTAGGGGATGAGCCACGTTAAAGCTTTCTAACGAAGCCCTCTGGGATAAATGTTTGATTTTAAACATTTTACTTTCGTTCCATCGTTGATATTAACTTCGCAACTCAAAGCGAATTAGAGATGTCACTGGCACCGGTTTCATCCCAAACGCAACCTGAGATCACTCGCAGCTGAATCACAAGCAGCTGTTCTGAACTCGGCGCACAACGCCAAGCAGAACTGCAGGGGGGAAGAGAGAAAAGGGACGGCACAGACGCTTGACAAGCAACACGGAAAGGCTTCATCTGAGCAAAACCAAACTACTGTCAGCAACTGAGGTGGTCTTCCCATTCGAGGACCTCGGAGACGGGCCTTCAGAGGTGTTTCTGTGTAAGGACCTCAACATATGGCACAGTAACATAAAAAAACAAGATTCGCTGACAGAGGGGAGCATTTTAAAGAGTATCTTCCATTAAAAGAAATGCTGTGGATTGGAGGTATCTATACCCTATCCGGAACCTCAAATCTGAACCTTTCTACTCATACTTGCCTGTAGTATCCTGTCTCTTTAGTTCTGCCTCACCCACTCAGCCCTAACCTCCAACTAACACCCATCTGGGTCCAAAACCCTCAAATCACACCTGTTATCTATTTCAGTGCACAGGAGGGCTGATATACACAAGCCACCCCCGTCGTTATAATGGTTTATCTGTGATTAACCACATTTATCTGGCTGGTAACATGAAGCAGGAAGAAACACGTCATGCTCCGCTATAAAGGAGTTTGACAACAAGGGAGCGACAAGGTTGTTGGCATCTGTTAGTCCAAAAAGGAGTTACAAAGACATGTCTAAAAAAAAAATCAGACTGCAGGGAATCAGGTAGAACCATGAAACAACGGAGAAGCTTCCAAGGAGTGGCCATCAAACCAAAATTACTCCAAGAGTGCAGGATGACTCACCCATGAGGTCAGAGAAGAATCCAGAAAAATATAAGGGTCAGAGTAGGAATGGGCGAAATTGGTCGCAAGTCTAAATTGCAATAGAAAAAAATAGAAAAATAGAATCGATCCTATTTTTGCCGGATGGCGAAGCGGCGGCCAGCGCTCTGCGCCGCTCGGCGCCGGCAGTGGAGAAGCTCTCATTCACTACAACGGGATTGTGTTTTCTGCAGAGTGCGTTGCAAAGCGGAGTGCATGCAGAGGAAATTGGGGGTTGAGCTTAGTTCATACTTCATCAGCAAGTTTGCACGCACACGTATTGAAGGAGGCGCTTTCCTTTAATGCTTCTCTGGAAGCAATTCCCCAACAGGACAGCAGGAGGCGCTGACCTTTTCTGGCGAATCTGCTGACCCTTGCTGTGACGTCTCTGGTCAATGACGGTTTATTTACTTCAGCTTGTAAACGCACATCCTCTCTAGGAGCAATGAGTTTTGATTTTTACTAGAAGAGCAGCTCATAGAATCCTCTAAAAAAGCGTTGGAAACAAACCCATCGGGCTGTTTTGTTGTTCTCTACACCTCCTGCTGTTCAAAATCACAGAAGGATCATATTGGATCAACTGGCCTTGCAATATAAAGCATTTAGCGCCGAAAAGCTGCATTGACTACTGCTTACAATGACTATAAAGCACTGTTCTGGTGAAATGATCTCGGCTGTAGGGCTGACCAATCACAGACGTGCCCTCTCTGTTTCGTTCAATAGATAGTAAAAAAAATGTATCTCTACTCCATCCGTCGTCCCTTAAGTGACGGCCCTTGTGTTTCAGGACCATCAGAACTTTCTGTAACTGATGGGTCAAGAAGCACACCACCAGGTCAACTTCTGAGTGCCTCAAAAAACCAAAAGGAAGGTTTCAAAGTGGCCTAGTCCAAGTTAGGATGAAAAAAATACTGACTGAGATGCCAGGGCATGACCTTAAACAGGCTTTTCAGGGTCGTAACCCTTCGAATTAAAACGATTCTGCAAAAAAGAGCGGTCCAAAAGTCCTCCATAGAGATGTCACTCATCACCAATTATTAGATTTAGGGAGAAAACCACACAAAGTGTTTTCACAAAGCATCAGTTTGGTTTTGGATAGCTTTTAAAAAACAACAACTCATAAATGAAATTAACATTTGAAAACAACTTTTATCTTTGACAACGCATTCTGTTCTTCTCTTAAACGCATCGATGAATCCACACCAGACTGTTTATTTCCAGTTGGAAAGCTCAGAACAGAGAAAAATGAACACGTGTCACGGAAACTGAACCACCTCTATTCATCTATAAGTGTAATCCCAAATCATTTCTAACATTCATATACAGTAATGCTGGGATGAAAATGGACCAGAGAGCAAGTTCCTTCATTCTCGTTTGCAGCCACAACCTTCAGCAGCGGTTCTTTCCTTCCTGGTGCATCGTTCACCACATCTTATATTAACCGTTGAGCTATCCTCCCCCGTGTGTGCGTATTTCCCTTAGTGTGTACTGAAGAGCTAAACACGCCACCCTGCTTGTCATAACAATCAGGAAGAGAGACCCTCCAATGGTTTCCCTGCCTCTGCCTCAGGGTGTGGCCTTGCCACGGCCCCAGAAGGCCCCCAGAGTTTGTTTTTTTCTTCCTGCAATTCTAATCAAAGCTTAAAAGGCTGCAACCTTGGAGCCCATCGGCCTGGGCCATGGTCAGCGAGGAAGATATCAATCACACAGCTCGAAACAAGCATGAAGGAAGGAGGGTGGGAGAGAGCTGTTGGTCCTTTCTGGGAAAAGTTGCTCTCTCCGTTTTCCTCCCTCGGCGAGAGCGGGAGCGTTCCCTGTTCTCGGAAACCACGAGGTAAATCAAAACTGCGTTAACTTGTAATGGTTGTGCTTAATGGATCAATCGTTAAGCTGCCTTAGATGCTGGGCGGCCTGTCACCACCACCTACCATCATCATCATCAGCAGCAGCTCCTGAGTCATGCCCTGACTGTTTTGTTTTTTTCCAGGTGGGAACGAATTAAATTCACTCTGGAACGGTACATGCAGGCAGATCTGCAAACGCTGCCTTTATGCCCAGTTCTGCAGCTGTCTAATCCTCCTGCAGACGGTGCTTGTCCAGGGACTCGCAGACAGATAGAGACATATGCCCATGCATGCATGAGCACACAACAACACTCATATCTAGCCAAGCAGAAGGGCGGGCGGGTGGCCGAGAGGACAGGGGTTTGGCTGTGTCTGAATATTAGCTTTTCCACAGCTGGGGGTGGGGGGGGGCCTTCTGGACCAGCTCCATTCGTCAGACATCCATCAAAGTGTCAGTCTGGGTTATGAGAGCGGGCTCCCAGGGTGATCACACCACTAGTCTCACCTTCATTTTGACAAACACGTCACCAAAAAACTCACTCATACAATACCCACTACCGGTTGCTGATTTATGGTGCATTCATACCTGCAATGTTTATTCCGCTTTAATTGAACTTTAGCTCATTTTTCACAGAACACTTGCTTTGTGTTCTGTGCATTGAAGCAGCTTCTATGCTCCCCTTATCTGGAACAAACTTCCTGATGACTGCAAAGCTGCTGAAACACTGAGATGTTTCAAAGCAAAACTTAAAACTCATCTGTTTAGAGCTGCCTATGAGTAAGTGATTTTAATTGTGCTCTAACGTGTTTCTTTTAATCATTTTCATGTTTAATCCTTAATTGCTGTTTTTAATTTTCATTTTTTACGCTGCTTTTTTACTTCCGCTGTGTCATTTTATTTTGCTTTTCTTATGTTTTTTTGAGTTTTAATCCTAATTGCAGTTTTTACCTTCCACGCTGTTATCATATGTTCGGTTTCTTTACCACCAAATCATGTAAAGCACCTTGAATTACCTTGTTGTTGAATGTGTGCTATACAAATAAGTTGCCTTGCCTTGCTTCATAAGGGGAGGAGTCAATGTGCAATCAAACTGGTGCAATTTAAGAGTAGGCAAGCCAAGGTCACTTTGTTGTATTTGTATAGCAAACTTTCAACAAGAAGGCAGTTCATATAGACACAAAATGTATGACACATAAAACGTATGACATTCTATCCACTATTAATCCACTAATCAAACAGATGAGTTTTTAAATAAGGATGCAACAATGGCACTTTTTTTCCCCAACTGACACGATACCGATACTTGGATCTGAGTACTTGTCGTTACAAAGCACCAAAGACTACTGTAAGTGGAAGACAGTTTTTGTTTTCTTACTACTTATTACAAAAAAATCATGGTTACATAAAAAATTATAACAAAAATTATAAAACAATTAATACATTTCAAGAGAAAAATAAAAATTTTCTGTGAAATTATTACAGAGTTTAAATATTTTAGGTATCCGTTCATGGTATCGGTTAACTAACAGATAGGCCTACCGATACGAGTATATTAGATACCAGCAGACTACAGCGTAGGGAATTCTGGGTAAACACAATCACAGAGCAACAACTCTGACTTGTTCTCTGCTCAGCCAGCGCCCATTGCCCGAATATAGTTGTCTGAAATATTTGCGAAAGACAACAGAGCAATCCTAAAACTGCTCGTATCTGATGTTTCCATTTCTCTGAACCAGAAATGTCCCTGTGTTGAGTTCTTCTTGGTGCAGCGCCACCACAGGCAAGGAGGTAAGCATGCATGTCAAAATGACGTGCACAGAAATGACAAAATAACAGCCAGACAAAAATGTTCACATCTATGATCGTTCCTGGCATGATTAGTGAGCTACAGCAAAAGCAAGGAGAGCATTGATCTGAAAGACAGTCGAGTAGTCTGTGCTAACTTTCGAGGAGCTGCAGAGCTTTACAGCTCAGGTGGGAGGATCTGTCGACAGAACGACGATTAGCAGAGGTGGGTAGGTTGGCCAAAACAAAAAGAAAATACTCAGGTTAGTATTGAGTACTTGTTTTGAGATCATAGCATATGATTTAATATTAAAAAATAATGTTTTTGGACAAAAATATGCTTGATATAAGTTTTGTGCAAATTCTAGAGATTAAACTAAATAGAAAACATGACATAATTGCTAAATAACTTTTTTTTTAAGTGAAACTATTGAAACCAATATCTACAGTAGGCAGTGTTTCTATGCTACAGCTGGGTAAGGTACTCCCACTTGACCTCTAAATGGTGAAACAGGCTCAGCAGATAAAAAATAATATTAAAATGATGAAGCTTATGTGCAAACAAGAGGTTTCACTTCAACATACACTGCAGGTGTGAGTCTCATGTTTGTTCTTCATTCAGCAGAGTTACTCACAGTGGGCAGAGCACAGGGTGAGGATTTCTAGAATCAATTTGATTCCGATTCTCAAGACTTAGAATCGATTGTCACGATGCAATCCGATTCTATCCGATGGAATCTGATCTAGTTTGATATTGTTGGGGGTCAGTGCTTTTAAAAACGTATTTTGAGCTGTTATCTCAATTATACGCCTGTAATTCAAAGATGCAACCCTGGGTGAGTAACAGTTCAACGCGGGAAAACTTTGACTTTTCCTTTCTATTTTAGCTGTAAAAAGGGCAAACTATTCCAAAAAAGTAACTTTTTTAACTGGCAAATTGATTCGATTTCTATAAGAATCGATTTTCGGATTTTTTTTCCGAAACAGCACTAGAGAGCAGCCAGCAATTTTAATCAAGTAAGAGTAAAAATACTTTATATTTTTACTTTCACCCCCATGTAAAAATGTAAATGCAATGTTGGAACTAATGCATTACAAAACGAACAAACTAAGTTACAGGAATATATAACTTTTTTCCGTAACACAGTAATGTAACGCATTGCTTGTAAAATGTATCAGCAATATATTACTATATTACTGAGGCAAAGATAGACTATACAATTATACAGTTGCATTATTCGCTCTATTTTCCTAACCACCTGTTGAAAGACTTTTCAGTCTCATCTGTGCCAACCATCTTTGTGATGAGCGCTTTCAGCTCACTCTTTTGATGCAATTGAGCAAACATTACCATGAGACAGAAGGCATGAAAGGGCACTTAAAAGAAGTGTTTAAAATACAGTATTTGTGGTGTCACACGTGTCAAATGTAAATCGATAAGCTACAGCACACAGCAAAAACTGTCCATTTAACCAAGTCAAAAAATCTTGTTTCCAGCTAAAAAGTCATGTTGATCTTGTTTTGAGACTTATATACTAAGCAAGAGCAGAATGTGTTTTATATTAATCTAATTTTCAGTATATGTTTTATCTTGAGAGTTCTTAACAAGTGCAAATTGTCTTATTTTAATGGCATATTATTACACTTAATTTAAGAAGCTTTAGACTACACAAACCCTCAAAATATTTGATTATAGTCTAAAGCCTCTTAGATTTAGTGACATAATCTACCCATGAAATAACACAATTTGAACTTGGGGAGAATTCTTTCAAAAATAAGTAATATAAACTCAAAATAAGATTAATAATCTATCTTGCTTATTATATAAGTCTCAACAAAATCAAAAATACTTTTTAGCTGGATACTTTTAGCTGGAAAAATGTAATATTACATATTACATTTTTGATGCTGTCACAAGTAATGTAAATTATATTAAAATTGTTTTAGTAACTTGCCCAACATTAAGTAAATGTAACTGGCGACTGTCCACCTCAGATGATTATTTGTGCGTTACAATGTAATCCGGCGTTCACGGAAGAGTGACAAAAAGAGAAGCATAAGAAGTTGTCTTTGCAGATTGTCACAGGACAGGAGACGCCGCTGGCAAGTAGAGAATAGCCAGAAATTACTCAGATAATGGCAGCATCATGCCACAGGGAAGCACTTACACAGGCTGAATACACGCCAAAATTTTCCTGCTATTATTAGTGAGAAGGCAGGAGTATTATGTGTCTTTCAGATACATTCGCAGTAAACCACAATTATAAAATGTTTTTAAAAAACACACTAAAGTGTATGATGCTAAAAGTGTTTCTGAACAATCAAAGGAAGCAGTTAATCATACAAATGTACATCCATAATAGCCGGTTCCTTTCCATGTTAACCCCCTTCCACCATTCCCGTCCCCAAAACCTATTTCCAGCCTAGACTCCGGTCATTTCCATGGCTGCTCTGCATAACAGCCCTCTCTAATGCAGAGGAGGACAAGGGAGGTAATTAATTCTCCCTGCTGCCTCTTCCTCTTCCCTTCTCCTCCTCCTCCTCTCCGTGGTGAAGGGAGAAATCGGCGAATGTAATTTACACTAATTACCTTTTCGCATAGGAGTCTCATTTCAACTTTCCTTTTCATGTTGAAGCACCAGCCGAGCCTTGCCTCTAAGCTTTAACCGCCCTAATGAAAAATCACTACAAAATTACTGCAGGGACATAACACCACTGAAAGAAGAAGAAAAAAATAGAGTTCAAACTTAAGCATCCTCTGTTTTGCACAGCTCCATTTCATACACCATGAACGTATCTGTGAGGATCCACGTTTAGTTGTGAATCTGTATTCTGTTGGGACATTATTGAAGAACTACAGCTGAGTTCCTCCCTCCCTAATGGGATCCATGAACAGGGAAGGCAGGGCTTCCCTTTAAAACCAGCAGAGGGACTATAGAGTAGACACAAATTAAACATGAGGCTGGCCCAAAATAAATATGGGAAACATCAAGCCTCATTATTTGCATGTAGCTTCTACTCTTCAGTTTCCATCAGAACGTACAACTCTGTTGTAGCTAAAGGTTCAATATCCAGTTCTGCAAATGAAGCACCAATAAAGACTTCTTAACAGAAAGCTTCAACTAAATTAAACAGGATAAAGATTTTACAATGTGCACATTTAAATCCTCTTTTATCGGGCAGTTTCACATTTGAATATTTTCTGCAGCAGGACCAATTAACGCACGGAACAATCTGCACTGAATTCTTTCATTTTTCACCCACTTTAAAAAAATGCATTATTTACAGCAGATGCTGCGTGAATGTGTGATTTTGCCCGAACGCATGAAAATAAAATCTTCCCATGACAGCATCTAATTCAGCGAAACATGCGGACACAAACGCATTAGTTACAGCCACAATGCTGCAGCCATATCGACACCTTCGCTGTAAGGTTGACTTTAAACAAATAGATAGGCTACATGCAACATTGCACCAAAGAAACCGTGGAAAAGCCCTGCAGATTTTGCATTTTGTTTTGTTTTTTACCAATAATCTGATGCAGGAGTAGCGATGGGACTGAAATCAGACGCGACCGGGACCGATCTGTCTCCGACCCCCTCTCTCATCTGCTCTCCTCCTTCAAAGCAGGGATATCATTCCCACCAGGAAGCAACATGAGGACTCAAAATCGTTTTCAGATGTCGGATCACATAGTTTGTTGAATTTTTGTGTTTGATTTTGGGCTATAATAAATTGGTGACTTATCAGCGCGATTTGACCACAATCTGACAGAGCAGTCAGTCTTCCTTTCGGCTTTAATGCACTAAACTGTTGGGCTTCCATCAACCTATGTGGGTTTTGTTGGGAAAATATGATAAATATGTTAATGATGTGATGTTTTAACAGAATTGTGACATTTTTTGTCATTCCCTTTGAGTGAGCTGCAAATGAGTGTGTCACTACTGACGGGATCCAGCCGCACAGAATAAAAACAGCACATTTCCACAGGAGAGAAGCCCTTACCTTCGTATACAGGGGCCATCGGTGCAAGAATTCCTGCTATTCATGGCAAAGAATAAAGCGATCTTTCTGATCAAAACTCAATAAAAATCTGCCATCTTGAAACACTGATGAGAAGGTCGCCGCGATCTCCTGCATCACTGGCCCGGTTTATTAGTGGAGAAAATGCTCATAATTCATATCCAGGCCGGTTAGAAATAAAAATAAAAAAAAGCCGGGGGTCCGATGGGAGGAAGGCGGCCGAGGAGCGACCGGGCCGCGCGTCTGTAGATCCTCACCTGCGGCGTTTTTTGGCCCAAATGATGAGCCGCGATGACAGGTTTACTTCAGCTATTGTGCGACATGTCTGTGGAGTGAGGAGTCTCTGCAAAAGTTGCAGCAGTGATCGGAGCGCAGCGAGTTTGGTGAGCAGGGAGAGAGTCGAGTGACGAGCGAGTGGATGCGAGAGGGAGGGAGGGAGGGAGGCATCACCATCCGAGCTCCAAATGGGACGTCAGGTAAAAAAAAAAAAATCTAATTATGAAAATAATCTGCTTTTAATTCAAATAATAGGATGATTTAAGGATAAACCTATAATGTGAAAGGAATGGAGACCTAAACTTTTCTAATATGCCAGTTCAGTTAAATTATTTAATTCAGTTAGATTGATAAATTAGCGCTAAATTACAGTAAATGTCATCTCGCAGCATTTTACCAGAAAACAGCCTCTAAGAAGTTTGGTCACATATAGCCTAGTCTAATTTTATCCAGAGCTGCAAAAAATTGTACTCAAGTAAGACAAGAAAAATGCTTGAGTAAGAGTAAGAGTAGTGGAAGACCGGAAACAAGTTGCAACATTTTTTGCATTTGGCTCCATTACTGAAAAACTTTTCGCATTAGACAAGCCAGATAGTGTTCTAATGTACTTCTATCAGTTAGTTAACCAATACCATAAACTGATACTTAAAATGTAATTTCAAATATGATTTTTTTTTTGTCATTTGAAATTTGTATTTTGTATTAATTACTATTTATTGTTATCTAATCCATCGTAATTTGTTGTAACAAGCATAAAAGAAAATAAAACCTTCAATGAAATCTTCCAATTCATTGCAATTATGAATTATTATTAATATTATATAGCATTTCCAGCATTTATGTGAATTTTTTTACGTGGTAAAACTAACAAAAAAACCTACTCCTGTAAATGTAAGTAGTTACTAACTTGAATTCTATCCTAATTATAATGTCAAGTTGAGGTTTTAATCGTATACCAAATTAAGCCGTGTTGATTGTGTCAAGTTCTTAAGTTTGCAGCAACCCCCCATTGAAAATATGTAGACATTGAACATATTATTGTATCAGATATTAACCTACAATCCCCTTGTCTAGCAGGCATGATGTGTTGATAGAAGATGGCTGATTTTTAGTGCGTTATTTACTTTGCAGTTATCCCTCTACCTGAGCGAGGACGCTCTGTTATCTGCTGGAGACAGGACAAAACAAATGTCCAGATCTACGGGGAATGTCCACTTTCAATAGGAAGATAAACAGTGAAAGTGTCCTAAGCCACTCTAACCATAGAGTTGGTCAAAATGAAACCTTTAGGCATTTCCAGTAGACAGGACGTCTGCCTCACAGCCAAAACTGGAAGCTGGTTTCATCAGAGAGAGAGAATCCTGATCACTCTGCTGTTAAAACCAACCAATATGATACCAGTAGTCTGAGAGCAAATGGTTCTAGTGGGGACAACTGGAAACCATCAGCCATCTTAGTAGAAGATGGAGTTTGAAAGGAAAACTGGACGGTATATGATATCTACTTTAATTGGTGTTGCTTCTCAAAAAACATAAAGGGGAAGTTAAATTAACTTGAACAAATACAATTCAAAAACAACACAAAGAAGCAAAATAAAATAATATATAAATGAGAAGCAATCACTGTTATTTGTTGTTCTATTTTTAGCTATGTGTGCAGTGACCTATGGGTTTTTGTTATTATTGTGATACATTTTTATGTTATCACATGATTTAAAAAGGCCTTATGATTTAAAAACATTTTACCCAACTGTGAAGATTTTTTAAAATGACAATATCGTGAAATATTAGACATATTTCCTTCATGTAATAAATGTGCGGTGTTTTAACATGGTTTTACGTTTTGTGTGTGTCCCTAGTGCAAAGCGCCTCTGTTGGATGACTCTGTGTGTGTTTGGTCGCGCCTGCGCAAAAAAACTGGAGCGCTCCTACTGTATGACGACACGAGATTTGCACAGAATGGACTGGAATCGGATTACATCGGCTCACACAAATGTGAGTAATCTGTCATTTACCAGCCATCCTGCACTTGTAGCAATACCGGCACCGAGCTCCAAATTAAACATGTCAGTCCGGCTGTTTACAGCAGAGTTCAGCAGCTTCACCTCTGTGGCGACACATTTAAGCAATTCACGTCTCCATCCAGGGAGGAATACAGCATTAAGTCATTAAATACTTTTGCTGGCTCCCACCCAAAAAAAATTGCAATTGTTTTCTTTTTTTTATGCTTTTTAAACTTTATTAAAAAATGTACTTAATTTTTTAAAACTTCCTGGTCACTTTATTAGGCACACATGTCCACAACTGCTAGTTAACGCAGATTTCTAATCAGCCAATCGCATGGCGGCAACTCAGAGCATTTAGGCATGTAGACATGATCAAGATGATCTGCTGCAGTTGAAACCGAGCATCAGGGTGGGGAAGGAAGGTGATTTAAGTGATTTTAAACTTGGAATGGTTGTTGGTGCCAGGCGGGCTGGTCTGAGTATTTCAGAACCTGCTGATCTACTGTGGAACCTTGAGGCAGATGGGCTACAGCAGCAGAAGACCACAACGGGGGCCACTCCTGTCAGCTAAGAACAAGAAACTGAGGCTACGATTTACACAGGATTGGAAAAATGTTGCATGGACTGATAAGTCTCGATTTCTGCTGCCACATTAAGATGTTAGGGTCAGTTTTTGGCGTCACCAACATGAATTAATAAACTGTAAAACTTCTGGTGCCTTTCTTGAAGAGACTAAAGGCGCCAGACTTTACAAACTAAACATAACTGAGACAAAATAACAGATGTAAAATATAAAATTACCACAAAAATAAAAAATTCAAGTGAAAAAATAATCTTTTTTGGTGAATTTTTGCAGATTTTCCCCCTTTTTGAGTATCGGTTCATGATATCGGTTAAGTTTAACCGATACCGATACCAGTACATTAGGCAGTATCGGGGCCGATACCAGTATCGGTATCGGTGCATCCCTAATTTTTATAGCGCTTTACTTGGTCCCTATTGACCCCAAAATGTTTTACGCTACATTCAGTAATTCACCCATTCATGTCCAGACCCAAACCTTTTACTGTCATCTGGTTCACTATCAGGATCCTCAAAACTCATAAGAACAAGGCTTCAAATCTATTAGAAGGAAATTAAACAAATAAAAAAAAAGGAAACTGTCTGCTTTAGTATAACATTTATTGTTATAATCATAGTCTTTAACATATTTTCAGCATAAGATCATCTTTTTCCTATAACTAGTTTTACATTTCAAGTTAAACACTTATTCTGGGTGTCCTAAATATTCAACATTTCTATGATGCATTTTTTAGCTAAATCTGGCTTTACAATTAAATCTTTACTTTTCAAAAAGTACAGTGCATAAATGTTTTGCTCATTTACACATGAATGGTTAGAAACCATTTTGAACTCTGAGGTAAGGCAAGCCGATGTTCTGTCAATCTAGCATACTTTGTCAAAACAGCAAGGCAAGGCAAGGCAATTTTATTTGTATAGCACACTTTCAACACAAGGCAATTCAAGGTGCTTTACATGATTCAGTGATAATGAAACCACATGATTACAAAAAAACATATAAGTTTAACAGTAATCAATCAGTAAGAAAAGATAATGTAAGGAACAATTTTATGTAATTAATACACAATCACTTAAAAAAGAAATAAAAAAGTAAGAGTAGAAATTAAACCACAACAATAAAAACTAATATAAGGAACAAATGTATGCAATTAAAACAGATTAAAACAGATTAAACACAATCGGAAACAAAACAAAACAAAAAGTGATCAGGAAGCGCAATTTAAGATTCAAATGCAGCTCTGAATAGTAGAGTTTTTATCTTTGATTTAAAAGAGCCTAGCGAATCAGCGGTTTTTGCATTCGTCTGGAAGTTTATTCCACATTTGTGGAGCATAGAAGCTGAAAGCTGCCTCTCCCTGTTTAGTTCTGATTCTAGGGACGATTAGTAGGCTAGAGTTGGAGGACCTGAGTGATCTGCTGGGTTGATGTAGTGACAGCATATCTCCATCATACTTTGGTGCTAAACCGTTCAATGATTTATAAACTAGTAGGAGTATTTTAAAGTCTATTCTCTGAGCTACAGGGAGCCAGTTTAAGGACTTTAGAACTGGGGTGATGGGTTCTACTTTCCTGGTTCTAGTGAGGACACGGGAAGCAGCGTTCTGGATCAGCTGCAGCTGTCTGATTGATTTTTTAGGTAGACCTGTGAGGACGCTGTTGCAGTAATCGATCCGAATAAAGATAAACGCATGGATCAGTTTTTCACGGTCCTTCTGTGACATCAGTCCTTTAATCCTAGAATACCGTTACCGAGTTATTTAACCGATTTTTACCAACCCACAAGTTTTATGTTCTAACCCTGAGGTCACAGAAGGACAAAAATACATGCTTTTAAATGCCTGAACCTAAACCTAAAATGTATATTAACTTATGCAATTCTGTTGGGAATGGTGTTTTGTCAGAACACCCGGCAAGAAATCAGAAATCAGCTTTAGTAGACGACTAGCAGAAAGAGGATGCGTCTCTTAGGTTCTGTCTAAGATGTTTGTTCATGATCTGACTGAGACCCACAGACATATTCTGGATCCCAGTGAAATGGGATTTTATGCAACACATCATAAAGAGCGCTGATCGTGACTGGATATAAACTTGAGGACTCCAGGTGGCTGCAAACTTGTGTGGGTGAGTAAATGAACGTAATGTTTGGTAAAAATAAGGCCCAGATAAAAAAGAAAAGAAAAAAAAAAACGTTCCCTTTAAGTGATGATGTAACTATGTCACCATAAAGAGACGATCTTGGTACCTGCAATGGATTTAGTTATTCTTCTTAAACAGCACTTACAGGTCACTGGTGGAGACGTTTCAACAATACCTTAGCTATTAAGTAGGGATGCACCGATATCGATGCTGGTATTGGGCATTGGGGCCGATTCCTTTCTAATGTATCCCCATATTGTTATCAGTTAAAGTGGAGGTTTTCCTCTCCACTGTCGTTTCATGCATGCTTGGTATCAGGGATTCCTGCAAAGTCAATGTGATAGTTCATTTTCACTACATGCTCATCCAGGAGGAATGAACACTGCAGGTCAATCACTGCTGAACTAACAGACTGAATGATAGAATTGTGGCTGATGTGAAAATGTAGGTTTGATTACTGAAGGACACCTTGGTTTCCGTCATAATCTGTGTTTTTAGCCTCATTGAGTCCAGTAGACTTGAAATACATGAAATGACATGACAGATAGGAGTAAATGGAATATCACAAGCTGTATATCATGTCCTCTGGAAACCATTTGTTTGGTGGCAATGAATGTGAGCAGGCTACTGGGGACTGTCACTGTTTTGTGAAACTATGAAATGTATGTTATGTCTAAGTTAAAGCCGGACGTAACCCTGCCCATTGCTCTTCCCAATAGGCTAATAGTTCAATTTCATCTTTCAGTTCCTCTTCTGTTTTATAAGCTATTGGCAACCTTTAGAAAGTATCTCTGACTGTTAGTTTTGCATAGTTGAGCTGTCAAGATGAGCAACAGACAACCTAACTGTTTCTTCCATTACCCTGTATCAAAATGTTTTCTAAACTGCTAAAACTGTCCGACATGCATATAGGTTTCACTCAAACCAAATCAAGCCTTTTTCACCTCATTCGTTCCAGGGGATCAACTAGAACAAGCAATAAAACTGGATGTGTTATGGATGAAACAGGTTGATGTGTTAAGTATGCTAGGACAGGTTTTCTAGAGTTAAATTCAGTTTCAAAAATCACAATATAAATACGTATCCTGATATATTATGATATATCACAATACATCGTGTCGTTCCCTCTGTATTGTGATACATATCATATCGCCAGATTCTTGTCAATACACATCCCTAATAAAGATTAAGGCAATGCTGTGATATAAGGACTGGTGTATCCATCCATCCATCCATCCATCCGTCCATCCATCCAGGGAACGCCTCACCAGGGAGTAAAGCCTTGTTTTTGCTTCTCCGTTTTGACGGAGACGGATTGACGCAGTGCTATTATCCGTCGACGCAAGGGCTCTCCGTCACCTACGCAAGGACGCACGGAGTAGAGCCCCGTTTTTTAACTATCCGTCTCTGTCAATGGATAAAATATGTATCTGATTGGTCAATTTCAGTATCATCCAGAGATCGCTTCACCAGAACGGGGCTCTATAGTCACTGTAATCAGTAGTTAATGCAGCGTTTGGCCACTACATGCGTTATATTGAAAAGATAATTTATCTTATCTGTTCTTTTGGTGATTTTGAACAAAAGGAGGTGTAGAGAAACAACACAAAAGGCTGCTGTCTTTGTTTCCATGTGTTTCTAGAGTATTCTACGAGCTGCACTTCTAGTAAAAAGCTTTACACTTTGATCGAAGCTCCTTGAGGGAGAAATGCGTTCACAGGCTGAAGGAAAAAAATGAAACGACGCTGTGATAGTAAGCAGAGACTCCATGAAAAGTTAGCGCCCCCTGCTGTCCTGGTCGAGCAACGCTGAAAAAAAATGGAGAACCATAAACGTGTCTGGCTTAAAGCCTAGTTTATGCTTTTACTTCTCCGTCAGTTAACCAATCACAGGCAGACACTCTACGCTGACGGAGACAGAAAGTTAGAAAATTGGGCCCAAGCGTAATGACGCTTTGTCAATCGGTTTAGGAGTAGACAGAGAAGTATAAACTAGGCTTAAGGGCATCAGTCTGTTTTTAAAATTGGAAGGGACAATAGCCATACATTTGGGTGTGGTTTGACGATTTCTGGTTTGAAGATAAATATCTATTGTTCATATATAAGTACTGATCCGTTTGACATTTCATTACAGTGTGCAGTGTGGTGTATTAAAAGCTGTTGAAAATCGCATCTTTATTCAGTCAATAAAGCTCTTCCCCTGTACTGAGGATTGAAAGAGGACGACATCAGGCCCAGGTGTCTCCAATCAGTTGATGGTCTGCTTCAAACGCTCCAACGCAGTATTGTTGACAAGGCAATCACTATATAGACAAAATATCTGTGGTTGTTTTCTGATTCAGGAAGGGGGAGCAGTTTCAGCCAGAGACTGTGGATGATTTTTTGTTTCTGCACAGCAAACTCTGCATCAAATAAATGTCAGCCATGCAACATTCTCGAGAAATATAAGGGACCATTTGGTGCAGATGTGCAGATATTTTTAACTTTATACACAGAGTAAAAATAACTGAATCGTAAAAAAAATGAGAACATTGACCATGATGTCAGATCTGGATTCTATACCCAAAAGTATTTTGCTGTCCGAGCTCACTATGGCGAGTTACAAAGGCTTTAGGGTACCTCGCTGTGGAGGACACAGGCCGCACACCAGTTTTAAATCAACCGGCCGGATCAGGATTTTATCTGGAGACAGGATGGGTTCAGAAATCATCTCACTGGTGCAGGTTGGTAAAACTGGACCTGTGCAAGACTGCTACAGTTAAATGTATATTTAATGCAGATGTTTTGAATTTAAAACTTATATGAGACAGACAAACTAGGTTTGAATGAAATATGCCAGGATAAATTCTTGGGTTAAAATATATGTATTTTTATTCATGTTTGAAGATGAACCAATTGCCAAAATTGTAAAATAACAAAAATGGGCTAAAACAGGCCAAAGATCACACAGTGGATACCCACCTTCTCCCTGGCGGATGCATGCACAGACCTGCGCCATATGTGCATACATGCATGGAGCAGGTAATGCTGCATAATTAGAAAACCTTGCGTTAAAGACTAAATACTGATGATACTGTGCCCACTTTCAAATTTGAGTCTTTTATGAATGAAATATCAGCCTCAACAAAGAAAGCTGCAGCATTCACACAGTAAGAAACATGGCAGCCATGTTTCTTCCTGGTCTGTAATATCAGTCAGTTTGGATACTGATTACATGGAAATTATGCTGGGTGCACAAGCAGATGTTATATCTGCGCTGGTAAGAAATTACGTGATTGGTTTACAAAATTGGTGGGGACAAAACCCTTTTTTTTGTTCACATTCAAGGTAAGAGGATTGACTCCACATCATGCTACAAAAGCGGTTCACCTGGTTTGAGCTTCTTGTCCGTGTCTGATACACCCGACGATTGCTGAGTCATCTAAGTATTTCTTCAGATGGCAGGTATCTGACTTGTACTCGGAGTCTGAGTTCTAAGGAGTGAAAAGGAACCTAAAGCAAAAACTTCTCATCCTTTAGTCTTGGATTCATCCATTTGAAATCCTTGCTTTCGTTTACATCATCATCTGTCCCAGCAGCCCTCTGTATTTCCTCCTTCAACATGTTTTTCATCAAACTCTAAGCTTATTGTAGTTTTTTTTCACACTTAAATTGGCTCCTATATTCAGGATGCCATCTGTTCCTGGTTAAACTGACACTGAATGTTTCAGACATGTTTCCGTCCAGCTCATGTTTAACTGTGGTGAGAGTTTAAATGCAGAATGAATACCCAATGAAATGCCGGTATTTTTGGGACTTCCCTTACACATTAAAATTAACTGTCATGCCTCCTGCTATATAAATAAATCAACAATGTCACAAATACCTCAGTAAATTGGAGAACACCAGCTCCCAGTTGAGCTACATATAATCTCATAAATCCGGTTTGAGATCTTTCTGTAAGAAATGCATGTTGACATTTCTTGTTTTGCTCATTTGTGCACGCTGCTCTCTAAACTAATTTCATGTCAGGAAGCAGAATAATTCCTCTGCTCGACTTAGTCTCCTACTTCAGTGGAAAATCCACTCAAAGCTACTGACCTCTCACTTTCTGTTTAGCCTGGAAATAGCAGAGCTCTTCCTGATTCAAACCTCAGCTCTGCCCGGTCCCACAGGTCCATTTTCATCACACAAGAAAGACTGGCGTTTGCGTTCATCTGTAAATGGAAATTTATCTTAACCCAGAAAACACTTTTTAGTACTTGTTTTGAAATTTACTGTAAAGGTCTAAAAAGTGGTTTCTAAAGTCATATTTTTTCCACGTGACATGTATATAAATAGTGTAATTTCTGTCCATAATGTAAAAAATGCCTTAATATGTCCAGAACTTTGACAACCCTCACAATATGATCAGTCCACAATGTTTTATTGTGAGGTTTGTCTGAATTCTGGACAAATGAAGACGTTCTTTACGTTCTGGGCTGAAATTAGATTGTGCCTTAGGAGTAAAGCAGGTAGAGCTGATTTGTCAGAAACAGGAAAAATTAGCAAGCCTAAGAATTTCAGTCAGCTTGACATGGACTAAATTCAGATTCGAGTATCTCCAGACCAGCAGCTACTGTGGGCTGTTGCTAGTTCATAGTGGTTGGTATTAATCCAAAACGGTCCAGGAAGGGTCAGGGGCGAGATGTACCTAATACTCTCAGTGATGGAAGCAGGTTTTTACCCAAAATCTCACGATACATGGCCCGATTCCTCCTTTCCTTAAAACAGATCAGTCGTCCTGTCCCCTGTGCAGAAAAGCAGCCCGAAAGCATAATTGTCACGTTTAGGCTCAAGGAGGACCCAGATGCGGAGCGGCGTTTGTGGCTCTTACGGCCCATGTTTATTAATAGTCAAAAAGGCAGACGAGAAGCACAGAGAACACAAGCACTAGGGGAGGTAACGACAACAACGACCCGACGAGGACAGACAGACACAGAAGGGCATATATACTGTGGGGAGGGTAATCAGGAAACGTGGAACACCTGGGAGCAGAGGCAGAAAACACAGGGAGGACTAATAGGACAACAGGTGAAACAAACTAGGACTAAGTAACTCAAACAGACTGGGAGGAAACAGGGAGGAATAAACAACACAGACAGGGACGGATTATGACAATAATTGTTCTATCTCCATGCTTCAAAGTGGGTATTGTGTTTTTGGGATGCAACAGTATTTTTAAATCAAATCAAACTCTATTCATAAAGTACTGTTCATACAAAATAGCATCTCAAAGTGCTTTACAGATTAAAATGACCCCACATAAACCTTATCCCAAACTTTAGACAGGCCTGGACATGTGTTGACTTATGCAGGGGGACCTTTCGAGCACTGGAAGATTTTCCATGACAACGTAGTGTGTTGCTAATAGTAACCATTAGGGATGCACCTTTCCTTGACAACTCTTTAATCTTGACAGTGGTAGAGGTTGGAGTATGACTGTTGGACGGGTGTCCTTCATTCAGATGACGAGTTCAAAAACGTTATCAGTAAAAACGTTATCAGTTCATGCCTAGGTGGGTTAAAAAAATACCAAAATACAGACAGAAGAGCTTTCCCACAGTTAAACTTTATAATTTAGTCCTGCGTAATTTAACTGATGCATTTGAATTAATCTTGAAAGAGCAGCAGAGCGGACAACACAAACCAGTGAAAATGAAAGATGCCTATCTGAGCTGTTATATGAATGACGGTTGTTCCAGTTATTGTACAGAAGCCGCGCTGTGGTCTTTTTGTTCATACGAGCGAGCGTGATGTTTTCCTGCCTGTGAGAACTGGTGGTTTACCAGGCGTTTCAGCAGAGTAAACAGAATTCAGATCCGCCTGACGACTATTTTGGCACCAAGTACCTTTTTGATTGAGCTACAGAATTTCTCTAACAACAAACAAGGCAGCCTAAATTACAACCCAAAGCTGCAAATGATTATCCCGTATGCTTCACACGCACCAGTGAGCGCAGAGTTACGTGTTCTGCAACTGAGCAATTTGTCTTGCCTTATAAAATAAACTGCTCAACGTTCCCTGGTTTTAGAGGGTTTTTTTCCCACTGATTGTGAAGCAATATATTTATCAGAGTGTTCCTTCTGTGTTGCAACGTCCTGTTTTTGGCCTCTGTGTGAGTTAAAGTGCTGCCTGTTCCTGCTGGAACTCAGCCTGGTTGTGACAGTTTTTTTTTGGATGTTCTCTGTGAGTTTATCATTGACGCGTGTTACTGAGGACTGGAACGCCTGGGTCACAGGTGAAGGGGTCAGCGTTGTGTGTGCACAAGGAGAAAGCTGCATTTACGGTCATGATTTCAAGCCATTGAAGTAGGGCTTGCTGTTTCTGAAACATTAGTCTTGCAATAACTGAGTCAATACGTGATCTTTACACAGCAATCTTTCAATATGTTGACACATCAAATATAAATAGCTCCTGTTTTTTTGTCCCGTCATCTGATCTTTTTGCATTCCGCACCCTTTTTTGCTCTTACCCAGATGCCATCAGTCAGCCTCACATCAAACGTGGTTTTGCTGACATAGTGTGAGCAGCAGCTTCACTGCAAAGAAATCTGCACGCTGTTTACTAAATAAAGTGTATGCAATATTTAATCTCCGATGTGGAGGCGATGACTGATTTCTAAACGTATTCCTTGTCATAACCAATGGCTTCCTCACTTTAGAGCTTTCTGTTTTTCTGCTCTTATTGCTTGTCATGCATTTGTATTTTCTCGGGCTACTGGAAATTCTGGTGTTAGCTAACTTTCATGTAAGATGATGCTTCATTCTGGTTGGTACACATTTCAGAACACGACTAACGTCATGATTTTGAGGGAAAACGAACTACAGTCACATAACCAAAGCTTCAGGGCAGTAATCAAATGCACCTCTGTGTTTAAGTATGAAAAAAAAAAACCTGATTGCAAATAGTCAGAGGTGGGTAGCGTACCCAAAAGTTGTACTCTACAAAGAGCACCACTTCTTCAATATATTTCCCTAAAGTAAAAGTACAGAGTAGCCATCCAAGAAAAAAACTCAATAAAGAGTAAAAAAGTACAGAGTTACTGATCAGAACAGTTGATTTATTATTTTAAAATGATGTTATGAGACAAAAAAAATACAGTTCATAAAGTATAAATTATTAAACTAAAACAACAACAAAAAACAAGATAACAGTAAAAGAACAATTTATGGCTGAATAAATAATCTTTTCCTGCATAAAAAAAAAAAATCCATCCTTCTTACCAATATTGCTAGAGGAAAAGTCTAAAGTACAGTATCGTAAAACTACTCATAAAAGTACATTCCCCCCCCAAAAAAGTTACTAAGTAAACGTAACTGTGTAAATATAATCGGCTACTACCCAACCATGAAAACGGGAGATAAAAAGGAAAGTTTAGTCTGTTGGTGGTGGATTCAACAGCTCTGAAATGGTTGTAAAATGGGACTTAAACAGGTTTTTCTCAGAATCTAGCCATATCTTTAAACATAAGTAAGGAAAAAGAGTATTTATGTCACATGTCAAACCATCTTGGTTTGCTATCAAGATGCACACATATACTAATGTTACTTACGGTGCATTTGTTTTGTCCTGGGGGGTCAGAATTTTGAATAGAAAGCCTGAAAGTCTGACTTAGATGGTGATCCTAGAGCAGTAAATATTTCGAATGTAACATGGCTGCTGCTCATTTTCAGCTGGAACCGCAGTTGCGACTTTGTAATCGTACATGAATTATAAAAAAAATAATTTACATATTTTTCTTCTTTTTGCATGACGTCTATAGTAAAATTAAACAATTATTTCTGAAAAAGAGAAAACACAGTAAAATCCTCCAGGTTAGAGACGAGAGATTTCTGTACAAATAAAACTAAAATAGAAAGTTTTACAGCATATTATTTTCTAACCGTAAAACTTTTAAAGTTGTCCATTTCCACTCGGAATAAATAACACTGTCAAAATGAATGTGAACAATATTTTATTGAGAAAAAGTACCTCAATTGCTGTTATGTTACATTGGTAAACCATACATTTATTGTAACTATTAAAACCCTTAAGAAACCTGTCTGTTTTGGCTGATGAATCATTATTTTTGATTATGACTAGAGGGGATGTCACACTGTGTGCGAGAAAGACCAGCTCTGACAAAAGATAAAGTTATTGCAGAGTTGACATTTAAGCCATCTCTGGCATTTTACGTTTAGCACAATTAGCATGGTTATCTTAGTTCCTATTTATAACTGTAAACATTTATCTCTGTGTAGAGCTGGTAGATATTTACCTTAACTGTAAGAATTCAAAAAGAGTGCTGAAACGTCCAAACCCGGCATGCTCAGCAGCGGTATCCTAGGTGCACGAAGGTGTGCCATCACAGATCCTTCCTCCTAAAAACTGTTAAATTTCATAACCATCACAGTTTACTTCCCTGCTGTTACTTACACCATTTTTCTATTCCCTATAAATAGTCTGTTGTTGTTTTTAATGCAAAAGTACACATGTACATTGTTTAAAACAAGTCAACTCAATTCTCATCTCATCTTCTTTCTTTCTTTCTTTCTTTCTTCCTTCCTTTCTTTCTTTCTTTCTTTCTTTCTTTCTTTCTTTCTTTCTTTCTTTCTTTCTCTGCCCTGTTAAGTGCTACAGCGAACCTTATTTACAAACACATTTCTTGCCATTTATTGTGTGCCTGTCAGAGAAACACCAGGTTTCAGCTCCTTTATTGTGGGATGAACATTAACCACCTTAGAAAAAGCACTTTCTTTCAGCTGGCTAGAAGCCGTGCATGCTATGAGGGCTTTTAATCCAGCTCGCTATACTGCTTAAAGTAGTGTCATTATTCCCTGTTGGCAGCGTTGCTCTGCATGCAAACATGCATGCAGACAGGCAGGGGGAATAAAAGGGAATGAGAAATTGTGTCCAGAACATGTAAATTCTTGTCTGTTTGTGAAGGTGAAGTTGCTGCAGAGGTTATGTAACCTACGATCAACATAAATGGAGCTTAACATGCGGTATATTTCTATGTGCATGAAAGTGTGTTAGCGGCTGTGCCCCCAAGATTAAAAATGGCATAGTTCAGGGAAGTCGAGGTCCGGAGACAAAAAGCAAATTACGCCCACACTTTCAACTCAAATCCGCAGCAAAACAAACTAAAGGTTGTGTCCTTGGAACGTTGTGTGTCGGTGGTTTCTGAAGTGCTTCAAGGCTTATGCACCACTTTCCTGTCTAACTTTGTGTACAGCACAAACTGTGCATGCCCTGAGAAATCAAAAACCACCTCTTGTTTTCACAGAAAGAATGCCTCTCCTCTTCCACGTACTTGACGATGAATGCCCTTGCAGACTCCCATGCTGAAACAAACAGCGTTACAGATTCTTATCCAGGAAAAGTTAATATGCTAGGATATGAACATAAACAGGACCTATTTTTCTTTAGCAAAGAGGGGAAACGTTTCTTGTCCCTAAGAGTGGCAGTAAGTCCGGGTTTAACACTCTTCTGCTGAGCAGGGTGAACCTCTGGTGAACTCTTGTGCTAAACTGACACCTCCTCTCACTGGTCCACACAGACCTGAACCAGGTTTGCTGGATTCATTGCTGCCACATTAACGTACAGGTTAGAGTGACACCTGCTGGAATATGGATAAACATTAGTACCTAACTTTGATTTTTAATCAATGTTTTTCTGTTATGACCTCCTGAAGTCTTTTCACATGTGTGCAGAGCTGATTAATAAAAAAAATTATTTTTGAGATTCACAGTCTTTTCAGTTAATCTATGGGGTTTGTTAAGGTACAAAGTCAAATATTTAGCAGCAATAATTTGGGTTATTTTTCCCGTCATAGTATAAAAATATTGGTGTTTATTTATCGGGTCAAACAGGATCAGCCCAACGTAAACTCGAAAAAAAAAACTTGTAAGCTTAAATAAAAAAAACTTTAAACTTAAACCCATAACCAAATATTCACGTAATATTATTTTGCTTATTCGCTTATTGACTTTTTTTCCCCGTTTTTTCCCCCTTCGCTTTCAGTCCTATGCTCACGCTTTCAGCTCTTTCATTTTCAGAGTTGAAGCTGATTTAAGATGGGGGCAGGGCTTAGAACCCATTGGCTACCAAGAACAGAAGTTTGGTTCATGTCGTTTCTTCCCCAATAGCCCTTCCAATCCAATCCAGTCCAGTACATCTTTATTGATAGAGCACTTTAAAAACAACACAGTTTACAAAAGTGCATTACACTAACAGCTGTAAATAACAAAAGAATCAACCAACAATTCAAATAGCTCACTAACAATCTGCTGTTGGTGCTGTTGAGTAAGAGGATCCTACTTCTGCTGATGTGGCTAAACAAGGTCGGGGGACGATCGTTCATCTGCGGCACATTTGCTTTTGTGAGTATGCATCGTTTCTGCAGTGTGAAGTTATTTTCTTTCAGAAGCGCTTCTTGGGCTCAGAGGTTAGGTTGTTATGATTTCCTCTATAAATGAAGCGATTTTCATTTTTTGTTTTTAGATCGGTTAGGGTTTCAGATTTATAGATATTTCAATTCAAGTTTTATATTTTTATTTTTTTATCTCTATTTGAAGTTTTTATCAGTACAAAGAACGATGCACACACACACTTACCAAAGTGAGATTTAGACAGATTGAACTGACAGTCATGTTTTTTGGACTGTGGGAGGAAACAGGAGTACCCAGAGGGAAACAAGACATTGCACAGAGAGAACATGTAAACTCTATGCAGAAAGACTCCAGGCCAGGATTCAAACCCATGACCCTCTTCTGTCAACTGTTCCACTGTGCAAGCTATAAATGTCACAGTTTCAAACTAAATATAACGAGCTAATAAATATGTTGTTTACAAATTAAACATCTAAAACTACATATTGTAGCTACAGCTAATATATGAATAATATGCGATAATACTTGCTGAAAAACAGAAGTTGACTATTCAAATTAAAAGTTGGATCCCGTGAATCTATATAAACTCTTGCTGCTGGTGAAGTCACTATTGCTGTAAATCTATCAGTAAAACATCCATTTGGAGCTAAAATGATGTCAGGAGGAAAATAAACTGATACAAAGGTGACATTCACACTCGCCAGCCGTTTAGAGGTTCTCAAGACAAAGCTTTTATTTTGGCAGTCCATTTCTGCTTATCATCAAGTTAATCTGCATATTAGTAAAACATTTAGCTCCGAGCTAAAGCTTGTTTGAAATGAATGCAAATATGACTTTGAAAAATGAACCCCTGTTTATTCACTGTATCTAATGATCGGCTAAATAACCGAAATTATTGCTCTTAACATTTGACTGTGTAACTTTACAAACAGCCTCTGAAACTATCCACTAACCAGCGTTTGGAAAGTCTGAAATCTACACGACGCTTGTCTAATTTCTGTTTTATGAAGAGGGAGGCATTTGAAGGTCTGAAAATAGATTAAGAGGTAAGCAGCCACAGCTCAGGGCAGCAGATGCCTTGGCCAGCATGGCACATCTTTCCATACTGGGTCCTTGTAGGAACAAACTGATAGCATGATGAATGCTGTCTGAAATGTAATGCCTCATAACTCAGAGACTACCAGTATGGCCCTGATCTCTCCGTCCCCGTCCTCCGGGGAAGAGGGGAGGGCTTGCAGCACCTGTGGCTCGGCTGCAGTGGGTTTGCTTTCTCTTTTTTTTTTTTTCTCTAAAACGTGAATTGGCTGATTGTGGACAGAGTTCAGAGGACATGATTTTGAATCCATATAAAATAGGTTTCAGTATTGTACATTCAGTTCAATTCAGTTTATGTAGCGCCAATTCACAATTTTAGATGCAAGTATGAAAGACCGTTTCTATAGGTCAGAACAAAACGGATGTAACGGTGAAATGGAAATTCAATTCTTAATAGTTTTCAGAAGGTTTAACAAATAAAAATCCTAAAATTTTGGTGGATTTATGTATTAAACCCCCTTTTACTTTCATACCCCAATTTAAAATCCATTTGGTGGCCTAATAACTGTGTTTCCCCAAAGGTTTGTTAGAAATCAAGCAGCATCACAAAGACCAAGGAATCCAGCAGCAGGGTTAGGATTTAAAACAACATCTCAAGCTTTGAATATCTCCCAGAGCTTCGATCAATAATCATCTGAACATGGAGAGAGGATGGACCACCTGCTGACCTACAAAGACATGGATGTCCATTTCAACTGACAACCATGAGAGCATTAATTAGAGAAGCAACCAGAGGTCCTGTCAGATATTTTCATTGTTCGTCACTTTGACCGACGGGGTCAAAAAAATCTGGAGATCATCGATTTTACTCGTCAATTTCTAAAATGGTAACATATTCTTTGGTATTTAATTTTTATTCATTTTAGATTATATTCAGTCTGAACAGAGAACAACATATGAAAGAATAAAATGAAACGATTGCACTTAAAATACGAACAGTTCGCTTGCTATGGCCTGAACTCATTGAGCTGAAATGAAAACCCATTAGTGCGTAATCATATGTTAGGATCGCTGCAGAGGATTTTGTCCTGAGTTTTTTTTTATTTTTGCCTCGGAAAGATGACTTCCCATGCGGGTTTAGATCTTGTTCAGAAGGCTGAATCTGCGCTATGCTGCCACACTGGAGGCTGGAATTAAGCGCTGTTTCAGGTTAGCGAGAGGCACTGAGTACGTTCTCCAGGTGCTCCAGGACATGATTCTCTAATGCTTCAATTGGAATTGTAACTCTTGGGAAGATGCAGAGATTTTTAAAGTTTTAAAATTAATGACCTGTGTCCTTGCTTACACAGTTTTCAAAAATGTTTAGAAAAAGCATTTGCAACAACATTGGATAATTTCATACAAAGGAAAACATTTTAAATAATAGTAAATATGGTTTTAGAAAAAAAAACATTCAACAGCAATGGAAATAATGGAATTAACCAAAAAGATAACTATTTCGTTAGCAATTTTTTAGACAAAAATCATTTGATGTAATTGATCACTCAAAATTACTTTGGAAACTTAAAAAAATATGGAAATAAGAGGTATTGCTCACAAATCAGAAGCTATTTAGATCATATAAAACAGTTTGGTGAATTAAATAATATACAATCAGAACTCTGTGACATCAGTTGAGGGATACCACAAGATACAATACTCGGACCAATGTTCTTTATATTATATATGAATGATTTTCCAAAAGAATCAGAGGAATTACAGTGAATTTCATTAGATGACTTACGCTCGGGTTCTGTTTGTAGACTTCAGCTCTGCATTCAACACCATCGTCCCAGAGCTCCTCCACCAAAAACTGTCCCAGCTCACCGTGCCTCCCTACACCTGCCAGTGGATTAGCAGTTTCCTGACTGACAGGAGGCAGCAGGTGAAACTGGGTAACTTCAAATCCAGCAACCGATCCATCAGCACTGGCGCCCCCCAGGGATGTGTTCTCTCCCCACTGCTCTTCTCCCTTTACACCTCTGATTGCACGTCAAGGGACCCCTCTGTGAAACTCCTGAAGTTTGCAGATGACACCACCGTCGTTGGACTCATCTGTGACGGCGACGAGTCTGCATACAGAGGGGAAGTGGAACAGCTGGTCCTCTGGTGCAGTCAGAACCACCTGGAGCTAAACCCTGGAGCTTTTCAGGTTCCTAGGATCCACCATCACACGGGACCTGAAGTGGACCTCCCACATTGACTGTATAAGCAAGACGGCCCAGCAAAGGCTGTACTTTCTGCGTCAGCTCAGAAAGTTCAACCTGCCTCAGGAACTGCTGACCATCTTCTACACAGCAATAGTCCAGTCTGTCCGGACCTCATCCATCTCTGTCTGGTTCGGATCCGCCACCAGGCAAGACAGGGACAGACTGCAGAGAACAGTCAGGTCCTCAGAGAGGATCATAGGTACTGATCTTCCCTCCATTCAGGACCTATTCCGGGCCAGGGTCAGGAAGCGGGCTAGGAAAATCACCACTGACCCCTCTCACCCCGGCCACAACCTATTTAGGCTCCTCCCCTCAGGCAGGCGTTACAGAGCGCTGTACGCCAAAACCACCCGACATAAGAACAGTTTTTTCCCCCAGGCTGTCGCTGATGAACTCTGTGTAGTCACAGAGTGTGAGTCCATTCACATAACAATAAACTAAAACTCTGCACTGCTGTATATACTCACTGTACAATAACAACAGTTTGGTCTATATATTATCCTTTATTATTATTTATTTATTGTATCTATTTTTGTTTCACTTATTTAAGTCTGTACTAGTGAGAAAAGTTGCCGGAGTCAAATTCCTTGTATGTGTCATACTTGGCCATTAAAGCTGATTCTGGTTCTGATTCTGATGATGACACAAAATCACAAAACATACAGAGAGCCATCAAATTCATTTTTGTCAAATGCAAGGTGTTGAAATTCTGTGGCATTGTAAATTACAGGTTTTGCATTCGGTTAATAGTAAAATGTTGTCTGCAAACATCCAGAAAAACTTTAAAAAGAAAGAAATCCAGGACAAGTTTAAAGGAACAGATGTTTTCACAAAACCAAGATTTAGAGCAAAGGTCATGGAACGGACCTCATTTTTGGAACAAACATCATAAAGAAATATAAGAATCAAAAGGTATTGTGGCATTTAAGAAACAAATGTAAACTAAAATATTAAACACATTCAAAACTTAGAATAAAAAAAAAACTTAGAACTAATTTGATGTTTTTTTTGTATTTTCGGGTATTTTGAAAACATGGGGAAGAATTTACATACGTCATGCAGTGTAAATATTTGTAAGATGATATTAAAAAATATTTTGGAACAACTGTTTTGTATGTGTAAAATTGTAGAAAAACAACATAGAGTATGTGTACATAAGTAATAAGGGGCAGGTGTCATAAGATTCACCTTTCTGCTCCTTTTCATTCAGGCTACATTTATTTCAGTTTGTTTTTACCAATGCTATTTTACATTTGAATGAAATAAAGATCATTATCATCCACAGCTTTATCATTGAATGAAATAAAGATCATTATCATCCACAGCTCAGGTGCGAGAATCTGCTGACAGGTGAGAGCAGTATTTGTGCACTTCTCAAATCATAAAAAAAAAAAAATTAGATGCCAAAACTGTATTTTCCTCAGGTGTTTTTAGAAGAAGAAAGTCTCTATTGAAAGGTGCCCTGGTCAAAGGAGAATAAAGCAAATTCTTGGCCTGCATGTAAAATTCTGTAGAAAATAATAGAACAGAACAATCTTTTTTTGTCCCACAAGGGGAAATTCATTTGTAACAGCAGCAGCAAAGAGCGAACAGAACAGAACTTCAGTCAAGAAAAATATGTACAATATATAATGGACATAGTTACAAAACCAGAGTACTGCGCAGTTATTAACGATAAAAATTACAGATAAAGTAATAAACAGATAAACTGAAGGAGCTCTGCAGTTCAGTTCAACATCTTCATGCATTGGGGGGAGACGCTGTCCAGCAGTGATGTCATTTTGGCCAGAGTGGTGGCCCAAATAACATCTATCTGTGGTGAAGAACTAATACTGAATATTGCCTCATATGCAGTGGAACATGGGGAATGCAGCGAGGAGGAGGAAATGAGGAATCCTTGAAGAAAATGCCAATTTCATTGTACCTCTGGTTACAATTCCAACAAAGTCATTCATTCAGTCATGCCCAGAGTTACAATGGAATGATTTAGATCAGAGGTCCCCAACCCTTTGGACTGGTTCCGGTCCATAGGTTATTTGATATCTTTGCATCCGGTTATAAGTAGCTCTTGATGCTTGTCAATATGCTTGCGTCGGTCACATGATGCGTTACTGCTAAAAACAAAAAAACTAAAAGAATCCTAAAAAAACTGAGCTCTTTTAAAAGTCTCTTTGCGAAAAGGAAACGTTTCAGTGAAGAGACAAAAGAAGAGCCTGCGACTTCCAAGAAAAAGAAAGCTACATTTATGGGGTCAATACCGGAATTTCTACTTAAAACATGGATTTATCGAGACAGGTTATTTCCAAGCACTAAGCCTCCACTCTGTATATGTGGTAACCAGCTTTCCAACGAGGCAATAAAGCCTTTAAATCCGCTCCAGAAGTAGTGCTTCGTTACAAAGAAACAGCCACAGGTCTTCCACTGATTGAGCATTGTGCTGAGTTGTATTTTTCATACATTTCATATTTATTTTTGAGTTAAATTTCATTTTAAAGGCATGTTTAAAACGGTACAGGGAGCATTGGGGGTAGAGAGGAGGTTACGATATGTTGTTGGAAGATAATACAGATGCCAATAAAGGTATGAACACACTTTGGATTTACATCTATTATTATGTTTACTATTTACCCATTTTTTTGCCGGTCATATTTTTGTATTTTATTACATTTATGCACTACATCTTGAAGTGTAACTAAACTTTTGCTTATAAACTGTATAAAAGGGTTTTTACCGTTACAATTTTCATTTTAAGGGCATATATTTAACATTTTCTTGTAAACTTGTTAACTTCCACATTTTTTGGTCTAAAAACGTCTTAGTGCCGCTGTTAATGGTCATTGTGTGGTACTGCATTTGAATTTTCTGATTGGCTGAGATTGGTACATGATAGTTCATGTCTACGTCACAGGCACGGTCTCACAGAGACGCTCTCCCTCTCTCAGACACACTCGCCCCGTGGCGAGTTGAAACTGCTTATCGTTTTTGCTACGTGTGCACACAGGAGCAAACAGAGAAAGCGGAAATCCGTATATCGCACTTTGGAGGACCGCAACGTCGAAGTGGTTTAAAGCCATAAGTTATAACCTATATGTTTTAAACACACCGTGAATAAAAAAACAAAAGCTGAGGTAGTTCCCTCAGAAGCTACTTAGCATCGATGATAGCACTAGGCTCTCTGTTCTTGTTTGCTATACATGCTGCTGGCTTTAAGCAGCACTGACTCAGCGCCCTGAGCCAACAGCTTGAACATCGTTTGGCCGCTGCGCTCCATAAAGCCTCTCTTTACCTATGGTGGACGGCAGAGAAGAGACCTCATTTCTCCCTTTATCATGTCTTCTAGACCACACCCCCACATGTCCCCCTCGCGCTCATTCTCCACACTTGGCCACGCCCCTCAGTGTCTCCTGGTCCTGCCCACTTTGGTAGAGTTATTCAAATGTTGCCTGGGGGCGGGATGATGCTTTTTCATGGGGTTCAGTTACAGTTTAACGGCTGGTCTATAAAAATATTGCCTGATATAAAATTGGTCCATGGCAAAAAAAAAATTGGGACCTCTGCTTTGGATCAAAGCATTCATGGCCTAATCAAAGTCCAATCCAAAATCTGACTGATAGTCATTGGCAAGACTTTGAAAACTAATGTTCACAGATGCTGTTTGAGAAATAAATAAATGAAACAGCTGTAACTGCAGAGAAAGGGGGTTAAATCAGTGAAAACCGTATATCACTTTTCTTTGACTTTTCATCACACTTTGTGTTAGTCCCTTACATTAAATCCCAGTAAAATACACGCTTGAAGCTTTTTAATCAGTTTGGAGATTAAAGAAATGTTTGTGGCTGTGCAGCCTGTATTAAAAAGTCTGGCTGCTGCTTCACTCTGAGGAGAATCTACGCACCATTTTATTATGGGAGCTTTAGATCAGCTCATCCTTATTTAAGGAAGGATGCCAACATCCTGTTTACAATAACTCATGAGACAGTGGATTTAGGTTCCTGAAAATATGTTTGAAATAAGGCGAAATGATAGAGGCTTCGTGGAAATATGTGGTTGTGGCTGTGCAGTTTAATTTATTTATTTTTTTATAGGGGTGAAGTTAAATGATTTCTGCTTTCCACAACCTTTGATTAAAATCTGCAGCATCCTGAGTAACTAATGCAGGCTTCCAAAGTTTCAATGGGATGACATAACCTCAAATGATCCCTCAACAAGAATTTAAACAGAACAGTAAAAACTGAGACAGTTTAGATATCCCACTATCAGCACTCAATGATAAAACGTCTCCAAATATGGCTATGATTGTTACATAACATTAATTTATGGTAGAAATGTACAACTGGTCTTTTCCTGTTTTCTTCCAGAACTGATAAAATGCATATCCTGCTGGAAAACAAGCAACTGGATGCTTCAGCAGCCTAACTGCTGAGTCCTTCCTGGTGATAAAATGCTCAATGTCCTCTCCAGATTGTTCAGGAATGTTGGAGAGGAGTTCAGCGATCCATATGTTCCTTTTCCACATGGCACGGCTTCCTGGACCCTCTGGTTCCCATCTAAACCAGCGTGTTTCACTAGGCTTGGCTGTGCACTGCGCCTGTGGGGAATCAAGTCTATAAATCACAGCTGAGTTAAGTATTGAAATTAGCAGCAGGCTTCAGCTGTGACATTCCCCTGCAAATCTGAATCGACTGACCGCAGACGTGTTGCAGCGCGGTTTCATTGTCCAGCCTGCAGGAGTGTTTCAATGAGGAAAACCTCAATCTGTAAGGGGCACTCATAAAATGATCAAGTGTGAGTCATTCTAATATCTTGGTTGTGTGCATCATTATTCCCGCTGTAAAAAGAATGTTTTAAGGTAGAAAATCAAGATTTGTTGCTCTTTTTTTCTGGTGTCTCAGGCTAAATATTTATAGACATGCTGATTATCAAATTTATTTTAGAGGTGGATGTTAAGATGTAAAGAAAAACGAATAAAGTTGGGCAAAAAGGTATTCAGTAAGCTACCAATTCTGTATGTGCTCCCACTTAGAAATGGGTCATTTTCATTCCTCCACCATTAGAGACAAAATGAGGAATAAAAAAAAATGCAGAAAACACACATTATCTGATTTTTAAAGATTTCACTTGCAAATTTTGTTGGAAAATAAGTATTTGATCGATAAAAAAAGTGAACATTAATACTTTGCTGCATAGGCTTTGTTGGCAATGAGGTCAAAGGTTTCTTGTGAGTCTTCACCAGGTTTTTCCACACCATTGCTGGTACTTTAGCCCATTCCGTCACACAGATCTCCTCTAGAGCTGCGATGTTTTGGGGTTGTTGCTGGGTAACACAGACTTTCAACTCCCTCCCAAGATTTTCCTTCGTTACCCGGGCTGTTTGTTTGGGATCATAGTCATGTTGAAAGACCCAGCCACGTTTCATCTTCAGTGTCCTTGCTGATGGAAAGAGGTTTTCAATAATAATCTCACGATACATGGCCTCATTCATTCTTTCCTTTACACGGATCATCCCCAAAGCATGATGCTTCCACCACCATGCTTCACAGTTGGTATGGTGTTCTTAGGATGCAACTCAGCATTCTTTCTCCTCAAAACACAATTAGTTTTTGCCAAAAAGTTCCATTTTGGTTTCATCTGACCGTATGACATCCAAATTCTCTCTAGCAAGCTTCAGAAGGGCCTGGACATGTACTGGCTTGAGCAGGGGGACACATCTGGCACTGAAGGATTTAAGTCCCTGGCGGGATAGTGCGTCACTAATGGTTACCCATGTGGTTCTGGGATTTTTGCTCATCGTTTTGTAATAATTTTGACCATATGGGGTGATATCTTACAAGCAGCCCCGTAGCGAGGGACATATTTTGGGGCCTTGTTTGTCTTTGATTTTGAAATAATTGCTCCAAAATTTGAGTTCTTCACACCATGCTGCTTACCTATTGCAGATTCAGTCTTCAAAGCCTGGTGCAGGTCTACAATTGTCAGTAGTTTGAAGGTGACCAAATACTTATTTTTCACCATATTTTTCCAAATAAATTCTTTAGAAATCATACCATGTGATTTTCCTTGATTTTTTTTGCTTATTTTGGCTCTCATCGTTGAGGTACACCCACAAAATTACAGACTTCTTTCATCTTTTTAAGTGGCAGGATTTGCACAAATGATGGCTGATACTTTTTTGCCCCACTGTATTGCCAAACTTTACAAAATGTAGGTTTCAATTGCACTATGGAATATCAAATAAAATCTGAATAACCAAATTTATTTGTTTGTCTTTTCTTTAGGGTAAGGTGTTTAAGTGCAGGACAGTATACACTTCTCTGTACTCATAGACTCATGGGATTTCTTCAGGGGCCTGTAATAAGTTTTATCAAAAATACAACTTTTAAAGTCTTAAGTAGACAGGGTGTCGCCCTCCTGGACCAAATCTGAGGAGCTGGATCCACAAGAGAAGAGTCTTATATCTGCAGGCTGTGCATCTTGTTCCACTTACTACACGAACAGCAGATGATCCTGCAGACTGAGTCAAGCTCTTTGTTTTAAAAATGTAGACTTGAGAACTGTTTAGATAGAACAGGGAGAAACTTCCTGTTCCCTCTGGATAAACCAGAGAAGCTAAGATGAAAGTTATGACACCTGCTGATGTCTTATCACCACCTTTTTCATTTCAGTCACAGTTAGATGTTCTAGATGATCAAATAAATGTAATAATATATTGATGTCAGGCATAGATAAGCTGTGTAAATATAAAATGCTGTTTTCAAGTTATGATTCAGTTTATTATGGGGGAAAATAGCTGTCTGAATCAAGCTTGGCATATGTAAAAAAGCTTCACTTACCTTGATTACATTTCTAGTCGCTTAAATAGAATGTGTCTGACAACTTAAAGTAGATCTCAAAAAGTAATGCATCATGCTCCGAGTCTTTGCCATCACCAGTCTGGAAACAGTTACAGAGACATTTTAAAGGTTTGGGACTACAAGGAACCATCATCCACTCCTCCTACTGCAGGAGGACCAGGCGACCAAAATTACTCCAAGAGCTCCTGACCTAAAGCCGGCTGTTCAAGCTGGAAAACTATCCAATTTAAATCAAAAGCAGAATGCATCGAAATTTCTACACAGCTACTTTTGCATAAAAATACAAAAAATCTAATGGAAATCAGGTGGAAACCCAATTTAGGTCTCGTTTGCCTCTATAAATGCTCCAAACATGAACAAAAATCATCCATTCATTTTTTTTGTGTCAATTTTTGCCGTCAGAAAATGTGTGCTTCTACAAGCCATTTAAAAAAAGTACATTATTGTGACATCACAATACGTGAGATTTGCATATAACCACTGCTCATCTGTCAAACCCTGCCCACCGATTCCTTTTTTCTTTTTTCTTTTTTTATTAAAATTTTTTTTTTTTTTTTTTCTTTTTATGAAAAATCTTTATTAGTGATTACTGTGGGTTCAATTTCCTGACGTCATGGACACTAAACCGAGACAAGAAGGGAGAAAGGAAGAAGGTGAAGAAAAGAAACTGGACCAACAGAGGCGCGAACTGACGACACAAGACAGGGAGGCAAACAAAGAACACAAGAAAACATCCCAGTCCTCCACCTCTGCCGGACCGCAGAGAAACAGTAATAAAAAACTAAAACAACAAACTGTACAGAACCAAACCAATAGTTCGGATCTAGTAGAATAAACTAAGAATTACACATTCACTACACACAAGCATGGATTAATGAACATAATACAAATGTTTCTGGTAAGCTCCTGTGAACAACTAACTATGATGATAACCTCAGCTTAAGATATGCCGTCCACACCAATGTCCCCACACCTATGTGTGTGTGCGAGCATGCAGGTCTGAATAAGGTTTCCCCATGCAAGTGATTGATAGCTGGTGTAAGGAACCGTCAATCCGTCCTACAGGAATCGACACAGACATGGATGAGGCAGGAGATGTATGCATCCAGGGTCCCACAGAGTACAGAGGCCACAGGCGGATCAGCGCAGGGTCGATCACCCACCAAGAGAGGAACAGATGGAAGCCCCAGGGGAACACCCACCAGCCGCAATGCTGGGGCCCGAGAGATCGCAGTGACGAGCCCACGGGCTCCGCCGGAAACAGGCTACGCCAGGGCTGGCCCGGATCAGGATCCGGAGGCCACGGGGACCAGGGGCACCCCGCCCCCCAGCGGGGCCCCAACCAGGGACCAGCCGACAAGGGCCCCCCTCCGCCGCCGCAGGCAAGGGGGACCCGCAGCCAACCGACGGACAACACACGCCGCCGCCACCCCGGACCAATACCCATCGCCAACAACCCGGCCCACCCCCACACACCAGGGAGCCACAGCAAGAGCCACAGCGGATGTACGCCCTCCCCAGGCCGCGCCCAGCCGGCACCTGGACATCCAGATCTTCCAGCTCCCGGGTCCAGATCCCGCCCCACGTAGGGCGCCAAGATCAGGGACAGACCCCTGATCCCCACCAGGGACGGGGACAAGCAGACCGCCAAGGCCCCCACACCGGCAAGAGCAGCCCACCAGCCCAGGACCCCGACCAGACGGCCTGATGTTCTATCCGGGCTCTGACCCCTGATGGTCCAACGAACAGAGGTGTGGAAAGACCCCCCAGCCTCTCTCCCCCCGCTCAATGTGGTGTTGTTGCGTGTTGTTCTAATGTGCACTTAAAACAGAGGGGTGGGACATGGGAATACTGCCGGGTACCCCCATCTCCCCCCCCGGGCCCTCAGTGTCTAGATGCGTTTAAACAGTGGGTGCCGGCACCACAGGCGAGGCCCCCACAACGGGCCCCTATAGGGGGCCCCCCATGAGGGGTCCCGCCCCCAGCGCCAATGCGCCACACCGCCAGGTCCCTACATGTGCGTTCCATGTAAATGTTGCAAGTGTAAGTGTCTAAGTTGCTCAATAAAATCGGGACCCAGGCCGCCACCGGGTAGCGAAGACGGAAGCTCCATCCCGCACCCCAGTGACGTGCCCACGTCCCAAGGCCTTGTGAATGGTAGAATGAAGGAGCAGGTGGACAGAGGCATGGGGATGGGGAGAAAATAACTGGGGTGACCATTGCCAACCCCAGGGAGCCAGCTCCCCTGCTGACTCCAATAGGCACCCCCGTTCGGCCCGATCCACCAGGGGTGGGAGGCCCCAGCACGTCAAGTCGGGGCCCACGGCAGCGGCACCCCCGAGCCCCATGGGGGCCCCGGCAATCCACCAGCCCCCATGCCAGGGGCATACCTAAATCCTTCCCAACATTCACACTGCTAACAAAACACATGTCACTAGACACCCAGGTTGAGTTTAGCCCCCCCTCCCCCTCAACGCCCTCCCCCCTCCCGTCCCAAGCGCACCCCGTTAAAAAGAGCGCCTGTGCTAGATGGTAAAAAGCCTCCCCGCCAATAAGAGACGCCCCAGGCACCGCCAGCGTCCGAGGGCCCCCGCGCCGAGGCCGGAACCCGGCGCACCACCGACTCGGGTACCCCGGACATGTCGCGCCAGGCCCGTGAGCAGACCGAAGTCCCGGGCGGCCAACCCCCAGGCCGACATCCTCCAGCCTTGCTACTACCGCCCGATGGCCGGGAGGCAACAGAACCCAGCACCTCCACCCACCAGCCCACACCCCACCAACCGGTCAGTCACCGTGGAGGCCGACCAACACCGGCCAGAGGCCCCCACCTCAGCACCCCCGCGAGCGCTAAGACCAAGACCCAGGAGCCATGTCCAGTGTCAATATAGCCGATCGGGCCCGGAGACGCCGGCCACCCGCCGCGGCCTCTCGCCGACGCCCGGACGCGGCAAGGGGCCACCGGGGAGCAAGCGACAAGAACCAGCCCGGGGAGATGGAAAAGGCAGCAGCGCCCGCCAACCACCGGCCGACCACAGCCCCCCCCCAGCCGGCCCCGACGGCAGCGGCCGCCCCTGGCCAAGCCCCAGCCAGGGCCCCAGCCGGGGGGCACGCCGCCCCAGAACCCCGAGCCCCAGGCCCAGCCCAGACCCTCCCAGAGCAGCACAGCACCAGGCCAGTAACCCGTGTCCGCCAGCACGACCCCTCTAAGGCGCCGCATGCAGCCACTAGGAGTCACCACACAAAGCCCCCAAAGTCCCACCCCAGGCGAGAGTCACGGCACCTACCGCCCCAACCGCAAGCGGACCCACCCCCAAGGACCTCCCTGCAGTCACCACCAACCCTTAAGCTCCACATCGGCAACCGTGTCCCACAGAACGGAATCAAGGGCCCGACCCCACTAGGTGATGGAACTGATCAAGGGTGACCAGAAAGATTGATCAGATGTGGAGGCAGATGCCGTTTCTAGACCAATGTAATCCAGAAGGAGATCTCTATATTGATTAATATTCAGAGTATTTTTATTTTTCCAGTTCAAGAGGATATTTTTCTTAGCGATGCATAAGGCGATGTAAAATAATTGCATAGACTTTGTATCCATGGTAACTTCATCTACATTTCCCAGCAAGCAAACTGTGGGAGCAGGTGTGATATTACATTTCAGACACTTTGATAGATCTTCACATATCTGGTACCAATATTTCTTAACAGGTGGGCAGAACCAAAGAGCATGAATAAAATTGTCTGTTAGATTGCTTGTACATTGTAAACAGGTATCAGACGGCGTATAACCCATCTTGAACATCCGTTGCCCTGTATAATGCACTCTATGAAGGATTTTATTTTGTATAAATCGTAGATTAGGATTTTTAAGAAATTTAAAGGTTCTTAATGAAATTTGAGACCAGAGGTTTTGGTCAATTGAGATGGACAAGTCCATCTCCCATTTTGAAATAAGAAGGGCTATTGATTCATCTATTCTATTAAATGTTTTGTATGTTTTAGATAGCAGTTTTGGAGGGTTAAGATTAAGGAAGTCTAAAACTTTTCCTGGAATTTGTAAATCAACTGTATTGAGCCAAAATTTATTTTTTATAATTGATTCAATTTGTTGGTATTCTAAGAATTTATTCTTGTTAATTCCGAATTGTATAACCAATGTATTAAATTGGTTTAAGTATGCCCACCAATTCCAATTCCAGGTCATTTTCATGTGTGGTGTAGTAACATCATGTGTGGGCGTGGTCTACAACTACTTATTTGCATTAAAGTGGCAGAGCCTCTAATCAGCTCATTCTGAAAGGGATTGAAATCATCAATATTTGAGCTGGTTATATTGTTTCATCTGAGGGTGATTTTGTACAAAAAAAACTAACTTAACATGTTTTGTACAGCTCTTACACCTATTATACGTACATAAAAAGGTATTTTAATCTTTAATATTTATTCATAAGGCTTACTTAGGGAAGCTACAACTGTACTTTACATTTTAGGAACCCTTTGTCCTTCACACGCTTTGTCTTTACATGCTAAGGTCTCGCTAGCTTAATTAGTTTAGCTTCATAGCACCTATCAGAGGCATAGCACCAAATTCTGGGCCCTGTACAATCTCAATGTCAGTGAACCCTATTAGGCACATATGAGAATGACTGGCATTTATTTAAAATAAAAAATAAATGAAGATTTATGTAACAATCAGATCTGAATTACGGATGAGTATTTCCCTCATTCACCCCCTGAATTGATGCGTTTGGCCAACTTGTTCTTGCTTAACAAATTAAGCTAGCCTATATCTTGTTCCATTGTTATTAGTTAGCAAATGTTGTCCTTACTAGCTGGCCAATTCCATTGGCTAACATAGCCTAATAAAACTCTCCGGACAGCTAGCCCATAGATTAGTTGTCAATCAATCGAAGCCCGTCTTTGCATTTGAGTCCAACCTGCACCTCTTGACACTTTATGCCAAAAGCCGCAAATCAAATCAAATTTGATTTTTAAAGCGCTTTACAACCAAAAAAAGAAATGCAGTTCAAAGAGCTTTACAGCTCCACCTCTTTGCCCATTTTTGGAGTTTCTGAGAGTGACGAGACGAGTGACGCGGACAAGATGGTGGCGGTGGGAACTGCCCGTTTAGCTTAATTTTTGCTCTTCAGAAACCTATGGGTGACGTCAACAAGGGTTTGTCAATTTATATATACAGTCTATGATGCTGACCCCGGTTCTGCTGGAGGTTTCTTCCTGATAAAGGGGAGTTTTTCCTCTCCTCTTTTGCTACATGCATGCTCAGAATGAGGGATTACTGAGGGATTGCTGAGGTTGGAGTCTGCATGTTCAGGGCACAACTTTATGTCAATGACTCAATACAATCTGGTGGGATATTACATAGAAAACGTTTAACTGACTGGAATGTTCTATAATTGACTTAAAATGACTTTTAAGTTGCCTTGGGATGACAACTGTTGTGAATTGGTGCTACATAAATAAACTGAATTGAATTGTCTGCTGTCATGATTGGATATAATACCTCTTCATCACATCAGCGTATCTTCACTGTCCACAGAATCTGCTTAGAACCTTGTGAAAAAGAAGTTTTTACCTACGCTGCAACTCGGTCCTACAATAATTAGCTAAAGTCATTAAAACTCCAAGCATTTACTTGAATGAACAAATTCAAAGCTCTTAAAACTTGTTAAACTGAAGAGTGCAGCTGTTGTTCTTGGACCAATTTTTTAAATAGTTCATGAAGTCTTAATTGAATGCTCTATTCTGGTCTCCCTCTAAGTAGAGATTTTTATCTCAATGAACGCCCAGGTGAAATAAGGGTAGAATTAAAACAAAAAGAATAATTTGGAAACTGGGTCATGCATGTCCTCAGTTAATATTAACTTTTCTTTAACGATCTAAAACAGCTGAGCTAAGATTGCACTGCCAGTTGTTGTTTAGGCAGCCGTATATGCTGCCCTCTACATCTCTGCAAGTTGAGCTCCTGCATCGGTTTCTGCACCTTGGTTTGAAATGTTAAGGTTGGTAAATGCTCCAGCGCCTCCGTGTGAAATGTTTGGGTTCTTCTGGAAAGAAAGAATAACGATGAGTTCCCAGGGATTACTAGGAGCAGTCGGTTTTATTTTTCCATCCATGCCAAGCTAGGGTAAAACTTACCGTTCAAATTTGTCTGCACCAACTGCATAAGATGATTTAAACGTTTGAAAAGACCTTCATCGTTTAGTGTAGAAGTTCAATAGCAAACTGAAAATTAAGATTAATTTGTAACTCCATTTTTTGGTTTAAATTGTCAAGAAACATTTTAATCAGTGATATATCACTGCCTGTTTCATACATTTTATTTTTCACACAGGTATGATTATTTGAGCCACTCTTCAAAATGGAAAAGAGAGGAGCACATACTACAAACTTTCTGCCTAAGCCTGCTGATATCTACACCCAGAGTCTTGAGACAACCGATCTGGTGAAATAATTGTTTTAAATTAAAATCAAACTCCACTGTTTTTTTGATAATGCCACAAGAAAGGCCAAGTTTGTAGGAGTGAAAATGGGGGTGATATTTGGATATTGTGGAGAATTTCAATTGTTAAGGAGGTACCAGTTTTCTTATGGTGGCTAACAGTGCCAGTTCAACAAACCAACAAATCACACATCCATTTATATGATAGATAGATAGATAGATAGATAGATAGATAGATAGATAGATAGATAGATAGATAGATAGATAGATAGATAGATAGATAGATAGATAGATAGATAGATAGATGTCGTTACCATTCATAGATTACACTGAGACCAATTGATTGCTACCTTTAGTCAAGCCTGATGCTGCTGAAAAATTCAATTCAGTTTATTCATATAGCACCAATTCATAACTGATGTGATCTCAAGGCACTTTACAAGAAAAGTCATTTCAATACAATAATACAAACATTCCTATCAGTTAAAAAGTTTTGCATTTAAGGAATCCTACCAAATTGACGTGAGGTTGTGCTGATTTGATAGATACTCCAACCACAACAATCCCTCATACTGATCAACTATATAACGACAGTGGAGAGGAAAAACTCCCATTTAACAGGAAGAAACCTCCAGCTGAACTTTGCTCAGTATGAGCATCCATCTGCCTCAACCGTCTGGGGGTTTGAGAACACAGAGAAGAGACACAGAAAGAATAAAAGCAACTGGTTTGACGCTTGAAACGCATGAGAAGTATCCAAAAATGACGAAGCCAATGCGTCGCGGAGACACTGACATCCTGTAAGTCAGTGTCATGTAAAAAGACTTTACATGTAATCTGGCCGCTCATGAAGTTGACATTTGAGGCAGTTTAAACGCACCATCAGCTTATAGCAGCATAACTACAAAAATAGTTCAGGATAACCTAAGCTATTCTAACTATAAACTTTGTCAAAAAGGACGATTTTAAGCCTGGTCTTGAAAGTAGAAAGAACGTCTGCCTCATGGACTAAAACCAGGAGCTGGTTCCACAGGAGAGGAGCCTGATAATTAAAAGATCTGCCTCCAATTCTACGTTTAGAAATCTTAGGAACTACCAGTAGACCTGCATTCTGAGAGCGCACATCTGGAATAATCAGGTCTCGTAAGGAGGAGGATATTAAACTCTATTCTGGATTTAACAGGGAGCCAATGGGGGGAAGTTAAAACAGGAGAAACATGATCTCTCTTTTTAATATTCATCAGAACTTTTGCTGCAGCATTTTGGATCAACTGAAGGCTTTTAATTGCATAAAGAATTACCTTAGTCCAGCCTTGAATCATCAAATGTATGGACTAGTTTCTCAGCATCATTTCTAATTTTAGCAATATTCCTCTGGTGAACTAAATAAATCTTGGAAACCTCTTTAATGTGGGATTTGAATGTCATGTCTTGGTGAAAAATTACAACAAGGTTCTTTACGTTATTACCAGAGGACAAATTAATGCCATCCAGATGAAGTGATTGATTTAGCAGTTTAGTTTTAATAATAAATGAGCATGTCATGGTACAATGACACTGTGACCCAAGAGATAACACCAATTTTAGTTGTCTATATTTTTCTCTTCTTTTTTTTTTTACAATTTTCTCAAAATATTTCTCCCATTTTATCCACAACTGAACATCAAAGATGGAGACACTTGGAGCCTTTTAACAACAGGAAGATGCTCTGCCCCCCTCAGAGAGGCCCCCCGTTAATCCCCAGCTTTGGCTCTCTTTTTTTACGACCACTGTGACGTCAAAGTCCTCCTTTCACTTATTGTTTCTGTAGGATGGACGCGCCTCAGACGGGGGTTTGGGTGGTGGGGGTGTTACACCAGAGTGGTGCTTCCTGTGAGGATCTATAGTAGCTGTCCTTTCTCTCCGCCTGCCTTCGATCACTGAAGTCACCTACGGGTCTGCGTGCTCGGAGAGAGCTGCCTTCGTGACGACAAACCCGGCCTCCTGGGGGCAAGGCTGCAAATACCGCTGTTGTTCTCTGGGTGGATGATGTGCTCTGTCGGGGTTAATACCTGGTTGTGTGTGTGTGGTAGGGGGGGGACGGATGGATCCATGTGAGGCATGGCGAGGGGAGAGGTTATAGATTCACACCAGCATCGTATGCATCCATTGTGTCTCTAAGAGGAGGCAGAGAGCCACGTTTTTCTGCTTTCACCGAGCACCAGACTGATGACGCATGGGCTTCCTGGGTGTTTATGTTTAATTTATGATTTAATAAATCACAAGCAAAAATGTATTCTTTCATTTCCACAGTTTGCATCTCCTCTCTATTGTCTTTTTCATCTGCTCTCTCACCTCTGTGCTCCGTCATCCAAGCTCTGTCTTTCAGAAAGAAAAACATTCCATATTTCCTCGCACCTCAGTGGTTCGTTTCTGGCTTGTGTTGTTTGTGGAGGTTCAGTGAAGCGTCTCTCAACGGCCCCTCGACAGATTCCAGACTACGGGCGGCAGCTGCGACTATAGAATAGATTTTAGCTCCGGCTCTGCTTCACTCCAAATTACCCGCTTTGCTTTCAGTGTTTAAATAATGATCTTAGTGCGAAGTTAATGGGACTCGCAGGAGGCCAACGAGATGAGCACATTGTTGTTGGGGCTCTGGCTAACGTGCGCCCAGAAAGGCCCGGGTTAATAGGGACAAGAGAGTAATGTGTATCCTTAATGGAAATGAAGGCTGCTTGAGGGAGGACATTACTGCAATGCTTTCATGTGTGATGTTCTGAAGGAGTGAATGTGGCCATTATTTCCTACCGTTGATTTCTCTTGTTGCATCTTTTTTTGGTGGGGGGGTTGGAGTCAGCCAGTGGCCTTTTGTTAATGGTGTTAGCTTATATGCAAATTGACTCAAAGCAGAACACAAATCAATGCGAGCTTTCATTTGTGTCAACTCTTGCTAATGTTTCCTTCTCTTTATGCTTTGTGCTTAACTATACACGGCTTTCGAAATGTATTTTCTCCTCCGCAGACGATGATGATTTCAAACCAGCATGGGCCCGTGTAAAAAGAAATAGTTGCCCTGGTTGTTGACAGTTGCTTGCATCAAGAGTTTAGAATATTGGATATGTGTCTTTTAGTTAATTTTTTTTCACAGAATGTAGTTAATTCAGAGAGTTTGGAGGGTTTTTCAAATGGAAAATCCTGTTTAAAAGGGAAGTTCATTTGTTTTTTAAATTGGACCTTATTTTTAGCAAATGTTACTGTATGTCATGAGCCACCTGGAGTCCTTCAGGAGAAGTTTATATCCTGTCACGATCAGCGTATGTATGCATATAATGGGACTCAATGGGGCAGGAGATTTGCCGCCTGTTATAAGGCATTATCTGCCCCAAAACTCCTTCATTTAACCATGTTCTGTTATGATTAGTTATTGATGTTACCCTGTGAGTTTGGAAATAAGGATTAATAAAAAAAAACAGTGGTTAAATGAAAGAAGTTTTAGGGCAGATAATGCCTTATAACAGGCGACAAACTGCCCCCATTAACTCCCATTATATGGATATACGCTGATCGTGACAGGATATAAACTTCTCCCGAAGGACTGCAAGTGGCTCCAAACTTGTCTGGGTGAGTAAATGAATGTAATAAATACCAAAAATAAGGTTCAGGTTGAAAAAACAAACAAACTTCCCCTTTAATGATCACTGAAAGTATCTTTGACATGGTATCAAAATAATTCTGCCAAAAGTGAGTTAGCAGCAAGCAAGTAGAGAACATGTGAGTTAAGTTGCATGATGAAGGAAGACATTTGTCACTCTTATTTGTGATACTGGAAGCGCTTTGTGACTGTCGGGTTTTAGAGAATGGACTCTAATCAGAAGAGATGTAAGACCGTATTGTATTGACCTTAACTGAGACAGTAGCTACATTTACGTGTGCAAAATGTCGTTAATCCGATCAAAATTCGGATTAGAATTTGACTGTGTAGATGGGAAAATCTTATCCGATTAGGACAAGTGTTTACATCCAAGAGCTGCTTGATAGTAGTAAATCATTTTGACGTTTGCAGAACTGTGTAGAAATATCTCAAATACCGGAAACAGACGTAGAACAGAAGTAGCAGTAAACAAATATGGCTGCGGCCATTTAAAATGGAGCACTTATGATATCCTACAGAGTGTGCTTTTATTTTTTTCTGTCAGTTTCATATCTACAAGACTTTATTGTTATGTACACAATCAAAATATAAACCGAAAGTCTTTCTTTTTTTAGGCCAACGTATTGTTTATCTACACGACTTAACAGACCTGCGCAGGAATGAACCCATTTGGCTTTCACCACAAGGCGTCGGATATTAATTTCCATGTCGTGGATTTTTTTGTAGTAGCTGCTGAATGCCTTGTCAGAGCAGAGGGCCATTTTGTAATCCTTAGTTCTTTATGAGGTAGTCCAAAAAGAAAAAGAGAGGGGGGAAAACCGCCCCAGGGAAATCCGTCTGAATTGGAGTAATGCGCACAAAGTCACTATAGAAAAACTTTAAAGTAAAGAAATAAAAAGGAAAATAAAAGTAAAGCAGAAGCGAGCAGGGAGGGGAAGTGTGGGAGTAATCAGGAGTAAACTACTACTATTACTAGTAACTATTGGTGCAACCACCCGTCTTAATCGGAATAAAATGTTGATCAGATTGAGTGTAATCGGGTCTGAGTAATCAGAATGGCGTGTTTGCATGAAGCATTTTTATTCCCCTCAGGCTTTTAATCTGATTAAATGTAGCTAGTGAGGTTGGCAGAGTTTTAGATGATCTATTAGAACGCTGAGGAGCTCTTGGAGTAATTTTGGTAGGCCAGCCTCTCCTGAGAAGGTTCTCCTCTCTTCTGTGTTTTCTCTGGATTTCACTGTGGTTCTCTAAATGGCCAAAGCCTCTGAAATGTCTTTTTAACCCTTTCCAGGCAGGAATCAGGCCTGGGTGTGGCTTGTGAAGTGGAATACAAACATATGAAGGGTTAGTTAATGATTTAACAGGGGTTAAACATTTCACATTGGGGTAACTAATTCCCTTTCATAATTAAATCATCATTATGAAAGCTGTGTTTTATATTTACTCTTGTTATCTTTGTCTAATTTTAAAACATGTTTGAGGAGATGAAAGGTGCACATTGCAATTGAAAAGCAACCAGTAAACAGGAGTAATCTTTATTGTGCATCAATGGAGGAATTAGGAGACAAAACAGCTGCAGACTCATGTTGGTTTTCTTCTCTCAGACCAAAAATGCAGCGAGATATTGTTTCATTAAAGGAATATTCAAAGATGGGTAGTGCAGGGTCTTATTACTGATTGAGCTCATTGCTTTTTTATTTCTTTGTTTTTTTTCTGCGAGCCACAATGGATTGTCTTGATTGATTGTTCCAGGCGACCGCTGATAGGACATAGAGGAACAGATATGTAGAACTATGAGTAATAGTCAGAGATACACCGCCGCAACCCCCCCCCCCCCCAATCGAGTGCTCACGCACTATATCCTGCACATGACTGTACAGTAAGAGGCTGTCTCTTTAATGAAGACAGTGCTGTGACAATAATGAACGACATCTAGGAGATTTGGCAGTTGCACAGATGAAACAATTAATATTCATGCTTGGCTGGAAATGAAATAAATAGCTGAGATTCTCACTTGTGCCTTAGTAGCTTTTGATGATAGAGGAGAGAGGCAGATTTCCATCCAAATAGGTTGCTGAGAAAAGTTGGTTTGATCTGGTCCTCCTTCATCAGGGTTGAGGTCATCTTTAATTCATGAGAAACCACGACCTATTTGCACCAATGTGGCCCTAAAATTTCTACCTTGTGAAGCAAATAACATTAATTATCTCTTCATTGTGGCACCTTTCAGGGGTTAACATGCGTCACAAAGCAATGGAACATTTGGCACCCCAACGCTGAAAAATGTGCAGGTGTAAAGATCTGAGCACGTCTGATAGGAGTCAAATTCAAGCAGCTAAAGGACTGGGTCAAAGCTTCATAAATGTGCAGACAACAATTCTGCAGCAGCTGGGTGAAGCAATCATGTCAGTGTGAACCAGGGGCATATTAACTAAATACTTTCTGTATTTGACAATTTTTTTTTGGAATGGTGAAAAAAAATAATCCATCCGTCATTTTGACAGACTAGCATTCACATTTTCAGTAGTACAGGTAACAGGTAACTAAATCAATTTAAAAAAGATTCCCTTAAGAGCATCTGAGCATCATCTCAGACCTGGACTCTGTGCTCAATGCATCTTGCTAACCGGCAGCTGACGATGCCTTGAAGAGTTACTGAGAGTTTCGCTTCCTACAGCCCGGTGTCAAACCAACCACCGGTGCACGCTGCAATTGTTATGATGTTAGGAATTTGTGTTTGAGCTTTGGTTAGTATTTCGAATCATTTAGTAAAAACGATCATTTCAGTTTATTTCTTGCCGTTCTGTTATTATTTTTGGCACTTCCTTGTTTCCATAATTTCTCCTTCCTTTTCTTGGTTTTCACATTTTTTTATTTCCTCCTCTCCTTTTCCTCCTTCTCCAGCGTTCTTATTTTTGTCTCTCTTTGGTCCCCTCTTGCATATCTTATATGTAAGTTACTCCTGACTTCGTTTCTAGCTTCTTATTTAAGATTTAAGATCATCCTACTTCTAGCTCATTGTCCCCACCTGTTCTCTCCTGCACACCTGCAACCACTTCCTACGTTCCACTTTCCCTCACTCAAACCCTCATTTTTTTTCAACGCATCGCTGAGCCGTTCATCTTACTTCGCCATCTCTCTTCCCAGCTTTTTTATCATCGTTTTTGTTGCCATGTTTCTCTTTCAACATTTTGTTTGTAAGTTCATATTTGTTTTCATATTAAAACATTTAATTATTTCCATTTTCTGCATTTGGGTCCTCTTTTAGAGCACCAACATGACAGTGGGATTTCCTCCCACTGAATTGAATGAAACTTGCAGGTCAGGAAATGGCTCCTTTAGAAAGTCTATTCGACTTCTGATCACTTCAGCTGGAGAACATTCCATGATTTCAAAAGTTTGGCTGAAGTGGCGCTTAATTCCAGTCTCCTGTATGGCATTGGAGCAAGGATTCAGCCTGCAGAGCAACGTTTAAACCCCCGTTAAAAGACGTCTGATGCAAAAATCCAAAACTTCAAAACAATAACCTCTGCAGCAATCCCACTATTTTATTATTTACGTGTGTGATCATTTCAGCTCCATGTCGACCAGGAGAAAGTTGTAAGACCGAGTTCAAGTCATAGTAGGTGAACTTTTTAGATTTATTTCTTTGTTTATCTAGTTCGGATTTGTATTATTTAACATAAATAAAAAATAAATACTATTGAATAAGTTATCATTTTAAAAGTTGATGGCAAAAAGTCGATTATGATAGCATCTTTTTAAACCCCGTGGGTCAAAATGGTGGGCAAAAAAAAAAATGTCTAGCACCACCTCTGGCATGGCCCTAAATCTCTCAAGTCATTGTTGAATCTACAACCCAAAGTGAAGAAAGTGATGTTCAAAGTACGATGCCTCACACATGGATGTCACTTTGACCCCATCCCAATCATAATTACAGATGGACATCCTCTTATGGAGATTGCCTAGTGGCTGTGACCTATTTTACCTCGATTATTCCTTTCTTTACCCAATCCTGGAAGGGTTTGAGAAGCACAACAACAAATTTGAGATGCTGACTTGTTCCTTAAATTCACAAAATCTCAGTCCAGCATCTGTGGGATGTTCTGTACAAACATGACAGATCCAGGAGGATCCCAGCTTGCCACAAACAGGATCTGCTGCTAGCATCTTGGTGCCAGATACCACAGCACACCGTCAGGGGTCTATTGGAGCCCATGCGTCGCCCGGTCAGGACTGTTTTGGCAACAAAAGGGGAACCAACGCTGTCTCTCCCTCCCTCCTCTCTCGCCCATCTGGACACATCCATTTATTCATCCTTTAGTCCCAGTAGACCAGCGTGGGGGTCTCAGGCAGATCTAGTGCTGGCATCCTCTTATCCATGTGACCGCCTCCGCACACGCTTTCTCCTCTCTACCCCATCCAGCAGCATGTGTGTGTGATTGTGTGTGTGTTTATGGACTTGTGAATCAGGCATGTTCACCATCTGGGGGAGCTCACCGACCCGTGAGCAAATCAATGCTCATGTATCGATGTGCTGTTTTATGTGACACTTAACAATAAAAACCTAATAAGCTATGACATAGATAATCCTGTGGGGCATCCGAGGCTTTGCAACATGAGGTGCCATTATTAAAGTTACACACAGTCAGAAATGAAAACAGTCATTAAAGAAAAAACAAAAATAGGGTTAATTTTCAAAATCATTTGTTTGCTTTTATGTTATTTATTTATAAATACAGTTTCACATCAAGCATTTAGCTTGTTAATAAAAAATATATAAATTTTGCAAATTAAATTTTAAGTTAAATAAATGTTCAGGTAGCAAGCAAAACTGGTATCTAAGCTTTTAGCTTCAAAATAAACATGTAGCTCAGAGCTAAATATGTAGCTAATGTGCAAATCTACATGCAGATAAGTGAAAGTGGGCTACCAAAGTAAGACAATGTTGTTTATTTTCCTCTGTCCAACATTTCAGCTTAAAACGTAGAATGAACAGTTTTGTGGCAATGCAGACGATCATCGATGGATTTACAGCAGCAGTGATGCACCAGCAACAGGAGCTTATATGACAGGTTGCTAGAGGCTTTTTCATCGTAGCAACTTCCGTGTCAAAACCAAATCACGGTACAGAAGGTGAAGTGGTGAGTCCCGTGTTGCCAAAGCAGAAATTAAGCCCATCAAACGATATGTTACTATCACTTTTAAATGGAGTGGGACTACATAAAATAAAAGAGATTAAAGTCAATATTTACGAGAATAAAGTTGTAATTTATTTACAAGTTTAATGGAAGTATGGCTTTTAATTAGTCACAACAGGCAGTGGTCACAACAAAATGTATTTAATCTGTCTTGGCATACACGACTAACATTAGCTTCAAAGGCTACTCACCCCCAGCAAAAAGTTTCTGCTAGAAATTTAGGCTAAATTCTTCCTACAAGTGGACTGACAGCTAATGAGAAGTGTAAAATAGTGTTAAATTTGAGTGGCTACGGATCCCGCTCTGCCTGGCGGTGAGCCTGCGTTTCGATCACACAACTCTATTAAAAGCTACATTGTTGGAGCAATAGCTGCACAGACATCACCGACTGCACGCAGTGAAGCATTACGCTATAATTATGCTAATTATGCGTATGAAAAAGTGACCATTTCCTCGGTTTACATCAGTAGAAGTGGCAGTTTGGACACGGAAGCGATGTAGTGACGTCACACTAACCATCCCCATAGCCTGGATGTTCGCTAGGCCCAGCCTTTATTTTCACAGTCCACTGTTGTTAGCTGACAGTTGCCAATAGATCAGCGCTACATAGCGGTTAAGGAGTAATCTATTAACATGGTTTACATGTGCAACATTGTTGGCTGCAGAAATAGAAGAAAAAAGGACTGTAATAATAGGTTTCCAGCTGACGAAATACGCTGCCGTCTATGGCTGAGTTAGAGTGGATGATCCATCCATTCAGGGATCCAGTCTGATGAACGAATCTGTTCATCTCCCACACTGGAGATATTTTGATGTTAATATATACCGTATGTACGCATTGTTTGCTTCTGCTGTGTAAACCTGAGTCCTGATGATCAAATAATGTAGATATGTGTAAACTGAACTGGCGGCGGTCATATCTGAGGAGTTTCTACACGTAGCTTGTTAGCTGTTTGAAACGTGTCTGGAAGCTAGCTCTGTGGGCTAGCTCTTAGCTATCTCAGCTTTCTTACATGTTACTGGTTGTACAAACGGCTGCCTGATTACATGTTGGCTGTAAGTTTATTATTTTCTTTCTTTATGGGCGCCTGTTTATAGTAAAAGCTCCGCTCAGCCTGACGGTGATGTCACTAGCTAGCTGTTTTCTACACAGAGTGCTAACGCAGCCTACACTGTGTAAGCTGTCGGCTCGGCATGAAATTGCTTTATAACTCCGTAACGTATTGCTTTCTTTGGGCTTTGAATATTTCTATGACATGTCAGTAATCTGGCGAAGTTATAAATAGCGGCCTGTCGGGGGTTAAACTGGCTGAATGGTAACTCGGTTGTTGTGACTGATCAAACTGCCATGTTGATGATCGATCGGTATTAAAAAATGTTAGAGGAGTCGAGCGCTGGGGGTTATCCTAATGACTGAATGCCTTATTTGCTATTGCTATGTGAAGCCAAGACATGTTGATCATATAATTGTAGATATGTCACCATACTGATCTGGCAGTGGTCATATCTGAGGAGTTTCCTCTTGTAGCTTGTACCTAAACGATCATAAACTGCCTTGAAGCTTTGCGCTACATACAGTTGGCTTTATGATGTTCTTTTTCTATTATCTGCACAAAGATGGTTGAGGTTTTATTTTGTTTGTGTAATTATTCAACGACAACCGCACGGCTTTGCATAGCGGTGTCGAAGCTTTTGCCCTCCACTGTTGTACGCATGCGCCATAAATACCCAGATGAAAACAATAACATTCAACGTGTCTATTGTGATAGATTGTATAAGCTCTTAGTTAAATGTCTAGCTACAAGGTAAAACTCTAGCAAGCCAGTTTAGCTCGCTAGCTTAATGTTTAGCTTTAAACTGATAGTGTAGCTTGCTAGTTAGCTAAATATTTAGTTTGAAATTTATAAATGAATAAATCACATGGACACCAATATTACTATAACAAATGAACCCGTTTTTTGTTTTTTTTCTTCTTCACCTGCTGTGCGCTTTTCCAAAGCTCTGTGATAACAACAGGCAAATGAAAAGGAAACTATTTGCCTCTCATCATTGCTCTGTTTTGTCTCAAGTTTTAGGAATGTTTTAACTGATCCTGAGTTGAAGTGACACCGTTAATAAGTGCTTCTAAATGCTTCATAGACTGAAGTCTTACACCGTACTGCTGGTTGTGGAGGGGTTTTTATACCATCACAAAACACTCTTTACAGTCCACAGCTGACTCCACTCTGCACTCACAACAAATATCATGAAACGCTGTTATTGCAGGACTGTGTGTGGGTTGATAATATTGTTTGTGCATTTGCCCACCTGCAGAGTAGAATGGAGGATTATTTATGGAGTGAAGCAGCAGAGAATTGCTGTCAGCTGAGTGTAATTATACGGGACCTTAAACTGGCCCTGTGTGGGTGACTTAGGTATACAGCTTACATGGCAACACAACGGGAGAACAGCAGCGCTCCTTCTTTTATTGAAACTTTTGTTTGCAGGATGCTGGCAAACTCGCTGCAGCTCCTTCTTTGCTGCTCCTGCTCAAATAATTTATGTTGCAGGTTCACCCGCATGTCACATGCCATCGTCTGGCTCTCAATGTGTGTCGCAGATGGTGCGAGGAGCGCATTTCGTCAGACACACTTGCAACAATGTTGGTGGTCTTTGACACAAGTCATATGAGACACGAGATATTACTTCAATGTGAACAGGAAGGGGAGAGGAAGTTGAAATGTTACCTACTTTCTCACAGCCTGACCTTAAAATCAGACTACAGCTTTCCTCTTATTAGTTAGTATCATCGGTTTATTTCTATTGGATAAATCCAGCAAAATCATGTGAACGAGACTTTTTTTTTATAGATAACTTTCTTCAAAAACTAACTTGCTGATTAACCATTTGAACACTTTTACATTGGAGGTGCCACATTCACCTGTTTACGCTATTATATGTTGTATCAAAAGGGATGTCCACCCAAAACATGGCCCAGGAAGAGATGCGGTTCTGTGTACCAGAGATGAATTTGTTTCAGTCGAAAATCTGTAAATTAACCAAGTAAGACCTTGTAAACATGCTGCTGATTATCCACACAGAAACACATCCTGTAATAACAGGGCCAATCAGAAAGGAAGAAGCCGTTAGTCAAAAATCATTATTTAAAAAAACCCAGATAACAGTCTACGGATGCACTCAGGAAAAAATACCTTGGCTTTTTGGGAAACGTCTTAAACTGAAGTGGTCATAATGACCATCAAATCATAGGGAGGAACAAGCAAGAAACTTGTAAGCCTCAGAAGATCATCCCTACAGAGAGGTGTGGTATTGGAAGCATCATGCTGTGGGAGTGTTTTTTGACATGAGGGAATGGTGAACTCACAGAATCTTATTTCCGTTTAGGCGATTAGTTCCATTTAATCATCTGATGTGTTCTTCTTGGCTCTCCATTCATTCAGCACTTCAGCAAACTGACAGAACTTCAGGGTCATTTTACTGGATTTTCATCTGACAGGGTAAATCAGTTGGCCTGGTCCAAAATTTGCCAATCACAACTGTTTTGGCAGTAAGTAACGTCACTTATCGGCGCCAAAAGGCACCAAAACACAGCAAAGAATAACAAGATATCAAAAATGTAACAAGCAATGATTATTTCTGCGTTTCTGTTTGTCCAGCAACTCTTCCAGTTTTACAAAGCTGGTTGTTTGGCAACGTCTGCTGATATAATTTTCCCTGGAGTTAAAACCGATCAGCAGGACTGAACCACAGCTCCCGCCCTGTTACTCTGCCTTTTCATTTCCGTGTACATACCCCATAACTGGCCCTGAAAACGGTCCTGTCTGGATGGCCCGTAGATTTACGATATTAGAAAGTTGCCTGTTATTTTACGTTATACACAGTAAAAGGGGGATGGTTATCCCTGCTGTAATATTTTCTTTTTCCATAAGTGAGTTATTATTGACATCTAGAAACAACCTTTGCTCAAATTAGTTCTTTTTAAACGTTTTTTAATGAAAACAAACTAAAACAGTTAAAGACTGACTAAATTCTTACAGTCTTTTTGTATAAGACGTGTTTCTCTACTTCCCCTTATTTATGTGACTCCTTCACAAATCTTATGCAGAGTTTCAAACTTACCAAACACTGCAACGCTCCATCACCTCTCACGCATTCAGTCTCTGTCTTCTGTAAACAGTCTAGACTTGCTTATTGCCCTCTGCTCCATGTTTGCTTTTATTCCTTTCTTTTGGGAGCTCACACGATATATTGCATTAATAAACATGTCGTTTAGGTGTTTACTGTTGAAATGAAGTGAACCGAAAATCAATATTGGGGGGCTAAATTATTACAATTAAGCCCACCAATAATTTGACATTATTTTGTTTTGTAGTTGATGAATCAAAACAGAAATCCTTGCACTGTTGGCTTGCAGCAAGGAGGTCCTGGGTTCAAATCTTTCTAAAGTCTGCATGTTCTCAACCTGCATGCATGAGTTCCCTGCAGGTTCCTCCTACAGTCTGAAAAGTTGGGTTAATTGGTGTCTCTAAATCGCTCTTATGTGTGTGTGCGCGTGTGTGCGTGTGTGTGTGTGTGTGTGTGTGTAACAAGGTCCCATCATGAACAGAAATAAGTACAGGCGATGAATATTATAATGCTGGTCACTTTACGATGCATAACTGTAGCCTTTATAAAAGTTTTAGGAGATGAGAGTTTTAGAGCCACTAGTACGTTTATGTGTGGAAAATGTCTTTAATCTGATCATAGTGAGGATCAGAATTTGACTTTCCACAGAACAAGAATTTTAAATTAGAGCAGCACAATGTTCTTCAGAGCACGCTTTATTTTTTTCTTGTCACATTTTTATAACTACAAGCCTTCCTTGTTATTTAAACAGTCAAATTATGAACCGAATTCCTGTACTTTTCAGGCCAACGTATGGTACGTCTATGCATGACTTAACTGACATGCGCAGGAATGACCGGCATTCGGAATAAGGGTTTACATGCATCGCTATCGCGTTAACTCTCGCTATAACTCACCCGTCTCAATCAGAATTACATTTTGATCTGAATGAGTGTAATTAGGTTAGAGTAATCTAAATGACGTGAGTCATTTTTATTCCGATCGGGTTTAATCTGATTACTTGTGTCCATGTAAACTTAGCCACTGATGTTTCACCAAAAATCCGCCTCAAACAATAAAGTAGATACAGCTTCCAGCTGCGCCTCCTCTCCTCTAGCTTGTAGGATTGCAGTTGATGCATAGCTGATATAATACTGTACGAGTGTCTTTCTCTCACTGTTTTCTTCCCTTTTTTTACTCTCTGCCCCCTTCGGTTTTCCCCCTCTCTCTTCCTACCCCCCCACCCGTGTTGCCTGGTTTTAAGGTTCTGGATCCCATAGGCAGACTGCTCATCGCTCAATAACTCCAGCTGACTCCCTGTAGTCCTGAGCTCTGTCCTGCACCACTCAATTACTCCCCTCCATAAAGACATACAGATGGGCTGGGATGTACAAACACTCACCTCTCTGATAATAGACACTAACAGGAACAGCGGATCTGTTTGTGCAAGAGTGACACAAACATGCATGTGTTTCATTACCTGCAAAGTTTACTAAAGATTAAAAACCTCCTCTCTTTCCATTTTATTGTCCTCGTTTCTTTAATCCTTCTCCATTCCTCCACAGGCACTTAAAGTGAGTACACCGAAGATTAACTCACCTACCTGCTTTTCTGCAGAAAACTGCTTTAAGGGGGACACAAACTCCTCACCATCAGTATATCAAATTCTTCAATAAAGACTGTACAGAAGATGGGGATTTATAAAAAGAGCCCAGTCCTAGGGACAGCTGAGACGTAGTCATGGGCAACATAAAAGGTACAAAGTGGAAACGGTATAATTTTAGCTAAAGGTAGAGATTTTGAGCCATACCGCAGTTACACATTTTGATGTCAGAAGCTGCGCCTACCTACTTAGTACCAGGTACGCAAGGAAGATGACATTCAGTGTTTGTCTCCACACTAGATAATGAACGTTTAAAGTTTGTTTCTCGTTTAACAGAAAATAAACTTTTTGAGCTTGAAGTATTTTTAATTCAATGTCCAGGTTTCTTTTAGTGTAATATCAAATTAATACATAAGTAACAAGGAAAGCAGACAATTTTGAAATGTATTTTGCTTTATTTCATTTAAAATATCTTCATCTTTATTTATGTTTTAGAATTTTTGTGTTGCATTTTTTGGGAAAAAGAATGAAAATTTTTTAATTTGCATTTTGCACAATAAATGTTCTGAAAATGGCATTCTAAACCTTTTGGAAGTTGTTCTGCTGCAAATTCACTGTTATGTGTCTGGAAGGTGAGAATGTTCATAAGCAATTAATTTTAACATATCTAAAGAAAAAACAAAGAGTAAACAGCTATACGTACATATCGTTACTGCATATACTTTAGATTATGTCGCAATATTGGTTTGAAGTTATATCGCCCAGCCCTACTAAGACACTCCTCAACCCTCCCACTGCTAAGTTTCAGGCCATGTACACACGTAGCCGATGTTTTTAAAAACAGAATATCCTCACCGCCTCGCACCTCGTTTAAAAAAAAAGAGATCCATCCACACTTAAACCCCATAAGTGCATTAATAAAGTATGAACATGGAACATGGGCACCAAAGCGACAGCTAGTGTGTAGAGGTTGTAGTTGCAATAACAAAACTTAATTTTAAGCTGTCTGGATGCCAGTTTTGTTGCCGTAACCAGCCAGCATCATGTCCAGCCACGAATCTTACAGGGTATGGACTATTTTTTACTAATACGTTTAAAATACTAAATGAAAAATAATTATAACAAAATAATTATAACAAAATATGGGTCAAAGGCAACAATAAACTTTTGTAACTGTCCTCTCTGCATCTTATTTTTGTAGCTGAGTGGTATCCTCCACTCCTCTTGGTGATGTCCTCTATTAAAGTAATACTTAATACTTTAGAATTTAGATAAACATCCGACAGATTTCACAGCGTGTGTATTTGACTGAGGTGTATGGTTGGAGACCTATGTCAAGGCTAGCTAGAAAAGTCTTTATAATAGCCACTCACCGCAGCGGTAAGAGCGAGCCTCCTATACTGGACAGAGCAGGAGGAAACTACTTCCTTTTCCTCCGTTTACTCGGTGTGGAGGTTGATGGGTCATGATCAGTGCTCTCATGTATAGGAAGAACATCATATGTACAAGTATTGCAAAGCTGTTTTACCAACAGCTAACTTTAGCCGTTTGCAAGCTTTCTTACCTTTCTTCATGAGAAACTACGCCATTTCCGCGTACGTTTTGATGCCATGAAAGTTTTCCATTTGTATCCATCTGTTGTAGGCTTCACCTAAACTAACTCCAGTTTTAGATCTTATACATTTTATACAGTACAAGTTATTATTTTTAATGATTTTAGGACTTTCATTCTGGACACCTCTGAACTTCCCGTTGAAGTATTACTTTTTTTAAAGAGATAGCTTTTAAGAAAAATGTTCCATATTCAACCTTTAAGGACATTTGTTGGCATGCCAAAAAGTGGCAGCACTTTCCCAAATCCTGTCCTATCAGAATAACTTTGTAACTTCTACATAGAGCAGTAATTGACCTTGTATAAAGCAAGCAAGGAAAAAGCACTTTGACAATCAATAATGCCAACGCAGCTCTGAGGACATACGTAAATGCTTTCTCTGAGTGTAAACACAGGTCGCAACATTTGATGTTGGACTACTTTTAATGCGGATAGTGATGTTTAGCAAAACTGTAAAACTCTGGTTATTTATGTTCACAAATCTTCACTTTGGTGCGACTTCTTGAAAGAATTGTTTTTGATGCTGTAAATCTGCTGGGTTTATTGTGTGGATGACTGGCCAAATCGCAGAAAAATATTTTTGTTTTGTGAGATATCCGGCTACGTCTGGACAAGGCGTTGGTTTTTCCTGGCTGTGTGAAAGCTTTTAACTTTTTACACAATGTGGTTTAGGACACCAACTTTATCCAGGACCATGAAAATTAAAAGAAACCTCAAGTTTCTGAAAAAATCTAAACAAGAATTTAATAGCAGTTACACTAGGCAAGGGATTTTTATTTGTATAGCACACTTTCAAAAAACAAGGTTGCATTACATGATTTGGTGGTAAAGGGAAAAAAACTTGGAAAGTGGCAACAGCTATTAAAACAAAAGCATAAACACATAAAATGCTTTTACAAAATCAAAATAAATAATCAAACTAAAAAATCAGAGAACGTAAAAGAGCCAGTAGGCTCAAAAGATTAGAATACAACATTAAAGAAAACAACAAAAAGAGAAATAAAACATAAGCTCTAAACAAATGGGTTTTTATCCTCGATTTAAAATAGCTTTACAATTCAACAGCTTTGCAGTCATCTAAAAGTTTGTTCCAGATGCTGCTTCTCCATATTTGCTTCTGATTCTATGGATGATTATTAAACTACAGTTGTAGGCCCATCTGTTATTGATCTAGTAATATAGTTTAGACTTATTATCTCTGAAAAAATTATAAGAAATTCAACACCATCATAAATGGTTCCACAATTGATTTCACGTTTCACAAACATACATTTACAATCACTCAGCATTTTTTCTTCACAGAAGACAGACACGAACCTCCATGCAAACACTGTTTTTCACTCAGTCTGCGCCACTTACGCTCACATTAGCAGCTAACCGCTGACTCTCAAAGCCACACAACACAATCTATTACACACAACAGCGGCAGAAGCTTAGTGTCAGACACAGAGCAACAGTGAGCCATGCTCACTGCAAAGTATTTGCGGTTGTTCTCTTTTTACCCCCTTGTTTAATCAGCACTCCTGCTGAGATAATACCATGGCAAATGTTGTTTACATAGACAAGTTTTACAGTTTTCTATAATATTCTGACCATTTTTGCAAGAGGAGTCCAAAGGTTCTGGTGTTTTTGTGGATCTGGGTAAGTTATGTTTGCTATAGCAGCAGAATGGATATCGGGCCAAAAGTTAACAGCAATATTTTATATCATAGGATAAATGAACAAACAGGTTCATGTTTTTAAGTCATATTTGCACCATTTTATATATTTATTTATAAATGTCACAGTTTCAAACTAATATTAAAAAAATAGCAAATTAGCAATAGGCTCTAAGGTAAATGTCAAGTAAATACTTACTACAGATGTTAAGTTAGAAGTTAATATATTTTTTTCTCATTTAAACGGTCTAAAGATAAATAAATGAAGCTTAATTTATTTAAAGTCATATTTGCATCATTTTATTTCTTTGTTTATAAATGTCAGTTTCACATGGGTTAGTTTACGAAATATTTTGTTTACAAATAAACATTTTGCTCCAAGCTAAATATTTAGTTCACAAGCTTAATAAATTTTTTACAAATTAATTCAATTCAAAAATACTTTATTGATCCCACAGGGAAATGTTTAGCTCCAAACTTAGTACTTACGTAACACGTTAAATACTTAGCTAGCAAGCTAATTTAGCTAGCTAGCTCAGAGCTCAATAATTTACTAACGTGCAAATTTACTTGCTTATAAGCAGAAGTGGAAAACCAAAATAAAGTTGGATCTTGCAAACTTCTACATTAGCTACTGTGGATACATGTCACCTCTTACTCTGAGTTAAATATTTACTTTGAACCTATATATTTAGCTTGTAAACAAAAAATTTAGTTTGGAGCCAAGTACTATACTGTATCTGAAAACTACAAACTTAGCCAGTTAGCTATTTAATTTGCAAACTACATATTTGCCTTGCTAACAAAATTTAGTTCGAAACTTTTACATTTAGACATGAATATCGCTGGCTCCCTGGGGGTCGCATTGTGTCACCCTAGTCGTTTCCTCCCCATCCCCGGACTCCTCTGTCCACCTGCTCCTTCATTATAGCATTCAGATAGGGCTTTGGGGCATATGCACGTCACTGGGGTGCAAGGAGGAGTTTCCGTCTTCCCTGCCTGGTGGAAGCCTGGGTCCCAATTTTAATTGTACAACTTAGACACTGAGGTTGAAGGAAAGAACCTCAGCGCTGGAGGCGGAGCCCTTTAAGGAGCTGGTGCCCACTGCTTAACTGCATCTAGACACTTAGGGCCCGGGGTTGGAGATCGGGGTGCCTGTCAGTATTCCAATCTCCCACCCCTCTGTTTTAAGTTCACATTAGAACAACACACAAAAACACCACATTTGAATGGGGGGAGAGGGGGTTGGAGTCTGGGGGTATATCTGGCCTTCTGGTTGGGGACCTGGGCTGGTGGGCTCCTGCAATGGTGGGGGCTTTGGCCGTCTGCTTGTCCCCATCCTGGTAGGCAGGGGGTTTGTCTCCTGGATGAGGAGTCAGGGTCTATTGGGGCGTCTGTCCCTGGGCCTGGGAATATAGAGAATGTATGGGGCGTATGAATGAGTGTACAGCGTCCTTTTTCGGGGGTCCTGTGATGGTGAGAATGTGTGTGCGAATGAGGGAGGGTACATATGATTGTCTCTGTATGTCTATCTCTACTTGTCAGGCTGGGTCTCTGGCTGCCCTCTGGACTGACGCATCTCAGGCCCCATATCCAGTGGGGACTTTTTTCTCTCCGTCACCCCCTGTCAGTGACGGATGCCCCTGCCCTTTGGTCAGTGGTGGCTCTCGATGTCTGGGGCTGGGCGCCCGGATGGGGTCCGGCTTGGACCTGGTGCATGCCTGGCTGGTCCTGGATGGGCCGATGTGTCGGGCAGCTGCTGTATCAGGTCGATGTCCCCCCTTGGATTGACTGGGGCACCTGGGTAGTTGGCGGTGGGGATTGGCCCGGGGTGGCGTCCATCAGCTGGCTGCTGGTTCCTCCTGCCTTGCTGCGGCAGCGGGGAACCCTTGTTGGCCGATCCCTGGTCGATTCCCTGCTGGGGGGCAGGGCACCCCTGATCCCCGTGGCCTCCAGGTCCTGGTCCGGGCCTGCCCTGGCGTAGCCGATTTCCTGCGGAGCCCGTGGGCTCGTCCCTGTGACCTCTTGGGCCCCATCATTGCGGCTGCTGGGTGTTCCCCTGGTGCTTCCATCTGTTCCTCTCTTGGTGGGCTGTAGGCCCTGTGCTGGTCCGCTTGTGGCTCCTGCACTCTGGGGGGCTCTGGGCGTATACATTTCCGACCTCCTTCATATCTGCGTCGATTCCTGTAGGACGGATTGACGGTTCCTTACACCAGCTATCAATCACTTGCATGGGGAAACCTTATTTACACCTGCGTGCTCACACACACACATAGGAGTGGGGATATTGGTGTTTACGGACATAATCTTGAGCTGAGGTTATCATCAATAGATAGGTGGTAAATAGAAAAAAATAAATAAATAAAAGAAAAGACAAAAAATGACTATCGCAACTTTAAAAAATGAACTTTGAATTCATTTTGTTATCATAGGTTAAATAACCCAAATTATATGTGTAAGCATTTAAGTAGCTTTACAAACGGCACAAGGTATACTGAAAAAAATTCCAGTCGTCTGGTTTGCTGCCGATGCACCCAGTGAGTTGATGTTAACAAGTTAACAAGTGTTAAAAAGTTAACAAGTGAGTTAGCTTACCGATCCAGGGGGAAAGTCAAGTGAGCTTAATGCCAGAGAAATGTTTTTTAGTGGATCCATCTAGTGTAGGCTTCCCCTAAATTTACTCTAGTTTCTTTTCTTCTGTGGTCACTCCTCTTCTGAGACTGATAACGATATCTCTGGGGCTCTGAAGCAGCTGCTCGACTGGCCAACATTTTTACCTGTACCAGTCGAGCAGTGCCAATATTGTTGGAACATAGAGACAGATCGTATCCGATATAAAAAAAAGAGCATATTGGGAAAAAAATAGTCGTATTGATCGATATGGATAATTATCGATAAAAATCACATAATGTAAAAAATATATTTTAGGTTCCTCCCCAGTCATTTTGTTATTCTTCAGTGAACTAATTTTAACTAAGAATTAAATTAATTAAATTTTCAAACACTTCTTTTTATCATATGTAATTTTATAAGACACAGAAACAAACCAAGAGACCTGAGTAACATCAGTAAATACAAAGAAAAGTCATATTATTAACCATTACATTATATATATATATATATATATATATATATATATATATATATATATATATATATATATATATATATATATATATATATATTCATTATGTTAGTAATTTAAATTAAAGAGTTATTTTTATGCTTTTTAATCTTTTAAACATTTTATTACACTTTATAATATTAATGGCTGAAAGCTTTGGATTAGTTTGTCAATAAGGCTTATTCAAATTCACTTCAGCTCTTCAGCTATAGGCTAAAGCTAAAGCTAACTAGCTACTCACCAGTGTTGATGGGCTCCAACACTGCAGCTCAGTCACTGAGCCGAAGCCAGCAGGTCAATCCAACCCCTGTTGTGTTTTTTAAAGCGTTTTTTTGCTTCTGAGGACCAGGAGCAGAACCGAGGGGAGATTTTAACAGCCACAGATGTTAGCAACGAGACGCGACCTGGGTAAGTTTCCTGTGTCTGTCTGTAAGAGATTCGTAGCGAGCTGGGAGACGGGAGTCCTGCTTAAAACAGCTGATCGTAGTTTTATATTTCGTACATTATTGCTACGTTTAGTGTTTTAGTGCGTAGAGGATCGGATCAAAACAGGACATAACCTTTACCTGAGCCACTGAAACATTTATCCGGAACAACGTCCTCCGCTGCTGCCTTGTTGTGACGTCTGAACGCGGTGAAGTTACGGTGATTGTGAGAAAGCCCTAGAGATGAAAAGCCCAACAGCACCATCTGCTGGTCAAATGAGTAACATGTCAGCAGAATTAGTCTGGACATGTTCAGCCACACTGACGAGAGGCAAACTTGGCAGCAAGCAGGCTGTGTGAAGCTTTGTGGACTTTTGCTGTGTTCCTATTATTACTATGTGTGCGTTCCTGAGGAAATGTAAGTGCTTTCCACCTATCAGTTATGGATCATTTGATCATTCTTCCAGTTGTTAAGGAGAAATAATTTAAGTTTGATTCATCCAAACAACCTGTTTCATGATTAGTTAGCTTCACTTTAACTTAGATGGTACTGCAGTTAATTTGACTATTATGCTGACTTAATTATAAGTAAGTATCAAGTTGGAATGCTGATATTGCAACTCCGTGTATTGTATAATTTTGTCCATTCTTTGATATGGTTTACAACTGATTGTGAGCATGCTTTGCTTCTATTAATGTTAAAGGTAGGAATTGTAGCCTATCATTTTCTAATAATATTGCATCCATACTGTTGTATAATGTTTAGGTATCAGTTTTCACAATTACTGATTAACCTTGAAATCCTATGCAAATAATATTTTATGCAAGTTTGTAATACTATTTTTTATTGTCTTTCTTTCAGACCACACACACACACACACACACACACACACACACACGCACATACAACCAATGTTGTACAAAGACTGTAAAGCCCTATAATCTTTATTAAAGAAGAAAACCAGATCTCTCTTTTCGAGTCCTTTGATTCTCTAAACGGAATCATAGTTCATGATCTACCGCCTCAACCAGCAATCCTGTTTCATGAGGTTCGCCCTCTGACATTGGTCCTTCGAGCCGGATTGAGTGCAACTTAAGAACAAGATCATGGACCATGCAGCATCAGGACCTGCAGAGCATCAGAGCCGTCCACAGAGAGAACATCGTTTACCTGCTTACTTGGAGGACTACCAAGTTGGATTCCAGCCATCTGTGCTCCCCGCTCCCCCTGCCACTGTTTCCCGCTCTTGCAGCAAACGTAGTAGCAACCCGAGCGCGTTATCCACTAGGAGTTCATACGACCATAGCAGATCCAGCAGGCGTACCTGTTACTCTGTTGGTACATATCCCTCTCAGGATCTCTCAGCTGCACAAGCTGCCATTTTGGAAGAGAGAATAAAGCAGTTGGAGCTTGAAGATATACGGCGAATGATTGAGCATGAGACTCAAGCTGATTTGGAGTGTAAACTGCTGGATGAGCAAGCCAAAGAAGCGCAGCGAGTCCAAGATGAAGCACTTAAGGCCAGAGAAACACTCACTAGGCGACTTCAAAGACAGCAGCGGCTTAAGAAGGCTGAACAAGATCTTGAGATTGCTAAACTTCGTTCTTCAATGCTATCCAGTAACGGGACACGTGCACCTTCACCTGCACATTCTGGCAGATCAGACCCTTTTTTGGATTTACCACAGCAGGGGCAAACAACACAGGCTGACGGGCTCCCATCTACTTCCCAGCCTTCTCTGCTAGCCCAGAGCCTTCCAACACCGGCCATTGCTGTGCACCCACCTAGTCCTCCCTCGCAAGTCATTCCGGTCTCTAGAGCGCCTCCTCCTGGACCGCAGCCAGTAATGCAGCAAAGGAGTATCCCAGCGGTACCTGCACTCCCGGTAGCCCGAGCGGCACACCCTCAGAATCCGTTACTCATGGCACCCAGGCCTGGTGGGCAACAACTTGGCCCAGCATTAGCAACCCCTCCTGTCATGCAACATGAGCCACACCCTTCGGCGAATGTCATTACTTCAACTCAAACGGCACCTCACGTGTTATCATCCTTTGAGTCACAACTGCCAAGTAGGCCTACGCCTGCAATAAGTTCCTATTTTGGCCAACCTCCTCCCAATTCATTACAGTTTCAGTTTCCATCAGTACACCAACCCGTTTACAGCTATAGGCATCCAGCTTGGGAGCCCCTCAACACTGCTCAGCGTGCCAGCCAAGGAGCGCCTCCTCTCAACACCACTCACCGTGGGCAAAGGGTTGCTCTAGATCTCTCCGCTTCCCATCCTGGCTACACGCCACAACCCGGAGTGGAGTTGCAGCTTGCAGCTGCTCTAGGAATCCCTCGACCTTCCCTTCCAGTGTTTGAGAGTGGTCGGGAAAGTGACTTCGCTCTGCTCAAACTTGCACTGGATAATGTCCTGGGGAGCAACCTTCACCTCAGTGAACAATATAAATATCAAGTGTTGATCGGTCACCTTAAGCTCCCAAGCGCCCTACAGCTTGCTAAGGCCTACATGCATGACCCTGCCCCATATACAAGTGCTTTGCAGGCCCTTCAAGATAAGTATGGACAGCCACGACAGCTGATACAGAGTGAGTTAGGCGCCATACTTAATGCACCTGCTCTCAAGATGGGTGATGCAAATGCCTTTGACTCGTTTGCCCTGTCTGTCCAGTCCTTGGTAGGAATGTTAAGGACTCTTGAAGGACAAAATGGATACGAGCTCCACTGTGGCTCCCACGTAGATTGGCTACTCAGTAAGATGCCTCCTACCTACCGCGATGGATTCGTTGAGCATTGCCTTCAATCTGGGATTTTGCAGACTGGCACAGACAGAACATATACCCTTCAGGACTTGGCTATCTGGCTCCAAACGAAGTCTCAAGCAAAGCGCATTTCCAGCCGAGCAGCAGCCCTATATCAGTTCGATACCCCCCGGCCAATTAGGACGGATCAGCGTACTACACAACCCAAAGGGACGCCAACGACTATGTGCTTTAATGTGGCTGAGAAGGTGACCATGGGAGAGACAACTGGGGCAAAGCCTACACAGGGAAAGCCCAGACCCAAGCCCAAACCTTTCTGTCCATATTGTGACACTCACGACCATTACCTTAATTCCTGTGATGGATTCAAGGTGCTGACCGCCGACCAAGTTTTAAAGTGGTTGAAGGATGGTAGAAGGTGTAGGAAATGTGGACGCAATCACACTGAAGAGCAGTGCACGCTTAAGCGCCCTTGTAAAACATGTAAGGAAACCCACCTCACTGTCTTACATGAGTCAGTCCAGGAAACCAATCGGAAGGTGTACACTGTCAGTTTACCGTCCACAAAGGTGTATCTGGACCGGCCAAACCGATCTCAAAGGGTCATGTTGAAGGTGGTCAAGGTCCTCCTCCATAACGGTAACCAGAAGATGGAAACCTATGCAGTGCTTGATGATGGGTCAGAGAGGAGCATTGTCCTTCCTCAAGTGGTGCGACAGCTTAACCTCGTCTGTCATCCAGAGACCCTACCTCTTCAAACTGTGCACCAAAGCGTTGAGAAACTCAGTGGCGCATCCGTCTCCCTGGAGATATCATCACCCCTCTGGCCATCCGAGAAGCATCTGATACCACACGCCTTCACTGCAGAAGGATTGGCTCTTGCTGAACACACTTACCCAGTTTCTGTGCTGCAGCAGAAATACAAGCACCTCAGACAGCTTCCTTTACCTGCAGTAAACCGTGCCCAACCTCTACTCCTAATTGGGTCTGACATGCCTCACCTGATCACACCAGTCCAACCAGTCCATGCAGGACCCTCAGGTGGACCTGTTGCCATCTGCACTCCACTGGGCTGGACGCTTCAAGGGCCAGTTGACACTGTCCATCTCTCGCCTGGAGTCCAACAGTGCCTGCATATCGCCACAACTTCAGCTTCCAGCGAGCTTCTCAGGAATGTGGAGCGTCTCTGGCAGATGGATACCTTGCCCTATAGTGAGAAGGCTGCCACTCGCTCGAAAGAAGACCAACAAGCCCTCACTCTGCTTCAGACAGCTACCACCAGAGTAACAGTAGATGGTATCATGCGCTACGCCACACCTCTTCTTCGGCGTACCACAGACACCACTCTTCATGCACCTGCAGAAGCAGTACTTTCCAGGCTTCGCAGCACAGAACGGAAGCTCGCTAAGAACCCTGCACAAGCAAAGTCTTATTGTGCTGAGATACGGAAGTTGGAAGAAGCAGGCTATGTATCAAAGGTCTTACCAGGGGAAAGTGCCCAGTCGCCGGAGTCATGGTTTATACCACACCACATGGTTCACCACAATAGAAAGGACAGAGTGGTTTTCGATTGTTCTTTCCAATTCAGAGGGCGGTCACTCAATGACCTCCTGTTGCCTGGACCACTCTTAGGGCCTTCCTTGCTTGGTGTCTTGCTGAGGTTCCGCCAGCATTCGGTTGCGGTAAGCGGGGACATAAAGGCCATGTTCCATCAGATCCGCCTGCAGCCTACTGACACACCAGTGCTGAGGTTCATCTGGAGAGACATGCAAAGGGAGAAGGAACCAACCATTTATGAATGGCAGGTATTGCCATTCGGCACCACATGCAGCCCATGTTGTGCTGTATATGCCCTCCAGCGCCATGTTCGTGACAACTGTGGTGATAAGTCCCACCTAGTCGAGGTTGTGGAGCATTCCTTCTATGTGGACAATTGTTTACATAGTACTCACACTGCTGCAGAAGCCAAAGCTCTTATCGACGATCTACGCCAGCTACTTAGGGAAGGAGGATTTGAACTCAGGCAGTGGGCGTGTAATGTGCCAGCAGTGATTGAACATCTCCCCCCAGAAGCCAAATCGGAATGCTGTGAGCTTTGGCTGTCTAAGGGCAGTAACAACCCACAAGAGTCAACCTTGGGCCTCCAGTGGAACTGTCTCCTTGACTCTCTAGGTTTTAAGGTCCGTCCAGCAGACCACCTTGAGCCAACCTTGAGGAATATTTATAGAGCCCTAGCGAGCCAGTATGATCCACTGGGCTTTATCATTCCATTCACCACAAGGGCTAAAGTCCTCATCCGAGACATCTGGAAGCATGATATTGGATGGGATGACCTGATTGAACCCCAGTATCTGAGAGAACAGTGGATAGCTTGGGTGAATGAGTCACCAGATCTCATTCACCTTAAGTTCTCCAGGACCTACGCACCACCGTCTGCGGACAAGCCTACCACACCCAGGGAACTACACGTCTTCTGTGATGCATCGGAACGAGCGTATGGTTCAGTAGCCTACCTACGCACAGTCTGTGATCACGGTCGTGTCTATATATCCTTCGTGGTGGCTAGATCAAGGGTGGCACCGAAGAAACGCCTAAGTATGCCACGTTTGGAACTTGCTGCAGCACTCACCGGCGCCCAGCTTGTCAAGCTTGTCAAGACAGAGCTGACCTTACCTATCCAACAGACTTTCCTCTGGTCAGACTCCACAACTGTGCTCCAGTGGCTGAAATCAGAGTCATGTCGTTATAAGGTCTTTGTCGGTACACGTATAGCAGAGATTCAAACTCTTACTGAGGTGACCAGCTGGAGATATGTGGACTCCATGAGAAATCCGGCAGATGACATAACGCGAGGTCTGAAGCTGTCAGATTTGGCACGTCCGCACCGATGGATCTGTGGGCCAGATTTCCTGCAGCAGCCTCCTGATCAGTGGCCGACTATGCCTACAGTGGCAGAAACTGAACCAGACTCCATTGAATTCAGGAAGTCTACTCTCATTTGTACTACATCAGAGGTTCAGAAAACAGACTTACCTGATCTGACTCGGTTCCGCACGTGGGGAGACTTAGTCCAGGCTACTGTCACTTCCCTTCATGGGGCGGCCGCCTCCAACGATGCAACCACTTATATCTCAGCAGAGAAGTTACTCTTGGCTAAGGCCCAGCACGACTCTTTCCCTGGCGAGTTTAAGGCTCTCAAGGCTGGTCGACCCATTTCAGCTGACAGTCATCTGGTGACGCTCTCACCTGAATATGATGCAGCCACAGGATTGCTTCGCGTTGGAGGGAGATTACGGCGCGCTGAATTTAGAGGCAGATGCTATCCATCCGATCATTCTGGACCCGGCGCACCAGATTTCCAAACTGTTAATCCAGGACTTCGATCGCAAGCTTCTCCATCCTGGACCTGAACGGGTTTTAGCTGAGATGCGACGCCAGTACTGGGTTCTGCGTGGTCGGGAAGCAATACGCAGGCATCAGCACAGCTGTAGGGACTGTCAACTCTGGCGTGCAAAGCCAGATGTTCCCAAAATGGCAGATTTACCATCCTCCAGGCTGCGCATCTACAAGCCACCATTCTACTCCACGGGAGTGGACTGCTTTGGCCCATTTACTGTGAAAATTGGCCGCAGAACTGAAAAGAGATGGGGGATCGTGTATAAATGCCTAACTACCAGGTGCGTCCACCTCGACCTTCTGGAAAGCCTGGACACAGATGCCTTTCTTCTGTCCCTGCGCCGATTCATTGCCAGGCGTGGCACAACGTTTGAACTCCTTTGTGATAACGGTACCAACTTTGTAGGAGGAGAACGGGAGTTAAGAGAGGCATTTAACGCTATGGCATCGGAACTGCAAGATCAGCTGGCAAGACAGAAAATCTCATTCCAGTTTAATCCACCAAGTGCTCCACATTTTGGCGGGGCCTGGGAGCGGGAGGTTAAATCTGTGAAAACAGCACTCAGAGTCATACTTAAAGAGCAGTCCGTGCCAGATACGGTTCTGTACACTGTTCTGGTTGAAGTTGAAGGGATTTTGAATGCTAAACCACTCGGATATGTCTCAGCTGACGCTGCTGACCCTGACCCCATTACGCCACACGTTCTACTAATGGGACGTTATGATTCCTCACTGCCACAGGCTCTGTATGACTCCAGCAGTATGTTGGGAACGCGACGATGGAGGCATAGCCAGGTGTTAGCCGACAACTTTTGGTCGACCTTCATCCGACGATATCTCCCAAGCCTGCAAGGGAGATCTAAATGGCGGATCGATGGGGATAAGCTTTCTGTAGGGCAAGTGGTTCTAATAGTTGATCCACAATTTCCACGAGCTCTCTGGCCAGTGGGAAGAGTGATCAAGATCCACCCTGGAGCAGACGGAAGAATCAGAACAGCTACTGTTAAGGTTAAGGACAAGATCTACGTCCGGCCCATCACCAGGCTCATCCGGCTGCCAAAGATCAGCGACTCCGAGGATAATAACAGCTAATTGACTTTCTCTGCGGGTTCAAATGTCCTCAGAACGGACAGTTGGGGGCGGCTGTGTGAGAAAGCCCTAGAGATGAAAAGCCCAACAGCACCATCTGCTGGTCAAATGAGTAACATGTCAGCAGAATTAGTCTGGACATGTTCAGCCACACTGACGAGAGGCAAACTTGGCAGCAAGCAGGCTGTGTGAAGCTTTGTGGACTTTTGCTGTGTTATATTATTACTATGTGTGCGTTCCTGTGGAAATGTAAGTGCCTTTCCTCACATATCAGTTATGGATATTTGATCATTCTTCCAGTTGTTAAGGAGAAATATTTAAGTTTTGATTCATCCATAACCAACCTGTTTCATGATTAGTTAGCTCTCTCTTTAACTTAGATGGTACTGCAGTTAATTTGACTATTATGCTGACTTAATTATAAGTAAGTATCAAGTTGGAATGCTGATATTGCAACTCCGTGTATTGTGTAATTTTGTCCATTCTTTGATATGGTTTACAACTGATTGTGAACATGCTTTGCTTCTATTAATGTTAAAGGTAGGAATTGTAGCCTATCATTTTCTAATAATATTGCATCCATACTGTTGTATAATGTTTAGGTATCAGTTTTCACAATTACTGATTAACCTTGAAATCCTATGCAAATAATATTTTATGCAAGTTTGTAATACTATTTTTTATTGTCTTTCTTTCAGACCACACACACACACGCACATACAACCAATGTTGTACAAAGACTGTAAAGCCCTATAATCTTTATTAAAGAAGAAAACCAGATCTCTCTTTTCGAGTCCTTTGATTCTCTAACCGGAATCATAGTTCATGATCTACCGCCTCAACCAGCAATCCTGTTTCATGAGGTTCGCCCTCTGACAGTGATTGTTCGCTTAGGGACTATTAAAAAATTCTGTTTCAGCTCAAATCATTTCATCCTTTTTGTGGTTTGAAAGGAGAGAGGGTGGCTGAAAGAGCTGTGTGGGTCATTCTTAATTATTCGTTTGGAGTAAGTAATGATTTTTGTATTAAGCTGCCTGATAGGGTATAATGAAAAGAATGAGGGGAACCTCTTTTTTTCTATCGAAATTTTTTATCGAGCTCTTTTTTTTCTATCGCACCACACGTCTATCGATCGATATATATTGCTATCAAATTATTATCCAGCCCTACTTAAAAGTGCAGGTTGCTAGTTAAATTGTTGCTAATATGTGTACTGCTTGTTTAAAAGCTAGGCACCAATCTGACTGAAGCCAGCAGATGTTAATTTTGGGTATCAGTAGGCTCAGCTGAGGAGTTGAGGATCCTTGTGTGGATGTAAGAAAACACTGAAAACTGGATTAAAGTGTTCAATCACAAAAAAACATAAAACCCAAATGGCACAAAACATATTAGCAAAAATGGAAAGGTAACCTTGCTCTGTAAGATGGATTCTCGCAAGTTTTGGAGTTTTCCAAACTCAGGAGAATACATCTTCGACCGCTCCAATCTTAACCGTCCGACCTCCGACCCATATTTGACCGGGCCAATCGTTTGTCAGCATTGTGCTTTTGGGCGGGAGTTCAGTCGTGACGATAGTATCAAGTAACCAGCTAATGGAAACAAACATGGCCGTGTAGAAGTGGATATTGAATCGGTTGTAGAGGAACTACTATTTATTAGGGATGTCCGATATTATCGGCCTTAAGTCATTATCGGCCAATATTGGCATTAAAATGTAATATCGGAAATTATCGGTATCGGTTTTTATTTTTTTAATAAGATGAGTTTTTCACACCATACACATATTATATATCAAACTCTTCAGCTACTTCTTTTCTCTCTCAGAATGTAAAAATATGACAGATTTGAGGTTTAGTTTTTGAGATATTATTTGTTTGAGACAACTTTCAATATATCAAAAGGTAGGTTAATTATTGGCCCTGCTTAAATTTTTGCTGTTTTTTTATTTTTTATTCTTGTTTCAGTTGTTTCCACTTTACCTCAATGCTATAAAGGTATAATGTTGTTTACATTTTCTAAAATTAGAAATTTGTCCTGAGTGGTGTGCCTCTGTCAGAATTCTCTCTGTGAGAAAATGTTCCAGCTACTTTTGAAGACAAAAAAAAGGCACCTTTTTCAATTCCATAATTAAAATTCTAGTACTTATTACATTTTCTAAATTTTTAAAGCTCAAGTATGCATGATACGTGATATTTCATTGTGGTTACCTAAAAGGGTTTAGTAGTTTTTGTTTTTTATGAGGGAGGGTCCCCACAAATCGGTATCGGTTCACATGAGTTAGGCTATATCAGTATATGGGATATCGGTAAAAAAGCCAATATCGAACATCCCTACTATTTATGCATTGAAAAACGTTGACGCTCACGTAGCAGCCAATGTGAGCCCGGCGCTACCTTGCACGTCCTCCAATCAGATCAAAGTATTCCACCTGATGGCCCTCCCTTTTTCAGATGGTTTCTGCTGCAAATATTCCAGATCGAAATGTGTAGGCTCGACATTGAGCAGGGCTACACATAGATCTGGCTAATGCCAGGTTTTTGGAAAGGGGGAATATATATATACTATATTGTGGTGGCCGGAAGGAAACCGTCCATCACAATGCAGCACAGACACCTTCAGTACCATGGAGAGTACCATCAAGAGGGCACAATGTCTGGGTGGAGTAGTGGTGTTCAGGACCAAGGACAGCTCTAACACAGGTGTGCGGCATTCCCCTCTGACAGGCAGCCCCAGCTGCAGGCTGTTGGGCCCAATCAGGAATCACATAAAAGTGAACAAAGAAGCCACAGTGTGAGAGGAAGCAGGGGAAGAAGACAGCCACAGTGTTGGAAGCATACGTGGCCAGCCAGCACAGCTACCCTCTAGAAGGCAGAGGCTTAATTGACGGCGTGAGTAAAGGGAATCTCTTTAACTAACCGTACACCTCTTCTGCCTCTTTTCCAGAAGTAAATCGAAGCAAAAGGAGCACCCTGAGAAGAAGACCCTAAGTTCAAGTTTTTTCTCCTCTTTAACCTTGACCCCGCCTTATGATAAATAAAGAACTTTAAGTTTTGCTCCAATGAAGTTCGGCCTGGTGAATGATTACTGTGAATTCCAGAGCTAACCCTCTCAGCCTTGTGTGTGAAGTTTACAGATGGTGGAGAATGCGGGCAGGAGTTGAGCCTCGCCTGGGATTCAGACAGTAAAGAGAAACACTAAGAAAATGGAGGAAGCCCTGACCGCCATTCTGCAGGCCCAAACGACCCTGAATGCAGCAGTCACAGAGCTCTGTCGAAGGACTGAGGCACACGGTAGGAGGCCCCAAGATTATCTGACCAAAATGACTATAGAAGATGATGTTGAAACCTATCTTGACCTTTTTGAGAAAACTGCCCAAAGAGAGAGATGGCCCAGGGCGGACTGGGCGAACCTGATACTCCCTCTGCTAACTGGGGAAGCCCAGAAAGCCTGCCGTGACCTCACCGTTCATGAGGCCACAAACTATGAAGTGGTCAAGAGGTCGATCCTGGCCCAATATGGCCTCAGCCTGCCTGCCAAGGCCCAGCGTGTCCATAGCTGGGAATACTGTCCATCACTTCCAGCTCGGGCTCAAGTAACCACGTTAACCCGCATGGTAAGAAGCTGGCTGGACGAAGGAGATGGGCCACCTGCGGTAGAAAGAGTGGTGATTGATCGGTGCACACGTGGCCTGCCTACCGATGCAAAAAAATATGTGGCTCAACAGGGACCACCAAGCGTAGATGCCTTGATTGCACTCTTAGAAAACCACCGGGTGACTGTGAGCCTGATGAAGCCTGAAGTACCAAAAAACCTCGCTTGGAGACCGAGACAAGAGCGAGAACCGCCTAGGAAACCCCAGGGAAACTGGAAAGAGGAAAGGCCCCCACGAAATCCTGCTCCATTCCGGTGCTTTACGTGTGGGGGAGGGGGACACCTGGCCCGGGATTGCCCAGGCCGAGAGGAACCGATGCCCACCGTCAGTACCTCGGAATCCAGGTCCCCATGCCATTTTCTTACCACCTGTTGGGCTCATGAGGGGACGGCTGCCCCTAGAATCCCTGTTAAGATCGGGGGCAAAGACACAGAAGCACTTATAGACTCAGGCAGTATGGTAACACTAATCCGGCCAGAATTTGCCGGACCTGTCATTGGGAAAGAGATCTCTGTTTCCTGTATCCATGGGGACACCAGAAACTACCCCACTGCTGAATTAAGCCTGGTCACCCCACGGGGGCAGTTCCGGGTACGAGCAGGGGTCGTCGAGCACCTGCCAGTCCCTGTTCTCGTAGGCCGAGACTGTCAAGCCTTTTCTGCCTACTGGACAACCCGAGCCACAGAGGGGAGGAAGCCTACTCGGCGCAGAAGAAGAGGCAGTCTGTCCGGCCACTCCGTTTTTCTAACCAATACTGGGACCACAGATGCAGATGCAACCAGCCCTGAAGAGCCCCACGATGGGGATAGAGGTGAGGAACATCGCTCTGACTCCACTGCCTCTGCTTCAGAAGACCCCGAAGGTGTACAGGTTTGTGACGATATAGAATCCCATGAAGTATTTTCTGAATTTCCCCCGGCAGAAATCCTTCAAGGAGAAAGGCTGGGACGGTTCGGCACCGCTCAACTGCAAGACCCGGTACTAAGCCAAGCATGGGGGAATGCCCAGGTGATTGAGGGCCAGCCACAAGTTGGGGTGAGCAGACTCTCTTACCCACATTTTATGATCAAAAACAGATAGTTGTATAGAGTAGATCAGCGAAGAGGTGAAATTATAAATCAGTTGCTGGTCCCCAACCCATACACCACTAAAGTGTTATATCTCGCCCACACTCACCTGCTGGGGGGCCATTTGGGGACAGAGAAGACCTATGAAAGGATCCTCACACGGTTCTATTGGCCCGGGGTTAAAAAGGCAGTAGAAGAATATTGTCACACTGTTCTGAATGTCAACTCAACAGCCCCAAGGTAACCTACCGAAATCCCCTTATTCCTCTACCAATCATTGAGACCCCTTTCAGCAGGATTGCACTGGACATTGTGGGACCGCTGCCAAAATCGAATCGGGGACACCGATACCTTCTAGTCATCCTTGACTATGCCACCCGGTTCCCAGAGGCAATACCTCTCCGATCAGCCACCTCAAAGGCCATCGCCAGAGAACTGGTCCAACTCTTCAGCTGGGTGGGGATCGCAGACGAGATCCTTACTGACCAAGGTTCTTGCTTCATGTCTACGGTTGTGAAAGAGACCTGCCGGCAATTGAAGGTAAAACAAATCAAAACCTCCATATACCACCCCCAGACGGATGGGCTGGTAGAGAGGTTTAACAAAACCCTTAAACAAATGTTAAAGAAAGTGATTGACATCGATGGGAAAAATTGGGATCACCTGTTACCATATGTCTTGTTCTCTATTCGAGAAGTCCCACAAAGCTCCACTGGTTTCTCGCCCTTTGAACTCCTCTATGGACGACGACCTCGAGGGATTCTGGACATCGCTAAAGAGAGTTGGGAACAGCAACCATCACCACACCGCACCGTCATCGAACATGTTGAACAGATGCACGACAGAATGGCACGAGTCTGGCCGATAGTAAGAGAACACATGCAACAGGCACAACAACAACAGGCCAAAATATACAACAGGGGAGCCAAGTTAAGAGATTTTCACCCCGGGGAAAAGGTATTAGTACTAGTACCATCAAACGAGTGCAAGTTCCTGGCCAAGTGGCAGGGACCTTATGAGATTGTAGAGCGGGTGGGCCCGGTCAACTACAGAGTACGCCAACCTGGCCGAAGGAAGGGCCAGCAAATCTACCATATAAACCTTCTGAAAATGTGGCATGAACCTATCCTGCCTACAAGCAATGTGCTCACAGCCAGTGTCACTTCTCCGATAACCCCGCAGGTAAAGATGGGTAACCAGCTCTCCCCTAGGCAAAAGCAAGAGTTGCGTGAACTCGTGTGGCGAAACCGCGACGTCTTCTCGGACCTGCCTGGACGGACCTCCATTATAGCCCACGATATAGTAACTGAACCGGGGAAGGTAGTTAGGCTTCGACCCTACAGGATCCCGGAAGCCAAAAGGGAAGCCATCCGAAACGAAGTGAAGAAGATGCTTGACCTAGGTGTCATAGAGGAGTCCCAAAGTGCGTGGTCTAGCCCTATCGTCCTTGTACCAAAACCAGATGGGAGCACACGATTCTGTAATGACTATCGAAAGCTGAATGAAGTTTCCCAATTCGATACCTACCCTATGCCAAGGGTAGATGAGTTAATCGAGCGACTGGGCCCTGCACGGTTTATAACAACCCTTGACTTGACCAAAGGGTACTGGCAAGTACCTTTAACCCCCCAAGCCAAACCAAAAACCGCCTTCTCCACTCCTGAGGGGACCTTTCAATACCGGGTCCTTCCTTTTGGGGTCCACGGAGCACCAGCCACGTTTCAAAGGCTCATGGATAGAGTCCTCCGTCCCCACCAGCAATATGCTGCTGCATACCTTGACGACATTGTTATCCATGACAGGAGTTGGGAGGAGCATCTTCACCATCTAGAGGCTGTGTTACAAGCATTACGGTCAGCGGCTCTTACGGCAAATCCAGGCAAGTGTTCACTCGCCCAAGAGGAAGCTAACTATCTAGGGTACACTGTTGGGAAAGGAAATGTGAAACCCCAGCCTAAGAAAATCGACACCATACTCAACTGGCCCCGACCTCAAACCAAGAAACAGCTAAGAACCTTCCTTGGGCTACTTGGTTACTACCGGATATTCATACCTGACTTCGCCACAAAAGCAGCCCCCCTTACTGAGCTAACCCGCAAGTACCTCCCAAACCAGGTGAGCTGGACCAAAGAAGCAGAACAGGCCTTCACCGAGCTCAAGCAGTCTCTCTGTTGTGAACCAGTCCTACAGGCCCCAAACTTCAACAAACCGTTTGTTCTACAGACAGATGCCTCTGAAGTAGGGGTCGGAGCAGTATTGTCTCAGTGGCAAGATGGCATGGAACACCCCATCATGTTTATTAGCCGTAAGCTGCTGCCCCATGAAAAGAATTACGCCACAATCGAGAAAGAATGTCTTGCTGTAAAATGGGCGATCGAAAAACTGAGGTATTATCTGTTGGGTCGGAAATTTGTTTTAATAACTGATCATGCTCCCCTAAAATGGATGTCTCAAAACAAAGGGAAAAATGCAAGAATCACTCGCTGGTTTCTTCAGTTGCAGGACTTCCAGTTTAAAGTGGAACACCGGGCTGGAAGCTCTCATGCGAACGCTGATGCCATGTCCAGGAGGCATGACTGCGCTTGGGTGTGCGCTCCAAACAGGAGTTTGGAGCTGGAAAAGGGGGTATGTGGTGGCCGGAAGGAAACCGTCCATCACAATGCAGCACAGACACCTTCAGTACCATTGAGAGTACCATCAAGAGGGCACAATGTCTGGGTGGAGTAGTGGTGTTCAGGACCAAGGACAGCTCTAACACAGGTGTGCGGCATTCCCCTCTGACAGGCAGCCCCAGCTGCAGGCTGTTGGGCCCAATCAGAAATCACATAAAAGTGAACAAAGAAGCCACAGTGTGAGAGGAAGCAGGGGAAGAAGACAGCCACAGTGTTGGAAGCATACGTGGCCAGCCAGCGCAGCTACCCTCTAGAAGGCAGAGGCTTAATTGACGGCGTGAGTAAAGGGAATCTCTTTAACTAACCGTACACCTCTTCTGCCTCTTTTCCAGAAGTAAATCGAAGCAAAAGGAGCACCCTGAGAAGAAGACCCTAAGGATCAAGTTTTTTCTTCCTCTTTAACCTTGACCCCGCCTTATGATAAATAAAGAACTCTAAGTTTTGCTCCAATGAAGTTCGGCCTGGTGAATGATTACTGTGAATTCCAGAGCTAACCCTCTCAGCCTTGTGTGTGAAGTCTACAATATGAAAACACACATACACGCACACACAGATGTACATATACTAATGAAGCTCCTTTTACAGTTTCTCTTACTCCCAACTCAGTTCTGAGTCCTTCTAGAAAAAGTTTAATGATGCTCAGGTGAAGTCATCTTTTTATAATCAGTGCTAGTAATCAGTACCATAGTTGGTTGGGTAGCTCGCGATCCACACAGGGAAAGAACTGAGGAGATCTGCCGAAGGAGGAGATCCAATGGATGAAGAAAAAAAACTGAGTTGAGAAGAGAGGAAAACAAAAACAAAATCATATGTGTAGTTGTAAATGTTTAAAATTCATACTGTGTCAAAGTCGACCATAAAATCAATAGTTTTCTTTTGATTGAGCTGAGAGGACTCCCCAAATCACTTCCACTCTGGCATTCTCACAAAAACGACTTTAAAAGCGAATATGACGTATATATTAGTAAATATTTATTTAGAAACTATTCCTAATATATTTCTCCAAATTACGGTTTAAGGGGGGCTCTAAACTGCAATCTGCACTAGAAAGCAGCACTAAGACGTTTTTAGACCAAAGAATATGTAATTTCATAAGTTTATATGAAAATGTAAAATATACACCCTTAAACTGAAAGATTGCATTGGTAAAAACCCATTTATACAGTTTATCATGGTTTTGGGGTTTAGTTCGAGGTCATTGTGTGGCAATGCATTTGAATTTTCTGATTGGCTGAGATTGATACATGAGAGACCATTCCTACGTCACAGAGACGCCCTCCCTCTCTATCGCAATTTGGAGGACCACAATGTCTATATGGTTTAAGGTGGGCTCTAAACTGCAACCTGCACTTTAAAGTGTAACTGAACCCCAAAACCACTTTTTTTTTCTTATAAACTGTATACATCGGTTTTTACCAATGCAATCTTTCAGTTTAAGGGCATATATTTGACATTTTCATGTAAACTTGTGAAATTACAATTTTTTTGTTCTAAAACATCTTAGTGCTGCTGTTCAGCCCTCCCTCTCTCAGACACACTCACCCCGCGCCGTCTTGAAATTGTTCATGTTGTGTGCTACGTGCGCACACAGAAGCATACCGGGAGAAACAGAGGAAGCTGAAATCCGTATATCGCATTTTGGAGGACCACAACGTTGAAGTGGTTTAAAGCCCTAAGTTATAAACTATATGTTTTAAACACCGTAAATAAGGAAACAAAAGCTGAGGTAGTTCCCTCCAAAGCTGCTTGCTATACATGCTGCTGGCTTCAGGCAGCATCGACTCGGTGCACTGAGCCAAAGGCTTGAACTCCGTTTGGCTGCTGCGCTCCTTAAAGCCTCTCTTTATGTATGGTGGACGGCGGAGAAGAGACCTAATTTCTCCCTTTACCGTAGGTAATTAGGGGCATCACGGAGCTTGGTGGGGGCATGCCATAGTTCAGTTGTGACTGTCTTCCAGACCACACCCCCACGCCCCCCCTCGCGCTCATTCTCCACACTTGGCCACGCCCCTCTGTGCCTCCTGGTCCTCTTTGGTAGAGTTTTTCAAATGTTGCCTGGGGGCGGAATGATGATTTTTCGTGGGGTTCAGTTACACTTTAACAATTCAATGAATTTATTAAACTAACTTGGATTACCAGTTTAAGCAGTTTATTTAAATTGGAGCTGCGTTTTCCTTTTTTTCAGTGTAGAATAGATGAAGATTTTTCTCTTTCTTTTTTAAAAGTCAGAAAGAAAAAATAAATACATGTTCAGCATTATTTTTGAAAGGATGTTATCACAGTAGTATTCATCTTACTCTATTCGGACGCACTGGCCTTTGTCTTGGCACCAGTTAGAAGGTGAATACACCAGTTTGTCTTTGTCATCTCTATGTATAAGGCAAGACCGTTTATTATGGCTTTTTTTTAGCAAGAAAAGATGTGAAAAAGGTTGTGTGCAGATCTGCATACATGCAGATCTGCAAGCTGGATGCCTGTCAGTCAGTTCTGACACATGGAGTTATAATTATCAGTGTCATTAAAGGGACTCAGCGTGAGCTCCTGGCAGGCTTCTTTATTGCATAGTTTAATCTATAACTGCTTCACATCTCATTATTAATATGGTAATGGATCTGCTTGAAAAGATTAAGACATAAAGTGGTTGGTGACAGTCGAAGCTATTTTAGGTCTCAGGATGCTGGGAATTTATGTGCTCTGTTAACAAAAATCATCAAATAATATTATTTTTTTCAGCTTTCTGTCAAACTGGTTTCTGTTCTTAACAGCTTTACTTATTGTCAATGCAACAACCACCCTGTTCCTTCTTGTACCCTGTAGAGAAACCCGTCAAAGGATTTTTCCTTTATAGTTTTTTTTTTTTAAAGAAGGAAGAAAAATAAACGCAGGTGGATGTGTTTGAAAAAACCCCAAACTAGGATATCTTCTCCTTTTGCTCGTTCTCATTCATTTTAATTCCTTTGAATAACAAAACAGCACCTAAGAACCCAAACAGACGTCACATCCTGGCACATCATGCATTATTTTGCATGAAATTATTTTCATGCAAAATAATTTATTTGAATTCATAATGATTCTTGTTTGTAGTTTTTAGTCTACCATCTATGACACGCAGTAAACATATAGAAGAGGCGGATCTAATCGACTTTGATTTACATGCAAAACTTTAGAAGTGGTAGAAAACTCACACTTCAGTTCCAAACACCCTCCTAAGAACACTATCCCCACAGAGAAACATGGTGGTTGCAGTATTATGCCATTGCTTTCTCCGTCCTGAAGGGTTAGTTCAGAGAGTCTTTTAAACTTCTGATCCCTTCAATTGGAGAAATGAGTCCTCATTTTAAAACTTTGACAGAAGTCGTGCTTAATTTCAGTCTCCAGTGTGGCAGCGGTGCGCAGATTCAGCCTCCAGAACAAAAATCCAAACCCCCATGAGAAGTCATCCGTCCGAAACAAAATACAAAACCTCACAACATAACCTCTGGAGAAATCTCATTATATGATCATGCACAGATAGATGCTCATTTCGGTTCCATTGTGGAGCAGCAGGTATTCATAATGTAAGTAGAATCGTTTAATTTATCTTCAAAATTGATGGTTATAATAGATTTTGATCAGAACTTTTCTTACCTTGTCTGTCGAAATGAAGGACAAAAAAATATATCTAGCACGACTTCTGCCTTTAACATGATTTGTTAATAGCATACCAAACATTTATCAATCTTTTGTAAAAAAGCATTCTTATAAAGTGTTACCTAACTTCCTTAACACAGTTATGTACACACCAAACTCCAACATTTTTTGCTACAATCTGAGGAAGTTCAGGGGTTAGAAATACTTTAAGCATGGCTCTGCATTTGCATTTCAGCGATTAGTCTCATATTGTAATGGTTTAGAACACCAGTGAAATCAGAAACTATCTCCACGGTAACACATCCGTGTTTTGGCAGGTAGGATTATGCACGGAAGGATTTGATATAATCTTTAACATCTGCAGAGCATTTTAATCCAACTTTCCACGTTGCTTTTCTTTTTTCCTTCCGTCTATTTTCTTTGTCCTCAGTGACACATTCCATCCATGTCGACGCCACTTAAACCTATCAGTAACACCAACCCCCTTCTCTCCCTCTCACACACACACAAAATCATACACACATATGCATATCGCCCCCTAGGGTGAGAGAAATCTTGCTTCTAACATATTAGTGCACTTCATTAGATTCGTTCATTAAAGAAGGCTCACAAGTAATGACTTCTCTGCACCATGTGACTGCCAAATAGATTACAGTATTGATAATTGCATTAGTACTGTGATGAATATGTAAAAAGTGAAGAAGGAAGAGGGGGTGTTTAATATCTCAGAATTAATATGGTTTTGTGTCATCTAAGCTTCAATTCCTTGAAGATTTCATTATAATTTTGTGTGTCTGTGCTGTGAAAAATAGACTGGAATGTTAACAGAGTCAAAGGAATAAAGCAGCAGAAGCGATAGAGAAAGCAATAATAGTGGAAGATAAACAGAGGAGCAGATACTCACACATATATGCACATCAGGTATGGTTTTATACCTTGATCTGCCTCAGATTTCTGCAGAGAAAAACTGTCTGTGATTTATTGATCAGCACTTATTATACCAGACGTGGAGCGTAATACCTCACTATAGTTTTATTCTATCATATTTAATAGCTCCATGGTGAAATAAATATCAATCTTTCTGTTCAATGAAGAAGGAAAGAAAATCCATCCACATATTCATACCCAAGGGCAATTTAGTGAGACCAATTGACCTACAGGTAATAGTTGTGTTTTTAAACTGTCCAAGTAAAAATAAAAAGCTTTTTTTTTAAATCATGATTTCATTAATTAGGCATTAAAACAAACCAAAGGAATGTGGCCATGTATGATATGATAATAATATAATTTTCACCTTGTTAATTCATGAATTTTACTTACAGTTTAGTCACACCCAGACCTGATTACTGTCTGATTAATGCCCTCTCTACCTACTGAAACGTACTTTTCCGTTTTGAGTTTAAAACCTCTTCTAACTAGATTTAGGCATTTAAAAGAAAGTATATTTGTCCTTCTGCGACCTTAAGGTTAGGACATAACACTTTTAGGTTGTTTAAAATTGGTTAGATAACTCCAGTTACGATAGGCTACTCCGACAAAGTATTTTTGACACGTGCAGACAGTTGGCTGTTATCAGCGATAAGAATGGTAGATAACCTACTAGTAGGTAGAGAGGGCACAGTCTGACGGCATTTAATGGGAGTGATAACCGCTAATAACGGCCATTTAATTGATTGACAACATCCGAATCGGCTATCCCAACCGTTTGTCGTCTGGCCAGATCCCTGAGATCTCAGAGTTCGGGGTGGTAGGGTGGAGCATAGAGGTGCAGAAGGTTGTAAAGGTCCAGGTGGTTAGCAGCAGGATCTTAAAATCTGCTTAAACCTGACAAGGCAACCGGTGTGGAAATGATAGTACTGGGGCAATGTGCTACTGTTTTACAGTTTTTGTTAAAATAAGAACAGCTACATTTTTTTGTCATCAGTAAACCTCTCAAACCTTTCTTTGGTAACCCAGAAAGCAGAGCGTTACAATAGTCGATGCACGAAGACACAAATGGATGTATAAAAATCCCTGCTTTTTAAAATGATAAAACCTGAGTGGTTTTATTGATGTTCCTCAGGGGATAACAGGCAGTCGTTGTCAATCCTTTTAGATGAGTCTGAAAGGAGAGAACCGGGTTGAACCAACAATCAAGATGTTTCATGGAAAAGTTTTGGGACAAGGTGACATTTCTGCGGCCTGACCATCATCTCTGTCTTACCTGCATTAAGAAGAAAGAAATGATCAAAAGCAACAACTAAAAATAAGATAAAAGTCTTTGGTGTGTGGACTTTTAAGTACAATGAAATGAGCTCAAACAGTCCGTCATGCTCTAAAATCTTTCGATGAAGGTTAAATTAGTTCTGCAAAGAAAGGAGGGCTAAAATTCCTCCACAGTGATGTTAGCGACTTATTGCCAATAGTGGCACAACTTAAATTCAAGCTTAACTGTATCATTTCCAAGCATCAATTTGTTTTGTAGCCAGCAGAAAACAAATGGAAAATAAAGATTGAATGCAGAAACACCAACAAATATGATACAACCAGAAGCTTCTACTAGCTTTATTGGCGTTAAATTATTTATGAGGATGGCACTAACAGGGACAAATTGGAACCTTTTTACCTTTTTATGTTGTTCTTTATCTCCATGTATCTGTGAGCTGATGGCAGCAAGCTGTATTAACGGTAAAAATAGTCCGTTACCCTCAACACGTCTCCGAGTTTCCATTTTCCCAGCCGTTCTCTGCTTTTTATTCACTCCCTTCCATTCAGTTCAATTGAGTTTATTTATATGGCGGCAATTATCAACAGATGTCATCTCAAGTCACTTTACAAGAAAAGTAATTTTCTTGTAGCATCCATCCGCCCAGCCAAGCACCACTCCCAGTATCTGCTCCTTGGTTTTTTGTTTGTTCTCCTCCAAATCCTCTGTTGATGTCCCCGTTGTCTTTTTCTTCATTTCAGTCCGTCGACTTTTCTTCCTCTGCCTCAGTGTCTTTGGTTTCGTTCAAACATCTATTTTGCCTTTCTCCTGTTTATTTCTACGCTTCGGTCCTTCTTACATCATGAAGTGTAACATTTCAAACATCTTAAATTTTCCTTTCCTTTTTTGTGAAGTAGTGAGATGAATCATGACTATGAACACAAAAGGTGACATTGAATGTTAATAACCTTTCATTCAACTTCCTTAAATAAGTTTTATATAACAATAGTTTGGAGACTAAAGCCATTGTTCCATCCAAAGCAAATAACAATGACTAACTTAGAAAGTGAAATTAATCATTAACCGGAACATATTTTCTATATAGTTACAGCTAAAATACACTTAAATTAGTTAAAGGTTGAATATGGAACAATAATAACAAAAACTCCACAGGGCGTTTAGAGCGGTGCAGAATGACTATATTTCATTAAAAATGTATATATTTTGGTAAATGGCCTGTATTTGTATAGCGCTTTACTTAGTCCCTACGGACCCCAAAGCACTTTATACTACATTCAGTCATTCACCCATTCACACACTAGTGATGGTAAGCTACATTGTAACCACAGCTGCCCGGCGGCACACTGGCAGAGGCCAGGCCGTCGGACACTGGTGCCACTGGGCTCTCTGATCACCAGTTGGCGAAGACGAATGCCCAACTCCTGACTCATGGTTGCCACAGTAATTCAATAATTATTTGAATAAAATTCCAATATTGACGGGCAACACAATATGTTTATGTTTACATCTACCAGCCAGTTCCAACTATATGGTCGGCACAACTCATCTGGCAATGGGAAAAATGGCAGAGTCGGCAAGTCCAGCAGCTGCTTCACAGACCCAGAGATATTGGTATGCGTCTCAGGAGAGGAGTGACCGCAGGAAAACAGCAAGTAGCGTAGTTCTAGGTGAAGCCTACACTAGATGGACCCATATAAAACATTTTCACGGCATCAAACGCAGGGGGAAAAGGTGACTTTCTACTGGATCAGTAAGCTAACTCACTTGCTAGCTTGGCTAATGTTTGCTGTCAATTAAACTCCTCTATGATACATTCCTGCTCATATCCTCACTGGAACCACGAAAGTAGAGCACATCACCCCAGTCTTTACAATGGATCCCTGTAGCTCAGACAATAAACTCCCAAATACTTTTGTTAGTTTATAAATCACTGAATGACTTGGCACTGAAACATATTGAAGATCTGTTGTTGTATCAACCTTCCCGACCACTCAGGGTCTTTTGGTCCAGCTCTGCTCTGCATCCCTAGAATCAGAACAAAGCATAAAGAAGCATTTTTCAGTTGATATGCCCCTCTAATCTGCCACAAACTTTCAGAAAACCGCAAAGCTGCTCAAACACTGTCTGAACCGATCTGTTCAGAGCAACTATTGATCAATAATAACTGAAACATTGTTAATTCTGATCTGGAATTTATTATTTTGTTTTTATCAAAAATACCATCAAACTACCATTGTTGCAAAAATGGGCTTTACAAATAAACTTGACTTTTCCTTTTGTTTTAATATTTTGGTATTTTATTTACATTTTAAGTTCAGTTCGGTTTAATTATTTCTTAATCAGCTCCCAAATTTGTTTTTAGCAGAGTATCTACAATGCACATGTCTAACAATAATGATGATGAGTTTATGAATCATGTATCACTCTTTGAGCGTTGTTTTGGCCATCACTGCGTAGTCAGAGGCATCTTGCTGTGTGATGGCACAAGAAAGCTGTTGCTGTGACAGACCGAGAAGGTGTTGCTGCTGCTCCTCTGCAATTTTTGAGTCTATCACTTTGGGGGTAAAAATAGTCCTGCCCATCCATCTGGCCTCTTTGGATAAAGATTTTGAACAAGCACTTTCAAATAATGCCGACTGAAAGCAAAAATTGTTGTTCTGAGATAAAAAAAAATAATCCTTAATGTCGGGTAAGAGAACTTATTTTTCTGTTTTTCATTAATCCAATGCAAATAAAGTTTTTACTGCAGTAACATAATGTTTTAGGTGTAACTTGAGTCACATGGACAGCTTGTGAAACCATTCAGAATGACCAGACGTGAACTCCTTTTAGAAGACCAAGAAGGACTTTTTGTGCAGCATCGGATCAGTCAGCCTCTACCCCGCTCTCACCCCCCTCTGTTCCCTGAATACCCAGCAGTACATTAGCAGCAGAGCTACTGTTGCGGAGTCGCAGTGCCAGAGAGGAGCCCTGGGAAGCTACGTGTCTCAGCGAGCCCCCACAGGTTTAATGGCGCAGGCTTCTCTCCCCAGGAGCACCAAGGTCACAGTCAGACAGAGGACACAGCAGCCTCAACCTGTCTTTGTTCTTGTGTTTCTCTTCCACAAAGGCCGAGTCATTTTCGAGCAAAACAGCAGAAAGGGAGGGAGAGTTCCTCTGTTTCTCACACATTGAATGGTGTTGGAACACACTGATGTTTCTTACCCCTACAGAATGGGGGGGGGGGGGGGGGGACAGACAGGACAAACTTGTGGAAAGAAGAGTGCTGTATTGATCTGGCTCATCTGTGATGAATTCACAATTAGACTCGTGGCAGGATGCCGCGTAGTCCGTCCTCTATGTGATTGAGGCTGCCCTCCTCGCCTGCACACCGATGGTTTGTGGAAGAAGCATTAGGCAGGGTGGAGCGGTGGGCAGGTACTTCTTCTTGAAGATGGAAACAAAGAGAAGCATGAAAGAAAGAGAGGGGTTGGGGGGGGGGGTGGAGATACAGAAGATGGATGTTCAATGACATTCAAGACAAGAAAAGGGTCGAACAACAAAGTAATTCCATGTGTGTTGCACTTCAAGAAGTTTCAGTTCTATGGCATAACACACATAAGGGGTAAGAGATAATGAATTCTGGAGGAATGGGGAGTAAACAGGAAATTCACAAACTTTCAGCACAAAAAGTTCAACGGGAAGTTCATGTTTTTTCAACCTAGACCTTGCCTTTTCTTCATTTACTCACCCAGACAACGTTGGAGCCACTTGGGAGTCCTTCGGGAGAAGTCTATATCCATTTGTGATCAGCTTATATCCAGCGTATGTATTGGAGTGTCTCGAAGGCTCTTTGTTGTTGTCTTATTCTACTGGCTTCTAACCCAACTACACTAACCTGCAATTTCAATGACGTCACTGCAGTGCATCATCCCACTTATACTCTGAGAAGGGCTTTCAGTCTGTGTGTGACAGCGGTCGGTTAGACAGAAGCTTCTACTGCAAATATGAACATGTTTTGCGTTTGTGTGTTTTAAAATTGCACAAACAAAATGACCAAGTGGACTAAGTTCAACTTCCACAGGCTCCTTTTCTATGCCCAGCTGCCATGCTGGACGGCTGCGATCGGCATTCAAATCGTAGTTTGTTATATGTTGATATAGGTTTTAGTAAAAGCTTGTAAAACACTCCGGAAGACAACAGCAAAACACCACCAAGATGCTCCAAAGGAATGGTGGTAGTGATTCATAACAAAAATTGGCTAAATTAAAGAGTCTTATGGCAGATAATGCCTTATTCAGAGGCGGCCCTTGCTGTTCTCCCATAACTACCAGTAGAAATCGAACCATCAGATAATGTCTGCAAAAGATTTCCAATTGTTGGCATGAGAGTTCTTGAAAAAAACAACTATCTTTTGCTTGGTCTATAGTTGCCAAAGATGGCCCAATTTACATGACATCACCTGCTACGGATATATGCTGATCACAAATAGATAAACTTCTCCCGACGGACTCCAAGTGACATCAAACCTTTCTGGTTGAGTAAATTAACGTAATGCGTGCTATAAATAGTATATATAATATAATATAATATAATATAAACTGAACTTCCCCTTTAAGATGTTAGTGTTTTCGACTGATTGTTTCATTAAAATCACATTCAAAAGTCTGCTACTTTCAGCGTGAAGACGTATTGTTGCAGGGTTGGGTGGGAGGGGCCTGGTCCCTGTGTTCAGCCATCACATTGCCAGTCCACTTCACGTCGACACAGAGACGAACAACAATGCTCACACTCTGACCTAAGAACTATTTAGGGCTCAGTAAATCTAACAGTCATGTTCAGGAAGCTGAAGTACCAGTGGGAATCCAATATCTCCACCACTGCTGCATCCTCCAAGATGTCACCGGAGCGATTCTGGAGGGGCCTGTGATCAAAATAACCACATCGACTGACATGCGACAAATGCTGGTTTAAGAAAACAGGATGACAACCTGCAGCACATCATGAATGACACCCCTCTTTCTTAAACAAATGCTTTCTTTAATTAATCTCTTGCAGCTTCAAACTTCAATCATGAAGCCCGACAGATGAAACCAAACATAACAGAATAAGATGTTTGGCTTTGACAGAGGCGATTTGACAAGTTTTTCATGGGTTTAACACACATACTGAACTCTGCTGCTCAGCCCACAAGTGGATCTTCCTCAGAAACGTGGCTCAATTTAAAAGGGAAATAAACAGGCTTCCAATAAATAAACACAGTTTTACTTATTTTTGCTGTAAAGTTTATTTTAACGTACATTTTAAAATCTTTTGTGATGGTTGCAGGTGTCCATTCTGTGTAGATTTTGGGCGATATGCGTAGGAATGCCGCACTACAGAACGGGGGAGGCGTCCTGCCAGCAGGGGCCGCAGCTTAATTAACTCTAAAGGAGGCAAGCTGTGGGTATCCCCGTCGCCTTGCATATCAACAACCCAAGCGCTTTCTGAGCACCTTCGCAGAAAAGCCCCTCTTTGTGAACCGGAGGAGCCTATTTAGTTGAGGCCAGGAGCCCGCCTCTTGTTTCTGCTCAGTTCAAAATTCAGATATATGTGTGAGATGAGAAGGAACCCAAACCTGTGCTGCTTTTTGTTCCATCATCCAAAACACAGAAGAGAAAAATGTGGAATTAGTTCAGTGTTTTTATTGTATTTTTATTTAATCTTTTTTTAGTGTAAAACACGAGAAATCAAAATCAGAGTTACATTTAATCTAATTAAATTAGACATTTGTCAAATCTGGAATAAATCTGATTATCAGAAATAAGATTTGGTCAAATTTCACAGTTATTTATCTGATGAAACCATTAAAGATAAATTGGGTGTCTTGTGTTTTTTTTGTGTGTTTGTTTTTCAGTGTTGAGGAACAAATACTGCTTGTATTTGTGTGAAACTCACTAAGCTCATCTTAACTGCCTACTGACCTCTAGTGGCTCAAAGTGGAGCTAATCACTCATCTAAAATTAATTAAGCTCTTTCTAATTAGAGTGAAAATAAAGGTGACGATCAAGGGGGCTTAGTTTTACCATTAAAGCCAGGCAGTGTTGAGAGTCATGGTCGATTACCTTTGAGGCCCTCTGTGTTTTACCTTACACTCTGGGTGAATTAATGTTTGCTTAATTTAGAGCTTGACCTTGGACCACAAGTCCAGGAGACATTTTTACCCATTTTATTTATGTCAGACGTGGCATTTTATGCTTAGAGATTACGTGACTCAAACTGAATGAGACATGATGAACACAAACGCATTGACTCAGAAGGCAGAAACTTGTCCTGGAAAAACGGTAAAGGAAGTCAGACCAGATAGATTCTGCTGCTGTAGCTTGACATGATCTGGGATGAAAAAATCTGGAGCTGCTGCCTCTTTCTGTTTGACCTTGAGCTGCAAGCTTGAAGCGATGACTCAGGGGCGGTCCTAGTTTTGTTGGGGAACTGGACAAACACCCTCCCTAACAGACAGGGCCGGCCCAAAGTATTATGGGGCCTTAAGCAGACTCTGGGGGTGGGTGGGGGGGCTTTTCTGTTATGGTGTGTTCACAGCGCCACAAACGACAATGTCAAGACCGGAAAGATTACATGCAAATTCTATGTTTGAGTCCATCAGAGGGCCGTCAAAGTCCGTACGGCGCTATGTGTGCTTTGGCAGCGTCGATTTATGAAACCTTTCCTGTGTTTCAAGCTTCAGAGCGGCAAAAACCAGAAAGCTATCTGAACTTTCCGCAGCGCTGCCCGAGCGTCAACCAATCAGTGTGTCACTGTAGTTATATCGACCGATGTTAGCGTTGTCTTGCCAGCCACCATCCGCCTTTGTTTAAAACATCCATCAGAGAAAAGCCAAATCACATACTTTGCAAGCTTCAACCTTAAAATGTATAGGCATCAAACTAGTCGTTTTGTGAGCGTTTTTTTTTTTTTATTTCGACAAAGCATGCGGCGTGAACGCACTATTAAAACCACTACCCACAATAACAGCGGTTCAGTCGGGTCTAATCTGGGAAAGTAGGCAGAGTTTATTTGGCTGATCCTAAAAATAAAACAGAGGTAATTGTAAATGTTAGCTGAGACAATCTGAAGCTAAAACAAAATAGAAAGGTTAAACTAAAGCATCAGATTTTAACATTGGTAACACAACAATCTATGAATATTAAAAAGTCATTTTAAATTTTATTTTAAATTAACAAAAAAATTTTAACATGATAAAAGTCTAAATCAAAAGGTACGGTGTATACTGTACATGTTTATTCCTTTAAATGTATTTCATTTTAATAATTTTGGAACATTTTTTAAATAAAAAGTAAATAAAAATTGAATTTTAATTCAAAAATATTAAATAATTTGGAATAATCTACACTGAAACTAAATTACGGAAACACCCCCCAATCTCTGATAGTCAATTGAACAGGGGCGTGTTTTTTTTTAAAAATATATTTTTATCCCATGGTTATTTATCACCCAGTGTTACTACCTAATTCCAGTCCTGGGTATTGCTCTCCCTCTGCCAACCGGGGGAGCGCCCTGCACTGAAGCCTCCTTCCAACTTGAGGAGTGAGCAGGCCCTTCTTTTCACTTGAGGGGGCGGGGTTTCCCCAGCTGGACGTAGCGCGTGGAAGAATAACGTTATTCCAGCCAGATCCTCCCCAACCCCTCAGGCACCCCGGTCAACCAGGGACCAAGGGAACACAGAAAGACCCTTTCACCAACCCCACCCAGGGTGTGGGTGACGATGATGTGGAGTAACAAACACACCCACAGCGTCCCCTGCAGGAATCGAACCCAGATCCTTCTAGCTCTGAGGCGAGTACAGTATTCAAGCTGCTATTTGTTTTTATATTAGACTTTTTTATATTTACTAGCTCCCTAGCAGAAGATCTCTTTTTGTTAATAGAATTGTTAAATGTTGAAGACTGGAGGGGGAAAAAAAACTGATCGGGACGTCCCTACATATATACATTCACTTTTACCAAAAATTACTCAAGTAAATGTATAAAATATCTTGTAACAACACTGCATGAGTTACATTTACCTGTATGCTCATAAAGGCTGATTTAAATTTGAGAATTTATGTAACAAGATGTACCAGAATATTAGATACGATGCAACTCCTAGTTTCTTTGAACAATCAGATAAAAATTTTGTAATAAAAAAATACTTTCTTAATTAAAAAAATTTCAGACCTTGTCTGTAGATAATTAAACATTTTAAATTCAGTTTTTTTACATTACAGTATTTAAAGGGAACATATGCCAATTCCACTTTTTTAGCCCTTAGATGCTGTGTGATGTTTAGAGTCTGTAGGAATGCAACAAAGCATAATTAGTCAACCGAGCTGTTGTGGAGGTATTGTTTTATACTGCTTTGGTCACATGTTTTTTGCTGTTCAGTTTTCTCTATAACCTATTGCGTCTTTTGAGCTGCTAAATAAGGTCATGAACTTCTGGCTAAACAGTCATCTAGAATCCATTTTCAGGAAAGCTGAAGGTACAAGTGGAATAGTTAAAATTCTCGGTTGTTGGATTATTAAACAACACAATTCTTTACACAATCCTCCAGCATCAGAACCTCTGTTATGTGCCTGGTTAAGTTTTATTTTTCATGGCAATTTGCCCACATCTGTGGAGAAAGTATTCTTTGTTTGTGGGAAGGAGGAGAGCTTCAGTAACCTCCGCCAGCATCAAAAAGGATTTGCTGAAGTACTTCCATTTTATTGATGGGTCAGTTCCTTCTGACAATGTTAAAGACGGACAGAGCAAAGCAGTTAGCTTCAGATAACACTAGAATGACTGCAAACTTTATTTTAGCGCCTCTTGGCATTAATAATCTCGATAGCGTTGGCATCGGACCTGCTTATGTTATCACTATGTGCTTGGTATTTTAGCTCCCCGATGACATACCTTTTTTAATGGTACTATCAGAAAAACAATATTGAATTATTTGTCAGTTTTTAGTCTTGGAGAACACATGATCCAAACACATTCAATGATGTTAGCATGACGCTAGCAGTAGCACGCCAGCGACCTTGGGGTGTCGTATGGAACATCTGTTGTGAATCCGCCCTATATAAATAAACTGAGTAGAACTGAAGAAGTATTCATCTCTTTATAGTAGCGTTACTATAATTACGTGGTATCTGACAAGTGATTTGTATTCCAGTGCTGTCAGTAATGCGGTCAGCATAAGTTCCTGTAAAAATGTTGTCTGCTTAAACACACCATTGTCTTTTATTATATATTTTTTTTATAATTTAAGAAACCCCTCTTTTTTATGGCTTTTAAGTTACACAGTATTGTTTTGTCAGTGATGTTTCAGAATCATTGCTAAACAATGAACATTACTATTTTTTTATTGAGGTTTCGGGCCATTAAACAGTCGTCTTATATATAGTTAGTGGGTATGTTTGGTATAAAGTTCTGACGGGCAGCATCAGACGACGTTTCTCTATCAAACTACAAAAATAGCTGACCAGGGGGAGTGGAAGGTTTTGCGACCTGGAGGGGGGCGAGGTATGCAGCGCCCCCAACTGGATGTAAAGAACGTTTTATCTAGACTCATCAGAACAGGAGTGGAAGAGAAGCCTGTAGAGCTACAATAATGAGGATTCCAGAGCTAAGAATTGCAGTTCCGCTTTATATAAACCATAACTGAATGATTTTGTTGTAAAAAGGAAAAATTTAAAAGCATGATATGTCCACAGTCATATACTATTTAAATCATATAATGTCTTTTAATACTGCTTCAGATTAATTTTTGTTTTTTTATTTTGACCATAAGGCTGACGGACGTAAATGAGCCAACACCTTACTAACAAAAAATGAACACAGACCTATAGAACATAAATGAGCAACAATTGTTCAAAACAAAACTGACAAACAAAACTCGCTGTATTTTATTTATCAGTAAGAGAATCTCTTTCTACATTCATATAAGAGAAAATAAGAAGTCGTGATTGACGTTAATGAAAGTAAATGACGTTAATGAGATTTGGAAGTCAGAAGAGAAGCTAAACGCAGATTAAAGAGATTTGTGCACATTTTTTCATGCAGATATAGAAATAAATGACATTTTGGAACTAGTGATGGGAAGGTTTGCTTTAGCAGAATAGATTTAGAACTTGTTTGCATTTATCTTTTAGTTTCTTGGCCAGGGCTCTCATGTGAAAGACATTTCACCTGAAATACTGCAGGATGTAATAAAGAAGCAATACAGCAAGTCCCATAAGTTAAAACATTAATAAAACATATAATGGATGCTTCCACCAGAGGCTTGATATCATATTTTTTTGTTACAATTCATAATGAATTCCCACATAACTGGATACCCTGAGAAAATTGTTGTGGATTTATGGAAAGACTGGGATCCAAACGCAGACGCAGAATGGAGTTTGAGTGTGACAGGTTTATTGTAAGAAACAGGCTGAAGGAGAACCAGGCTGGAGTGAGAGGAAGGCTGGCAGGCAGGCGGGCAGACAGGCAGGCAGGCTGGAAGGCAGGCAGGCAGGTTGGGTTCCTGAGATGAACAAACAACAAACAATGATTGAACAACTGAATTACTATGTACGAACTGATAGTCACTCAACGTCTAGGCGAGTGCTTTACCCACTAGGTGATTCCACAATCTGGCAGGGACTGGAAGGCCCAGCAGGCCTAAGTACTGCCACTGATTGGTGATCTGGGTCAGCTGTAGATCCTGGTTGCCGGGGAGACGGAGAGGCATGCCTGCTACTGCCACACACTCCAGGAGCACAACAGTACCCCCCCCCCTCAACGGGAGCCACCAGGCGACCCAAACTTCACCGGATGGCGACGTCGAAAATCCCGGACCAACGTGGCGTCGAGGATGAAAGACCGAGGGACCCACGCACGCTCCGCAGGACCATAGCCCTCCCAGTCAACCAGGTACTGGAAACCACGCCCACGGCGACGCACATCCAACAGACGGCGAACAGAGTACGCAGGGCGACCCGCAACGATCCGGGCGGGAGGAGGGGGTCTGGCAGGAGGGACCAGAGGACTGGTGGAGACTGGCTTGAGTTGAGAAACATGAAAGGTGGGATGGACCTTCATAGAGCTGGGTAGTCGAAGCTTGACCACAGCAGGGTTGATGACATGCGAGATCTCAAAGGGACCCAAATAACGGGGTGCCAGCTTCCCCGAATCTGTATGCAGGGGAATATTCCTGGATGAAAGCCAAACTTTCTGACCTGGAGTGTAGGCGGGTGCAGGAGTGCGGTAGAGATCTGCCAGGCGACGATTGCGGTCAACAGAGCGAAGGAGTGCTGCTCGAGCCCTCTTCCAAATGCGACGGCAGCGGCGAATGTGTAGCTGAACCGAAGGTACAGAAACCTCCCTCTACTGGGCAGGAAACAGTGGAGGCTGGTATCCTAGGGAGCACTCAAAAGGGGACATCCCAGAGGCGGAAGACTCAACCCAATCCAAGTGGTCACTCCAGGAGGAGGGGTCGGATTCAGCTACACATCGCAGGGCAGTCTCCAGGTCTTGGTTCATCCTCTCAGCCTGGCCATTAGTCTGGGGACGAAAACCCGATGACAGACTAACCGTAGCTCCGAGGGATTGGCAGAAGGACTTCCAAACATGGGATGTAAACTGAGGCCCTCTCTCCGACACGATGTCCACAGGCAATCCATGGAGACGGAAGACATGACGTACCAGAAGGTCAGCCGTTTCTCTAGCTGAAGGGAGTTTAGGGAGAGCAACAAAATGCACAGCTTTAGAGAAACGGTCAACAATGGTGAGGATAGTGGTGTTACCTCGTGAAGCTGGAAGTCCAGTTACAAAGTCCAAAGCAACGTGGGACCAAGGTCGGCTAGGAACAGGTAAAGGACGAAGGAGCCCAGCTGGAGGTACATGCAAAGCTTTACTTCGAGCGCAGGTAGTACAGGCTGCAACAAACTCCCTCACATCCCTCGCCATGGTGGGCCACCAGAATCTTCGCTTCAGCAGAGAGAGAGTCCGAGCTGCCCCAGGATGACAGGCATGGCGAGAAACATGTCCCCACTGCAGAACCAGAGAGCGAACAGCATCAGGCACAAAAAGGCGATTAGGGGGACCTGTACCAGGGTCAGGCTGTCGTTGCTGGGCCTCTATAACCCGCGTCTCCACATCCCAAGTGACAGCTGCTATAATGCAGGAAGGTGGCAGGATAGGCTCAGGGGGTTTGGAGGATTCGGATGTAAATTGACGTGACAGGGCATCCGGTTTTTGATTCTTTGATCCGGGCCTGTATGACAAGGTGAAGTTGAACCGATTAAAGAACAGTGACCAACGAGCTTGTCGAGGATTCAATTGTTTGGCGGACTGCAGGTATGCCAGGTTTTTGTGGTCTGTCCAGATGATGAAAGGAGTTTTAGTACCCTCTAACCAGTGTCGCCACTGCTCCAAAGCCAACTTCACAACCAGGAGCTCTCTGTCACCTACATGGTAGTTTCGCTCAGCAGGGGTCAGACGTTTGGAGAAGAAGGCGCACGGATGGAGCTTATGTGTGTCAGGAGATTGTTGGGACTACACAGCCCCAACTCCCACATCCGAGGCATCCACTTAAACAACAAATTGTCGGCTAGAATCAGGATGAATAAGGACAGGAGCGGACGTGAAGAGTTTCTTCAACTGGGAAAAAGCCTGGGCTGCCTCTTCTGACCATGTGAATGGAGATGATGGAGAAGTTAACTGTGTCAGAGGGGCTGCAATGCGACTGTAGTTGCGAATGAATCTGCGGTAGAAATTTGCGAAGCCCAGGAAGCGTTGGAGTTGTTTCACTGAGGTGGGTATTGGCCATTCTGCTACTGCTCTGATCTTTTCTGGATCTGCCCTGACCTGCCCGCTTTCAAAAATGTATCCAAGAAAAGAAATTGAGTCTTTATGAAAGTCACACTTCTCAGCTTTCACAAACAAGCGGTTTTCTAGGAGCCTCTGAAGTACTTGTTTGACATGCTGTACGTGCTCTGAAATGTTGCGTGAAAATACATGGATATCATCCAGGTACACAAACACAAAGCGGTTCAGCAAATCCCTCAGGACATCATTAACAAGGGCCTGGAAGACAGCAGGTGCATTGCAAAGACCAAAATGCATTGCTAGATATTCAAAATGGCCTAGTGGTGTATTGAAGGCAGTCTTCCACTCGTCCCCATCCTTTATTCTCACTAGGTGGTAAGCATTGCGGAGGTCTAGTTTGGTAAAGATAGTGGAGCCATGGAGGAAGTTAAAAGCTGAATCGATAAGCGGCAAGGGATATTTGTTCCTAACAGTTATGTTATTTAACCCCCGGTAGTCAATACAAGGACGGAGTGTACCCTCTTTCTTGGTCACAAAAAAGAATCCAGCTCCCACAGGGGAAGAAGAAGGCCTAATTATGCCTGCAGCCAGAGAGTCTGTGATATATTTCTCCATGGTTTCAGTCTCTGGTCTAGACAAGTTATACAGATGGCTGGAGGGTAATGGGGCACCAGGAAGCAGGTCAATGGCACAGTCATAGGGTCGATGAGGAGGAAGGGAAAGAGCCCTTTCCTTACTGAAAACCTCAGCAAGATCATGGTACTCAGGTGGTATAACAGATAGGTCTGGAGGGTTTGGGTAATGGCAGGTGGAAACTGAAGTCAATGGGATGGCTGAGTGAAGACAATTTGTATGGCAGTTTGTGCTCCAGTTAACTATCTTCCCAGTCTTCCAGTCTATATGAGGGTTGTGCAATGACAGCCATGGGTGTCCCAGAACTACTGGAGAATCAGGCGAGTCAACGATGAGAAAACGGATAAACTCCTGATGGTTGCCTGAAACAATGAGTTTTATTGGAAATGACTGATGAGTGATAGAATAGAGTAAACCACCATCCAAGGCCTGGGCCTGTACAGGAGAAGAAAGAGGTTCAAGTTTAATGGCAGTAATGGATGCAAACTTCTGGTCCAAAAAACTTGCTTCAGCTCCAGAATCCACCAATATCTGAGCCGGATGTGTGGAATGGTCAAGGCACAAGGCAGCAGGAATAAGTGTTTTTGTGTGGGCTGTTACCTTCAAGGCATTTGAGGTCGTCAGTACTCCCACTGCTACAGACGACCCTGATCTTTTGGCCGCAGGGAACAGACGGCAAGTAGATGTCCTGGTTTTCCACAGTAAAGACAGACACCAGTCTCAATTCTCCTCTGCCATTCCTCAGTAGTGAGATGGGCTCTGCCCAGTTGCATGGGCTCCACCTCTGGCGTAACGGTGGCACTGTAGGGGGATTGATGAAGAGCCTTGGAGGCGGAGTAAGGGGAATCCGGTTGAAGATGGGTTCTCCGCTCCCTCTCACGTTCTCTCAGTCGATTATCAAACCTAATGGCAAGGGAGATAAGTTCATCTAGTGCAGTAGGTGCATCTCTTATGGCCAATTCATCTTTAAGTCTGCTGTTTAAACTATTAGCAAAAAGTCCACGAAGTGCCTCATCATTCCAGCCTGAGTCTGCAGCCACTGTTCTGAATGTCACAGCATATTCAGCCACACTGAGACTTCCCTGGCGGAGATTGATCAGACGTCTTACAGCTTCACCCCCTCTCACCGGATGGTCAAAAACCCTCTTCATTTCATCAACAAAAGAAGAATAAGACAACTGGTAAAGTAGTCGCAGTCTGTCATATGCTGATTCAGCCCAAGCCAAAGCTTTTCCCTCCAGAAGACCAACAACATAGGAAATTTTAGATCTTTCACTGGCATATGTGACTGGCTTCTGGTCAAACACAAGAGAACACTGCAGTAAAAATCCTCTGCACTTACCCAGGTCCCCAGCATATGGTTTTGGGTCTGGGATATGAGTCTCTTGTACCGAAGCAGAAGGGCCGGACTGAGGAGAGGCAGATGCAGGCGGTTGGTCTGGAGCAGATTGAGCAGGGGATGTAGAGACACTGGCGATGTGACTGGTGAGCTGAGCCAGCTGAGCAAGGATGGCTTGATGGTTCTGGTCAAGGGTCTGGAGCATTTGTTCATGACGAGCTAGGTGGGCATTCTGACGGGCGAAGGCTTGTTGTAATTGACTTGGAACTTCTGGATCTGTGTCCGCTGGATCCATTTCCTGGCCAGATTGTTCTGTTGTGGATTTATGGAAAGACTGGGATCCAAACGCAGACGCAGAATGGAGTTTGAGTGTGACAGGTTTATTGTAAGAAACAGGCTGAAGGAGAACCAGGCTGGAGTAAGAGGAAGGCAGGCAGGCTGGAAGGCAGGCAGGCAGGTTGGGTTCCTGAGATGAACAAACAAAACAATGATTGACTGAAAAATACTATGTCGAACTGATAGTCACAACGTAGGCCGAGTGCTGTTACCACTAGGTGATTCCACAATCTGGCAGGGACTGGAAGGCCCAGCAGGCCTAAGTACTGCCACTGATTGGTGATCTGGGTCAGCTGTAGATCCTGGTTGACGGGGAGACGGAGAGGCATGCCTGCTACTGCCACACACTCCAGGAGCACAACAAAAATAAGTGATAAAAAAATGACGACGAAAGTATTTATTGATCCCGGTCATTATGAATTTACTAACAGCAAAATATTTCAAAACAATGGAGTCTGGAGAATTACAGCCGTGTTTTATCACATCTTGTTCAAACTTAATCCATCCAGCTCAAAATCCAGTTATCCAGAATATGAATGATAAAATACTTTTTTTTTTAAATAGAACCCAAGAATTTCACATTTCAAAATTCTGTTTCTAAACACTGAGGAATCTCTTATTTTTTTATGCTAGCACTGGTTACAACCTGCACTTAAAAGTTCTATCTATCATTTCCAGAAGTATCCCCAATCCTGTGTGTCATTTTGATAAATAACCATTTCTTTTTTTTACGGAAGTCCCATGTGTTTTAAACATCCATTTAACTTGTCTTCGTCTCTGAATGCAGAGATTTCTGAACAAGCTCTGAATCATTTAAGAAAATGATGAAGCATGGATGATGGTTGTCAGCTGCTGCCTGTCATGTCTTGCAGCTGTTGCAGAGACAAGCATGTGAATGTGCACATTAATCTACAGTATATAAGTGGTTATACAACCTTGATTTAACTTCATTTCCCATTAAAGGGGAAGTACCCTTTTTTTCAACCTATACCTAATTTTTAGCATTTACTACATTAATTTAATCACCCAAACAAGTTTGGAGCCACTTTGAGACCTCCAGAAGAAGTTTAGATCTATTCGTGGTCAGCATATATCAATTTAATGGGAGTTGTTGGGGCAACCAAAGCACAGCCTATAAATAAGGCATCATCTGCCATAAAACTTAATTTCAACGATGTGTGGTTATGAATTGTTAGCACTATTCCCCTGTGAGTTTGGAGCGTCTCAAAGGAGCTGCGTTGTTGTCATCCGAGGTTTTTACAGGTTTTCATCCAACTGATTCTAATTTACACAAAAAGAGAATTTCAATGATGTCGCAGCCATCCACCATTACAGCTGTAGTCTGACCAGGTTGTGTAAAGGGATCCTGTAGAAGCTGAACTTAAGGCCAGTTTATGCTTCTCCGTTTGGACGGAGACGGATTGACGCATCGCCATTATCCATCGACACAAGGGCTCTCCGCCACCTATGCAACGACGGATGGAGTCGAGCCCTATTTTTTAACTATCCGTCTCAATCATGGTCAGCTCAGCAACAGCCAGAGATCACTTCACCAAAACGGGGCTCTGTTGTCACTGTATTCAGTACATGTGGTTTCATTATCACTGAATCATGTAAAGCACCTTGAACTGCCTTGTGTTGAAAGTGTGCTATATAAATAAAATTGCCTTGCCTTGCCTTTAGAACACGAAGAAGACGTTACACGTCTGATTACTTCAATTGGAGAAACGTTTCCTGTTTTAATTCTTGTTTCCAGTGTGGCAGCAGGGCACGGATTAAGCCGCCAGAACAACATTTAAATCCCCATGAAAAGTCATCTGCTCAAGGAAAGAATCCAAACCCTGATGACAATAACCTCTGCAGAAATCAAATTATTTGATTACGCGCAAATGAGTTCGCATTTCGCAAGAATTAGTATTTTAAGCACAGTCCTTCAATTCCATTTTTATTTCTAGATCTCTGAATGCTTATTTGGGTGGAATATTATTTAAAATGAACAGAAAAAGATAGACCTTACTTTATAGATGTTAACTTGGATGATTGACAGAGAGACGCCAGCCCCCCTACATAGGATTTAAAAATTGATGTGAAAAAATAGATTATGACTGGTCAAAATGACGCACTAAAATATGTCTAGCAAGTACTCTAGTATAGATATATGAACTTTAAAGGAAATAAAATCAAAGGGGACATAGTATGCATTTTCACTTTTTTCATCATTTTTTGCCATTTGTCTCGCTGCTGCATTTATAAACACTCCGAAAAATAATAAAAATCATCCATCCATGACCCGTAAAGCAACAGCAGGTGGCGGTGTTTGATACACATCGGGCTCTTTGGAGCGAGTCTAACAAGCCGTACAGGCCACAGTCATGCTCCAAAGCCTTAGTGACTTTTCAACATGCAGTCAGCTCCCAGTAAGTGAGATGCATCTAATAGAGTGTCTGGGAATCCTTTCTTTAACTGATTCAGTTACCTTGAATGAAATTATCTCCATTTTTGCAGCAAGTCGTCAGAGATGTAAAAACTAATCTGTGAAAAATAATGGACAGCCTTCAGATTTTTCCGCCACGTTCTAAAAACCCGCTTAAATACGGAAAATATTTGGTTAATGCAAACCCTGATCTATGCTTAATGTCTGCATACTGTGAGCGTTTCAAACCAAAGCCAAATTCCTTGTTTTTGCCACAGTCTCCAAAAATAAAGCTGATTCTGATTCTAACTCTTATGACTCAGGGGAAATGAATAAAAATACTCGCCACAGTTTTCTGTTTACTTATTCTTACAAAACAAGACAATTATGCTCAACATTTATGTAATTCTGTCATATCAAATCTCATTAAGAGCCCAGCTGTAAATGTAGTAAGCTGATCATATGAAACACCGGGCTTTGACAGCTTCACAGTGGGAGCACCAACATTAAAGAGCCTCTCTCACCAGTTCCTTGGCTTATCAGTCTTTGGTTTCATGGGAAGAGTTTGTTTTCAAAAGGCTGATATTTTTCTTAAAAGCACATCAAATAAAACCTGGAAGCTTATTCCCATACTTCTATATTTTTACTGAGGCCAAAGAAAGAAAACAGAAGGTTGAGAAACAAACAGCTTAAAAGTTGTGTTTTTTCTTTGAGTCAGTTTCATGCCAGGTCTGGAGAAACAGCGTTAAAATGTAGACATATATGCCAGGTGAAATTATTTCAGCTTTCAGAAAACAAAATCTACCACTTGCCGCAGTTGCCGGTATATTTTTCCCCTTTTTTTCACAGCGGGACAGGCTAGAAGCTGCTTATTTCAAATTCTGATATCTTAAACCATGTAAGTTTTTAAATAGGTTTGTCACTCTTTCAAGTGAACCTGCATTTTCATATGATAAATAAAGAGTTTAACTAAAGTGTTGATTTAATCACACCATGCTTAAGCTTCTCCAGCTCTGTTGTAACCATTTAATAAGGAATTCTTGTATTTCCTGAATAAAACAAACGCCTCTAACGAGCCCTCGGTGGACAGAGGGTGCTGCTGAAATGGTGCTGAATCACTAACGACGGAGGGCAGATTTATGTTTGCATGCATTCCGTGCACATAACCCAACAGAAGAAGCTGTAACTGTAACAGGGGCTTAGAGCGCTGAGGCTCGTCGGTTCTTTACAGAAGCCGACCTTTTGATTCATGACTTGTGTGGGTGTGAGGATGTGTGTGGTCCGGACCCAGCTAGCGGGCAGTATCTGCGGGGGGTCTGGGGTTAAGTCTAAATCCCTACTGACAGCCCTGCTGATCTTCTATAGGTGTGAATGCAAACTGTATGCTGACGACTGCAGATGGGCTCAGCCTGTCAGGGTTTCGGTAAGGCCTCCATCTCCACAGATTAACTCTTCTCTGGTATCTCTGGAGTGGCTGGGGGGAGATCTGACACCATGTTTAACTCCACTATGGTTGCTGCTATTATTTGATCTAGTATCTAATTGTGATGTAGTACTTAATAAAAGTATTCACACGCCTTGAAAGTCTGCACATCTGCACAAAACAAAGTTGTGCAGAATTGTGAAATAAAAGGAAGCTAAAACATGGCTGACAAAAATATATTTTAAATCTAAATATGAAAACTGCTACTCATATTTTTTATTCAGCCCAATAGCGTAGAACCAAGTTTTGGTCAGTTCAATCTTTAGGGTTTTTTTTCTCTCTGTCAGGTTTGGACATCCAGAAACTGAAATGTTTGTCCGTTCTTCTCTGCAAAGCAGCTCAAGATCAAGCTTCAGTTTAATTTCCAAGACTTGCACCGGATTGTCCATTGAATGTAGACTCGTTCTGACTGACATCCCTGTCTTTGAAGAAAACGCTCTTCACAGCGTGATGACTAACCACCACTTTGTATTCAGCATGTTGTGTGCAGTATTGCTTTATCACCATGTGTGGTATTTATCTGATGTATTTTGAGCAGAGCATCATGCAATCAAGACCTCCATGGCTTTCTTTCAATGATGACCCTTCTGTTGAGGTGTGGTTCACCTGAGTTTAGAATCTCTCCAGCTCCTGCAGAGTTCTCTGATTAATGCTCTCCTGGTCCAGCCTGTCAGTCTAGGTGGACTTGTACATCCTGGTAGGTCATACATGGTTCATCATCTCTCCATGTCCAGACGATGGATTGATCAGAATTCTGGGATGTTGTTGTAGAACCTAACCCTGATCGAAACTTCTCCACAACGTTCTCCCTGAACTGTCTGCTGGGTCTCCATGATGTTGGCTGTTCTTTAATGTTCTCTAGCAAACCTTTTGAAGCTTTCAGGTAGCTGCTCCATTTAGACTCAGACTTAATTATACATAGCTGGATTCTTTTTTACTAATTAGTCAAGTCAGATGATCGATTTGTTGTTATTTTGGAACTGATTTCCACTTAAACGTTTTATTTTATTTTTTTAGTGGAACTTTTGAAAAACCATTTTTATTGCGTAAAACATTTGACTGGAGCAGTCTCACAAAAAATGTTTTGTTGTCTTTCTGCCATGACCTTTTGGTCTTCGTGATTTAGTTCTTACCTACTTTTCGATCAATTTTTTTTTGTAGGTCATTTTCTGGTTCCTATCACTCAGTGTTTCACATGCAGTTAAATATAAAAAAAAAATCCTCAGCTCTTCAGTCAAACTTCTCATGCAGCTGAACTACTTTCCACTGATTAGTCTCGCCTGGTTCTCATCTCAATCAATCACCTCCCTTGCACTTAATAGTCTGTAAGTTCCTTCACCTTCTTGTCATATCCTTCCATGCTGTTTTTTTTCCTGTTGTCCTGTTGCTGATGTTCTATTTTCCAGTCAGATGTTCTCCTATTTTTTTCTTGCTGTGTTCTTAATAGGTAAGCTAAGTCTTTTGTAAGTTGTTACAGTAGAGTCTTGCCTGTTTATGGTTCTGTATTCCAGGATTTTTTGTCTGTGGACTGTAACTCCAACGATAGTCAGTAGTCTATGTTTAAGTCAGTGTTGTGACAACGGCGTTGGGACTACAATGTATGTAAAATATTCCAAAGAAAATGCAGCTTGGGAAGCTGAAATAAGTGGGCACAATGCTTCTTGACACGCCATGGAGAGCCTAGAATCCTCCCCTTCCTGTCGGCCCATGGGTCTCCTGGCCAGAAAAAAAGAACGGAAGTCAATGAAGCGGTAAAACTCATTTTCTCGTCCGCTTGGTCTTAAGTCCTGAATCATGAATATGATGTCCCTCAATTCAAATGATAACTAATAATGGCCATTTTTACTAAGTTTTCCAAAGTGATTTGTAATAAAATTGCTTGTAAAAATTCACACTTAAAATGCCTACAAATCAGAATATGCATACATTCACAGAGCTAAACTGGCTAGCACTAGCTAACTCTTCCTTTCTTCCTCAGCATAGCTGCTACTTTCCACATGATTTTTAAAGGTTTTCTTCGTGTTTAATGCGCCTTCCTTCATCCTAGAGGAAGGAGGTTAAGCTGGCTAAATTCCTGGCCATTTTTCTTCTTCTTCATTTGCGTTTTCCCACAAAACCTACAGTAACTTTTGCCGCCGGTCAAAAATCAGCATTTTCTTCATCATATGTTTAAATCACACCGCATTTCAAACTGGGTCAGAAAATTACTTTTATCGCTCCATTGACAGTTTTTTTGGCAGTATGGTGACCCCTGGACAGTAAGTAAAAGGACGTGACTCAGGCTCCCCAATGGTTGGTGTTTGCAAAGCAGCCAATCCAAGAGCACCATTCATTTATATTTCTTTACAATGATTGCCTGTTTTCTATACTTTCAAGAGCCGAGATAAGGAAGGCCACAGATTTTATGTTCTCGAGTCATGCTAAGAAGTTTCAACGAAGCGCATTAATAAATATTAAGGTACATTAGATGTTTGATCTACTAACAAGAGGTAGTTATTAACCTCTTTTAAAGTAGGTAAGGTAAACTTATTTGTAGATCTCACTTTTAGCAGCTGGGCAATTCAAGGTCTTTTGGGCAACATGAATACAACATCAGAAACATAAAAAATTAAAACATACATAGTGTTATGAGATTCAAACTATTGTCAGTCACTTAAAAACAGATGGTTTTTAGGTATGATTTAAAGGAAGTCAGTGTTTCAGCAACTTTGCAGTGGTCTGGAAGTTTGTTTTAGATAAGAAGAGCATAGAAATCAAAAGCTGCATCTCTATGTATGTTCATAGAAAGTGCCGTTGGTTGTGGACCCTAACCCCTGTAATTACTGGGGGGTCCACTGCACAATCTTCAAATCTGCCAGCCTGTCTCATTGCATTTGGGTTCTTATTACTATATCATTGTGAAGGTAATACGTATGGATGCGACTTCAGAAGAAGGTTAAGAAAAAAACAACTTACACGTATCCCCACATTCCGGGATCTGCATCGCTTTTTCCAAGTAAAGATTGTAAAGCAACAAAAAAAAGGTGAAAAAGATAGAAGAAAATGTATTACTTTCCTTCGCAGTGAAGTTCTAAAACCTAAATATCAATTTTTAAGAACTTGCTTAGAGGTATTTAAATCAAAAGCAGGCAACAGAGCTTGTACTCCAACACCCAGATGCAAATAAGCCTCGCCCTCTCCCTCCAGCTGTGTGTGAGAGACCCCGAGACGTAAGGGGTGATCTGCATTTTCTGTAGAAGTTCACACTCTGTGCTTTCGGAACAGCATTTTAAGCTTTGGTGTGCTCATCCTCACGGATCAGGGTGGTAAGAAGTCAAGCAGGAAAGTTCAGGGTGGAAGAATTGGAGGGTTTAAGTAGGGAAGAATAGAATAAAGAAACAGTGAATGGGAACAGAAGCAGAAAAATGGCAAAACATACTGGAAGACAAGACTTCTGTAAAACACAAGAAAATTTTAGATGGCTGTTTCCTTTAAAATATCCCATAATGCAGCACTTTTTGCTAATAATAGGCTGAGACGTGCATCAAACAGGGTTAAGAGGTCACAGAACGTCCCCTGGCCTTCATCCCCTTTTATTGTTGCCTCTGAGCTGCAGAGTGTCTGCGAAATGTCAAAGGAGGCTGAAGCAGGCTGGAGGAAAAATCAATGGACTCTGGAAACACAGTTTAGCTCCCGTGCTTTGTTTTCAGCACATACAAGTAGGAGCGCAAACACTCAAAAACATGACGCAAACATGCTCTGACATTTCACCTGAAAGGAGAGCATAGAATATCTGTGCTTTTTTATTTTGTAAATCACACCCATTTATCTAAAATCTTAAAGGTTAATGCCGAGTTTTATGATATAAACTATGGTTTTATTTGGGGCTCATGCTAACATGACAGCATATTTACTTTAGAGGATAGATGAATGAAGAATGAAACTTTAAACCAATTATCGATATTACTTCTGTCCTTTTTGTCCACCTGATTTCTTATAATACACTGGACATTCTTAGAAGAACTGCTCCCAATCCAGGAAAGATTGGTAGTCATACAGCTTTAACTACTATTACTAAAGTAACTAGTCCCTGTAGTGAGGCTAGGAATATCAGTAAGCGTTAGACTTCACTAACCCTCACTAAACACCTGGTTTACACACCACCTGAACTCTACATCAAACAAACAGGATGCTGTTTGTAAAGTTACATAGTCAAAAGTTAAAAGCAATAACACTGTGTACACTAATGACTAGGCTTAAAATCTTCCTTTTTGATAAAGCTTATAGTTAGAATGGCTTAGGTTATCCAGAGCTATCTCTCTCTATGCCAGACTGAACCCTTTTCTTCTCTCTGATACTTTTCTCTTTTACTACTCTCCAGTTCTACTTTTTGCTCTGATCTTGAGATTGGGATCGGGACGTCCCCACTTAAATCAGTTATATTTGTGTCTCTGCTCCGTTTTCTCAAACCCCAAGACACTCATGGCAGATGGACGCTTTCACAGAGTCAGGTTCTGGTTCCAGTGGAGTTTTCTTCCTGTTAAAGGGGAGTTTTTTTTATCTCCACTGTTGCTACATTCTTGCTTAGAATGAGGGATTACTGAGGGATTACTTATGCCTATGGGGCATAACCTCACTTCACATTTCACAGTTTCAAACTAGATATTTATCTATCCATCCATCCAATGTCTATACTGCATATTGTCAAGGGGTCGTGGGGGGGGGTCTGGTGTCTATCTCCAGTGGTCAACTAAACAGGTCGCCAGTCCAAACTAAACATGTCAGATAAATTTTTAATCAACAAACTAAATATTTTACATCAAATTAAATACTTAATTAACTAGTTTAGCTAGCTAGATATTTAGCATTGAACTAAACATTTAGCTGAGAGGTAAATTTTTTTGCTAATATGCAAATGTACTTGACATCCTCTGTATAAACTGCTGTTGGGACTGAATCCCGTGTCTTGATCATTGTTTATTTTTGTCCCGCCATATTTAACATTTTTTGCGCTTAAAAAACCAAAAACGCAGACACAGGAGTAGTAACTTCATCAAGGACAGAAACTTTGTGAAAGAGAGGAGCTCTAAACATCTTTGGCAATGAAAAACATGTAGAGTCAGCCTCAGCTGTTTCTCCTTCAGTGTAGGAGAATGGAAGAAAAAGGAGAACATGTACTATTGCTGAACCACCAGGTATCTCCACCTACATTTTTATCCTTTTTTGCAAAATGTTTTAGATTTTAGAGTTTGGATATGATCTTTATAAATTCAGATTTTCTGCATTTGGTATCTTTAAATAAACATTCTGTATGCCTACCTGCATCCATCTTGGCTCTCTACTCAACACATGTTTTCTGACAGTCCGTTCAGGTATAATTAAACAACAGTTCGCATTTCTAGAGTGATGAGAAATCAAGTCCATCTGAATGTCTGAATGGCACCTGGTTATATTCAGCAGATTGTGAGCATGACCTTTATCTTTTACTGCAGTCATGATGACTCATGAGTAGTCTGCCAAAGTCCTGGAATGATTCCCAGAAGTACAGTGAGCTGATTTAGTAACGTTGACTGTTATACGTTGGAAACTGTGGAAACTGTGGTTTGAAAAAACTGATCATTTTGTGTGTGGATTCATTGTAAGATTTTTATAACATGAAGGACTTTTCAGGTAAAATTGTTTATTTGTTATCACATAGTTTTATGTGTTAATTATCTTACTTTAACAGCCCCTGATTATTTGCTGTTGTGATTTGTCACTTAGTATGCACTAGCACTAAAGCAAAAGAGGGTGGTGGTTGTGGAAGACCCAAATGCAGGCAAATAGGGAGGCAGAGGTGGAGCAAAAATAAAGAAAACTAAAGTCTGAGGTCCAGATATCCAGAAAAGTCAAAAGAAGATAATGAGACAAAAGACAGCTACTGTAAATCAAAAAAGCATGAAAAACATAACACAAGAATAACTGAGGTCTCATTAACTGGATATTTTCTGTATTTGACCGAAAACTCTGACGAAAAAATTTGGAAGCCATCCATCTTTTTGACGGATTAATATTCACATTACTGACCACCTGATGCAGAGCTTTCAACTTTATGCAGTGAGTCCAGGTAACCATATTAATAACTTTAAAACATTTCCCATGAGAGCATTTGAGCGTCATCTCAGGACTGGACACCGTACTCGGTGAACCTCTGTGACCGGGAGCTGACGGCGCGTTGAAGAGTACAGAGGCTTTGGAACGTCTTGCTCCCAAGAGCCCGGTGTTGTGCATACTATAGGATTTCCTGCTGTTGAAGAGATTCGTTCTCATTTCTGATCTCTTCAACTGGAAAATTTTCCAAGATTTCAAAACTTCGGCTGAAGTGGAGCTTAAATCCGGTTTCAAGCATACTTGCAAACCGTGACAATTTTCCCAGGAGAGTCCCGAATTGCAGGGCCCCTCCCGAAAATCTCCCGGGGCCACCATTCTCACCAACAACAATATTACTAAACCATTCTTCACTTGGTGCCGTTTATTACACCTCAAAGTCAAGGGTGATAAACCTCTCTCAATTATTTGAACCCAGCGCCATACAGAGAGATGACCCTAATTTCACTCAGTCACAAATAAAAGTTCTTTGACCTTTAAAATTGAAAAGTAAAAAAGAAACGTACATGAATACAATATTGATTCTTTTATAGGCCACACAAACATTGCTGTCTGTACATTTCATCCGCACACCTATGATGCATTCAGGGAATGTGTTAAAATGTATGTTTAGTTCAGTAACGGTAATTTAAAACTTATAACAAATAACTCTGAAAATAATATAATATATCCACAACAGCAGATGAAGAGACTGGGGCTACTGGAAGGTGTAATGTTAAGGTGGAGAGCAAGGAGTGGGATTTTGTGTTCAGAATGACAGGGAGTGAAAAATGCTTTCTGCAGTTAGAAATGGACTGTTTTACTTTTACACGTTTTTACAGATCCACTTTTGCCACCTTTTTTCACACCCTCAGTTCTTTTCTTTAAACTTTAAAAAGTTGGACTTTTTTATATTTGCTTTGGCTTTTGAATATTTAACAAATACTAGAACCTCCTGGATATGTTTTTATCTTTTATCTTCTAATGCACATTTATTCAACTTAGAGCATGGAATTATTAATGTCTGCTTACCCATTACCACATTTATTTGTGACTCGTCTTTCACGCAGACCCAGTGCCTGAAGAATTTTGCTGTTTTAGGCAGGCTGTGGTTTATTCTGGGGGATCCCAGGAGCCAAGCAGTTCTTTTACTTAACCTCTCCGGATTACATTCTTCCTGGTCAAATCGGGCTTTCTCTTTTCAACAACACTTCTAATACATCCACCATACATTATACATCATTTGTAAGCTGTGACCATTGTGATTCCAATGATGTACGCCAATCAAGGATGCAATCATAATTGTAGATACAGTAAACACTTTAGTCATGAATAATAATAATGTGCAACTCTCCATTTGAAGCCACATATCACTGACAGAATCACACCGTCTTTTTACGTTCACAAGGGTCTAATTAAAGTTTTCCAGTACATTAATTAGTTCACAACTAGATAAAGTTTTATATCCACAATCCAATGTAATCTGCTGTTCAAAACATTGATAACTCCCTTTTTTTTGTGTATTTCTCTCAAAGTTTTCATCATAAATACTTTCAACATGCTCATATTAGCCTGGAAATGACACAGTAACGCTCTTCCTCTTCTTCTTGTGAAATTTACTACATCATCACCTACTGGTATGAAGTTGGGACCAGAATGTAATTCAAGCTTGCACTTGCCTCTTTAAAGACCAACTCTGTAACTTTTACACAATAAAATACGTGTTGGTGCACAACACCATTTTTTTTTTTTTTCGGAGCTGTCACCACATGGGAGGGTCCTCCTGCTGATAACCGCACTATAGAACTTTGCACCCATGGTCCTCTTCCCCGGATGTACCTACTGATTTTTGCTCTTCGGCAGTACACTACGCACTACCTCATGATATAAAAAAACCGAGAAGCTTTGATACTTGAGCCATGGCAGATCAACCAAAGAAACCAAAGAAGACGCTATCAGAAGAAGTGAGGAAAAGGAACTGGGCTGCAAGAGTTGAAAGCTGCCAGAGCTTCACTGCTGGAGAAGGTTTTTTAACCCCTGTTTCACACTGGGTGCATCCAATCTGTTCCCGGTGTCTTCTTTAAGGTGATCAGAATTTGAAATTTGAGATGCAGCATCATTTAAAGCAAGTTCAAAGAAATTGCTGAAATCTGCCTTTATTGAAGTCTGACAAATCACAGAGAGGTTCATAAATCCCAAAGTTGGTTTTAATTGTTTTGCTATTAGTGTAATAATCTAGTGTTAATAATCTAGCCGAGGTTTGAAATGTCTGGGTTGTGTAGTTTTTGATCTGGAGCAGATTAAACATGCTTATTCTGCGTTCAGACCGCATGCTTTGTCACCATCAGCAGCATCAAGATTACATATTAAGTCTACGGTGGTGACCGTTGGAGGAGCGTCTGTCTCTGCGGCGCTTTGTGAGCTTTGGCTCCGTCAACTTTTGAAGCTTTTCCTGCGTTTCAAGCTTCAAAGCTCATAACGCTAGCAACGCAGAAGTTCAGCTAATTTAACTTTTGACAGTCTTGACGCAGCCCGGCAACCAATCAGAGCGTCTCACTGTAGTGATGTTGCCTGACGTTGGCGCTGCCTAGCCGACCACGATCCGCGAGTGTTTAAAACATCCAGCAGAGAAAGACCCAACTACGAGCTTTGTGAGCTTCAGTTTAAAAATGTATCTTCTGTGTTTGTGCGTCGAACTAGTCGCTTTACGAGCGTCGCTTGATGCTGATAAGGCTTGCTGTCTGAAAACACCATAAGAGTAGAGAAAAACTCCAGGTCGCTCTGTCATTTTCGAAAGATTATTCTAGTAGAAAAACGATGGAACAATTTTCGTCTGACGACAACACTTCCAGGAGGAAGGCGCAAAGATCTCTCCAGTCCATTCTAGAGCTGGTTGCAACTGTGAAGCCGTCCCTTCGGATTTTTATCAGCCATTGTGCGCTTAATTCAGGATTACTCCCCCCAGCAGTACACATCGGGACGCAGCAATGGTGAGTGTTCCCAACCTTCAGCGATCTTTCTGTTTTTGTATTTTGGACATGATTTTGGAGTCTATCTGCACAGCAGCGACTGACGGCAAAATAAAGCTAGTGCAAATGTAAAACTCTACATCCCGTCTTAAAACAGGAAGTTGGCATTTTCTTGTGCACAGGCTCTATAGAGATTTGTTTTTTACCACGGTGACGTTATGCCGCAAGCCACGAGAGGGCGACTAAGGACAAATATCTGCAAAGGTACGGTGTGTGTCTTTAAGACTGAAATTATTTTAGCCCCGTCTCTGCTTATGCTGGCTTTGCTCATGTTTTTTTATTAAGACAAGAACTAATGTCCATTTTGGTGTACAACCGTATCAAAATATTTTCTTTACTGCCTCCAAAAGTCTGAAATTAAAGCCTAGAGCACCCTCTAATGGTTGTATTAGATGAATACATTGCATAGTTGCATCTTAATTTAGTAATCTGTCATTGGCAGGCCCGGTCCGTCCGTTCGCAACGGGCCTGCTTTCATGATCCACTGTTGCTGGTTATACTGGAGTCTGCACCAATCAGATATAACATTATGACTATTAACAGTTGAAGTGAATAACCTTAATCAAATTGTGTTGGGTGGGATATGTGAGGCAGCAGTTCATATTTTAAAGCAGGAAAACTGGGTAGGATATGGATTTGATCATTTATGATTCTGCAATTTGTGTTTGCTGAACAAGTGGGTAAGAACATCCCTGAAATTGCATCTACACAGCCCACAGCATTATCACTAACAAAGTGAAGACTTAACAAAAAATAATAATAAAGGATTTGTGCTGAAGTAGGTGTAAACTTGCTGAAAATGAAACCACTTTAATTTGTCATTTAAATGATGCAGTGAAAAGAAAGTCAATGTATTCGTTTTTCCTCCCTCCCACCTCGTTTCGTTTCTCTTCTCCTCTCACTCCCACCATATCACTCTCATTCTCACTCCCTTGGTCTCCATTTCCTGCTGTAAAGGTTGTGACACCATCACTGAGTAGTTGACAAAGCCACTTTTCAGCCTAGGCTCTCTGTGTGCTGCTGCATCACATAAAACCTTCCTTCTTCACCTTATTCTTATTTTTGCCCCACTGTTCAACTGTGGCGAGATGAGGGCTTTCAGTCTACACGCTGCAATATGCTGCAGCGATCAGCCAATATTTACATGACGCAAGCCTGTGTTTAAATAATGTAGCATGTAAACACAGTGCCGTAAACTTTGCAGGAGTCATCTACTGGACGGATAGAAAAATGTTTCCCTGAACAGCTCATTGCACCGATGTGCAGAGCATTTTGATTTAGGTGCTGATGATAACACGGCTACATTAATGTAATAAAACAGCCTGTTAGCCCAAAGGAAAACAATTCTTTTTTTTTGCCTCTATTGTTTTCAGACGGGATTATTTAGCAGTAAAACATAAAGAAGCCGAGCACAGCACTCGGGTGAGCACAGTTGAAGTCTATAATTACCCATGAGACTGAGGGGGTGAGGAGGGAGAAGTGGTCATTTAGATGGGATGTTAATTGTAATTACCGGTCTGCCGGGATGTTGCCATGGCAACATTAGCCTCTCTTGGTTTTTGGCATGACCGAAGTTGCTGTGTGTGTGCGCACATGACCGTATGAGTGCAACAAAGGTTAAAGAGGACACTGAAATGTCCAGCAGCAGCAGCAGCAGCAGCAGCGCCACTTGGAGTCCATTTAACTCGTCTACATTTTATCTCTTCAGGTTCCCAACTCTTCTCTTTTTAAAATCTGAGCTGCTTCCACCTTTCACATCAGGAGATAATGATCACAATGGACACAAATATGTTTTAGTAAAACGTACCACTTTTTTTCTTTTATGTCAGGACAATAATCCATGTTATTAGTAAGTAATTGTAGACTCTATAACTTTACGAGCTGCTCCTCAATACAGTCAACACTATTTAGAATAAACACAATGCTAAAATTGCAAAAAAAAATGGAATAATAGTATAAAATGTTAGTTTCATCTTCTCTATTGGCATTTTGGTGACATCATTTTCTTGAGATGAATAGAAACGTTATTTTCGGACCTAAAGAGGAACGATTGAGAGTCAGCACACAGCTTCAGTAAATCCAGACTGAAATCTAGGTGTAATACTGGACTCAGACCTGAACCTGCAGGGTCCCATAAAGGCAATAAGGTCAGCTTTCTATCACCTGAAGAACATTTCTAGGATTAAAGGACTATGCAAGGCAATTCTATTTGTATAGTACAATTTGAACAACTAGGTAACTTAAAGATGTTTACATGATTTGGTGGTAAAGAAAAAAACAAAAAATGTGATGAAGCATGGAAAATAAAAACAGCAATTTAGAAAAACCATAAAAATGTAAATCAGAGAAAATAAATTGCAATTAAGAGCAACACACAAGTGTGTGTGACTAATGTCACAACAGGATCTTAAAAAAACTCCTCAATGTGAACAAATTTCCAGACGACTGAAAATTTGCTGAAACACTGAATTCTTTTAAATCAAGGCTAAAATCCATCTGTTTAGACCCGCTTTTCATTTAATGATTAATAGCTGGTATGTCATGTTTTATTGTGTCAGATCTTATGTGTCTTTAATGAGGTATTGCTGAGAATTCACGATGCAATGTTAGGTGGTTCTCTAATTCCTAAATTAAACATGGTATTGTAAGAACTCTTCTTGTAAAGCGCCTTGAGATGACATCTGTTGTGAAATGGCGCTATATAAATAAACTGAGTTGAATTGAATGTTGTATTTTATACTTTTATTATTAGTTTATTGATGCTTTCATTTTATCCCCTAATAACTCAAAGCACTTTGAACTGCCTTGTGTGTTATCCAAATAAAGTTGCCTTGCCTAATAAACACTGACATAATCCTGTGTGGCAAAAATATTAGAGTTATCAACGCTTAGATTGCAATAAATGAATGACCCACATGGCCGTCTGATTATCATGACCTCCAAGATGAAAGATTTCCTGACCGATTTGTTACTCAAGATGAAAAACTCCTTTAAAATCTGAGCTTGCTCATCTGAGCATCGATCAGAAGAAAGGCAGCAACCTATTTCTGGCTTCTGTTATTATCTCATTCCTCAGTCATGACTGAGTGGAGAGTTAATCAGGCATATCAGATAGGAGAGTGATTAGGTAAACACCAAGAACCAGAGCTCATTAATGAACACCAAGCACAGTTTGGTGACGTCATGTCAAACTAAATCATTGTGTTTGACTTTTTTAGCTTCAGTTCTTATCTTTGTGAAGAAATGTTTGATTAGTCTGACTTTACAGCTCTGAATTATTGATCTTTTTATTTAATAGTTTCATAATAAAGATGCTAAAACAGGAAAAAATGAAACATTTTTAAAAAGTTACAATTGAGCTATTTTTAGATTTCTTTTGATTTCATTTTTTCAAGAATGTAGAAACAACAAGTCTCAATGAATTATAACTCAAAAGTATGTTGGCAGATTTTGATAAAATTTTAAGGAAATGTCCCCAGTTGGACCAGGAACGAGTGATTACACTTTGGGGGTGAACCGGATCACCATTCTGGGTGAGTGAGACGGAGCTCCCTTTGTAAAGGTTTTCAATTCAATTCACTTTTATTTATATAGCGCCAATTCACAATAAATGTCATCTCAAAGCACTTTACAATAAAAGTTTTTAATACAACTATACAAACATTCCAATCAGTTCAAAGTTTTCTATGTAAGGAATCCCAGCAGAGGTTGTACAAGGATCATGCAGACTCCAACCACAGCAATTCCTCAGCAATCCCTCATACTGAGCAAGCATGTAGCGACAGTGGAAAGGAAAAACTCCCCTTTAGCAGGAAGAAACCTCCGGCAGAACCTGGCTCAGTACAAGCGGTCATCTGTCACGACCGTCTGGGGGTCACTTTGAGCATCACCTGGACCGATGTTCCCAATCCAGCAGGGGGCATTATAGTTGAGCAGGGTACCAGACCGTGTGGAGCGTCTATGGGGAGAAAAATACTGAGAGAAAACTGGGTTAACAATCACAATACCAGGAGAAAAAATATATCTGGAGTAGTAGAAGTGAAAAGTAGAAGAGAGAAGAAAAGTGGTTAGTCTGTCCTCCAACAGTCTAAGCCTATAGCAGCATAACTACAAAAATAGCTCAGGATAACCTAAGCCACTCTAACTATAAGCCTTATCAAAAAGGAAGGTTTTAAGCCTAGTCTTAAAAGCAGACAGAGTATCTGCCTCATGGACTAAAACTGGGAGCTGGTTCCACAGGAGAGGAGCCTGATAACTAAAAGATCTGCCCTCCATTGCACTCTCTTGCTGCTTTTTAACTTGTGTTTTATAATCTTTAAGTTTAGGAGTGTAACTATCATCTCAGAAGTGAGGGGGACATATTTTTCAGAGGTCTATGAGGAGCCTTAGTCATACCTATCTACTTCCGCTCATTGGGTCCCCTACTGTCCAAAGAAATGAATGAGAGCCAACCGAACGATAAAATTTATCTTCTCACCCCCGTTGAATTTTGCCAAGGATTTAACATGTATTGTTCGTGAATTTTAAAGGCATAATTTTGATGCAGAGGACTGAAGAAGAAGAAGAATGGCTTTAGCGAGGTTAACCGCCTTCCTCAAGGACAAAAAAAGGAGCATTAAACGTGGAGAAAACCGCTATTTTTCTAGCCATGAATAAAGTAGCAGTTATGCTGGGGGAGAAACAGTCAAAGGAGTGAGAGCATGCATGGAGGAGAAGCTCTACAAGGTTTCAACGGATATTTCTAGTGCTACTTTGTGCTAGCTACATGATGTCATAAATCCAACTTCTGATTTGTAGTCATTCCAATTACATTTTTTACAAGACAAATCAAAAATTCACATGAAAAACACTTGAAACACTGCATCATTAATTATCATTTATATTGAGGTACAGAAAAAAAAATGTTATCGCTCCACTAACTTTCATTCACTTTTCTTTCTACCAGAGGACCATTTGGCCGACCGGAAAGAGAGAAGACTTAGGTTCCCTATTAAGTGATCATCCTCTAACTTTTCCTCAATGACAAACAAACCATTTAAATCACTGATGCATAATAAGTGACTTAGTTATGAGCAATATTAATAATGGTTCAAATGCAGTTATTAATTATCATACTAGACTTCCGTTGTAAACAAACATGGCTGCACCTTTTTGAAATGGAGGACTACGATGTTGTTCAGATTGTGTGTTTATTTCTTTATTCTGGTCACGGTTTTATGCACACAAGCCTTCGTTCTTATGTACACAATGGAATTGCAAACCGAATCCCTTTATTTTTTTTAGGTCGACGTATTAGACGTCTATGCATTACTTAACAAACATGCGCAGGATTGATCTACACTCAGAGTAGGAGTTTATATGCACCACGACCGGATTACCTATCGGCATAAACCACCCCTCTCAATCGGAATGACATTTTGATCTGAATGAGTTTGATCGGGTCAGAGTAATCTGAATAGCGTGTTTACAATAAGCATTTTTATTCCGATCAGGCTTTTAATCCGATTCCATGTAGACACAGCCACTGTTTTTCGTTTCCAACAGCAGCATTGTCTGATTAGGTTAGATGTGTGTGATATAAGTCAATATTTGCAATGGTTAAAGCTAAATATATATGAGTAACGAATGACAGATTGCTTGTACCTGTAACGGTATGACGGCCCTGTGCATGCATGTGAGACCCCTGTCCTCCACCTGGTCCACTGGTGTCCTCCGGCCCGTGAAGGTCTGCTGCCGGCAGCGTGCCTAATAGATTTTCATTTGGAACTCACCGTTCTGCAGAGGAGGAGGACTCTGCTCCTGTCACGTTTAATCAGCTCATCTGTTCTTCTTCATCTAACCTCTGTTTCTGTCCACCTTATCCTGTGACCTGGCAAGCATTATCTGACCATCTGCACTCAAACCATTTACATTTCGGGTTGACTTTTACCCAAATCCAGCCAGATTACGATGCCTGCCTCTTTGGATCATCTCAGGAAAGGCATCCAGTCGGGGATATGGCTGAGGTCAGAATGAATCTTTAAACTAAGCGATGTATCCTTTACCGACCCTCGAGTGTAAAGATTTCACTCAATGCAGCATGTATTTCCAGCCTGTATTGATTCTTGGAGAGTGTAGCTTGCTGAAGGAGAGACGAGAGAAGACAACAGAAGGACAAAAGTATGAGATATTATGTAAAAACCTATCGTTTATTCCTAATTTTGAAACCAAAACTTACATGTGAAAACACAAAAATGAATTATTTGTCTTGTTTTCTATTCTGCTTGTAGTCAAGCATTCCTCCTCCATCCCCTTCTCTCCAGGTTGAGGAAGCATTACATGTTTCTGTCATTTTCTTGGCCTCCAGTCCCTGAAGCCATCTGAGAAAGGATCAATACTCATCGTAGTCTTTTGTTCCCCAATCACAGCTCCACTGGTGGGAGATGAAGCAGGGAAACAGAAGCTGTTGCTTCGCTTTTGGACTTCTTTTTTTCTTTTATCATGCGGTTTTCTGACTTTTCCCCCTTTTATTCTGTTACCACAGCCAACTAGCACCCAGCGCTGCGAATATATCGCAGCTGCAGCTGCCTTTCCTTGCTTGGTGTTTCAGCATCATTAATAAAATCTGAAATCTTACACCGGTAGGTTATCTTTGATGATCTTCATGCTTCCCACGTAGATGTTGAACTTAATGCAGGACTCTCCATTTACATTATGTTACAGTAAGCACTCTTACATGAGTGGAGGGTGTGAATTTATGAATTAATTAGTTTCTCTTTGATCTGCCGTCATTCCCAGGCATCTCTCCTCCCTGGTAATGACCTCAGTGATGGCTTTGACTTTAATATGATTTTAATTGATTTAGCTGCTTCAGTTTTCTGTCCCATGTGCTGCCCAGGTGGGCTGGAGAACTGATCCCTAAATGTTCCCATATTCCCAACATTAACTGTAAAACATGATATCAAATCAAACTGAATTATCATTTTATGTGATGAAATCCAGCTAAAATTCCACAAGGCAGTTATTCTGATTTATTGATCCAATAAGTTTCATTTGAAAGTGTTCAAAGTTTCAGATGGCCAAGTCCATTTAACCTGCCACAAGGTTTTCTTCATCAGACATATTTTTGGGCTGGAAACCACCAATCAAGTTTGGTGGAATAAAGGGGGGAAAAATAAGGGAAAAGTTACAGTAGTTCATCGTTTCGAACTAAGTTTGTGTTATTTACTTAATCGGCTACTTTAAAGCAGGAAAAATCTCAAATGAGAGAAGAAACAGGAACACTTTAAAGGCACAGTGTGTAATTTTTGGCCAGTAGGGGGCAGTGCATACCTAAACTATCACAAGCATGCGGTATCTGTGTCTTCGAGTAAGAAACTCAACAACTGAGGTCCAACTAGTGCTGTTTTCAAACGCTCAATTCCCTGAGAATTATCTATTTGCAGCAACATGACGAGCACATCAGTCTCTCTTTCATCGCTTGGAACTAGCGAAGAGGTAAAAATGTATTTATGGAGAAACTTTTTTGCATTTTGAGGGGAAATCAATGTTTTAATAGCGGGCGTGTTCCGTGCGCTTTGTCCGACCGGGCTCTTGTAGAAGTAAAGACGTCATCTAATATGGCTTTCCCCTGAAAAGAGGACCCGCGCCTATGTATTTTAAAACTGATTTTTAAAGTCATATTTAACAATATCGCCAATATTTTGCATTATTATGCTTTACGTAATTATTATTACATAATATTTTAATGGCTGTTTTCAAAGATGTACTGCAAAAACTACACACTGTCACTTTAAGTTATGACTGCACACAGTGCATTAAGTTACTACTGCACACATCTAATCATATTTAGACTTTTATTTGAACAAACGATTACATACTCTATTCAACTCTCCTCAGATCTCTGGGTCTGCACATTCAAATATTGGGACAGATCACAACCCCTGTGTAAAGTACGGCACGGTTTAAGCGACAACCTTGCCGTTTTTGTTGCAATGCGCAAGTGAATACGACACCACATTTGCACACAATCGATGTAGTACATATACCTTTAGATAGCAGTGTGGCCTGTTTATGCAGTGTCCTACGGTAGAGGCTGGTATTTTTTTGGGATCCCAGTGGGTCACGTGATTCCTGCGGGATTCCTGTGAAATCGGATTGAAGTTTGCTGGGACAATACAGGACAAATGATTAACAGCAGTGGGCTAGAGCGGGGACGAAAAAAAGACACATTTACGTTCACCTTCAATATGGACAGTTTGACTACAAATATAATGTATATTTTTTATTTACTCGCATTTCTTTCTGACTTGCGGCTGATTTGTTGTAAGTTACATGACTAACGCATGACAGCATAGTCATCGTCAATGCGCACTGCACAACCGCTCATCACAGTACTGACCAATCATAAACATTTCTCAGTTCATTTCAACCACTAAGAAACGAAGTTGCCCGATATTTAAAATAATTTAAAAAGTAAAAAAGAAATCTGTATATACAGCCACACACAAACATCGTTCTTTGCCTTCACTCTTTTCAATGGGGAAAAAAAAGCAGTATTCGTAGACCTGCGTTGCATTCGAGGAACGTCCGGAATGTGTGGTGAGTTCCACAACGTAGGATATTTAAAACTAATGAGAAAAAATGCACTTAAAATAAAACCATAAGGTGGTTGACAAGCAATTTTTGATGCGTACTAAATATACCCTTCTTGTTTTTACAAAGTACTAAAAAACACAACTATATTCTCTCTATTAATTCTTAAGATATATCAACAAATTTTTTCTAGAACTAGAACTAGAAATTTCGTTTAAAAGGGCTGGGATGTCCAGCTGCAGTTTGATATCTTGGAAATGTTTGTACCAATTCTGGTTCAAGAGAATGTAATTATACTTCAGAAAAAATAATATAATGTGTTCCACAGGCTGTTCTTGAAGACTGGTATAAGCTTCAGAAGGCAAGGCAGTGGGCGTGGCCTTAATCAGGTTTATGTTTTTGTCAGAGTCCAGTTTGTCTGCAAGCTCTTTTGCCAACATGAGCAATGAGATGCTATTAAGTCTCTCAGAGAGCATTGTAGCTCTGCTGCTGGTTTTAATCCTGTTCACCACTGAAGAAAAGGCGCCCAACAGAGCAATTTGTTACACGCAGTAAACTTCCCTAAGTTGCATGCAATGTATAAACCCAGCACAACCAGCAAACCAGCAGAGGGTGCTGTAGGCTTTTAATCAGGACTTTTGCCGTGAAGAAGATGTGTTGATACAGTTTTACCCTAAATTGAATATTAAAGAAAAACGTTTTTTTCACCCTGGACCCTGGAGTTTATATTCAGTCGCTATCAGTGTATATCCATATAATGGGACTCAATGGTGGGAGGAGATTTGCGCAAACATTGAAGCGACCAATCAAAACGCGGTCTCCGATCACATGATTCCAAGATGGCAGCCCACGGTTTGCACGTCAAAACAATGAATGAGACAGATATGGATTTGGAGGAAATACTGCTTTTGACATCATATAAACATATCATATAAATTGACATCATATAAACAGGGGTAGTCTGACCAAATTTCCACGAGTTTATCTTCCAAGACGGAATCTTCTCCATGGGCTGCCATCTTGGAATCATGTGAGTAGAGATCGCGTTTTGATTGGTCACTTGAATATTTCCCCTCAGCACACAGCTCTGTTAGAACGCACACAGTGCGTTTTTCAACGCGTGAGGCGAAAAATATCAAACCTGTTTGATTTTCACCTCAGCGCCTTGTGAGGCAGAAAAATCTACTAAAATTAGCCGCACACGGCGAGCTATCTGCTGAGCAAACGGCCTCGAATGACTTTTTGCTCAGCATATGGCTCTTGTGTTCGGCAGGCTTTAGCGTTCTGAACTCAGAGGAATATTGCTAACTATTAATAACAAAACATGGCTAAATTAAGGCATTTTTGGGCAGATAATGTCTTACTACTGGCGGCAAACTTCTGACCCGGTTTATTTCCATTATATGGATATACGCTGATTGCAACTGGATATAAACTCCTCCTGAACGACTCCAAGTTGCAGGTCCGGGTGAAAAAACCAACAACTTACTTTTCCTTTAAAGCTTGGCTTAATCAAAACAAACTAGCACAAACACGGACGATGCTAATATATCGCCAGTTTTAGAGTGCTTCTGTGTAGGGAATTATTAGGTTTTGAATGGCAGATTATGTTGGATAGTGGACTTTAGACTTTTCGTGAACTAGCAATATTACTGGAGGACGTTAATGGGACCTTTGAGATGCTTCACTTCTGGCAATGATATGTAAATTCTAACCTGTGTCGACAGTTATGATTGTATCCTTGACTGGCCGACATATCAAGAATCTTAGCTTTCAAATGATGTACAATATACATATGTATCTAAAGCACAGAGGTTGAATCCAGTAAAAAACCACAACCCTCCGAGCTAAATTCCTCTGGTCTTGTAAGATAGTCATTGTGCTTAAAAAAAGAAATTGTCTGTTTTTTCCAAACAAGGTAAAAGTCTGAAACAGCTTGTGTCTAGGATGTGTAGGGTTTGCAGTGATGCTAGCTACTCTTTTCCCAGACTCTGTAGGAGTCTTGGATGGAGGAATGGTCAGCCCTGATGATCCTCTGATGAAAATCAACATACATCAGACTTATTGTAATGCTCCTGTCATAAACTATTGATTTATTGTAGGTTTTTACTCATTTTGACCAGTGGTGGCAGTAATTTTTATAGTCCTGAAGCTAACCAAAAATTGCACGTGTGTTCATGTGAAATCTTTAAGTTTGAAATCCTTTATTTGAAGATTCAGTTCTATATTCCTCCTGACTGATGAGAAAGTGTTTCTGTAAACTCTGATAAATTTTCCACATTCAGCTGAAGCACAAACCTCACTTCCTTGTTATTTTCTCACTTTTACCTCTGTAATTGGCTGTGACAGCTTGGTGGTACATGTCCATGTGTCATTAGTCCACGCGCCTTCTTCTCATGAACCTCGGAGTGCAGAGAGCCGTCGAGGTTCCGGCATCTGTCATAAATAAAATGCATTACCACTGCAGCTGCACCCTGGTAACCTTTTCTCTGCTCTCAGAGGTGAAGATCAGCCTTCATGTGTGCCCGTGTATGAACCTGCATGCGTGTGTTTCATTTAAAAATGAAATTTCGGTTCATTTCATGAGAATTTTTAATGAAAGGATTTTAAATCTCTGTGCTATTTGGAGTCCTCCATTGGACCCAGTCCACTCATTTCTAACAAGATAGTGAACCAAACGAAAAAATTTTGCGAAAGATGGTGTCAAAAACTTGACATGAAACCAAACTCTTTAATTTACAGAGCATCCAGTATTCAGACTTCTGGGGGAACATGGCTGCAACTCATCTAATGGTTACAAACAGTGAAAAAATGTCACATTTTAAAACCTAGACTGAGTTACAGAAGATAACTTGATCTAATAAAAAATAATTGTTCAAAATTAATTTTAATTTACAAAGGGATGAAAGTTATTCAGTCTAATAAGGATGAAAAAGTAATTGGTCCTACTGACTTGATCAGCAATGGCCGAAAGAAATCTAGTTTTGATTTAGCTGGAAAGCTTTTTAATCAAAGTGCACCTTATAGAATAGTCTATAAAGCATGTAATTATCTTTACTCTGTTCAAAATCACCAAATTACAATATTAGATAATCTGGTCTTTCAATATAATCTAGTGACCAAAAGCTACATTGTCTACTAATTATATCGATTATAGAGCACCGTTCTGGTGAAATGATCTGAAATGGTGAAACAATCACAGATGTGCGCTCTCTGTTGCGTGGGGCGAAAAGTTGAAAATTGGTCTCTGTTCCGTCCATGCTTGATTAGGTGACGGAAAGCTGTTGCGTGTCTTTGTACCTATGCTATTGGAGAAGTTTAAACTAGGCTTCAGTGTGGCTAAAGTCAAACCACTTCTTCTACTGCTGTGGCAGATTTGTCACTTTTTTATAATTGTTTTATTGTTAAGCCCCCAAACTGCCCTGGAAAACAATCAAGAAATACTTGATATTGAAAGTCCAAAACTATTAACATGGTAAAATTAAGACATTTGGGGCAGATTAAACCTTATTACAAGCGGCATTTGGACTGCCCTGAGCACTCCTGTTCTGCGAATGTTCACTGATCAAGACTGGATGTATAAATACTACTGAAGGGCTCAAACTGGCTACAAACGTCTTAGAGTGAGTAAAAAAACATACAAATAGTTAAAAATGAGGTCCAGGTTGAAAATAAAAAATGGAAATTCCCTTTTAAAAAGTGCATTCACTGGCTATGTGTAATCAGGAGGCCCGTAGATGTACAACTGTGTATCATCAGCATAACTGTGGAAGTTAACTCCACGTCTTCTAATGACACTGCCAAGAGGAAACATGTACACGTTAAAAATCACTGGGCCTATGATTGCACCCTGGGGGACACCACATGTGATCCTGTGGACCTTAGACGAACAGTTATCTAAACTTACCATAAAAGTCCTGTCTGTGAGATAGGATGTGATCAGAACCATCTGCTCCACTAAATCCTCCTCAAAACGTGCAAAACAATTGAATTATAGGTAAAATATGTGGTTTCTCACCACCCAGGACCATGATGCATTGCGAGTGTGTGGCGGTAGGAAACAGGAAGAACTAAACAGGAGAAGAAAACAGGAAACTATCCTAAATAAGAAACTAGAAACTAACTAAAGATACGATTATTAAGAGGATCTAATATTACTGATAAACTAAGGAAAGATAAAACGTAAAACAAAACAAAAGAAAGTGATGAGTGCCAAAAATATTGGAATGCCAAAAAAAATTGAATAATTTGATTAAACAAAGAAAATAACTAACTAAAACTCAACACAACTCAATAACAGAAATTAATAACATTACAACGCAGATATTCTCATATAGGATTTTCTGCTGGGGAGCAGAATTCTATTCTATTCTATAATGCTGTATTTATCCTAAAGTGAAACTAAATGTTGGCCCTGTGATGGACTGGCGACCTGTCCAGGGTGTACCCCGCCTCTCCCCCGTTGACTGCTGGAGATAGGCACCAGCCCGCCCGCGACCCCTGGAGGACTAAGTGTTTCAGAAAATGGATGAGTGGATGAAAGTAAATGTTGTATCTCCTATCGTATCTTCATGGAGTAATTACAGATGCTGCTGCATTGGGCTGGAAGGATCTCCAGTAGCAGTCAGTCTTGCAACAAATCTGAAGAGGGCTCTGACTGAAGACAGTCTCATGACCATTCTGACATGTTCAAAGCTCAAAGTCTGGGCAACAGAGACAATATTGCACAGTTTCACGTCCTGGATGACACCAACCATTGATGGCAAGGACTGCTAATCCACCTCCTTTGCCTTTTCCAGACCTCTTAAAATCTCTGTCTGGCCATATGGTTAGAAGACCGCTTGGCATAACTGGGAGTGTGAGCTTTGCTCGCTATGAATTTATTCCTTTAATAATTACCTGAAGCAGAAAAAGCTACATATGAAACCAACACAGCAAACAAGCGCTGCTGTTGGAGTAATTATGGTAGTCCGGCATCTCCTGGGACGGTTCTCTTCTGTTCCATATCTTCTAAGAAACTTTGGGGTTGCTACTAGCTGTTCATTGGAACAGCATGTAAAAACATTGTTTGCTTTGGTTTCTTTACCCTGCGAAGTATTGCGAAGTTTAGATTTGATCGAGGTCTGAAATGGAAATGATTATCCATGTTTTTATTTAATCTAGGATCGACTACTGTAACTATTTTTACTTGTCTTCATGAGGTTTACAGCTGGTTCAGAATATTGCTGCTAAACTCCTTACTCTGTCTTTCAAATTTTCACGTTACCCTGATTCTCATGTCCCTCCACTGGCTTCCTGCGAAGTACAGGATCTAGTATAAAGTACTGGACGTACAAGGCTTTACGTGGTACTATCATTATCACACTTCAAGATCTCGGCAATCTTCTGATCAAGGACTAATACTGGTTCCCCAATGCAATTTCAAGACCAAAGGAGACAGAGCATTTGCAACTGTGGAAACCACCCGTTAGAACACCTCGCCTTTACAGTTACGTTTTGCCGTCTCTGAGGAGCTTTTTTAGGAAACGACTCACCTGTTATAACTGTCTTTTTATCAATAACTTTGTTCTGTTTTATTATATTTTATTAGGTTTTACTTTTGTACAGCACTTTGTAATATTTATCTTGAAAAGTGCTACATAAACATAGTACTATTATTATTATTATACTCCATGTGTGGATCGTGGTTCTCAGTGGGATTCTCTAGAGTCCCAAAGCTTCCAGTCTGATAGATGTTAGTGACTTTGCTTCTCATCGGTTGATGAATTTCTTTACATTAGGGCATGATGTATGTCTGATTTTAGATCTGTTACTCTACTACGTTTCAGATAGATAAAACTTATTTTTGTATTTACTTACATTAACTTTGACCTATGTACGTTAGCATTTGTTTAGTGAGTCCAGAAAAATAAAACAGAATAAATCTGAAAGATGTCTTCCTCCCTGTGTGACACTAAATGGGAGTCTGTCTGTTCTCTCTGCAGTTCCTGCAGTCTGACCGAGGTCTCGGCTCTCAGATATTCGACATAAAGATGGGATCAAACGGAGGAGGAGGAGATCTCGGTGACTGGTGACTTTCATCTCTTCTCTGGCATGCCAACACACACTCTAATACTTCATTTCCTGATGCATGCCCAGCGGAGTTTGCACAAAGACCAATTTCTCTGTGAAACTCTTCTGTGTCTATCTCTCCTTTTCAATTCTCCATTAACTGGTTCATCCCTGATAGAAATCCAGATCAGCTCAGTTATGCTCTTCAATTTTACATTAATCTTTTCTCCCCACATGTGGGCAAGACTAGATGTGTTTTTTGTCTTCTTCTCTTTGTCCTTGGCGATTTCAGCAATCTTTAATGTTTTTTGCTGATTTTAGTCCCTTTTGTTTTTAAGTAATTTAGTATTTTAAATCACATGAATCTTACTCATTTTTAATGTAATTTACATGGAGGATTATGGAGCTAGAACTGCTCATTTGGATGAAGTTACCTGAATGAGATCTCTTTGTGAATAAAGGCGAGCTTCCCTCTCTACCTACTCCTGCAACTTGCTTCCCTTGCTCTCCACATCTATTTACAGCTAAAGGAAAGTGAGACTTTTTTTAATCATAAATCACTTCAACTAGCTTACTCTTACATCGTCAAAATTGAGCAGCAATAATTTGGGTTATTTAATACTTGCTTAGTACTTAGATACGTGCCTGCATAATATTTATTCATTTATAAATGTCAGTTTAAAAAAAATTTAATTGCAAGCGAAATATTTAGAATCAAACTAAATATTTAGTTTACAAATTAAACGTTTATCTCTAAATATTTAGTCAAACTAAAATCCAGTTAAAAAAACCATATAAGCATGATTTAAACTTCACATCCTACATAGAAATTGCGAGCAAGACTTTCATGACCAGAGCGTTACCATCTTCCACAAAGGTTGCCAAAGCCAGGTACTTGCATGGTCTTCTTAAGAAGGTGAACCATCAGGTATGATAAGATTAGAAATAACCATTTTATTTACTGTCTTACCATCTTAGGCTGAAAGTCCAATGCTCTGTCCAAGAGCCAAATACTGTAATTAGCTGAATTAAAGAGACTTTAGGTCAGGCTGTCCTGTCTTTGAAGTGACTTCAAGGATTCAGCTTTCTGTGATTAGTGAATCTTCGTCCGTGCTGACTGAACCCCTGCATAGAGCTTGCTCACCTTGTGATCATATTACATATGCTACAGTATCTGACAATTAGAGAACAGTTCTGGATCAGTGTTTACTTAGGCGGGTATTAAGTAGTGTAAGGGGGATAGTAAGTAAAACAAACTCTGGATCCCTCATAACAAAGGTCTAGTATTGGCTGAAGTCCACTTGAAGTTCAACTGCATTTGTGAATACCAAACGGGCTGGGGCCTCTCCAAACACAGAAAGCAGACTATAAACCATGGAATTCTGGGTAAAAAAACACCTGTGCAACATTACCTCTTATTCGTTCTCTGTTCATGCTGAGTCCAAAAGACAACACGGCAATCTTGAAACCACTGAAACCTGATTCAACTCCATGATTCTTTACGTTTCATTGAACAAGAAGTTTCACTGAAACACTGCTTCTTGGTGCAGCGGGAGACACAGCGCCACTACAGGCTGGAGGTAAACAGGTCAATTAAAAGGTTTGGTCCGTTTAACAATGTTTAGTGTGAAAAGTGAGAGTAAAAAATAGTGTTGCAATTCTCAAATTCTCAATTTCTCAAAAAAGGAAAACCTCATATTTACTTAATAATGGTATGTAAGTGGTTCCACGCAACTGTTTTAAGTAACTGTTAAGATACGTAGTTACTTAAAGCAACGCCAAAGAGTAGTTTTTTTTACCTTAAAATAATGTTTCCGAACTCGTTTCAGTGTTTCATCAACTCATAACGGGGTGAAACGGGTCTTTCGCATTCGCTTTGAGGCCCTCTATTGGCCGTAACCGCACTATGTAAGTTTGGGTCGTCGGGTAGCGGTTTTGTAGTTCAAATGAGACTACAAATGCGACTTATGGCTTCACAAAATACGGTCCGTGGAGCGTCTTGCAAGGCTCTCTGGGTGGAGCATAATCGGCAGGTACATATAAATGGAAGATACCTAGCAGCAGGTAGCTTGAGCAATTTTAATTAAGACTGAGCCTGCAAAGAAAAGGAAGAGTATGTCGGAGGAGGCGAAGAAAACAACGTGAGCATGATAGATCAAGAGCTCGAACTAGAGCAAACAATGGACCGGCTTTCACTCGTTGGCCAGAGTTGAGGGAGGCTACAAGATGCTGAAAGTCGCTTGGCTTTGTTGCTGCTGGACTTGTAAGTAATAATCTTTTTTTCACCCCAACAATGTGCATAGATCTGTGTATGATACATCGAGTAAGGAGAGGAATCCTCAAATAAATTATGAACTTATTACGGTAACTGTATGAGGGTCAAATATTTGTAGGCATGAATCGTAATTTAGAATTTTAGTCAGAAAAAGAAGTAACATGGAACATAACGGTGTATATTTAGCCAACTATTCCAATAACAATGGATATTACATACTAAACTGTTGGGTAATACGTTTTTTTTTTCTTCATCCTTGTGTAAACCTATCTGGCTAATTCTAGACCGTTTCAAAAGTATTTGAGTGTCACACAAAAACAACTGGCAAACAATGTCATTATTATGTTTTATTTCGTTTTCATATTTTCATAAAGTCATGCAACATATTCGTCCCTGTCTCTGGACATCGTTATTTACAAAGCCGGTCCAGGATAGCCTCGAAACAAATAACGTCCGTGTGACGCGACGGTAGGCTTAATTATTTATGGACAATTCCGCTTCCAACCTGTAGGGGGACTGGACAGCAAAAAGTCTTTGGTTTTGCTTTAAACTCACATACTAAGTAACCTCTTAACAGTTACTTAAAGCAGTTGTGTGGAACCACTTGACATAACATTTTAAAGTAAATATTCTGGGTTTTTTGAGTGTATCTCACGACCAGGTGTGAAAATGACCTAAATGACAGAAACTAAATAATTAAAGAGAATTTACTCAACTTCCCTCGTATTTTTAAAAACAACCAACCAAAACAAAACTGCATATTAACAGTAAAAACTCATCCACAGACTCAGCTCATTTCACAAATGGAAACCTAGAAATAAAAAAAGGCACTTCATATGTGTTATCACTTATCAGTTATAGTCAATGCAAACTAGAGCATGAACAATTCTGGCTGCCTGCTAAATTATTCAGAAATCTACCTAAGTTACTATCTAGGAAATGTTTCTTATGCTGCCGTTTTCCTTTACTCCCCGTAGCTGGAGATTAAATATTTAGTGTCCCCTTTCTATCGGAGGAAAAGTGAATGCTGTAAATAATCAGGCATCTTGTTTTGTTTGTGAAGCTGTCTACTTTCAAAAACTCTGCTTTGTTGGCTGACTCCCTGTTTATAACACATGCCTCGTCTTTTGTTTTGCAGACGGCGGAGAAAAATTCCGATCTCAGAAATCCAGATTTAATAGCAGGGGTAGCTGCTGCCGTTATGTGCAGGACCTGTTTGGAAGCAAATGCTCTCATTTAAAAAGTTCAAGTGGGGAATGATATCATAATGAATTGGTCAAAATAAAGAATCTTTAGAATCTCAATATACATCAATCTAAAAATAAGTCAGTTTTATTCTAATCACACACATCCTTCTGGCAGACGGCGGTGATGTAAAAATCATCCGTATTAATGTAAATAGACAACAATTTTCTGTTAAGATACATCTTTCTGCATTTTGTTTTATTTCTCAGAATGTTCCCTCCTCTTTGCTTCCTGGTGCTCACAGATGCCCGTCACGTCACCAGGAAGAGACTAGAGAAACGGCGAATGTGACACAGATGCATCCCCCTGACAGAAAGACAGACAGACAGGCAGACTGAAAGGTCTAGCAGGTCCCTGAGAAGCTCTGCAGGCTTAATATCCCCCTCTTTGTGCCACTGGCTACCATGAGGTTCCAAGCTGACGTCAAGGATATTTCTGTCCATCTCCTGGTCAGGGAGGGGTCATTATCACTAATGCATTATTCACACAGGCTGCATCAACCTAGACAGATCTTATCTCAACAGGGCAAAGCAACTATCAGGCCTGGATCACTGGCTGAATAAACACAAGGAGCACAAAATGGCTCAGACTTCATACATTTAAATTGATCCTTTCAGAGGGAATTTAAAAATAAAAGCAATAAGTCACAGGGAACCAAAATCCGTGTTCCTTCGCGGTATCTGTCTTAAATGTCCCCACACATGACGCGGAGATGCTCAGCTGTGGATTACCGAATGATGCTTTGAATGTCAGCAGCTGTCATGAGGCTCACATGGTTAGATAAGCCTTCCTTTCCCTCGTGAACCTAAGGAAAGATAAAACCCACACGCAGGGAAACACATGCACACACTTATTGAATGCAGAACGCAGACTGATGTCCTTCCTGTTAAATGAAATTACCAGGTGAGGTAAAGTAGGTGCATGACCCCTCATCTCTAATGTTGTGTTTGTGTTCCTGATCAATGTGTGGTTAAATCTGTTTTTTGTTTTTTTTCAGTGACAGAGATAACGCCTGATTATCTATTTATCCTTATCGTGGTCAGCACTTTAATGAGCGGCTAAGCTTTGACATGAACATCTGGTGGTATATCAAGTCATAAAGTAGCTACAAGTAAAGAAATTACATGTAATAGTCCAGATCTGGTCATTTTATTTTCACTCATCATTCCATCCTTACACATTTAGGTTCATATATAGTGCTGGAAAAGTATTTCACCTTCCCTTTGACTACTTCTGTTGGTAAACAGCTGAAATACAAAATGCACTTTTCAAACGATGCCTTCCTTGCAAACATTATCATAACTTGGCTCCGTCTTCCATGTAGAGTTGTTTCAATTCCCTTCCCACATTGGAGGATTCCTGAGCATGTTTAAAGTCATGCAGCAGCAACTCATCCAGGGTTAATCTGACTTTGACTAGGCCACTCCAAAACCTTTATTATAGACTTTAAGGGAAAGTTTGTTTATTTCAATATGGACCTGATTTTTAGCAAACATAAAGTTCATTTACTAACCCAGACAAGTTTGGAGCCAAGTTTATATCTAGTTCCTATCAGCGTATTTTCATATAACGAGAGTCAATCAAGGCAGGAGATTTGCCGCCTCTAATAAGGCATTATCTGCTCAAAAACTCCTTAATTTAACCAATGTTCATAATGTGTCGAAGTGCTTATTTGTTCTGTTCAGGGGTGATTTAGAGCGGCGCTTCCCAAACTTGGGGTCGGGGCCCCATTTTGGGTCACATAGGCTACATGTAAGTGTGGGGTCTTGTGATTCTCTTGAGAAAAAATGTCAATACCAGAAATGACAACGAGCAAGCATCTGCATTCTATACACTCAATAAAAGATGGGTAAAAACACGGCTTGAATAGATAAAAGCAACATATATCCTTGAATATATTAGATGTTGGATACATTATCATTGTGTGACTTTTTAAGTGACTCAGAAAATTTTTTGCATCTTCCATCAAGATTTGGGGTCAAGGGCCTCTTAAAGTTTTATTTTGTGGGTCAGAGACTGGAAGGTTTGGGAACCACTAATTTAGAGGCTATAATACAACTACTCTATCCCACAATCTCAATTATGTCGCTCCTGTGTTGCATCCCATTTAAGGTCTGAGCAGGACTCTCTCTCTCTAAGCTCTACGGCCGTCGGTTAGACAGAACTTGCTTTTCCAGACATCAACATGGTTCGCATTTACATGTTTCCAAACTGCACTAACCGAATGACTAATTTTAATAAGTTCAGCTTCTATAGGCACCCTTTCCGCAACCTACACAGATTACATTTGTAATGGCGGACGGCTGCGACATCATTGAAATGTCAGGTTTGTGTAACTTGGAATCGGTTGTTTTAAAAGCCTGTGAAGAAGCTGAGGTCCAAACTGTTTTTAATCCTCCTACTCCTTGATAATTTATTGTCCTCCACTTAGCGCTTAGTAGTATTCTTAATTCCAGCTAGTTGTCTCGTCTGATTAGAGCTCACACCGCAGCGCCTCCAACACTTTCTAAACTCACGGGATTATGCTAACTATTCATTTTTTTTAAATGTGTTAAATTAAGGACTTTTGGGGCAGATGATGCTTAATTACAGTAGTAAATCTCCTGCCCCTGTTGACTCCGATTATATATGAATATATACTGATCATGGCTGGATATAAACTTATCCCGTAGGACTACAGGTAGCTCCAAACTTGTCTGGGTGAGTAAATGAACATAATAAATTCTGATAATAAGGTCCAGGTTGGAAAAAAAAAGAACTTCCGCTCTAAGGGTTTCTATGTATTACCAAGCTGGTGCAAACGGGTGCACCTACACCTGAATAGGCAGCTCTGCTGAAAACAGATTATATACCTGTGTAAATTTAGTTGCAACCATGAAATTTATTGACCTAACTGTGTGTCCAGACCAAATGCGATTGGAGCGACTAGAGCTTCAGGTTTACATGTAAAATCAATGGAGGAGCGCGATGAAGCACGACTTGGTGTCCCGCGACACTTCAGAAGCAGATTTGCGTTGCGAAAAAGCTTTTCTTCCTGATTTGCGCGAACAATTCGCGCTACAGATGCGATGGAAAACTCGCGCTGCATTTTATGTGGTACATTTTGTGCATTCGCGCTCATGGCGTCAATCGCTTGAGTTGGAAAAATCTGAACTCCAGCGTCAAATCACGCCACGACAACCAATCAGGGGACAGAGTTTCAGTGATTCTGTGACTGTCATGGAGTCACAGCCTCAGCAGGACATGGAGGAAATACTGATAAACACCATTGCTAATCACCCCGAGCTTCATGACACAAGCAGTTTGCTATACAGAGACAGAAACGAAAAAAAAACTATTTAGACAGGAATGCACCACTCGGCCTAGAACTGAGCCTTGAAACAGCCTCCTCACCTGGTTTCCTGGTAGCAGCTCCCGCACCACGTATCCGTGGCTCACCAAACCCCCAGAAAGACAATCAGTAGAGGGCGCTTTATGCTGTTAATCGAAACTTTTGGAAGCAGTAAAGAAGGTGGTCCTGAACGGACATTACTGTGTGTCCACACCAAAAGCGTCAAAACACGCCACATGCCCCCAGCTGGATGCTTGAACATTCGCACCTTGAAGCGTGTACAACGCGAACTGGTCGCTCTTCAAATATTGTATTTTCACGCGCGAACTGGCCTTCAGCGGAGCTGGGGCTACAGTGCAGCTGGCGGTGGATTATGGACCGAGCTGATGGAGGACAGAGTGGATTACGTTTTCGGCCTGGCCTCCGGTAGAGCTGGGACCGCTGCACTGGGGGTTTGGTGAGCTACGGATACGTGGTGTGGGAGCTGCTACCAGGAAACCAGTTGAGGAGGCTGTTTTAAGGCTCAGTTCTAGGCCGAGAGGTGCATTCCTGTCTAAATAGTTTTTTTTCTTTTTTGTTTCTGTCTCTGTATTGAAAACAGCTTGTGTCATGAAGCTCGGGGTGATTAGCGAATGCACAAAATGTACCACATAAAATGCAGCGTGAATTTTCCATCGCATCTGTAGCGCGAATTGTTCGCGCAAATCAGGAAGAAAAGCTTTTTTGCGACGCAAATCTGCTTCTGAAGTGTCACGGGACACCAAGTCGTGCTTCATCGCGTTCCTCCATTGATTTTACATGTAAACCTGAAGCTCTAGTCGCTCCTATCGCATTTGGTCTGGACACACAGTTAGAGCTTGGCTTATTGAAATGAAGAGAAAAGCTAGCACAAGATGGAATGATGCTAATACACTAGCGCGTCCAACCTTGATTTACATTCTGGTTCGCACTCCATACTACCAGTTGAGGGCAGTAATGCACCAGCCACCATAAACATAACAAAGAAAAGGAAATGGGCTTTGTTAGTTTTTAATGAAAACCAGAAATACACACAAGTAAGTTAATTGTCAAGGTTTTGAGATTTATGTTATACTGTGGATACAAAAACTGTTGTAGACTAGCTATTCTACTGGAGGAAATTAAATGGACACTTGTGGACGTTTTTGTTCAAGAGAGAGAATATGTGGCTTTGAATGCTGAGTTTCAGCAGCCGATTTAGATGTTGTCAATCCATTAAACGGCCGTTATTAGCGGTTATCACTCCCATTAAATGCCGTCAGACTTCGCCCTCTCCATCTACTAGTACGTTATCTACAATTTTCATCGCTAATAACAGCCAACTGTCTGCACGTGTCAAAAATACTTCGTCAGGTTAGCATATCGTAACTGGAGTTATCTAACCAATTTTAACCAACCCACAAGTTTTACATCCTAACTTTAAGGACACAGAAGGACAAATATACTTTCTTTTAAATGCCTAAACTTAAACCTAGTTTGAAGAGGTTTTAAACACCAAACGGAAAAGTACGTTTCAGTAGGTAGAGAGGACACAGTCTGACGGCTTTTAATGGGAGTGATAACCGCTAATAAGGCCATTTAATGGGCTGAACACATCCGAAACGGGTGGTTTCACTACATGCTGTCTGAGTTGTTTGACAAAAGTGTTTACTGTGTCTACAGGTATGATTGTATCCTTGACTGGCTTATATCTTTGGAATCTCAAGAATCTCAGCTTTCCAATGATCTATAGTATGTAGTATTTATACTTAATATACATAGGTTTTGTGAAAAAAATTCATAAAAAGCAGGCGGCGCAGTTTACTTCCCACCCATAATAAACCGCTTAACAGCTAAATTCCCCTGGCGCTGGGTCTAATGTAATGGCTCGAAGAGACCAGGACGTGGAACTAGTTTGAGTGTAATGCATTAATCCAGCAAACAACACTGAAAGCCAATGAGCTAACATACAGAGGAGATGTGATCAGTGACATGGGGAACTAGTGAATATATTCAGCTGAATGGTGAACAGCTGTGAGAGAGAAATCTAAATGGAGGAACAAAGGAAAGAAGACTAAGGAACCCTGAGGAAGCTGGGGGAAAAAACTGTTACCAAACTAACTTTAGAGAATAACCTAAATGCACTAGTTCCTGATCTGTGATGGGAGAATATAAAACTATCAAATTTAAATATATTATCCAAGTTTCTAGATGTGAGAGAGTGGAGTCCTGGCACATGGCCTCAGAGAAATCATGCATCTTGGCTACTTGGCCACTGGAATAGTCCTTTGGCTGCATCCAAAACCACTAAATTGGTAAGAGGTCTTACGCCAAACCGGATGTGCGTCAGCGTCCGCCATGATAAGATGCATCCGAATTGGGCTTCCAGTTAGGAAGGAGTTAGGGAAAGTGGCCTGTATGTGCCATCCCACAATCCCTTGCGCCACAAGACGCCATCAATACAAGTCGCCCGGCTCACCTCACGTAAAATAACGAAAATGGCCGAAAGGAAAAAGACGCGCGCATGTGAGTATTTTATTTTTATTTTTTTTTTATTGAAGATATTCAACAAACATACAAGGCATTGGACATTGTCTATATTCTTATAGATTACTATAGCGATTGAGCAGGAGCAACAACTATACAGAATAAATCTGAATTTTAGATTACAATTATCAAACTTCACAGATAGAAAAAAAAAAAACACAACAAAAAAAACAAAGGAAACGTAATAGAGGCCATTTTAAATTAACTTAAATTTTTAAAATAATGAATATAATATCAGGCTTTTCTTATCTTTAACCAGTTTAAGAGATTTACTAAAAAGATTTAGCTCATTCCTCCAATGAGTCAGAGAAGGTTTGGTTTTATAGAACCTGCATTTATGAATGAAAAACTTACCAAATAGTAAGAGGAAATTAAGAACAAAATCCACATCCTTATTATCAACAAAAACACCAAAAAGAATTATTTTAATAGAAAAAGGCAACACCATACTTCTGAAAAACAACCAGCTCTGCATCTCTTTTCAAAAGGTTTGCACTATATCACAATAAAAGAAAAGGTGTTCTAATGACTCAATGTTCTCTAAACAAAAGGCACAATTATTAGAATCAAAATCAAATCTCAGCGTCAAAAATTTGTTCGTTGGATAAATATAATTTAAAATTTTAAAGTTTACCTCTTTTGCTTTGGGAGGAAGAGGAAAGGAAATGTATTTTTTTCTTATTTTCTTAATTTTTTCCCCATCAAATTCTTTAAGTATATACATTCTTTTTATTGGGATAGGATAATATGCTCTTATTAGCAAACCCCTAATAATTTTGTTGGTGCATTTAAGATCACAGAAATCCAAACCATCGATGCAGAGCTGTCTAAGCTCAGGAGAGACTCTAGAGAAATGAGTATCTTCTCCAACCATTGATTTTGCGCATGTGAGTACAACAACCTCTTCCCACGGTTTATTTTGATATGCGTCATTCATGTGCGTTTGCGTTACGTAATGACGTCGGATAGAAAGGCTGTTTGAAATGGGCACATTCGCGAACGGCTACCTAGACTACTAGCCATAGTGTTCTCACTGTTGACCCCATGAAAGGTTAAGGATTAGTTGCTAGTGTTAGTCCTTAGAGGCTAACATTCAGTGGTTTCAGATGCAGGGTTTGGCTGACTGGTTAGTGCACATGACTCTTACCCAGGAGTTTGGGGATCAAATCCTGACCAGGCCCCCGTTGTGCACCATGCCTCATATTAATGCCAAAGTTGGATTTTTTTTCTGTAGATTTTCAAAAAATATATTTAGACTTAAACACAAACGGAAAACTGCTCCTCTCATCCTTTTCTCCTGCAGATTAATTAATTTTCTATTAAAAACAGTCAGACCTGCCCTTACTCTAACTCACAAGTTGCTTTCAGACTATAGGAACCTTTTATAGTTCCTGTAACCATTACAGGAACTAGGCCATTTTTTCTCCAGGCCAGTCATGGCACATGCAAGAGCTTTGAGGTAAAAAATTGGCCTGTTTCTCTCAATAGCTGTTTTCGTGGTTGATGTTTTGAAATATTTGCGTAATAAATAACTTTTCAAGTAATGTTTTAATTTATGTAACAAAGGGTGAAAAAGAAAGTCCTCATGGAATGATCCTGACTAATAATCGATTTCTTTAAAAATATACTAATATGGCGGTTGATCCATTAAAAATTTCCACAACAATCTTCCAGTTTGTCTGCTGTTCCTTGGTTTCCATGATACTGATTGTTCTCTGACATTCTCTGAACTAGGGATGGGTATCAATATGCATCGGTTTTGACATTAACAGTAGTAACCAGACCAAATGGCAGCCCACATTTCAGTGCCTTATTATGGATATGTCAAGTATGGATTCAGGGCAAGCCATCAGACAAGAGTGATAACCTATATCACCAGAAAAGGCTAACAGCTATCTTTTGAAAAAACCCTGATAAACCTGCCAAAATTAACGCCTTAATGTGGGTTGATTAATTCATCGAATTAACTCAATTTTTTTAACTCAACGCATACAGAGAACACTACCCTGTTTATAATTCAACTCGCACCACATCAGTTCTTCTTAAACAGCCAAACTAACGATTATTGTGAAGAAGCATATGTGTGTGCGCCTAAATGAAGTGAGTGTATTATTATTGGTGTATTGAGTTTATATAAATATAAGTACATAAGTTGTCTTGGGAATTTTCCTTACCATCTGCTTGGGATGTCAGCTCGTTGTGTGCGTTGTGCAGAGCATGAATGCGCCATATTTATGTTGCTTTATGCATGTTGGTTCACTGTATAGCTTCAGTACATTTCATAGTGAGTTACAGCTGCATTAAAATGCAAAAATTATTCAGTTAAAGTGATATTTTCAGACTCTACTTTGTGCTAACTCATGAGCAGAAGCAGCTGTGCACATCTTCACAATAAGAGTATTCATTTTCTGATGTGAGAGTTTTATCTGCTGAGTATTTACTTATGGGAAAATTATAAATTATGACATTTGATTACTAAGTCTATATTACATTTGATTTATGTGATGTTTAACCCTGACTGTTAATGTCCAAATGTTAAGTTTATTCATATATTTTAGTTAGTTATACCTTAGTAGAACTAAGGTTTTTGGGGAGAGATTGTATGTTTCCCATTGTTTAAGCACCGGCACTGTTTCAAAAATACCGGTTTGGCTAAAGTTAAGTACTAAATAGGTGACATCAAGGCTTGATTTGTTACATTAGATTTTATTTAGGGGTTTTGCAGTAAAGGAGGCTGAAATCAAATGCATGCCAAGCTTTTCAGCTTTTTAAAATACTTTTTTGTGTATAATTCACTACTTTGTGTTGTTTTATCACATAAAATTCAATGATAAATTCTGAGAATCCTTTTGCAATAGGCATTATAATTCAGTTTTGCACCCTCCACCTATTTCTTTTTTTTTCTTTGAACAGATTTTATTCAATAATCACACAAATGTTGTAAAGTTTCATAACAGTTCCTTAGTGTTTTAAGTTTAAACAGAGCAACATGTGTGAGTGTTCTTGTGTTACACTAAAAAACTTTTGATGAAATCACAAAAAAGATTATCTGGAAATGGATCTTGTGTTTATTTGTCCTGATAGGCAAATGTGATTTCATTTGTACTGTTTTGCAGACAGGTAGCTTTGGGTGTTTGTCATTGAAATCATAATCTTCATTGGTTTGCATTGCTGTGATGTGTGAGAGCACCAAGCTTGTGAACTTGAATGAGGAGTTTCCACTTTCTTTTACTGTTTGTGTAGTCTCAGATAATAATACAATCAACTCAGACATAAAGACATGCACATCACATCAAACAGTTTCTCAGACCAATTAACAAGTTGGACACGAGGATAATTATGCATGAAAAAGCAGAGCGTATTTGATCCCCAGATGAATCTTGGAACAACAGGAGCTTTGATGGAAATTTTAAATGATTATAAGCCAATCTTGAGCAGATCAAGTTTGATCGTTCCTTTCGACATTAACCTTTTATTGCTAGATTTTTTTTTACGTAGAAAAAAATGTTTCAAAGCTTTCAAACTAGTTGTAAATTGAGATATTTTTCTTTAAATATGACCCTTACAATTAATATAACGATATAAAGATATCTAGAAGTAGAGGTAGAGCAGATTGAAGAATGTCAATTTCTGAGTTTTCGGCACCTATTAAAATGAAAAAAAGATGATTTTTTAAAATCACATTTCAGTATTGAAAGAGGCAGAAATTGTCCTGTTTTAAATTGTAAAAAAGCAAATACACTTTTATCGACTATAGACTTAGTACAACTCTGGCAGGACTTCTCCAGAAACACGCTCTCCTGTTGCCCTGGTAGTGAATTGCTTTGCCAGACTCCCCAGGAAGCGGAGAAGTCCAAAAGTAAATTTTCTCTGTGGACATGCGTGCGTAACTGACAGGCATACTGCAGCGATGTGATTGGACTTTATGTTCCATAAAGAGTGCTTCTTTTCTTCACTGGCGATGAAACATATTTTAAAATAAAGCAACAAAAAAAAGTTGCAAGATCAGAAACGGGGATTTTTGGTCTATTTTTTTGCCGTACTCTAAAGAATTAGATCAGTTTACTTTTTATGTTTTCTTCTTTGCTGCTAAAATTGTGACCAAATTCACTTTAAAGAAGGATCTTCATGTATTTGTTTTTTTCAGTGGACAATGAAATCTCTCCATTGTTTCCTCCGAATGAAATCAACTGTGCATCTTTTCCTTTGATGAAGGAAAGCAAACATATCTCTGATCTAGAGTTCCTGTGCTGCTTCGGGCTATTGTCCGACTTTCTCATCTCTCAGCAGGCCTCATTCAAATCAGAAGTAATATGATGTAAATCAGCCCGTATGAGGCTTACAGTGACAGCAGCCAGGAAGCCAGGAGGTCAATGATAGGAATGGGAGGCAGCACAATGGAACTGAGAGGCCAAACACAAAGACAAGTCAGTCATGAACAGGAGGGCCTCTATGGCCGAGGTTCTGTGCATAGTAATTGGTTGTTTTGTCTGGAAACAATTGAACCATTTTGCAAACAGACTCGAGACAACATGGAAATGAGGATGCTTCATCTGTGAGGGCAGCAGATTTCCCAAGAAAACCCCTTTAAAAGCCTGACATGTAATCTCTGCGGGGTCGATTGAGGTGTGTGTTTTAGAAAATGCCAGAAATTTAGAAAACAATGTTGCTGCTCAGATGTTAGCATGTTTTTTCTGATATTTAAAGTTGTATTTTAAACTGATAGCTTCTTAAAGTAGGAGAATAAGTTTTAAGGGCCTCAAGTTAAGTTATTGAACATGGCAAAAACATTTGAATTCATATTTTTTCATGTTACAACAACAAATCTTCAGTGTACTTATTCTTTAGGTGAAAGTACTGCAGAACTGAGAAGGGAAGAAAAATAGTAGGGATGCATCGATGCTAGTTTTTAAAAACCCGATACAATACCGATAATTGGATCTGAGTACTTGGCGATACCGAGCTCCTATGCCGATATGTCTTCCACTAACAAACATGCAATGAACTGGAGGACTTAGTTTTATTTCTTCTCTTATTGTCACAGCAAATTATGGTGAATTAGATAAATATATATATAAAAATATAATGACTACAAAAGTAAAACTTCAATTGAAAATTAAACATTTTCTGTGGAATTATTGCAGAATTTCCATATCTTAAGAATTGGTTCATGATATTAGTTATCTAAACGATATTGATAGGAGTACATTAGAACAGTATCCACCCTGATACCCGATATCGGTATCCTTAATAAATAGTTTACAAAACCTTTGATAAATAAAATCTGAAAAGAGTGTTTTGCTTTTGTTTCCACTACGTCACAGCAATTTTGTTTTATTTCTGCTTCACGTAAATGTTCAACTTAAACATAAAAGTCACTGTTTTCATCTTGATCTCAGCTTTCATCTTGTTAACATCTGCAGGTCAAGATTAAAAGAAGAAAGCTTAAGAATAGTTAAGAATTGATTTAAGAATAGTCAATAAAATGTACAACACAACCAGTTATAAAAAGCTAGAAAACCTGCAACACCAAACTTTGCTTGTTAAAACATTTCAGTGCTGTTGGTCACCTAAATAAAATCATGTTTAAATACATTGAAGTTGCCGGTTTGGATTTGATAAAATGTGTGGAATTCATTCTCAAGCACTATAAATGCTAGGATTTTTTTGCCCATAATAAAAGTTTAAGCAGCTTGATATAATATTTACTTCCATTTTGTTTCTAGTGTCATTGAGAAATCAGATTTGCATGAGATCCTGATTGAAGTGGTCTACAGTCACTGTTTTTATTAAGATGAACGATCATGTGAGCCTGCTAAATGCACGCAAATAAGCTCAGGGTTTATTTTTGGTTACAGCACATAATTTAGCTTTTATATCTTTCTTTTAGGCTCAAACAACAATATTTATTTTTTAAAATTCTGCTTAAATTTAGAGATGGGAAAAAGCTCACACGTTTCTTTCTTTCTTTTACTTTACATTCAGCAATAATGATGGTAGTTAGGAATGAAAAGTAAAACTTGTATGTAATAAAACAAAAAATGGCTGCCCTGCTAATTGTTCCCTGATGGACTTTGTAAAGACTGTGAATGATGTAAAATGGTTTCAGGCAAGAAAAAAAATATACAAATCCAAGAGTAAAGTGCAACCAAAGCTGACTGTATAACCACTACAGTGAAACTGCAAAGAATGCAAAAATCTACCCAGGTATGCCTATGAAGTCATTTCTTCAGTATATCTTTCACATCGCATCCGGACATGCACTAAATGTCGACGGTGTTTGGCTTTAAGCAGCCTGTGTGGTAGTGGGCCGGTAGAGGAGTGGAGGATGGCTGTTTATCATGTTTCATTCTAGACTCCCAGTGCCCTCTGGCGGTCCTCAGAGCACACCATACCCAACCTCCTCCTCCTTATTTCCTGCTCCATTAATAGCTTAGTGCCGCTCCAGCTCCCATTGTTATTCCTGCCTGGCTGCATACTGAGTTGGGAATGTTGTGCAGAAATATTTTTGCAAAGCTGCTTTGAAAGAGGGAAACTATTCTCTCAGAAATACCTGGTAATTTTGTTTATGAGGCTTTGTTTATGATTTCGAGAGATAATGTAAAAACTAAGTCCTGCATGCAGCTCTGAGCATTGTTTGCAACTGATCAACTAGTCTTGCGTTGAAAGATGTTGGCTGATTAGGAACATGTTAAATGAAACGCATGCAAGCAGTATGACTGTTTTGTTTAACACCTCGAAGGATTTGGATAAGTAACTGTCACTGTGTGTGCATAATTAGGGTGCTGTGTCATCTGAATTTAAATGCCCCACTTGCCCTGAGGAACTGCCACAATTCCTGGAAGACAAGCTGCACGTCAGCATCCCGTATGTGCATGAACAGCAGTGCATGTAATAACCAGCAGACTAAAATGCTTTGAAGTTCTTTATGGGGGAAAAAATAAATAATTTACTTTCATTTTTGTTCTAATTGTCTGTTTTAACCTGAAAAGCATTACCTTTCAAGTTGCCACGTTAACTTTTACAATTTCCTTTTCAACAGTTATCAGACGTGTAAATCATGACATCCATATTTATTACCCCACGTCATTATGTCTGATCTGATTCTAATAGTCATCTCATACCTCCTGACAGGTTTCTTCCCCCAGGCTTTAAAAACAGCAGTTATCAAACCACTACTAAAGAAGAACAACCTGGACAACACAAAAATGCAGAATCACAGGCCGATCTCTAAGGTAAGGCAAGGCGAGGAAAGGGAATTTTATTTTTATTTATAAAATTAAAAAACAGCAGTTAAGTATAAAACCTCAGAATCAATGAAAGAAAAAATTTCAAGGTGCTTTACATAATTTGTTGAATCATTAAAAACAGTAATTTAGGAAAAGCATAAAAAGAAAATTCATATAAAAAATGTATAATAGAACATTACTCATAAGCAGTTCTAAACAGTTTAATGTAAATGAGCCTAACGATTCAGCAACTTTGCTTTCGTCTGGAAGTTTGTTTCAGGTTTTTGGGGCATAGAAGCTGAAATGATAATGGCGGAACAACTCAGGAAAACAATTCTATCATGGGAATCCATTCAAAATTAAAATGATTTGTCTCACCTTCTTAATTTCAGCTGTTATTTCTGAGACTTGTGAAGCCAATTACCTGTTACATATTACCTGTCACTTTGTAGGACATTAAAGGATTATTCTATTCTGTTCTATTCTGTGGCACAAACCAAGCATCATCTTTGCATCCCTCGACCTTTTGAAGCCAGTCTACCCTGCTGAAAGTCACCTGATGCGTGGCTGCAGCTACCTTGCTTGCTGAATCAGGAGTATAACAGAGGATGCATTGATCTAAATGTTGACAAAAAGATGCCTTAGTCCCTCCCTGAAGTGTGCTGTGAAAGGCGCTTTTAATCCACCAGTTGTGAATTAAAACTTGTGACAAAAGATGTAATTTGAAGCTGTGCAGTTGCAGCTGTATTCTGATTTTTGCCCAAGTTCTGTTTTGACAGTCTGTATGGGAAAAATAACTCCTGCATCCCTCTTATGTGATGTCTAAAAGTAGCAACAGATTGGAAAGATATTTTTTGTAGACCAGGAATGAATGATTTTCAAACTAATATGGATTTAAACTCTGCCAAAACAGTTGCAGTTAATGGAATTATTTTTAGTGTTTAGATTGTTTTAAATAAAATAAAGATATTGAAATGATTTAGTAAGTTTTTGAAAACCACTGAGACTAAAAAGATCCACATTGTTTGCTGTTTTTTTTAGCCACTCATTGAATAGTGTTGGCGCCCTCTGGTGGACAATCGGCTTTGTGGTTCTCCTGCTTTATTTGCCTGGTAGAGGCTTGTTTTGTGTTTTTTTGCTTCATGTCCTAACATGTGGCCCATCTTGGAGGGAAGTCGTTAATTAGTCCAGAAAATGCCCACCTCTCGTCTTAGTATATCCTAATTATCGAATAAGAACGACACCATGGATTTATGGCATGAGATATTATAGATGTGACTATCTGCTGAAATTCGTCATTCTGATGACATTTTAATAAACTCAGATAACTAATATTTAGAACATCATTTAGAAGCATCAGTAATCCCACACGGCTGATGAGTGTTTGCTCAAAGGTAAAAGGCAGGCACTGACAGAAACCCCTTATGTTCAACCCTAAAGTTCAGTAGATCTTGAACAGTTCAGTCCGATTACAATTAATCAGGATTTAGACACTGCTTTTTTCAGTTCCCCAAACCGAGTAAACTGAGTAGAGAATTTTGAGATTTATAGTTTGTACAACATAAACTTTTAAGTCACTGCTACCTTCACATGGGTAAGAAAAACTCGCCTGAAATTTTAAGTCTTTAAAAATCATAGTTGAGTTAGAAAACATAAAAATCTAAAATGGACAAACTCTAAAGCAAAACTTAAAAGTTCAAGTTTAATTTTCCAACTTAAAATTCTCCTGAAGTTCGTTGCCTTCAAATTTTTACATTTCTTTTTCTTTTTTTTACAGTGCACTCACAAATGTGCACACATTTATGGATTGTTACAGTAGACATCTCTGGGTTTGTTATATAGCAACATATGAAGCTGAATTTAACCCACCTCTCTCTGACTGCAAGCCAACTGCTCTACTTACTTAGCCACAGACACCAGAGTGGTAACTCAAGTACCAGTTGTACTGACCTGAAATAAAGCCTTTTTTATACAGTTTAAATTTTGTTTTCAGTGTTTTTACTCTAATGTTCAACAATTTATGTTCACAAGAGATTGCAAAACCATTTAGTATATTTAAATAAGAGCAAAATCAACGTCTGCAGGCTCCTTGTCCAAGTAACACACTTAGCCTTTGACTCAAAACTCAAAAACAAAAGTTGGTTTTCCCACATTTCACAACAAAAGTATTTCTGTTGGATAAACTTTCCATGGTTGTAATGAAGATTTAAGTACTGATTACTGAAAAGATTGTGTTAGAGCTTACAACCCCAGTGATTTGTTGGACTAACTCATGCAATTGTCTCAAATGAATAAAACTTCAATTTTTGTCTTTTCTAAACTTAAAATATTTTGCCAGGCCAAAAAATGGATGTTGTTTTTTGTAGGTCAATAGGTGTTTATGTTTTTCTGGGCTGAACAAGGACCAGGAAAACAAGTTAAATTCCACCTGATGTCTGACATGTAGCAATAAATAAAACCTTGAATCTTTAAAATAATAGGACCACGTTTCTCTGAAGGCTCTGAAGAAAATGTCTTCCATTTGTATTCAGCTCAAATCTCTGAAAAAAATGTGCACAAAATAAGAGAATAGTAAAGGTGAAAAATGCACAAAACTCAAACACAGTGGTTAAAAAAACATTTTGTCTTACAGAATTTTGTCTGTTCACTTTTCTGACTGAACTGTTTTAGATCATGAAAGAAATGTAACAGCTTTTTCTTTAATTGGGAAAAAAACACTTTTCAAACCAAGAAAAAGTAAAAAGCAATTGCCTCATAAACGTAAGAACTGATTTAAATGAGTGTTAAAATATTGACCCCCTCTTCTTTGCAGAATGGTTTTAGTTGAGCCACATTGTGGAGTTTGAAACACAGACAGCCAGTTGAAGGACTGCAACAGCATGCAGATTTGCCCATGCTTTGACAAGGCAACTCCAAAACCTTTCTTCAAATCTCCTTGAGTCTAACTTTTTGATGTATTTCTGACAATTTTACTGCTTCATCATCACATTGCTGATATCTCTGCTACAAATGTTACATTGGTAAATAAATTAACCAGTAGAAAGGACTGTATTGATGGACTGGTCCGGATAGCAGGAATCACCACAGGTAGTTGGGTAAGGACTTGAGTGATCTCAGAATGGATCTTATTTATTGAACATGTGCCACTCCCTGATTGCAGCTCCATTCCTCTTGACAACCTGAGAAAAATTCAGCCATTACTCAAAGTTTTCCGATGTCCCAGATGCCGAAGCTGCCGCTGGTATCTAACCCATTCTCTCCCACGCTGCTTGCTGGCCTTTTACCGTACATACCAACCATTTCTGCTAAGCTCTTCCATTACCTACAGTCTGCCCCACTCTGGCCGTTATGGTCTTTCATGGCCACTTATTCACACTTTTGTTTCCCCCAGCAATGTTTTGAATCTGCTTGAACCCATTCCGTGATATCACTTTAAACAAACAATGCCAGGCCATCCAGCAGCTACCGCTGTTAGGTAGGTGTGTGACTGACATCACTTCACTGGACTAATCAGTGCATAGGTGGGCGTGTTGGGTCACTTTGACACGCTACGGACCAAGGCATAGGTTGTCTGAAAGAAGGGCTTTGCTCGGACCAGACAGAAGTAATGGAAACACGCCAGAATGATTCAAAGTTACCAGTTCTAGATTGTTCTGGCCCTAGTGGAAAGGGGGCACAAGTGAGTCCGTGAACATTCTATCCGTTCATCCCAGTGTCTATAAGATGTAACGAGACAACCTTAAGGAGTGCTGATCCAGGAAGCTTAGAGGGCCGTGTGAGGATGATGAAAGCGTGGGACAGAGTATCCATCTACATAAACATTCTGGGGAGCTTAATGGTCGGCCTTCCAAGGCCGAGATGGGGAGCCAGATTCAGATGGCAGCTATTGTTTTGGTTCGGGCTAGAGCTGCCTTAAAGTCTCTCAGTGGTCACAATAGCTACTCCAAACAGTCGAATTGGAAGTTAGTTTCACAAATCTGAGCTGAGAACTATCCACGCCACAGACGAGTTCTGAATCCTCAGCCAGCTCGCTGGTCAGATCATCCGGCTTATGATTTTGCAATGCATGAGTCTGATTATTAACAGCACGACACATTCCTTTATAGAGTTAAGGCAAATCGCAAATTTCTACAGACAACTTTGGAATCTTGTGATACACCAGGAACCCACCCACACCAGACTGCAGAAACCTGACTATCATAAATTCAATGATGAAGTTGTCTTCCACGTCCTCCATGGACAACAGCACCAGACTGACCTGAATTAGAAAATAAATTGGAAGACTATGGAAAGCATATAAACCTGAGGATAAATTGCTATTTGATATGGACTGTTGGATTACTGCTTGTGTTTTTTGTCTTGTTCACCACTTTGGGGCAGCTTGAACCGCTGAAAATATGTTCTAGAAATAGATTTGAGCTTGACCTTTGCTCATGTTTAGCTCTGGGAAGAAGGCGAGTGGCTGAATTTTTGAGAACTTGCAGATGAGGAAGTAAAGACTGATACAGGGCTATTTATGAAGACTTACAGTAATCACTGTGATAAGATAAAGCCATGGATCAGTCTATGAAATTCCTGCTGTGGTTGGAAAGGCTCAGCTGAACCAAATCAGTCAACTGAGCTAAATTATCTGAATCATAACTAAACCATCATCATTGTATTCTACATATAATGTAGTTGTGTGAGTTTTAAGTTAAGAGTTGTTTATTTTTCCTTTATCTGTTGGAAAATAGAAACCAAATACAATCTTAATTCGGTTTGAACTTTAAATCACAGCACTGTAATAAAAGAAATCTCTTTAATTAAATCTCAGTCCAATACAATACAGCTTTTAATGAACAGAAGTTTTCCTGTTTGTAACCCTGCTGTTTAGCAGGAAATGGTCCCTTTCTGGGTCTGTCTACCCCGAGTTTCCATGTTCTGTAGGTTCTCTCCAGTTACTCTTGAATGTGAATAATATATGTACATCAAGGATAAAATTATAAAACCAAATAACTGGGCTGTAAAAATACAACGGCATGTGCAACTGAGTAGTGTAATTATAAAAAAAAACTATTTAAAGAGTTTGTTTGTGTATATGTGCATTAGTAAATGTATTAATGACAAGAGGTTAACAGAATATAGACTGTGAAAAACAGCTGTACAAAGAACAGCTGCAGAAATGTTATTTGAGTCACACAAGTGCAAATTATAACAGGGATTTAACATTATTGGGTTAGTAGTATCAGTAGTAATATCAGTAATACTAATAGTAGAATAAGTCAGAGTATAGCAAACTTTGTAACCCAAACCAAAGTTTTTTGTTTGGTTGTATTTTAAGCTATAATATGTTAACAAAATTGCAACCTTTTATAATATCTTACATAGAAAATGTTTTGTTTATATTGACGAACAATCTAATTTGCAGGCATGTTCTTTAACTGGATATTCAAAACTTATAGAAAATGATGTCAAAAAAGCATTTAGTTTTCATTCTACTGACGAAGAAAAATGTTCATTAAAAAATATCCTTATACTTTTAGTGTAATTCTTTGTGGAAATGTTCTTGCACATAGTTCATTAAAACACAAAGAAGAACTCACAGCTAGCATGTTTAAATCACCTTTACATTATCAAACGTTGCTTTGTTCTTTTGCACTTTGGTCTCAGACCCCTTGACAATAAAAAGGCAACAATAAGGTCAGCTTTCTATCACCTGAAGAACATCTCTAGGATTAAAGGACTGATGTCACAGAAGGACCTGGAAAAACTCATCCATGCATTCATCTTTAGTTGGATTGATTACAGCAACAGCGTCTTCACAGGCCTACCTAAAGAGTCAATCAGACAGCTGCTGCTGATCCAGAACGCTGCTGCTGGCGTCCTCTGTAGAACCAGGAAAGTAGAACCCATCACCCCAGTTCTTAAGTCCTTCCACTGGCTCCCTGTAGCTAAGAGAATAGACTTCTAAATACTCCTACTAGTTTATAAATCACTGAACGGTTTAGCACCAAAGTATGTTAGAGATCTGCTGTCACTATACAAACCCAGCAGACCACTCAGATCCTCCAACTTGAGCTTACATAACATTCCTAGAATTAGAAATAAACAGGGAGAGGCAGCTTTCAGAACAAACTTCCAGAAGAATGCAAAAATGCTGAATGGTTAGGCTCTTTTAAATCTAAGATTAAAACATTCATTGCCACTGAATCATGTAAAAAAAAAAACTTGAATTGCCTTGTGTTGAAAGTGTGCTATATAAATTAAATTGCCTTGCCTTGACAACTAAATGCAAGCTAGATGATAAGATCCTAAAAAAAATAAACAAAACTTCCACATAAAAATATATAAGCTAAATAAATAAATAAATTTTTTGGTTACACTATTAATTTTAGTCTGTGTTTTGTTTTATGTTTTTTGGGTTCAAACAGATGTATAATTATTATTGAAAGAAACTATGATCAAGGAGCTTATTTTAGCTTTTAGCTGTCATACCCCTCCGGTACAGATGATGGCAGTGAAATTTAGTTTTAGCTTTTGAGCTACGAATTCATGGTGTAAAAAGAAGAGCGCTGCAGTTTGGTAATGTTTACACCGGGAACAGAGGACGGAAGCAGGTCAGTCTCAGCAACTTTAAACATTACATTTTATCACGTTAAAACGTTAACAGGACATTAAACTAATGAAGAAATGTTACGGTTATTTACCAAGAATGTTTAGCTTAAAATGAATCAGCGTCACTTATAAATAAACGTTTTATGATTTAGTATTACTAATTGTTTTTATCATAATGATGATCATTATTAAAATATTCGTGTCTATGTTACAATATTTAATTATATGAGCTAAAATGTAGTATTATATCTGCTACAGATCTGCTACCAGTTCTTTATATTTTGGTTGCAGAGGTTGTTGTCCTGAACTGATCGGGGTTCGATTCCCGGCCCCGGCTATTTTTTTATTTTTTTTACTGCGCTTCTACCTGTCGAGCTGTCAATGAATACAGGCTAGAGGAGCCACAAAAACATAAGTGTGAAATAATGACACAAAGAGAATAGACGTCGTCGTACGTCGCCGTCACGTGAATAGTGTTTCATTTGAAACAGTAATTTCTGTTCTAAAGCGTTGAGGTGAAACAGTTTGGCTGCAGTTCTAATGTGAGGCTTTAGCGTCACGATGCTCTTCTACTTCACATTAGATTGTTAATAAATTCATAGAAAAAATCAAATGATATAAAAATAAACACTAAAATGACTTAGCTGATGTGTAGTTACCTTTTTAGAATGGAATAGCATAATTTATTTATTTTATTAGATTTACACTAGAACAGAATACAAATTTGAATGAATTTACATTAAGGACAAATTACAAAACCTAAGTACTGTGCAGTTATTAAACATATGTGGCATACCAACGTTTTAATTAGCAACTGAGTAGCATAGTAAAAAAAAGTAAACATAATATTAAGAATAAGTTATATAAAGTATAAAGCAGGAAAAATAGATGTGCAAATAGCAGCTGAAATGTTACATGGAGTGAGAAAAAAAGTGTAAATTACAGCAATGATGTAGACGTTAATGGGTTGGGAGCAGCGGCAGTGATAGGAAATCAGGGCTGACACCGTTCTAATGTAGCCTACTCATATTGGTATCGGTTAAAGTTAATTCCCAAAGTTTAAATGTTTGATCAGAAATTTCGCCATTATTTTTGGGGTAAAAACAAATTGAAAATTCTCATCTGATTAGTTTGAGATTGATCTTATAACTTTAAAATCATTTCTTTTTCTTGTTTCATGTTGAAGAGAACGGAGAAGAAGTGTTATTCCACCATGGAGGCTGTTGGGGACCTTCTGAACGTCTTCAGCGTCGACGTCAGCAGAATGTCTGTAACAGTCAGCCTCTTTCTCATTTTTCTGTTTCTCCTGTACTGGTAAGTAAGCTCCGGTATAATGTCATGGTAAAAAGAAAGCACTCCCTTTTTTAAATCTATGTGCCTTATATATTTTTGTATGTACTTTTTTTACAATTTTCACAACCTTGATTTGGCATTATTTTAATAAGTAATGGTGTGCTGTGCTGTGTTTCTATATTTCCTTTTATGCATATGCAAATATAAATGATTGTCACTGAATTGAAGTAGGAGCTAATACTGCGACCTTTGGTTTTTTTATTGTATTTTTGTCGTAAATTGTTGATTGAAAACATCCTCCTCATCGTGTGCAGGTATTCAGTCTACCCGTTCTCAGTCCTCTCTCAGTGTGGAATCAAACATCCAAAGCCTGTCCCTTTCTTTGGCAACATATTCTACTTCCGTGAGGTAAGAAACCCTTTAACAAGAAATATGAAGAACTTTATGGCTGCTCACTGTTAGGAAAGAGATGCGATAATATCGTTGAGGGTAAACCTTGCATTAAACAAAGAAATAATGTCTTTCTGGTTTGTTTTCATATCAAACTAAGGCGCTACATCAGGAGTCTTTTATCCAGCTACTGGAAATAAAATCTATACATCCATCTAAGCATTTTTTTTTAAGTTTCCCCTGCCCAGCATTTAATGACTTCACTGCCTCCTTTTTCAACCATTTCTGAGTAATGCTTTTTTTCCTCTTTCTAATTTACTGGCCATTGACATGATCCTAAACCATAGACTCTATGGTTAAGTGAAACCCGTAGGTTTCTGTAGAGCTCAGCAAACTGGGAGGTTCCCAACACCGCCATCTTGGCTGCGTCACGCCTCTCGTCACACCCTGAAAATAGAAAAAAAACGGGGAAACAGGACGTGCTGAGAGTGAGGCGGATGATTGACAACATTCAATTACTGTGCTGGTGAATTAACGATGCTAACTGAGCTAAAACCAGAGCTAACCGAAGCTAACAACGTTTAGCCGGTGCAATTGGGAATAAAACTGGATTGAGCGACTCTGTTATCGCTACCTCTACCTTCAAGGCACATTCAATAATCTTTTCAAATAAAATTATGATGCCTTGTTGGTCCATCACTTTCACTAAAACTATGTGAATTTTAAGCAAGTTTAAATAATCAATATATAAAGGGTAAATGTGAACCTTTCAACCCATTTTTTGACTGAGCAGCATTATCCCTAATGTACAGCGTAAAAATAATTTTACTTCGCGAAATAAGTGGAGCAGAGGCTTCTTGGTTGGTCTGTTACTGCAATCAATACCACAGCAAGCCATCTTCGTCCAATAAGTGAACGATTAAAATTTGAACACGAATAAAAATCGCTGATGCAGCTGATGGTCAAGTTTAGAGAAACAGAATGGCCGAGACTTTTAACGTGACGCCGAGGCTGGAGCCTTGGCAAGCGTATGTGACAGTAGCTATGTTTACATGTGGAAAATGTCTTTAATCTGATCGTAGTTTGGATTAGATCCGATAATGTTGAGTGTTTACATCCGCTACATGTTTGATCGGAATAAGTTGTTTTGAAGTGATCAAAACTGCACAGAGCTACTTAAAATAACAAAAACGGACGTAGAAGAAAAAATAGCAGAATTCCACTGTAAACAAAAATGGCAGCGCACATTTAAAATGGAGCAGTACAATGAGAATATGGTCTTCAGAGCGTGCTTTTTTTCTTCTGGTCACGGTTTTATATCTACAAGCCTTCATTGTTATGTACGCAATCAAATTATAAACCAAATCTCTTTATTGTTTTTAGGCCGACGTATTGTACGACTACGCACGACTTAAAGGCACAGTGTGTAATTTTCAGCCAGTAGGGGGCAATTTATCACAAGCATGCGGTATCTGTGTCTTCGAGTAAGAAACTCAACAACGGAGGTCCAACTAGTGCTGTTATCAAACGCCCAATTTCCTGAGAATGATCTATTTGCAGCAACATGACGAGCACATCAGTCTCTCTTTCGTCGCTTGGAACTAGCGAAGAGGTAAAAATGTATTTACGGTGAAACTTTTTTGCATTTTGAGGGGAAATCAATGTTTTAATAACGGGCTTGTTCCGTGCGCTTTGTCCGTCCGGGTTCCTGTGGAAGTAAAGACGTCATCTAATATGGCTTTCCCCTGAAAAGAGGACCCGCGCCTATGTATTTTAAAACTGATTTTTAAAGTCACATTTTAAAATATCGCCAATATTTTGCAATTAATGTGCTTTACTTTATTATTATTACATAATATTTTAATGTCTTTTTTTCAGAGATGTACTACAAAAACTACAGGTTTTTAATCTGATTACTTTAGTCCAGTACATACAGCTGGGAAACGCATATTTGGTGTCACACAACAACACATTTCTTTGTTTTAGGGATATACCGATACTTGTATCCGGTATAGGGGCAGATACCAAGAACCGATACTTAAAATGTGTAAACTCTGCAATAATATCACAGAAAATGTTTGTTTTTTTTACTTGAAATTTGTGTTTCGTGGTCATTTTTATTAAAACTTTTTTTAAACTAATTCACCATCATTTGTTGTAACAAGCAGAGAAGAAAATAAACGCCGTCTTCCAATTCATTGCATTTTTTGTGTGATAGAAGTATCGCCATTGGTACTCAGATATAAGTATTGTTATAGAATTGGTTTTAAAAAAAGTTGTATCGTTGCATCTCTAGTTTGCTCACATAAAAATATGCGCTGTTATTAGTGATTAGGGGAAAAAATATAACGGCATACAGTTTTTTTTAACAAAAGCTGCTGGAAGAGTGAGGGTGTTTAACCACATCACTAGGAAAAGTATCCACCTGGGTTGCGACGCCCATGAAACCGCCATATATAATCTTGTCAGATTACCGTACTGCTGTGCTGTTTGTGTGTCTCATGCTGACATTGCTCTGATGTTGCTCCAAACGTCCTTTCAGGGTTTCTTCAGACCTATCAATGAACTTATAAAAACACATGGCAGAGTATGTGGGTGAGTATTTCTCTATTTTAATTCCTTCTCATTAGACCAGGAAATGAAAACCTGACTTGCTGTTAACGTTTTTGATGTGGCCCGATGTAGCTGTGGCCTCATGGCAATCGCTTGTGTTTCAGGTATTATTTGGGCCGCAGACCTGTGGTGGTGGTGGCAGACCCAGAAATGCTCAGATCAGTGATGGTCAAGGATTTCGCCAGTTTCCCTAACAGAATGGTGAGAATGTCCCCCAAAGGAGGTGGATGTCCACAACTAAATATGACTTTTTAAAATAAGCTAAATGATACAATAAAATTTATTAACTCCCTGGGATTTGTTTTTTGTCGTCTGTGCAGCAATTTCGATTTGCCACCAAGCCCATGACAGACTGTTTGCTCATGTTGAGGAACGAACGGTGGAAGAGGGTTCGGAGCATCCTTACCCCATCCTTCAGTGCGGCCAAGATGAAAGAAGTGAGATAATAATTACCACATGTTTTCATGTTACACCAACAAACTTCAATGCACTTTATGGTGGAATTTTAGGTGGTAAACCAACATGAAGTGGGTCATACCTTTTATATGAATTTTCATTTTTACTACTGGTGGAGGTCAGAGGGCCCGGTGACACTAGTGTCCAGCAGCCTCGCCTCTGTCAATGCGCCCCAGGGCAGCTGTGGTCATCACCAGTGTATGAATTAATGAATGTAGTGTGAAGCTCTCAGGACTAAATAAAGCGCTATACAAGTACAGGCCATATTTCTTTATTTAGAGTTAAATTCTCCCATTTTCTTCTTTTCCTTTTAACTTGCATCACATCATCTCCTTCTCATTAGGTTTTAGGATTTTTTGTCTGTTTACTGTTTGGTCCAGAAAACCTTGTTCATGAGGACCTGTTCAGCTTGTTTTGTCCAGTTTCTGCTCTGGTTCTGCAAGGATATTTTTTATTCATGGTTTCTAAGGACTGAAGACTCAAGACTCATTTGTTTCTTTTCTCTACTGTAGATGGTTCCGCTCATCAACACAGCTGCTGAAGCACTGATGAAGAACCTGGAGGGCCATGCTGACTCGGGGAAGGCCTTTGACATCCACAGGTAATCACAGAGCAAGCAAAGATGAGCACCACTCATCATTTTTATCTCTTTTTTAATGTATCTGGTCCTCTTTTTCTGTTTGTAGGTGTTTTGGCTGTTTTACCATGGATGTTATTGCCAGTGTGGCGTTTGGCACTCAGGTGGACTCTCAGAACAACCCAGATGACCCGTTTGTCCACCACGCTCAGATGTTCTTCTCCTTCTCATTCTTCAGGCCTCTAATGCTTTTTTTCAGTATGTATTGCACTTTATTTTACGTTTGAGTTAGCTAAAAAGCTAAAATTAGCATGTTTGTTAACACTATTATCCTCACAAACATTTAGCTAATCCACTTATAATGTTAACTGTAGCTCAAATGCTAATGTCAACTCAATTTCTGTACTCATCAGCTGGACTACCACTAGCATGTTTATCACTAGCCTCATTAAGTTTGTAAAATTTAGTGTTTGTGTAAAAATTTTCTATATGGTTTAGCTTTGTCATCAAAATATGCTAAATTGTTAACTTTAGCTCAAATCATTTGCATGTTGAGCAATGAACTTTTGGTGTGTTGAGTTTAGTCCTTAATGCTTAATCCTTAATGGGTCGCAGGGGGGGCTGGTGCCTATCTCCAGCTGTCAACGGGCGAGAGGGGGGGTACCCCCTGGTCCATCACGCCAGTCCATCACAGGGCCACATACAGACAGACAGGACAAACAACCATGCACACACTCACACTAAGGACAATTTGGAGAGATCAATTAACCTGACAGTTGTGTTTTTGGACTGTGGGAGGAGGGAACCCACGCATGCACGGGGACAGAAAGAAAAAGTTAAAATATACATGAAGAGTTGAACTTGCACCCAATGGTTACTAAATGTGGTGTTGGTTTGCTTGTATTTACCGTTTGTGGGTGAAACACTGGTTTTCTGTCCTACATATCAGTTGTAAAAATTTAGGGGTTTGGGTTACACCAATGTCATGAAAAGTACTTCAAACAACAGCAAAAATTCTGATGGTAACTTTAAGATTTTTTTTAAAAGTTTGCTACACTTCAACCAGCCCCAGCTCTTGTACAACTCACCCATAAAGTTTCCGTTTTACACTGAACAGCTAATCTTCTTCTCTCTGTGTTCACAGTTGCTTTTCCCAACATCATGGCTCCTGTAGCGAGATTCATCCCAAACAAACGGCGAGACCAGATGAACGGCTTCTTCATTAGCATCATTCAGAAGATTATAAAGCAGAGAGAAGAGCAGCCGCCCAGTCAGGTGGATGTTTACTTGGAAAAAAAGGGGGACCTTAGAAAGAGTGTTCATGTTGTGTCAACCACAGATTTTAATTAGTTTTATTGGGATTTATGAAAGACAAAACACTAATTGCATGTTTTATTCGGGGAAACTTCTAAACCTCCTTGTGCTCAAAATGGCTAAAAGACAAGAGTAAATAAATTAGCCTTTCAATATAAAGCATGTAGTGCCCACACGCTGCATTAACTGCTTATTACAGCGACTATAGAGCACCATTCTGGTGAAAAGACCTCTGGCTGTTGCTGAACTGACCAATCAAAGGCATATGCTCTACATTAATGTAGAGTGATGGTAAGAAAATGGACCTCTACTCCGTCTTTGCATAAGCGACGGATAATGCCGCTGCGTCAGTCCATCTCTGTCAGAACGGAGTAATATAAACTAGGCTTAAGAGAATTTACCAGCATGATGGAGACCAAAGAAACCCAGCAGATGGGTCCGGGAGAACATTCTGGTCCAGTTTAATGCAGGGTTAGTTCCTATAACAACATCCCAAGCTTTGAACATCTCCCAGAGCTCTGCTTAATGGCCTTTATGCACTGTTGCTTCCTTGTTACGAAAAGCCAGCCCCATCAATTCCGGTTCAAAGTTGTCCCAACACAGACTGGGGAAAAAATGATTTTTTTAACTCCTTCTTCTAGACCTGCCGCGCATCACGGTTGACCATGCCCATCGGATATTTCACAAACGTACAGCGACGTCTGCGAGCAAGCAAGTGAAGGGCTTTAAACTATACATAATCAACCTTATTCACAATTATGAAGGTAAATGTGTAGCTAACAGCAGTAGCTCGGAGGCACCATCATCAAAAACCAGACAGATATAATAATTTTGGTCTGATTAGAACACTGATGAGGACAAATTAACAGCTAGGCTACCCACCGATCGATTGGTAATGGATGCAATTGCTGAAGTAATGTCATTCTCTGGTCTGAGACAGCGTTTTCAAACTCATTTCCATTTTGGGCTCCATCAAGCTGATGAATGTCCTTTAAGGGTTTGTTGTGGCAGAAGGTATTGATAAAACAATAACAAACTGTTAAAATCACCCTCCATATTCCAAAAGTATATTTTAAAATTAAATAATCCTGAGCACCTTTACATAATGATGTGATTTAGGACTGTTTAAATGATTTTGTTTTACTGATAAAATTGTATTGGGGTGCACAAAAATGGAACTTACATTTTCAATCTATAGGGTTCTCTAGAGTTTAGAGGGCCACATAAATGACCATAGAGAGCCGGATTCGTTTGACACGTGTGGTCTAAGGTAAGCTACGGTAAAAAAAAAAGCTAAAATAGTTGTCCGTGTTATGGTTCATTCACACCGCAGGCTTTGTCAGCGTCAGCAACGTCAAGATTACATGTTAAGTCTACGGTTGAGGCCGTTGGAGGAGCGTCACGGTCTCTGCGGCGCTTTGTGAGCTTTGGCTCCGTCAACTTTTCCTGCTTTTCATGCTTCAAAGCTCATAAAGCCAGCAGCGCAGAAGTTCAGCTAGTTGAACTTTTGACGGCGCTGACGGCCCTGAAGCGGCGCGTTAACCAATCAGAGCTTATAATTGTAGCGATGTCATTACACGTATTTTGAATGTAGCGGGAGCCGGAAAAACCTACATTTTAAGGCTAGAAAACGCAGATGTAAAAAATCATAAATAACACTTACCAAAGACAGATGGACAGGCGCTCTTCGGGAGGAATAGAGAACCTGTAGTTGGTGTCCTGGTAGGAGATTTGAGCTCCGATACGGCCAAGGAGGTCGTAAAATTGGGCGCGGGACAGACGGAAGTACCGCTGAAAGCGAACCTCATCCATACGCAGCTCCTGGAGCAAATGGTTAAACTCTCCAAACTCAGAACGCACCGTATAATAGGCTATATCCACAAACGGCGCCTATGTTGCCGAAGTCGACGTTGTCTATTATTTAGCAAATAAAGCCAAGCCACACTCTCAATACTATCTGCCATAGTTCAGAATGTCCGGCAACAGACGCTCTTTTTTGCTCAGAAGTGGCAGACTTTGTAGGCTTTGCAAGCTTCAACATAGAAGAGTCAAACTAGATGCTTTGTGAGCTTTGCCTGACGCTGATGAAGCCTGCAGTGTGAATGCACCACTAGTCTGCATTCACCTGCAGTGTTGTGGGTAACGCGTTACTAAGTAACGCGTTAGAGTACTCTAATTACTTTTTTCGTGAAATATGTAACTTAACGCGTTAGTTTTGTGCGTTAAGTAATCAGTAACTTCGTTATTTTTTTTAAAAAAGTAATCCGTTATTTTAAGAATTTTTTCGGATAAGGAAAGGAAAATCCCGACTGCAGTCTGCTTTTGTCAGACAGTAGACCTCGTGTGCCACCTGCGGATGCATTAGCGGAGCCGAAGTGCTGTGATCATAAAGTCAGTGGCTGTGATACGTCTGTGCCCTGCACCTGGTCCTGTGTGGTTTTTTTGTTGTTTTTTCGAACTCCCGGCAAGATGGCAGAGAGGACAGCGTTTGCTTTATGGAAGTACGCGCATTATTTTCAATTTGTCAACGAAATTTAAAATTTAAAAAAAGTAATCACTACTTTGAAGAGCAAGTGTAAGAGACGACGTTAAAGCGAATTTAGGCTTGTGACACTTTAATATTATTTTGTTCGGCTATTAAGCGATTTGTCATTTGCCTGTGTGGCAGTGAATGATTTTATTCGGTTTGTAGTAATTTTTGTTTGACAGGCAGCTGTTAATTTCAGTTAGATCGTTGACTGGTTGGTAATTTCTAAATGGATCTAAATCTGCAAGCCAGTTTACCTCAAATTGTGTTCATTCTGTGATAATTAATAAATAAAACGCTTTGTGGAATAGCCTATTGCTAACTGTCTTTCCTGTTATTGTTATCTTTCAGTAATTTAGTTGGTTGACTGACGTTATTCATTGTCAGGAGTCACGACTTCTGGTGCATTTAAAAGGGGGCTGTGTCTGTCAATTAAACTGCAGGATGTGTGATGCGCTGCATTTTTGGTAATGCATGAGTACTCTAACGCGTTACTTTTATGAATAGATAACGCAGTAACTTAACTGATTACTTTTAATTGATGGTAACGTTGTAACCTAACTAACTACTTTCCAAAGTAACTACACCCACCACTGTTCACCTGGTAAAAGTACAACGAAACTACAAAATGCACATACCTGGTGAAAAAACGAATGTCCGGCAAATCACTTTTTTTCTCCCAAAAAAAATTGTTCCAGCAGTTGTTGTCGTTGAGCAGCTTCTCGCAGTCTCTGGTTTTCTTCCAGTACATTATCCACAAAAGCAGGATCCGGAGCGACGCAGTAGTTGTGATCGTGGACTCTTAACTACTTCCTGAGTTTCCCCGTTCTCCGGTCTAGCTGTACGCTACCAAACACAAGGTCTTCTCTCCCTGAGAGAATAGTTGTTCCAGGGAAATAAAAAACCACTACGGCGCTAGCTTTAGCCGCCTCCTCCCTCTTTCCTTACTCGGCTCTTTGACATCTTGTGCTGCAAAATGTCTACTGCAGACACTGGCGTGGTTAGAGATAAAGAAGTTTTCTTTTGTAATATTCAAAATGCATCTCTTTCATAGTTGCTTGTCCAATGAAAACGTGTGAAAACTGATAGATGAATTATATTTAGCTGATGAGGTACACAAAGGAGTTGGACTCCGCCAAGGTTGCCCTTTGTCACCGATCCTGTTCATAACATTTATGGACAGGATTTCTAGACTCAGCCAAGGTGTTGAGGTGATCCGTTTTGGTGACCTTAGGATTGGGTCGCTGCTTTTCGCAGATGATGTGGTCTTGTTGGCTTCATCTGAAGGTGATCTACAGCTTTTGCTGTGATCCTCATCCCAGCCGAGTGTGAAGCGGCTGGGATGAGGATCAGCACCTCAAAATCTGAGACTATGGTCTTGAGCCGGAAAAGGGTAGAGTGCCTTCTTCAGGTCGGGGATGGGGTCCTTCCTCAAGTGGAGGAGGTCAAGTATCTGAGGGGTCTTGTTCACAAATGAGGGAAAAATGCAGCGGGAGATCAATAGACGGATTGGTAAGGCGTCTGCAGTTATGCGGGCGCTGTACCGGTCTGTCGTGGTAAAGAGAGAGCTGAGTGGGAAGGCGAAGGTCTCTCTCTACCGGTCGATCTACGTTCCTACCCTTATCTATGGTCGAGAACTTTGGGTGGTGACCGAAAGAACAAGATCACGGATACAAGTGGCTGAAATGAGTTTCCTCCGTAAGGTGGCTGGCCTCTCCCTTAAAGATAGGGTGAGAAGCTCGGTCATTCAGAAGGGGCTCAGAGTCGCTGCTCCTCCACATCAAGAGGAGCCAGTTGAGGTGGCTCGGGCATCTGGTCAGGATGGACGCCTCCCTGGTGAGGTGTTCCAGGCATGTCCCACCGGGAGGAGGCCCAGGGGAAGACCCAGGACTCGCTGGAGGGACTATGTCTCCCGGCTGGCCTGGGAACGCCTCGGGATTCATCCCGAGGAGCTGGACCAAGTGGCTGGGGAGAGGAAAGTCTGGGTCTCTCTGCTTAGGCTACTTCCTCCGCGACCCGACCCTGGATAAAGCATAAGAAGATAGATGGATGGTACACAAAGGAACATAGCCGTGTTGAGCTGTCAGCTTCCCGCTGCTGAAACTTGAATGATAGCTTCATCTGTTAATAATACTCTTAATCATACTTAATAATACTATACTGTACTGTACTATACTTTACTATACTATACATCTCTAATAAAGGTAATATCTGATCCCACTATTTACCTCCGTGCTGCACTCCACTGCCACAGCTTTCCAAACATGTAGGCAACCTGGAAATGATTTTACTGCCTTATTGCAAACCGGAAGTTCTAAGTGGGCTGTGCATAACGCCCATTCAACATCTGGACATGGAGAGAGGACAGAACACCAGGGCTACGAGAGGTTCACCTAGTCTGACAGGAGAGCTTTAATCAGAGCCAAAGTCAAGTGATTTTTTTCCCCTAAGTGCTACAGAGATCCGCAGTTCGGGCATGAGAACCTGTCGAAAAATTTGCTCTACACTAACATGAACTTTATTGATCAGTGACAATAGACTGTCATTGAAAATAAGCAAGAATGAAATATTTGGCCTACACACGAAAAGAAACAAAAAATGGAGAAAGACAAAAATAATAATTCAGTTATATCACTCAAAACGATACCATTTGAGAGAAGAACATACCAGGAGGAGATAAAAAGCTCAGACCTGATCATCAGCCAAACATCAAAATCAATCAGCAGTAAAACCAGAGTATAAAAGTGCCATATTTATGTTAATTTATGCATGTTTGCTTTTTGTATAGCTGCGGTACACTTCATGGTGAGTTACTACTGTCTTAAAATGCGCATTATTCAGTAATTATGTTTAACACAGCTGCTGATATTCAAATGTTAAGTTTATTAAATGGTCGAGAAAATCACAGGAAACTACTGAGCTACAGCCAAAGGTGGTTATTGAGGCTGAATAGAAATACCTTCCATGCTTTTCAGTTTTTATCTATAAAAAAAATATTGAAAACAGTGAATCCGTTTTTTTTCTCCTCAGTTATGCTGTACTCCTAAAATCCCAGTAAAACACTCAAGGTTTTTGGTTCCTGATGTATGAAGGCACTTCAGGGCGTCGCTGACAGTAACACATCCTGTTTGTTTGCAGAGGCGCCGAGACTTCCTCCAGCTGATGTTGGACGCTCGATCCGGCAAAGAGAGCGTCCCTTTGGAACATTTCGACACGGCGAACCACTCCGATGAGTCGGATCAGAGGAGGCCGCCGCCACCAGAGCAGGAGAACGGATCTCCTCACCCGCAGGAGTCACCCGTGAAGCGTCCGCAGAGGAAGATGATAAGCGAGGACGAGATCGTCGGGCAGGCCTTCGTCTTCCTCCTGGCGGGCTACGAGACCAGCAGCAACACGTTGGCCTTCACCTGCTACCTACTGGCCCTCAACCCTGAATGTCAGCGCAAAGTTCAGGAGGAGGTGGACGACTTCTTCACCAGACATGTAAGCGTCTTTTCACATCAGATGTTTCTCCTTCTGTCTGTTGCTGCTCTTTGTTTAAAAGAATCCGTTTTCCAGGATTCGCCAGATTACTCAAATGTCCAGGAACTAAAGTACTTGGACATGGTATTATGTGAAGCACTGCGGCTCTACCCGCCTGGCTTCAGGTAAACGATGGTTCAGTAGATTTACATAGTTTATTTATTTTTTATTATTTTTTTAAACTTTTCTTTTTTATGGAAGCAAGTCTTTACCATTATTCAAATTAAAATGCATGACCTGAAATACTTTTTCCGTTTTTACCACTGCCAATTTTGACTTAAATAAAATAAGAAGTCATCCAAACTCTTTTTTAATTTTCCTCAAAATTGCTCATTCTGTGGATTGCATAACAAGCTAGGTTACAAGATAAACACAGTGACAAAACCACTCACTCCTAGGCCACGGCCCACTGATTCAGGAACGTGCATCACCACAGCAGACGAGAGAGTACTAAACACCAGTCGCAATTCAATCTTGTCTTGTTTTAAGTAACTTTAAACAACGTTTTTCTTTTTGCTACTCTGGTAGTTTGATCTAAAGTTGAAGTGGGAGAAGTTTCTCTTTCCCTGACATTATTGAGCAGAAAATCTCTCTCACCAGTGGTGTTCTGTTGCAGAGTGCGGCAGCGTGTAATGAGTTATGCAGTGTTAAAACGTTGTGAAGGGACATGAAAGAAATTTAAGATAGCTTCTTTAACAAGATACAAAATAGTGGCTTTAATTGAAATTTGATAAAGACATTTGAGATTTAGGCTACGTCCATACTAAGCCGGATGATGCCTTAAACGTATAAGTATTTAGTCTACACCCCCCTATCGTCCACACTAAGGCGGCTTTGTTTGTGGTCTGTGGCCGGATAAGTATTAGCCGGGTAAGAGAGCGGTCTAACTGTTATCTCAACGGCTAAACGAGCACGTCTGGACGCAACTTATCCGGTCCCCGGCTAAATCAGAGCAGCAACGTCAATCAAATGCTGCGTCCTAAATTGATGACGACAACAACGCGACAGCATATAATGACAACAGCAAAGATGGAGACGAGTCTCGCTATGCTACTTCTTCTTTTGCAAATTCAGACGTTTGCAAAGTTAACCCTAACCTACTTGCGGATGAGAAGGCGACACAGGAGGCGATCCAGGAGGCGCCGACAGCGACATAGATTATACGCGTCAATCTGTGTTCTTTTTGTTTTTCCCCGCCCATGCCCAGTACATGCATAGGTAGGCATTGGATTGCGCAATCATGGGACCTTAAACGGACCGTAAACGGGGCGTAGATGCTCGTATTAAGTGGATAACATTACGCGTCTAACTCCCTGTATAACCTTATCCGGCTTAGTGTAGACGTAGCCTTAATTTTGGCAATCTGAAATGTCTTTAATGTTCAAATGTAATGCTTAATTTTCTCTGTACAACTGCATCTTTGCCTCATAAAATAAAATAGAAATTTTCAGGAAATTTAAAATGGGCCTGCCACTTGGTGCCTAATCACTCCCAACCCCAATAAGAGGTTTTGTTGCCAAGTTAGATCTAGCAATAAAGTCAATAAGCAAAAGGGCTAACAGCAAGCATGCTAATGATAGCTAACATGTTAGCATTACTATAGGGAGCCTAAGTTTCCTCCCCTTCCTTTCGGCCCATGGGTCCCCAAACCGAAAAAATAATGAATGGTCCGCTTTGTCTTACGTCCTGAATCACACATATGTTGTACTTCTATTTAAATGATAACTAATGATGTACATTTCAACTGTGCTTGTCCAGTGATTTGGGATGTGTTTGATTGTAAAAATTCGCATTTAAAATGCCTACAAATCAGAAGTCAGAAGTCGCATATGCGACGCCATTTGGACCAACCGCAGCTAGCACTAGCTATAGCGCGTAAAACACTCACCTAGAGCTTGTAGAGCTCCTCCATGCTGGCTCTCACTCCATCGACTGCTTTACCCACGACATAGCTGCTACTTTCCACATGGTCAGATTTATAATGCTATAATGCTTTAATGCTTCTTTCTTCATCCTGGAGGCTACGGCCATCACTCTCCTTCTTCTGCAGTTGTAGTCCGCTAAACGTTTTCACAGAAAACCTAAAGTAACTTTTGCCTACGGTCGAAAATCTGCGTTTTCTCTGCAGTAAATTTTATTTATAAAATTCACGGGCCTTGTATGTTCGATCCACGGCGCATTTCAAACTGGATCAGAAAATAACTTTTATCGGCGGAAGTAGAAGCGCGTGACTTAGGCTCCCTATAAACCCGATCAGTACAAAAATACAGTCAAAAAGCTAAAATTAGCTAAAATGCTAACAACACCTAGCATGCTAATGCTTACTAACATGTTGGCATTACTATGAACTCATTCTCGGTATCTGACAATTTTTTGAAGTGGGAGCGAGAGTTATCTTTCATCTTTGATACTCTTACAGCACAACTCTCTACCTTATTCACAGTCCTAGAACGAATGAGCGAGAGATGACTAAGAACATCTCTCGGTTTCAGAAAATCCTGGGCAGCCTCAATGTTAAAGTCTAGGATAAATCCTTTCAGAATGGCTTCCACTCGCACTGGAGCTTGCTGAGAGAAAACCGTGGGACATAGGGACATTTCGAAAACATCGTGAGAATCAGAAATGTTCAGTCTATTTCATGACCAAAAATCATATCAATAGTGCGAAAGATGTGACTGTGACGGCGAGTTAAAAAATTACCATCAGGTTCCAAAATGACATCGCTGCTCCACCCTAGAAATGGATATTTGGGGCAAACCGTAACAGCTATTGACATCCAGTCTTCACTGCTGAACACAGCAGGGATGTAGCAACAACCTGAATATTTAGTGGGGTTGCTAGGTTATTGTACGGTGATACAGTAAATCCTCAAAAATAGGGGACTTTCATGATTTTTGACTCCTGGCTCCATTCATTTCCTTTGGGTTTTTTGGGTGTGGTTTTTGGCTAATTATATCACCATGGTAACTCCAATCACAAACAAAGTAATAACACACATCAAGTGATTGAGCCAGATGATTTGATATATATATTGTGGGGGTATATGCTACGGTACGACACGCATTAATTTCCGAAAAGTTTCAAAAGTGAATAGTGATAGGTGCCTGCCCAATCAATGCAAGGAGAGCAGTGCAATGCGAATCATCCAAAGAGCTTTTTAATTTTCTTTTTCAAAATTGCTCATTCTGAGACTCAATGAAAAAAATAAAACTTTTCCATAATACAAATGTTGCGATGCCAAACAGAAGAGTGACGTCAGCGCTCGCCTTTCCATTTTTGTTTTGGCTGGTGTGTTTTAGTATCAACTGGTTTTGCTGTTAGCAACGAAAGAAGTTACAGAGCTGAAGGACGCTGTTTAACTTTGTTTGTTGGAACTGATCCCTCGTCTGCCTGTATTAACGAGTGATAAACATGTTTCTTCCAGGAAGTATTCTGGGATGTTTGTGTTTTAAATTGGGTTTATCTTTAGTCAGATGTATTACTGTAACAGTGGCTTAACAGGTATACTACTTATCTGTTATCATCTTTTGCATTTTTAGTTAAGATTTAAAATGGGCAAAAAAGGATGCAACTGATAGGCCAACCAACCCAGAAGAAGAGCAGGTGCTGATGTCACTTTTCTTCACCGTCCGGGATCGGCAACTCTCCATTTATTTAAATTTATGCAACAATTTTTCCTGGGTGGGCATGAAAACCAAAGCGCAACGTTCTTCTTTATCGTTTTCATTATAGCGACCTATGTGAAGTTTGAACGTTTTGTATCGTGAGTGCCCCCTCAGTGAGCTCAGTCACTCACTAACAAACATCAGCTGAGTCAGTCCAGGCTTGTACAGATTTGCAGCCATGACTTCAACTGGGCTAAGAAATGTTGCTGTTGTGTAAGTTTATTTCTTAGCTGGATTTTTGCTTGTGCTAAAAGCTTCTCTCTTCTTACGCTCAGCTGAATCCGTCCTTCAGTTACCTCTCTCTCCACGGCTGTTTATGATGAAGATAGCAAATGCTACACCTGAGCGTGAACGTGCATGACACCATTACGCTGCCCTGGAAAGCAGTCAGGAAATCTGCATGTTTAACCCGATCACTCGCTATTTAGTGAATTTACGGGCATATAGATGCGAACGCGGTCAAAAGGCCAGGGCTCATTCTACTTACCAGGGCATTGCTGGAGCATGTATGAGGAAGACATTTTTTATTTTTATATATTTATTTGTGGTTAAACTTATGCCTAGTCACAGAATGAAAACTCTTGAAGGAAATGAAAAAGCTTTACTGCGAATGTGTTTGAATTATGTTACAGATTTGCTTCCATAATTGTTGTAGCAGCATTATTAAACCTAAAGGAAATATTTAATTCATTTCTTTTCTTGTTAAGGTTTGCTCGGGAAATTGATCACGACTGTGAGGTGAACGGCCAACTTCTTCCCAAAGGAGCGACCCTGGAGATCCCAGCAGGATTTCTGCACTATGACCCGGATCATTGGCCCGAGCCGGATAAGTTCATCCCAGAGAGGTGTTTCATTATCTCGTTGTTGACTTAGAATCCCCGTTAGTTAAATCCTTGTAAGGTCTGGAGGAAGTTTTTTTTATTGGAGTGGTGATCTCACACTGTGGCTCACCCCCAGGTTTACACCAGAAGCCAAGGCGAGCCGCCACCCGTTCGTCTACCTGCCGTTTGGCGCTGGACCGCGTAACTGTGTGGGGATGAGGCTGGCCCAGCTGGAGATCAGAATGGCTTTAGTCCACTTGTTTCAGAGGTTCAACATCGAGGCCTGCGCTGAGACCAAGGTGGGTCCGCTCAGAAACCTGCTGGTGTTTATATGCAGTTGCGATCAGCATATATCCATATAATGGGAGTCATGGGAGCAGGTGAAGCACTGCCTCTAAATACAGTATTATCTGCCTCAAAACTCCTTCATTCAACCAATATTATGTAATGAATAGTTTGCGATATTCCCGCGTGAGTTTGGAACATCTTGGAGGTGCCTTAGACTAACTGCGTTGCTCTAGCCCAGTTGCAGTCAGAGCCAGACTCTCACTCCATGCTCTACGGTGGTCGGCTAGACAGGATTTGCTACTGCAGACTTCAATGTTTGGGTATTTCCAAATTGCACTAATCGGATGACCAGTTGGACTAAGTTCAGCTTCCACAGGCTCCAATACGACAACCTACTTAGTCTACAGCTGCAATGGCGGATGGCTGCGACGTCATTGAAATAAACAGTTGGTGTAAGTTGGAACCGGTTGGAATAAACGCCTGTGAAACACCCCTGCATACAAAAACAAAGCACCTCTGAGACGCTCTGAACAAACACGGGGAATAGAGCAAACAATTCATAATAAAACATTGGTGAAATGAAGGAGTTTTGAGGCAGATAATTCCTTATTTAAATCCTACACGTTGCCTGCCGTTACGACTCCTATTACATGGTATACGCTGATCGTGATTACATATAAACTTCTCCCGAAGGACTCCAAGTGGCTCCAAACTTGTCTGGGTGAGTAAAAGAACGTAGCAAATGCTAAAATTAAGATCCAGGTTGAAGAAAACGAACTTCCCCTTTCAGACTTTGAGGAACCATATTTAGTAAAACCCATAAAAGCTCATCTTAAGTATTTTTAACCTGTTGCTGATTTTCAGATGCTGTTAAATTTAACAAGTTAAAGTTTTAAAAAATTAAAGTTTCATATTTATTTCAAGCAAAAGTATTCACACCCCTGCGGGTATTTTGACACTCTGTCAAGTTAAAATCCCAACAGTCAGACCCCCTAATTAGGCACATAACTGCGTCTCAGTCTCAGCTTTTCATCTGCAGTTGTCCTAGATTTAGCTTCCATATCCTTACTGAAAAAAAGGCCTCACCAAAGCATGATGCTGCCAACGCTATGTTTCACCTTGAAGATAATCTTGTCATGGAGTTTTTGTGTGGCTTATGTAAGCAAGAAAGTTCGAACACCACCTTCCACATTTTGTTGTGTCCCTCACTTGGTTTCTCAATATTCTCACGAGCCACTGTATCTGTCAGAAATCAACGGACGTATTGGACACTATATTCTATGCTTACTGAAATATCGCTTCCATGTTTGTTTTTTCAGGTTCCTCTCGACCTGAAATCTTCCAGCACTCTGGGACCCAAAGATGGCATATATGTGAAAATCACACAGAGAGACAGAGGAGGAGGAGAAAAAGCCTCCCCATCAGATCTTTAGAAACACGTCTGTAATCCTCCTGCATGTTAGAAATGTGACCAATGATGAACAGCTCAACAACAGAAAGGTTCAGTGTCAGGAGGTGGAAACGATTTATTCTTACTGTCTGAGATATTGCTTCTTGATTTCCATAAAACTGTTTACACTGTTACTGAAAGTTTGCTAATTCTAATTATTGTTCTCATCTGATCCAGACACTATGCTGATAATTAATATAAAACCAGCTGGGATCCAAGTAATATTTACATCGATTTAACATTCTGATGGGGAAAAAAGTATTTGTCAGTAACCGATTGTGCAAATTGTCCCACTTAAAAAAGATGAGAGAGCTCTTTGATTTCTATCATAGCTACACTTTAACTGAGATGCAGAATGTAAAAAAAACAGTCCAGGAAATCAGATTCTATGATTTTTAAAGAATTTATTTGTATAATTATGCATAAACTAAGTATTTGCACCACTGTATGCTAGCTCCTCTCCATCAAAATGATGTTACCGCCGTTAGATTAATTGCCTCTTACATAAAATGTTTGCATCCTTGTCCGTGTACATTAAACCTGTCAGATCTGTCCTCTCTGCTTCCAGGTTTGCTCTCCCTTGGACAAAAATTGTAAAATTGCCTAGTAACCGTTACAGCCAACAGAATCACAGGGACTGTGGCGTCTCTTCTGTTCTTGGGGATGTGCTTGTTTTTTGGGAACCCTAAATGATGTGAATGTTCGGTTTTGAGAGTGAGCAGTACAGGATTTGAAGCGGAAGATAAGAAATGTTGTAGCATGGCTACAGAGTGGTTAACCATTATGCTGTTTTACTGATTACATATGAATACTGGGGGTGTAACGGTACATGTATCCACACTCTTACTTTTTGGTCCGGCCCTGTCGGTTCAGTAAGCACGTCTACCGAATAAATCCAGCTGTTTTCTACCTGAACACATGCAGAATGTTTGTGTAGAACTTGTGTAAATCTGTATTTTATTTTTCTTAATTGAAGTGTACAGAAAACAAACCGATTTTTGTGTACTGTTGCACCCCACAAATAAAAAAGGATTTATTAGATATTTTTTGCTTTTCTCATATTAATTTTGGAAGATCTTGCTGACTTTTCATTGAGGTTTTATGATTATACATGGAAAATATTTGCACTATAAAAGTGTCTTGCTTTTAATTCAATAAAATGTTTAAAGTGAAAATCAAGATGAATTGTAAACAAATGGCACCTTGCAACAAATGTAGCACTTGAAGCACTAAAAAAAACGTTATTATTCGTGGTGTTGTGTTATTCTTGTGTTGCAATCATACGTTAATCCTGTGTCTGTACTTTATTGAACAAAATCCAGCATTATAGTTTTTATTAAAGCAAGGTTTACTGAGTGTGTACCCAATTTAGTATGCCTAATCCTTGCTGGACCAAAGGGGGCGCTGTTCCCTAACTAGGAGACAGGGTAGAGTAGCACTACTACTACATATTTTTACTCATGTAAAAAGTAGCCGTCTGATAAATTACTCAAGAGTTTAAAAGTATTTGATTAAATGGCTACTTAAGTACAGTGTAACTATTAAATTAGGACATATTTAGAAATTATGTAGCTGGTTTGACCAAATATTTTTGTATTGATACGTCATTATATTACTTAAGTAAAAGTAAGATGTGGTAAAACTACACACAAAAGTACATTTTTCCAAATAGTTACTCAAATAAATGTAACTGAGCAAATGTAACTAATTACTACCCACTTCTGGTAGAGGTAATCAGTCCATCTACTGCTGGTGAGAAGCTTCCCTACATTTATCATGGGCATTTATGTCAGATTAATTTAGGGGTTTTGAAGACAAATTTTAACTGTTCTCTCAACAACAAATAAATGCAGTTAATGTTAAAATGTAGAATTATATTGATTTTATTGAATCCACTAATAGTCCAGTAATATTTGGATAAATCTCTCCAATCAAGTGCCAGAGGAAAAACCAATGTACTTAAAATAATTACACTGAGTGTAAGTGGAACTCAAGTCAAAATTTCGTGTTCACAAACTTGTCTGATTTATTAGGCCGTCAAAATACTTTTTTCACAGCACTGTGTGCTGTAATTTTACAAGATCAAAGCAGCTTTAAATTAAACACTTGACTGTTGCTGCTCTTTGCTTTCTGATGTATAATCCCTTAGGTAATCTCCCTGGAGATGAGCCAGGGATCTCGGCTCTGCTGTGGGAAACGTTTCGGTTGATCCAACTTCAGCAACAGGCGGGATTGGATCCAGATGCAGGAAACGACGCACAGATCGCTCCACGCTTAGGCCAGATCTCATGGAGCATTTCAGTTTTCACTTAAATATCAATAATAAAATCTGCAACTTTACCAGGATTTGAATTTCAAATAGACTTTTTTTTCTCTCTAAACTTCTATTTTCCATATTAGCTTTAAAAACTTCGGCTTTGTGAATCTGAACCCATTTTACATGTTTTATTTACCAGATTTAGGGTGTATTGAACGAGTTGCAGGTGAATGTTTCTTTATGCGTTTAAAGCGTGTACATCTTTTAACAGATATTCTCCAACATATAAGTTATATTCCCCTGCTGCTGTCATGGGTTTAGTCCTTGTAGATGCAAAGATACTGGATAGCATTAACTTTTATTTATTATATAAATATTTCTGTAAAAATGACTCCTCTGTTTGTGGACCTTTTTAAAACATTACCACCAGATGGCGCCAGATTATAACCAACTGTCGAAAACTTGGCTGTATTAACATCTTTTTAATACATCCGGATGTGTTCTCCTCTGATCCTAACCGTATTTAAATAAATAAATACATAAATAAATACATAAAAATCTATCAATACAAACTCTGGACAGCATGTTTAACTGGTTCATTTTCTAAATTTAAAATCCTGTTTCTGCATCACTTCATGATACAGTATTTAGCAGATTTGAGTTAATTATATCTCTGATAAACCAACAGCTAACTGCAGATGATCAGATTCAGCGGAAAAAATGAGTGATTAACTTTTTTTATCAACACATTTAATATGTGACGTGTTGCTTGTCCAAGAAAGCTTCAGTTTTCTGGGGACCAGATTCGTCTGCGGAGCATTTCTGATGAACCACAGTAGAAAAACGTCCACCTCAGCTCTTCCTCTCACTGCGGCCAAAAAGAGACAAATATATCAGATATGTTTGTCTGGACTTTGACTAGGCCATTGTCCCACATGAATAAGCTTTGATCTAAACCAGGCGTTCTCAACCTTGTGGGGGTCCTGGACCCCCTGCATATTTTATATCAACTCTGAAATAGCAGAAACTGCTACCTTTTAAATTACATTGTGGCATTGATTCACTCTTTGACGCAAATATGGGGGTTCAGCTTTAATTTACAGAACAAAAAAACATAAATCAGCAGCAGCTCCTAGGCATAATTCGTCAGTTTCTAGAAAAATGTAATAACACAGGAATTTGCATGCATCAGCCGCTGAATCTCACAAAAAATTACTTTCAAATATAGTAACAAACCACATTATACAGTATTTTTCAGAAATATATAACACATGCTGTATATTTAGACAGTAGTTTTCAGATTCTAGATTTTAGATTCTGCTAACAGAGACGCGGTTGCAGGCCAAGGTTGGCGGCATCACAAGACACAGAGGAGAACGTTTTTTGTTTTTCTTTTGAGTGACAAGATTTTGTTGTCTATTTCCTCTCTGCTGCTAATGCGGGCAAAGGGGGTTTGGAGAAAACGTTCACAGGTATCATGCATGTGCAAACCCGGGTGAGTGAACGTAATCAAGAAGAACACACAGTTTCTCTGTGAACGGTACCTTTAAAGAATCTGCTGGATCTCCAGGTCTTCATAATGCTGGATGTTCTCTGATGATCTCCAAGAACATTTGAGGTCATAAACAGAATTTATACTGAGATTAAACTACACACAGCTCGACTTTATTGACTACCTGGGTGACTTCTGAAGACAGGTGATTGCGCTTGATTTCATTTTGAGTCATCGGACTAAATGAAGGGTGTATGAAAATGTACGCCACAAAAAAAACCCCTTGCTTTTTAACGTTAGGCACTACTTTGATTCAGTCTAACAAGGCTGGACGATAGTTCAGTAACAATGTATATCGATCGATAAATGTGTGGTGGAAAAAAAGGATAGATAAAACAGTTGATTAAAAAAAGTTTCCTTTTTTCACTATAGACAAATTTGGCCAGTGATTTGTGTAGGTTGCCATTTTGTGGCTGCGTCATCGCCACGGTAACTGGTGTCAGTGATTGTAAACTGACCCTCTTCAGTGACCGCACGATGAATACCTGGATTGATGTTGTTAGACAGTGGCTTCCACCAACGGAAAAAAGGTATATTAGATGAATACCTGCTGTGGAGCCAGAACTTCTCAATTCGAAGCTCAACCACCACAGGTGATGAGCGGACAGATGTTTGAACGCATGTAAGATAAAGTGCTCTTATTTCAATGTCTTTATAATAAAACAATCTCACTTTATTGAGCTTGGTCCAACTAAAGTCGATGCAGTACTTTCAGATAGTTCGATAATCCAAGTTGTTCCAATACATCTCTCAAATATACTGCTTGATCACTCACTTGTTAAACATGGTACAAAAACTGGGATTAAATGGGTTTGGAGCAATGGCCGCTGGCTGCTCTGCTTTGTGACCGCATAACATGGAGGCCGCCATAGCTCCTCCATTGTAGTACCTCCATTTGGCCGCTAGGCCCCCATTGAAAAGCATTGGACTTTAGACACGTTAAAAACAACTTTAATGCCTGGTGCCCATTTTTTAAAAACTTTCTATGGCTACATATTCTTCCTGAGATAACGCTGGGCTCATAAGAAGTCTGGGCACCAGGCTGGTTTTCGTAAGATAATTTTTTGAAATCTTGCATAATTAATGAGGGGCCCGAGCCAAGTTTAGCATCAGAGCTAAAGACGCGGGAGGAGAATGGGCGTGATTACGACCAAACTACACGCCCATACACGCCCCGCAAGGGCAGAGACTACAGTGAAGATCCCGCCCCTATGCCCTTTTTAGGAACATGCTTCGTCAGAGCTGGGGAGGAGGAGTCTGTGAATCCGCCATGAATCCCCCATGAAAGTGTGTCATTCTGGTAAACGGGGAAGAGTGAGGAGGCGCTGTCTATTCTTCAGTCTATGGTTCGGAGACAGTGACAGGTAGCATCTTTACTCCCCCTTGTGTTCGCTAGATTAAATGACATCATAGAAACAACCTAGAATGGCACCCACACCTACATTCATTTATGAATTAATAATTTTTTGAGCAATAAACAGGAACACATAATGGTGAAATTATACACTGTACTGTTAAAAACTGCGCATATTAGCAGACGTTACGTGAGGTGATAATCGCTGGTCTCACAGTCCACAGGACATTGATACTTGTAACTATATTTTACTTTTATTATATTTTCTAATACTTACCCAGGAGGCCTATTTTTCATACTGTAGGTAAACAAACAATGTCTCTCCATGGCTAACGTTAAGCTAAGCAACTGAGTAACATAAACTCAGTTGTGTGGTTCATTAATTGTTATTAAGACACTTCACTGTAACAGACACTGTAACAGTATTTTCCATGTACTGGCTTCAACTTGCATAAAAAGTTGTTAACACCGCCTTGGAAACTGATACGAGTTGAACACTTTAAACATTACATAGCTAAAATTAGCCAGCAGTGATAGCTAGGTTTAATTTAGATGTTCGCTATTCTGATTGATGTCATTATGAGAAACACTTGTGCTGTTTTTATTTGGAACAGAAAACGTTCTGTTTATGTTTTTAACCAATTGTGGCGAACACCTGGTTCCTCGAGACACCCAGAAAACCTGTGCACACCGTACGATCAAGGACATGGACAGCCCTTGTTAAGTAGGGGCCCGTGTATCTCGCACGTTTTTTCCCCCCTAATCTGGAGTTTTCCACTGTTAGAACAACCAATGACTAAACACTTCCTTCCCACACATGTTCTTTAAAGAGGCTAAATGGAACCTTCCCCCCAAAATAAACGTATCATTAGCCTTTTGCTTTGACCTTTTATGACTGAAACATCTTTTGATGACCATACTGACACCTTGTCAGCTCACCGTGGGTGCACCTGTAATCCTGAATCCAATTTTTCCTTTTTTCTGTCGGGTCGGATTTTTCGCGCGCTTTGTCTGTGGATGTGACATATGCGCGTTCATGTTAAACGTTTCAGATCACCACCGCTAGTCAGCGATTAGCCTACACTCGCAAGCGTTGCAATGGATTGGACAAACACACAGAAGAGACCCAGGACAACTCTGACACCAACAGGAACTCCACATAAAACTTCTAAAGGTAAACCCCTGACAAGTGCCCGGAAAAGATCGAAGATCGTTTTTGGCCAGAGGTGTCAGTCGCCAGTTGAAATTTCAGGAAACTCCATATAGCCTCTTTAAAGAGAAACGATTCACTTGTTGCTGCTTGAATTGAAATGGCCACTTCACACACGGGGCCTATGCCTGCCGGACTGGAGTCAATCAGAGCAGGAACGGCTCTGCCCGTCAGGTAGCTTAATGCTACATTCATTATTTACTCCCAACCAGTCAAACGCAGACCAAGTCATGCAGACCCGGATGTTTATGTTATGTAAGGTCGCCTGTGGTCCCGATAAACAACTTTTAAAACAAATATTTAATCATGTTGTCAAAAAAACAATTAAAAGTAATCATTAACATTGCTACACTTACATTTACATGCTGGAATTGCTGCGCTGTCAATGGTTGACAGTCCCTCTTTGGTATTATTGATTCTTTTCGCGAGGTCACTCTTCTTCTACGATTTTGGGGCTTCCGCTGCATTGTGGGACAGCGTAGCGTCCAGCAGCTGCTAACTGTGGGGTTGGTACACATCCAGGAACTTTAAGCCTACTACTCCAATCCATACTGGAAATTCGGATCTACTACATTCCTCGCATACTCCTTTTCGCCTGCTACTTAGCAAGCGTAGTAGAGGTTTTCAGATGTAGCATAAATGTCACACTAATTAGTCAAATAAAAACAGGAAATACTACGATCAGCAAATTTGTTGCCCGGAGCAATGAACCTGTTCTGCTTTCATGTTTGCCCAGAGATGGGCATAACAAATCCGTGCTGCTAGCAACACCCAAGGCTTTAAAAATGTCCACCCAGTAAAGCCTGGTTCAGAGCAGGATTTTAAAACTGATGCAAGAGCTTCGCACTGCACACACAGCAATAAAAAAATCTGGAACATTACTGTTTTGTGCCTACCGTGTGTGCCGGGCACCAACACAGTAATGGCGAGACATCAACTTTACTCAGAAATACTATTCTTTAAATTGTTTATGTACTAAATTGCGCATTGATGACAAATCTGCGCTACACAAAACAAAATAATCAAACCAGAATTGAAAATAAAATAAATAATTCTATACCGTTTTTGGGTGTGAGCTAATAAGCATATGCGTGGAGATACAGTTCCAGCGGTGGTCCTGAAGCGGTCTCATTAGAAAAGCACAAACTCCCCTGTACCCGTTATCCATGGCTATTTTTATATCGCCGCAGCTGAGACCTGCACATTGACAGAACACAGTAATGTGTGGTTGTCATGGCCTTCCTAGTGTGTTTCGGTTTGTGTTAAAATGTGAAACATCATCTTTTATAGATGAATGCTCACACTGTAGGCAAATGCACATCAAACCTCACATTTTTGCCCATTTCTGATTTTTTTTTATGACAGTCTGAACACCACAATTCCATTTTTCTAAACCTAACAGATGTCACTTTAATATGTTGTAGGCCTACTAAGTCAGAAAAATGTCCAATGTTTTTAAAAGCGACTGCAGTCTGAACGTTCACGTCGCATTTCATCCAATTGAGCAGCTGCAGCACTACAGAATGTTTTCCTCCTTCCTCCACAGTTTTTATTGGTTGTAATTTTTTCAGCTCAACATATTACATCACATTTACAACAGAATAACACATGTGGATATGTGTAACATTTATTTATAGATAGTAAACTTATTTTGATTAGGGAGTGGACACAGCAGGAGCAGGGCGTTAGTTTCTATGATATGGAGTTGAATTTTTGTTTATTTATTCATTTTAATTTCATCTCTGTTTCTATGCCTTTGTGGACTGCAGTCAAGTGAGCTGACACTTAAAAATAATAGTAGACGCTTTAAGAAGACGCATCCGTGCATGGTTGGCCAAGATTTGGCCAAGCAGCGGTGTAACAACCCCAGTTATGTTTTAACAACAATTAAAATTTTAAATTATTAATTTAATGAATGTGCAATGTTCGTGAGCTGGACCACGCCCCGTACTCAGTATTCTCTCACTAATCTACTCAGATCCGACTCACCTGGCATCTCACACCTGAATTTCATCCCTAATTACTCCGTGATCTATTTAAACCCTGAGCACCTATCCATCAGCGTCGCTCAGACTGTGGTCTCGTAAAACCCCACCCTCCCTCCCCCCGATCCTTTATCTCTTCTCAGTATTACATCCCCAGTTTACTATTCTTTCATCCATCATCCATCCCTCATCCCCTCATCCCTTCTTTTACTCCCTCATTCCCTCATTGCCTCTGTCATCCCTTCCTCCGCTTATCCGCTCTTACAAGTTCCAGCACTAATATCTGTTTCTTTCAGGTTCTTTTCTGGGGGGGTCCTGAAGTGGCTCGAGAAGAAGACAGACTTCTGAAGACTCTACCCCCACACAGATTCTTCAAGCCTCCATCAGTGCATCCTTCCAGACACACCATCTATCGAACATTTTTGTCAATAAATGTTCTAATCTAAACAGATCTAATCTCTGTAAGCGTGGTCCATGCTAATGAAATAATTATGCTGTCGCCCTGCTTCTGTGCAAGCTGTTTAGAAAACTGCCTCCTTGTGGTTATGTAGTGTAAGTGACTCTGTCAGTGATTGCAACAGATCTCTTGTGGGTGACGTCACCATATTATTTGTATCATAGAATACCTAACAGTGATCTAACAGATTTTGTTATAACATGTCATTTTTACGTGCACACACGCACATCTAATATGTACCTTAAAATTAATCAGTCCAATCCAGATTTTTCCAGGCCCATCTATTTTCCACGTTCTGGCCCCACCACTGGTTCCAGGGTTATGATTACTTTATCAAAGCTCTGTTATTAAAGATTTAATGTCTTGCTCACCCTTTCTGTACCATGCATTTCACCTTGTACAGCTGGTTGAATCCATAGCAGGGTTATCTCCACACGGTGTCACTGCAAGTATTAATGTCCCACCAAGGCCAACTCAAACTGGAAGGCAACTTTTTTTAATCAATTTTACAAGACGCCCTGATCTCTTCTGGGCTCCCTCAGTCTCGGGAAGACTCACATTTTGTTTCACCCCGCTTGTTTTATGAGGCGGCTGATAAAAAATACATGTTCTTGACCTCAGTATTGATGTGTTAGGCTGCACCGGACTCGCTGTGGGCCGACCAGGACCGGTACAGCCTGAGCAGAATGCAGCACAGAAGTTTTGTGGCGAAGCATTAAAAGTGGAGCGTTAGTAATAGGAAGACAAATGTTCCAGAAAGAGACGGTAAAATTCATCTTATGATGCCAATAAAGCTCCTCGAATTGGATTGAGGGAGTGAAAATGAGTGGGGTGCATGGCAGGGGGTGAGGGGTGGGGGTGGGCGAAAGAAGACAACGGATGACAGATGGTGGGTAGCAGACAGAAATATAGGAAGAAAGGAGAGGGAGGGAAGGGGCAGAGAGATGAAGCCGCAGACAGTAATCAAAATGGAAAGAGGGTGATACAGAGAGGTGGAGGAAGACGGCGGAGCCAGCAGGGAGGGATGGGGCGAAACATGAGAGGAAGAGGGGATAAAAGCGAAGAACAAAGGTCTCGGAGGACCTGTGCTGCTCTATCTGCAGTGCAGCTCAGGTCAGGGCCTCTCAGGCTCTGCAACACACTACTACATCGACACCCCCTCCATGATTGATTGCTGCTTTGTCTCTGATTAAGATGCTCTGTCTGCTTTTATTGATAACTTGTGTGTATTCCTCTGCACTGGCAATCTCTTTATTTGGTCTCCTGTCTCTCGATTAAAGTTCTCACTTCTTTTTCGCTTTTCTTCAAAAGCTCAACATCATCTGTTCAAGGTAAATTTGCTGACTCCTGTAGTATTTCTCCAAAGAAGGAAAGCTCTGTTAAAAGCTCAACTTAGTCCCTGTCGTGTGGACCAGCTTTGAGCAGCCGGCTCCTAACCTGCAGTAACAACACTTCACAACATCTCAAGCAAGTATTTTTAAAGTCAGGAACATTCCTGTAATGTTCACACTAGATGTTTTAAAAACGAGGACCCAAATTAAAAATAAAGCTTTTATTGTATAATTTGGAATGCACAAAAAAACACTTCAAGCCCCTGTTTAAATAAAGTGTTTTATTTTTGATTTACTCCATGTAATTGCAGCACTTCAGTAATTATTAATCATATGGTGAATCTCAAATATTTTCTTTTGAAATGGTATTTGTTAGAAGAACTAAAAGCAATTGAGTTTCGCCCACTTCAAGCATTGTGGAGCTGAAGACTCTTCATGTTCTCTTAGTGCACTTTCAGATAAAACTTCATTTTCAGGTAAGATGTTAATTCATCTTACGAGCAATTGATGATTTTCCCAATGAACAGATTTTACTTTATGCTATTTAATATAGCAGCATGTATCAGTTTTTGTGTAACAAAGCTTGTTAATGCAAAATTTGCTGCTGGAATTAACATTTTTGAAAATTAGAATTAAAATGGAATTCTGTGGTATTGCCTTTTATCCACAGTATTGCACAGCAATGAAACCAAAATATGAGTGTTTTCAGGGCCGTACGTTAACTTTTTTTAGCTTATAGCACTGGTGCTACAGAGGTTGTTGGTTTTACGTAGCACAGACAAAAACGTAACACTAGCAAAAAATGTACTTTACAATCTCTAAAAAACAACTGTTGCATTCTATTATATGCTATACTTATGGCAGAATACAAATTCCATTAATTGTTTCACACTGCGGAAAATTCAGGCATGAGGGCAGCACATTGACAAATTCAGCCCAACATGAGCCCAGATAATTTCACCAGAAACATTTGAATCGTAAGGCTCTTAGCTTTCCAATAATGAATAATACGTATAGCTGCAAAGAAGGTGTGTCGAGAAAAAGGGCAGTTTTGACCAGGAAGTTTGAACAACAGAGGAATTAAGGTAGTGACTGTCCATTTCTGCCCCACACAACCCCACCTAAAAATAAACTAATATAATATTTCTTACCTCATTAATGTGATGAACAGAATGTTTCTTGGTTATTTATGCACCCAGATATTCTCGTTGTCCTGTGGAGATCTCATTTGTCAGAGCAAACCTAAGAACCAGATACCAGCGCTGAAACCGTCAGTACTTTCATGTCATAGTAAACTCTCTATTGATTACTACAGAGGCATAACTCTCCCAGAGAGGTTTGTATAAATACTATACTGACACCACAGGAGATAAAAATATAATAAACTACAATATGAACCTTGTTAGGTTATTATTTACAACCGCAGATGAGAAATTAACTTTCCGAGGGGATATGTTTATGATATTATACAGGATCTCGTGGTCTTGTTGGTGCATTACGTGACTTTCCTTTGATGCTTCTGGTTATATGTCTGACTCCTCTCAGGCGGAACCTTTTCTATATGCAGGCTGACTGCCAGAAAGCTTTTCTGGGCATAAATTCCCCAATTATTGGGATTAATGCTGCAGTAGGGATATGTGTCAGCGGCCTGATTTGTCCATGGACAGATTGTAGGTGTCAAAGGACTTTTATATACCTGCAGAAAACAAACATTACAGTGATGAGTTGTTTTTATTTTATTTAATTTTGCTTGAAGTCCATTACACATGAGATTTACTTAATTATTTTTATCACACAAAATCTTTAATTAGTTGTTATTACATGAAGACTCACAGTAAGAAAAGCCAAATGTTTGAAGTTTGTTTAACATGACACTTATCAGGCTGAGAAATTACATTAGGGTATCAAATATGTATTAGACGTACTTTATTAAGCACACGTCTGTATTAAAAGCAATGCTTTATATTCTTATCCTAAATGTAGTATTTCCTTTACTGTAAGAAGAAAATAATCATAGTTAGCAGAAATAAAGGCTTTAACACATCAATCAGTGTGGAATTAATCTAGATAGTGTCAAGATTTTCCCTTGATGAATGTGCTACTGAAATGTAATTGTTTTTCAGTATTAATCTTATGTATTCATATGATTGTATAATATATTCAGTGTTCATATTTATGTCAAACTACAGGTTCAGTCCCAAAGCAGAATTAACTCAAATATAGAAATTAGTTGGGTAATTAACTCAATTGAAACCATATAGCAGTTTTACCACAACCATCATTTGTATTTAGTAAGGGCATAATAAGGCATGCGTTTAGATTAAAATATGTGGTTAATTGTTTTATTAGTTATTAATATATTATTCATATATTGCTTAAGTTCAAATGCCCCTACCCCTATTATAAAGACTACTTTTTAATACACCAGTGTGCACTCATAGTTTTTGTCTATGTAAATCAAACTGTGAAAAATAAGTATTCATCTACTCTAATATCTGTGAAATAGTTCAGAAGTGACATTAAATACACAAGTGTGCTTTTCTATTGATCTGCAATGTGCAAATGTAAGTGTTTGAGAAGGCTCCAGTGTCGTGGAAGACATGCTGCCTTATTCCGTTACCAAAGAAAAAACAGACCTGTTGACCTGACATCCCACATCATGAAGGTCCTGGAGAGACTCCTGTTGGCCCACCTGTGCAAGCAAACTTGAAAATCGGGACCGCCTGCAGTTCGCTTTTATTGCCATGGAGTTAGAGTTTAAGATGCCATCATCCAGTTCTAACACAACAAACACATTAAAAGTATTGGATATTTTGTGTATTTAACGTTTACTGGTGAGAACATCCTAATAAAACAGCCTTCATGTACTTCGATTTTACATGCACTCCTAACAAGATTCAGCTGTTCTGTAACGTGTGAAGCTCCAAAAGGAGGTCGGTTCTCATTTATCATCTGAATTTATGGCAACTACATAAACAGAACACAGTTTGTGTCTGAGATTGTTTTTCAGCAGCACAGGAGCACCACAAGGGACTGTCCCATTATCATTCCCTTTCACACTGCTGAATACACCTCAGACTTCCAATGCAACTCTGAGTCCTCCTGAGTGAATTTAGGAGAATTAACAGTAAGCAAAGCAGTGCTTACATCCTGGGAATGGAGAGGGTGGAGGTCTGCAGCTACCTGGAGGTTTAGCTGGATAAAAAACTAGACTTGAAATGCAACACAGAAGCATCTAGAACAGTGGTCTACAATCTTTATAATCCAAAGAGGCATTTTGCCCAGAGTCCAGCTAAATAACAGTGGTTTAGAGCCAAAAGTTTTAAAATACCTTTTGAAGAAGACCGCTTATAATTTTTCATTTGAATATTGATATTAGTGGAAAATGTTATGTTTTTTTTTAAAAAAGCTCACGGATTCCCACCTAATGGCAAAAAAATACAGGTACGTCGTTGTAAATTAGAATGAGCTGATTTGTAAGACTTAAAGTAACTTTTTAAAATACAATTTAAAACAGGAATTAAACATAAACCTGTCATTTAGCCCATATTTATTTATTACATTTGTATTCATCTGATGTAATAATATAATCCTAAATGTGTTTTCACTAGGTATTAGCAGAAAACTGTCATCAGTAAGAGAGAGAAAGCCTTGAATACATCATTCTGTATGTGCTTCATCCATATAGTGTTTCAATTCACAGTTGACAGAATTACTGAAACTTTTTCTGAATCCGTTTTTGAAAAGATAATACTTGTTTCACACTTTCAGACTTTCTTTTTCTCTGTCCCACTACAAACTAAAACAAACAAAAAAAACACAAAGAAGAAAAACTTATGCTATTGAGGTCACGTTACTTCAGTGTTAGAGTTAAGGTTTATCTGCTATCTTGTGTGCAGCCAAGTGCCTCTCCTAAAGTCTGCCATTTGGGAAAATTAAAGGGGACATATCATGAAAATTCCACTTTTCTGCGGGTAAATGAAGTGTGTTGTGCATTTGGAGTCTATAGGAATACAAAAAAAGCATAATTTGAGAATACATTTTTGCATACTTTTTGTCATATTTTTTTGTCCGTTCAATTTTCTCTGTAATCTATTATGTCTGTTGAAAAATGAATTAGTTAACAGCTGCAACAACACTTAATTTCCCTCTGGGATCAATAAGGTATTTTTTAAAATGAATAGAATTTAATTTTGAACTATTAAGTCACAGTACTTGCACTGGAGCTGCTAAGCAAGGTCATGGACTTCTGTCTAAACTTTGAGTGAATCTTTATTTCTTGCTGTGAGTTTGTAGTCCAAGTTTAGGAACGCTGAAGGTACAAGTGGAACAGTTAAAATGCTCAGTTTTTGGATTAATAACCCACACGATTCTAATTTGCCCGCATCTTTGGGAAAAGTAATTTATGTTTGTGGGAAGGAGGAGAGCTGATGGAATGAAGATTAGTCGCTGCAAGACAGAATATATGTGTGTAATTAGAAAGACACAAGTGAAAGACACAAAAAAAGATAGGAAAGAAAGAAAGACACAAGTGGAACGGTAAAGTTACAGGGAGTAGAAGTGAAGAAAGAAGAGAACTTTATGTACTTGGGTTTAACGGTACAAAGCAATGAAAACTGTGGAAAAGAGGTGAAGAAGTGTGTGCAAGCTGGTTGGATTGGGTGAAGAAAAGTGTCAGGTGTGATGTGCGATAACAGGGTTTCAGCAAAAATGAAGGGAAAGGTGTACAAGACAGCAGTGAGACCAGCGATGTTGTACAGTCTAGAGACAGTACCAATGAGGAAAAAACAGGAAGCAGAACTTGAGGATGCAGAACTAAAGATGCTGAGATTCTCGTTGGGAGGGACGAAGATGGATAGGATCAGGAATGAGTAGATCAGAGGGACAGCTCATGCTAGATGTTTCGGGGATAAAACCAGAGAGGCGAGACTGAGATGGTTTGGACATGTTCAGAGCAGAGACACTGATTATATTGGTAGAAGGATGCTGAGGATGGAGCCACCAGGCAGGAGGAAGGGAGGAAGACCAAAGATTTATGGATGCGGTGAAAGAGGACATGAAGTTAGTTCTTGTGAGGGCAGAGGATGCAGAGGATAGGACTAAATGGAGACAGATGATTCGCTGTGACGACCCCTGAAGGGAAAACCTGAAAGAAAAGGAGAACAACAAAGGTGACATCCAAGAATGCAAGGAAATACAGATAGGAACCTGCACAGAAGCTACATTAATAATGGAATAAGTCATTTCAAGAAATGCTCCATGTTTTTCTGTTATGAAGGTTGTACAAGGCCAGAGAGATAAACACAATCCTGCAGCCTTGCAGGAAAAAAAAGACCGCAATACTAATAACGAGCCCAGTTTGTAATCTTTATATTGAGGCAATAAGAAGAAAATATTCCATGACAATACAAGCAAAAAACACTAATAGCACCTTAGGCACGGACAGCGCATTTATTCCTGTAATAAGGCAACAAAATCATGTTTAATAGATCCTGAAACACCAACCGTTATAAAGAGAGGAACTCAGCACCCAATTTATTCATCAATATCAAAGAGAAAATTATGTATTAAACATGAACGAAACAAAAGAATAAAAAATAAAAGTAAATGAGTGTAAGCATGGTTGGCTGTCCTACAGTAGGTGTCTCTACTGTTGTCCTGTGATGGACCTGCGACTTGTCCAGGTTGGCCCCGCCTCTCGCCCTGTGGCACCAGCCACCTAACTTGGATAAATAGATACAAACGATGTAGGGAAAGCTACGGAATATTAGATCTATTCTCACTCAGTGTTGGATCCAGATTAACTGCTGAAACTGTGTGTTTAAATCCATTTTGGTTGAATGGATGCTGTTATGCTGAAAATGTACAAAAGGAAATGTTTTAAGTACTTTGCTTCAAAGATTTTTTTATGTTTATCCTCTCTAGTTTAAAGTGCCTACATCATGCAAAATCAAGTTTTTGGAGTTTTCAACCATCTGGTCTCATGTCTGAGTAATCCTCCTGAATTCTGCTCTCTGAGCAGCTGCCCCTCCCCTAGAAAACAACTGAGTGTTCAACTAGTGACATCACCAGTTGAAAGTTGAGAGCTAGAGGTGTCTTAACCGCCCCTGCAGGCAGAGCGGCTTACCCTGTTAGATTTTCAAACACATCCTCCTCCTTCTCACAGCTAATGGCTGCTTCAGTTTTTGGCAGCTTAAAACACTTTTTTGTTGGATTTTTTACTTTCTCTGTGAAAATGCCTGTTTGACTGCATGGATTACAGGATTTTATTCTACATTCCTAAAGAACAGCAGCTGGATCAAAGAACAGAGACGCCTGATGGACAGAAGTAAGTGGCTATATGCTAATGCTAATGTGTGTTTGCCATTTATCAAGCTGCTTATGTGATCTTATAACAGCATTGTGTGGTTAATTAATGGATCCGTAGCATCTCAGAATGTTCAGTAGAAGGATGCAAACAACACCCACGGCTTTTTTATTTACTGGGCTGGAAAGATTTGCTTAGTGGACGCAGCTATGTTGGCTTGGGCTTTGTCTAAAGCCGGGAGATTTAGCAAATGAAATAGGATTTATTGACTCAGTTTTTTACAACAACAAAAAATAAAATAAACACTTAATATAACAGAGTTTCATTGTGGTACTCTGTGCTTTTCAAGTTATTTGTGAGAATACTGTTTGTGATAAAGCTTAGCAGTGTTTGTTTCAGCGTGATCTGCTCCCGGCTCTGCAGCGTAGCGTAGTATTGGGGTGCAGGAGGCGGGTTTTTTGAAAAACGAGCCGTTTCACTTCGTGGTCTAAGATTAACTACAGGATTCAAGTTAAATTTCAGGAGAAATGAATACTGTATAACACCAACGGTAACATTTTATCATATACACTTCTATCCCAGAAGTTGAAAGGTGTAAAATAGCATGATATAGTCCTTTTAAGGGACCTTCTGATGACAGCATGGTGATATTCAAAAAGAACTAGAAATAATCAAAAATAAACAATAGAAACTTCAGAAATAGGAACACAGAGGGGACTGTTTTTTTTTTTTTCCACAAAGCAAGCTCAACAAATCAAGGCTCATTTAAAATATCATCGCTTGAATAATTGTAACCGTTCACTCCAGGCTTATTCTGTTCCACCAACAGTGCTCATCTGTATTCACTTCGCGCTGATTTAAGCGAGGCTCAACAGGCAGCTCCTGTCAATCGATGCTGACAATAGAAGGAAAGGAAAAAGCTGCGTTCGTCTCCCAGTCTGAGAAAGACTTATTAATGTAGCCTTTGACCATCACAATTACATAATAACCAATAAGGGGAACACCTGCTGCATAGAAAAGCTTGCCAGGCTGCATTGTGTTATAATGGGATTTAGATGATGTTCCTTACGGACGGTGTAGAGTGTGACACTGAGCGCTGAGAAGCGCTTCTAAATGTAAACTTGTAAATTCATGTTAATAAATCATACTACTTTGTTGGGTACGGAGAGATAATCTGGAGTCTGTTGCTAATTATTAAAACCAGAATATAACACATGACAGAAAATAGCTGACAGGTTAAATGTGTTGGAGCATAAATTAGTCAAGGATGTAAAATATTTATCAACCTAATAACAGTTTCAAGCCTTTGAAATGTAAAGTTACATTAATAAAGTATTTAAATGTAAATGTGTATGTTATTTTTGTATGTTTTGCTTTTTCAACGTACAATAAGGATATTTGCATTCATTTAGACACGACAGTCTTCTTCTTCTTCTTTCTCTCTCGGTTTTCCTTTCAGGAGTTGCCACAGAAAATCTTCTTTCTCCATTTAATCCTATTCTCTGCATCCTCTTCCCTCACACCAACTAACTTCATGTCTTCTTTCACCACATCCATAGGTCAGATTTTTGGTCTTCTTCTCTGCCTCTTGCGTGGTGGCTCCATTCTCAGTATCCTTCTACCAATATAATGGTTGTCTCTCCTCCGAATATGTCCAAACCATCTCAGTCTGGCCTCTCTGACTTCATCAACAACAGTATGATGATTTTATGCCTCCAAAGACAAAAAGGTTTTTTTATAGTTAGTAAACCAACTAACCAAGTAAGTGGACCAAAAAGTTTCCGATAGCAAGTTAATATTGAATACACTAATGTTCTTCAAAATGGTAAAAGTGAAATCATCAGATTAAATAAATCATTAAATAATTAGAACTACATTTTAAAAGATAAAACCTACATTGCATTGCAAAAACTGCAGCTGTTGCAAAAACAAATTGTATGTATTATATTGTATTTATATGTGTATGATCATCAAATCATTTGATCAAGCTAAAATAAGCATAACAGTTAGCCTGCCATGGAGCATAAGTTGCCATGGTAAATGGGAGGGGCTTCAGGCTACACTGAAAAAAGAAAATGTAGCTCTAACTTAAATAAATTGCGTTAACCAGTCACAAGTTATTGAATTTAATTTATCAAACTTAATTTTTTTAACTAGAAAACGTAATAAAGTTATTGAATAAACGTAATTCAATTACTTGTGACCAGTTAATGCAATTTATTTAAGTTAGAGCTGCATTTTCTTTCTTCAGCAAAGCCTCGTTGGAGGAAAAGAATCTGGGGAAACTGAGCCAGGATTGTCAAAGTAAGCCTGGCTTTTGGAGTATGGAATATCCCTCTGGCTAATAGGGGGCTGGTGTCTATATCAAGGTCCATCCTTGACAGGTCAGCAGTCCATCACAGAGACACCTGGGGGGTGGGACAACGCTGCACACATGCACACATACAAGTTTTTTAAATAGTAAAGATTATTATAATAATTTTCACATATAATCTGTTTTCCTAAACCTTTGTGTTTTTCTTACTTTTTCTCCTTTTATTTTTGTCCCCTTCTGAATAGATCCACCCACAAACAAAAATGCTACTTTTTATTTTCTGAGCAGAAATCTGCTTTGATTTTGAATGACATTACCTTGAACTTGACATTGTGAACAGGAATTCAGTGTTTTCTGACGGGTTTTGTTCTTTGTCAGATGGCTCTGGGTTTAAAAAGTTCACAAAACCTGTGATTTTTTTTTATTTTATGTGAGTCAAATCCAGTTAATCTTATCAGTTCTGAATTTAAGCTCTTCAAGTGTTTTTTCTAATCTAAAGCTACATTAAAAGTAAACAGTTTATTTGATATTCAAGCATCTTTTCAACAATCAGTTGACTGTTGGTATAGAGTAACAATCTATGTTCAAGCCTCATGAGGCTTGATCAACATAAAATGGGTTTTCAAAAGCTAAAAAGATTTGGAACTTGAAGCATCTTTCAAGTCATCAGTTTTTTTATGTTTATTTTGTTTTTTAAAACTTAATAAACCAACTTTTAGTCTGTTCCTGGAGCTGTTCACAGGAGACCTTGGAGCAGACCCAGAACACTTTGATAGGGCTAGTTTATTTAACTGTTTTACTGTTTATTAAACAGTAAATCCAGCTCCGGAAAATGTACTGCCTGACTTATAGTTCTTTACCACTAAAATTCTGCTTCCGGTTACGTCACTTTTGTCTTCAATGGTGACCACGCATGCCCATAAACAAAAAAAATAATAATAACAATAACAACATCTTGAGATCACCTTCCCATTCAAATAGGTGGCCAGTGGCTGATGGATTAATATTTTACCTATACGTATAAGTACCCGAACCAATAGCGGTGTAGGCTTTTTTTATAAACACATGATTGACACGTTGAACAGCGAATGAAATGCTGTAAAAACAGATATATGACATGTCTAGGTTATGTAACGTCCAGAAAGGCACAGGAGATGTTTACGCACAGGGTTCACGAGTTAATTACTGCCTCAGAAATATGTGGATTTTTATCTGAGAAGAAAGTAATCATTCAGACGATGTTTTTATGCAGTGAAGACTAACACATGTAAATAGAAAGGGCGCATATGGGATAGTTTTGGATTACCTTGGTCCTGTACTTTAACAAAAATATGTCTGTTTTATTTTCCGACCTTGGTCCACCCCAACCCATTTAAATCCTCCTTATTTGCATGTGGTGCGCTGCTTGTAGCTGGCAGCAATACCACAGTAGGCCTGTATCTGTCTGTGTAATGATGTTTGTCTGTCGACTCTGCATCGGTCTTTACTGAAATTAATTTCCCCTCGTGGGACAATTAAGGATCATTCAATCTGAAAATTTAACAGCTGTTTATCTTCTCTATAGTTGCCATGTTTGTTTTCCCCCTACAAATCCAGCACTCTGTCCTCTCTGAATTATGTGCTCTGCCCCCTTGTGGAACTCTCCAGTAGTACACGCAGTACGCAAGCAAAGTACGTGCCCAAGAACTAGCCTGTTGCTGGTGTCAATGCAAGGTTAAAAAGGAAGTATATAAATGTTAAAATGTAGTTCCAATAAAGTGACTATTGGCAAAAGAGGTTGTTGTTTTTTATGTTGAGTCAGTGGGAATTGTTATTAGTAGCTGCTGAAAGTAACTAATAAAGTAACTTGTAATCTGACTTAGTTGCTTTTAGAAGGAGTAATCAGTAGTCACTAATCAGATTGCTATTTCAAAGTAACTGTGGCCACACTGGAAGTATGTAACGTATGTAGCGCAAAGTCTGGGCATCTCCCAGAATGAAGGTTGCAGGGTGAAATGATGTCTGAGTTTAAAAGGAGATCAGAATCAGCTTCATTGTCCAAGACTGAGCACACAAATAACAAATCAATGTATAGACATTTAAAATAGAAAAACATAAAATTTGATGAGCAATAAAAGTTTTTTTTTTATTTCCAAGCATGTATATTTAGACTTTCTACAAAGGAAAAAGAGAAGGTTGACTGAGTGTTCATCAGACTGACGGCTTGGGAAAGGAAACTGTGTCTATAGCGCCACCCTGACAGTAAAAGTCCAAGCAGTGTATGTCCAGGATGTGTGGGGTCTGCAGAGATATCCCATACCCTGCCCTTGACCTTAGTCCTGTACGATGGATGTGAACCATTGGCCTGTTGTGGATCATTCAGCAGCAGTAGTTACTTTGTATAGTCTCTTTTCATTTAGTGAAAATCAGATCAATGTGCTGCTTAATAATAGTGATTAGAAAGTAATCTAATTGAACTGCGCTTAGAGGATCTATTTAGTGGTCATCATTCAGATATTGGCTGTTTCACTCAATCACGAAAAGAGAAATAATTATCAAAAAATGGCCTTCAAAGAAAGCACGACTAAATCTGAGGAGCATTGTCCTGAGGATAGATTCTCTCTGAAATTTTAATAATTGCTTATCATTGTGCTTTCGTATCCCACAAATTAAAATGACTTTATTCAACAAAGGGGTATTTCTTCGAGACGGAAAGATGGTTGAGAAGAGATTGAAGACAAATGGGACGCTGAAGTTCACAGTGAAGCTTGATGCTTTTTTGTAAAAGTGTGTAAAGAATGTGTCAAGGAGTTTGTAGAAGTTCCTGAACTCTGGGAGAAAAGCCGATCAGAAGCAGAGATCTCGGTGTTAGATTAGAACATTAAGGTCTCATTTATTTGGGAACAGCTCACAGTTGGAATAGGATAATTGAAATGTTCTGTGGGCTGATCAAAGTTCATTCGACAAGTCACTGTGTTATCACTAAATAATGGTAAAACTTCTGCAGGGATCATGAATAACAAAGTGTCTTTAAGAAATGGCACAAAGATGTTCACTGAAAAAGTCTGAATAGAGAAAGGTGGTGTCAGATGTATCGCACACTTTCAACAACAGGGTATTTCAAGGTGCTTTATATGATTTGGTGATAAAAGAAACAAGACATAATTAAAAATAAAGCTTGAAAAGCATAAAATACAACATTAGAGAGTAGAAACAGCATCAACCATGAAACACACACAACATATGCAATAAAGCATGAAACCTACATATGACAATTGCTTACTCAAAGGCAGCTCTAAACAGATGAGTTTTGTTTTCCTTGGTTTAAATTAACTCAGTATTTCAGCAGCTTTGCAGTCATCAGGACTTTGTTCCACATGAGGGGAGCATAGAAACTAAATGCTGGTTCTAATGATGAGGCCAGCAGCAGCATTCTGGATCGGCAGCAGCCGTGTGACTCTTTTGGGTAGACCTGTGGAGACACTGTTGCAGTAATAAAGCCAACTAAAGACACATTTTTCAAGGTCCTGTTGCGACATTAGTCTTTTAATCCTTCAACTATTCTTAGTTTGAGAGAAGGCTGACGATCCGTGTACATTCAGGCAGTTCGTTTTTTCGTTTCAAACAAAAAATTCAAGGAAAAAAAACACTGTTTTTTTTTTCCATTTTTTGTTTCACATGAAAAATCGGATATCGAACCCTCATCTTATTTTTCGAATTGGATCACAAAATGAAAATGGAAAAAACGGATAACGAGAGCTCATTTTTGATTTTGGTATTTTTGTTTGAGTCGAGTGACCCGGAAGTTCTCTCTGGAGCTGACACAAACACAGAGAGATGTTCGTTTATGCACACACGCTGCCACAACAGACAGACAGCCTGACTTTTCATATGTGGATTGAGGACAACGCGAACAGAGATAGGTGTTTTATTTTACTGATAGCCCGTTTATGATCACGGAGGTCTGCTTTAGTGAGTAGGGTGTATGTTGCTCGGCTACGCATTTAACAATTGAGGATACGATGGTGATGTTCAACATACTGCTTAGTCTGCGGCTTTTGTCAGACTCCAAAACCAACCTACACAGATAAGGAGTAATATTCTGAAGAAGTGAACGAGAGTGGAGGACGCCATAAAGCAGCAAGGCAGGAGACCAGCTGGACCACTAATATGGTAAGCTAATGCTAAAGTAGGCTAAAAATAAGCTAAAGGCAACATAAAACTTTGTAAATGCTGATGTATTAAGTTACATTTATATGTATGCTGTGTGTATTTCAGATGAATGTCCTGTAAAGTCATCGCAGCTGATGTGAGCGTTTAACCAGCCTCTCTGTGGTACGAGCTTGTCCCTGCAATGTCAGAAAATGATATATTTTTATGTTATCTGTTTATTCTACAGTCTTCCATTTTATTTTTTGATAAATATTCATATTCATAACATTGACAGAACGGAGCCATCTTGAAAGACAAACTGTCTTTAAAAAAAAAAAAAATTTGTGTGTGTGGTCTGTCCTCTAGCTCATGCAAGAAAGCATCGGTCAGGCGCCATTCTGTGACATCACTTTACACACACACCGCAAGGCCAATCAACAGCCACACTACATAGGTAGGTGTGAGCGTGACATCACTTTTTGTTTTTATTGTTTATTGTAGCCAGAAATGATGGGCTTGGCCCAGAAAAAGGTAGTGGGTCTGAGCCAACCCGGCCCGTGCAGACCCTAGTGGCTGATTCGTTTTTTCAGTTAGGCAATCAGAAATCTGCACGTCTTTCATTTTGGACATTTTTTTGACAGATCTAAACAGCTGAGTTTTAGGCAATTTAAAAACGTAACACATTAAAAATAGACCCAACAGTAACAGTGGCCATCAGAGGTTTACTGACAAACAAAAGTGTAGCAACTTTGTTCAGCTTCTTGGCTAATTTTACAAACTTCTCTGCAGCAAACCGTACAAATTCCTCCCGTCATTGATATGGCACTAAAACAGGAGGTTCATACCTCATCTGCTGTATTATCTGCCTATTGCCTATGACCCTCCTTCCTAAGCACTGGTCGTTAGACATTAAAAGCAGCTTATGAGTTCATTACAAGCAAAATTACCACGAGATAATAACCTTCTGTGCAATTTGCACAATGTCTAAAAGCTCGGGGCTGTGAGGACACTGCAGGGACTGACCGGGATACACCCCAAATTACAGCTGCATAATTTATTGGGGGAAGATAGATTGTATATGACTTTAAAATCCAGTCATAATGAACCACAGCAGTGTGAAATCAAGGACTCCAGGTCATACAGAATCCCTCTGTAGCCAGCAATGTGCTTTAATCACATTGATGTCTGTTCAATGACGGTTAAAGGAAATAAATAAATGTCAAACATGCTGCCGAATCATTCACAAAAAATAACACATACCTGTAAGGTGTACAGGAGACTGGATCATGAATAGTCCCACAACATGATGAAGAACCCATCATTGGTGTCCAATGAAAAATTCATTGCAGATAAACATGTGGAAACTGCAGGAGCAGTGGATACACTGAGGCAGTGATGCTTTAACCGTGCTGTGAGGAAGAATCCACATACCCCAAAACATTTACTGGGATTTTATGATACACCGACACAGTGGTGCATGATTGTGAAGTTTTCCAAAATGATAAGAAATGGTCAGCTTTACATTCAGAAAATGTTAACCAGCTAGTTTGCCTTTGCAACTGGCTAAAAGTTAAAAGTGCCACATGTAAATGTGATGGTGGAACTCGACCAAATATTCTATATCATGCGTCGGCGTCCTGCTGCCTCCTGCTAACTCCGGCTCGTTGACACGGTTTTAACTAGTTTTAAATTCTTTTTTAACTGTTTGTTTTTCGTTTTTTAATAATTTCTTTTGACTAGTTTTAACCGTTTTAAACTTTTAGCGACATATCTTTTATCGGACGCGTTTTTAATCAGAGCACGGATCGCTGTTACTTCCGCCATGCCTCCACTCACCTGTAGCTCCGGGTGTGATGGTTGTGCCAGGCTAACCAAGAAAATCCAGGAACTGGAGCAGAGGATCACCAATTTACACCTGATCCAGGACCACGAGCGCGACGTGTACATCATCTTTGGCCGAACTTTCGCTGCTGCCACCAGCGCCCAGCTGGCCGACACAATCCCCTGCCAGCCCAGTGAAGCTGCGGAGGGGGAATCCATCGCTGGGTCTCCAGGCAGACTCGGACAGACGAACTCCGGCGGAGGTACAACATCTACGGCAGAGGAGGAGTGCTGGATCCAGCAGGGGGCTAAGCCAAAAGCCCCCCTCAGCTCCACTCCGGTGCCCCAGGGTGCGTGGTCGACGGTCGGGCCTGGTCACAGTGGGGGCGCCCGGAGCGGCTTTCACCGTTCTCCTCCACCCGGCCTTCCTCTGTCGAACCGCTTCGGTGCCCTGGGGGACGACTTCCCTCCTCTGACCGTCCCTCCGACCGCGCCGAAGACCAGCAGCTCCGCAGGACCGCCGCCCATCCCCTCCCAGCAGCCAGAGCAGCAGTCAGACTCCGGTATCCACCCACGTCGCGCCAGACACAGGACTACAGCCGGGACCCGCCGAGGAGTGCTTCACTACACCCCGAATCCACGGAACGAGCCCTCGGCGCCCTCTAAACACCGCTGCAGTCCTGTGGAAGCCAAGCTGCCCAACATCCAGCAGGTCCTGGATAACGAGAGGTCTTCTGCCTAGCAGCCAGCACACCATCCACCCAGCACTCTCATCATTGGAGATTCTATTATCCGGCATGTTAGGATGAGAGGAGCTGTCACCCTTTGTTTTCCTGGAGCTACAGTAAAGGATATATCTGAACAGATTCTGGACTCCATCCAACGTTTCGCTACTGTGAGTAAAGTTATAATTCATGCTGGAACCAATGACATCCGTAAACAGCAGTCTGAGCTTTTAAAGCAGGATTTTATTCATCTTTTTAATCTTTTAAAAGACAAGCCCCTATCTGTTTTTATTTCTGGCCCCACTCCAACCATAAGCAGAGGAATAAATCGCTTCAGCAGCTTACTCTCTCTCAACACTTGGCTTTCCTCTGTTACCGTGATGCACAACATTGGTTTTATAGACAATTTTAACATTTTCTGGGGTAGGAGTCAATTATTGGGGGCAGATGGACTACATTTAAACAGACAAGGTACCCGCATGCTGGCATTAAGCCTGGCATACCCTCGCCCACCCCTGTCCCCTGCACCGGCTCCAGCTGCTCCTGTCCTCTCTGCCCCATCCACAACATCCTGATGTGCAGCTGGTCCTTGTTCCTATGAACTCAATCCTGATTTTAACAGTAACTCCCATATCGGACTTGGACCTTACCCTACTTCATTCATACCTGTTATTGTCAGCAGAGAGCGAAGAAATAATCATAAACTAGAAAATGCAACCCAAATAATCATAAACAGTTACTAAAAATCCCACCTACAGTAAGTCATACAGTCACTCCATCACCAACCACTATTAATATGGCTCTTTTAAATGTTCGCTCTCTGCTGAATAAAACTTTTATAATAAATGACTTGATTTTAGATAATAACCTTCAGTGTTTATTTTTAACAGAGACATGGCTGAGTACAGATGCCCCTGCTGTTCTCACAGAGGCCTCTCCACCTAATTATAACTTTTCTTATTCAACGAGGAGTAGCCAGAGGGGAGGCGGAACTGCTTTTATTAGTTCATCAACTCTTTCCGCCAAACCTGTTTTATTTAATAATTTTACCACGTTTGAATACACTGCCTCTGTTTTTAGCACTCCTCAGATTTTATGTGTCACAGTTTATAGGCCTCCTAAAAGGAATGCACTTTTTATTCCAGAATTTTCAGAGTTTTTATCAATTTTACACAACTCTTATGAGAAGATAATTTTAGCTGGTGATTTTAATCTACATATAGATAACCTTTTAGATCCTTTATCAACAGATTTTTTAAATATTTTAAACTATATGGATTTTAGCCAACATGTCATGCAGCCGACTCACAACAGAGGACACAACCTGGACCTGGTCATCACGTATGGCCTGTCCACCAGTGTGTCCTCTGTTGTTGACTTGGCTGTCTCTGACCACTACTGTGTGTTTTTTAATATCACCAGTTTTATCCAATCAGGGACCTCTGTGAGAACTGTCAGGAAGCGTCATCTAACCCATTGAAGTGGCTGCAGGTTTTCTTGAAGTTTTTAAAAAATTTCCTCCTATACCTTTACCTGCCCCCTGTGATTTTATCCTTAATGATTTTAACAGTAGGCTTAAATCTGCTCTCAACCTGCTGGCTCCAATTAAAGTTATAAACCCTCATTCAAAACGTACAGTACCGTGGAGACATGCAGCTATTAGAAAATTAAAGAGGAGCTGCAGGGTGGCAGAAAGGAAATGGAGGAAAAATAAAATCACAATAAATCATCAGATATACATAGAATATCTCAGATTATATAATAACGCTTTAAGAAATTCCAGAAATACATACTTTTCCAGAATCATCTCAGAACATAAAAATAATCCCAAAATTCTGTTTTCCACCATTGACAACATTTTACATCATAATTCTAATACTTTTTCAGAAAACCCCCTCAAACAGTCTCTGTGAGGAGTATGCAGACCACTTCAGAGGGAAGGTAGACACTATCAGATGTAATATTTTATCCTCTCAAACAAACATGGTTTTAGACAAATCAGAGTGTCTGCCTTCACCAGAGGAAACACTGGACAGTTTTGTCCTGGTAGAAGCTGGGACCCTTGATAAAGTTTTCTCCTCAGTGAGGCCCACCACAAGCGCTTTGGACCCGATTCCCACCAGGTTTTTTTAAGCAATTTTATGGTTCTTTTAAAGATGAGATTTTAAACTTTATGAATTGCTCCCTTCAGACGGGGGTTTTTCCTGCTGCCTTTAAAGCGGCGGTAGTGAGGCCCCTGCTGAAGAAGAGCAATTTAGATTTTAATGATTTAAACAACTACCGACCAGTATCTAACTTACCATTTTTAAGCAAAGTTTTAGAAAAACTTGTTTTTTTTCAACTTAATGATTTTATTAACGCTCATAATGTCCTAGAGAAATTTCAGTCTGGTTTTAGGATGAACCACAGCACAGAGACGGCGCTTTTAAAGATTTTAAATGATTTTAGATTAAACTATGATGCTAAAAAGGTGACAGTGTTGGTTCTTCTGGATCTAAGCGCTGCCTTTGATACAGTAGACCACACTATTCTTTTAACTCGTTTAAAACAGATCGGCGTCTCTGGTGCTGTTCACAACTGGTTCACATCCTACCTCACAGACAGGACTTTTACGGTAAGTTTAGATACATGTTCCTCTAAGGTCCATAAGATCACTTGTGGTGTTCCCCAGGGTTCAGTTTTAGGCCCAGTGCTTTTTAACCTGTATATGCTCCCTCTTGGCAGTGTTATCAGGAGACATGGAGTTAACTTTCACAGTTATGCCGATGATACACAGTTGTACATCTCCCTGTCTCCTGATGACACACGGCCAATGGATGCACTTTTTAACTGCATTTTAGACATTAAATCCTGGATGGCAGAAAACTTTCTCCAGCTCAACCAGGACAAAACTGAGGTTTTAGTTATCGGTCCTGAGGCTCAGAGAGAAAAACTTTTACCAAAACTACAATCATTGTCTTTTAATTATTCTTTACAAGTGAAGAACCTGGGTGTGATTTTTGACTCTGAGTTGACTTTTATCCCTCACATTAAAAACATCACCAAAATAGGTTTTTATCACCTAAAGAACATCGCCAGAGTCCGCCCCTTTCTCTCTCGGGCCGATATGGAGACGCTAATGCATGCTTTTATCACCAGTAGAATTGATTATTGTAATGCCCTGCTTTCTGGTCTTCCCAAAAAGACTACCTCAGGTTTACAGCTTCTACAGAATTCAGCAGCTCGTGTCCTGATGAAGACTAGGAGGCGGGAGCACATTACACCTATCTTAGAATCACTGCATTGGCTCCCCGTATGTTTTAGGATCGATTTTAAGGTTCTTTTAATGGTCTTTAAGTGTCTTAATGGTCTTGGGCCTTCGTATCTGTCAGAAATGCTTTTACCGTATGAACCCTTGCGGTCTCTGCGCTCCTCTGGCAGCCGTCTCCTTATCATCCCCAAAGTCAGGACACAGACTCATGGTGAGGCGTCTTTCCATTATTATGGCCCTCACCTCTGGAACAGGCTGCCAGAGGACCTCAGGGCCGCAGAGAACATTAATGTTTTTAAGAGCAGGCTCAAGACTCACCTTTTTAGCTTAGCCTTTAACTAATTATTATTTATTAATATATTTTTAATCACTCAGCATGTTTTACCTGATTTAATTTTTAGTTCAGCTTTTAACTGTTTATTTATTAATCTGCTTTGCATTTTTATTATTTGTTTTACACTTATTGTTTTATACTTTATATACTTTATATTTTATTAACTTTATATTTTAATGTATTTTAATCTTTCTTGCCAGTGTTTCCTCTCTGGGGAGCCCCCTGCATCGGGGGCGGTTGTCGGCTGTGGCTGCCTGGGTGCCCCCCAGGGAGCGCTTGGGTGGAGGTGGGGGTACCAGCCCTCCCTCCTCTGGGCGCCCTGGGTGGGAGCCTTGGCTGCTGCTGTTGATCTGCTGCTGCTGATGCAGATGGCTCCATGATGGCATTTCCTGGCTCATCTGTACTCAGCCCGCTTTTTGTAGCTTCTAAGTGTGTGTGTGAGTGAGTATGGCTGATGGGTTGGGTTGGGAGGGGGTTGTATTTGCACTGATGATTTTATTTTTTGAAGGGGGGGTTGTGGGGTTATTTTAAATCTGTAAAGCACTTTGAGTAACTTTCTTTGTTTGAAAAGCGCTTTATAAATAAAGTTTGATTTGATTTGATTTGATACATCTTCTGTGTATGTCCTTAGAAAGGAAGCAATAATCTCTGGTTGTGTCTTTTATTTACAATAAAAATTTTATTTATTTCAGTCATATTCAGGAAGGTTAAATAATCATGATTAATTCACAGCTACTCTGTGATTATTCAGATTAACATTTTAATTGGTTGACAGCTCTAGTTATCATTTTCACTAATGGGTTTATTATTATGATCAGATTTTTTTCTTACCCTGTCAGTTAAAACAACCGACAAGAACGAAGGTGTTGTGCGACTTCTGCGCCACCTCCTTGAGTAACCCTGGGGATGATCTGTTCACGCAGTAAACAGGCCTCGTAATAGCTTTGTTGTTGCCACTTTTCAATAAAATAAACCAGATCAATGGAGCCCATAACTAACAGTTGTTCTGTCAACAGGTTTTCCCACCTGACTGGTGGATCTCTGCAGCTTCTGGGAGGTTTGAGACATGGGTTGTAGTTTTACAATGACCTGTCAGATATGTTCCTTGTTCTTCATTATCCTTTTTCTGTAACGATAGCTGATCTCTAGGCAGCAAAACAGATAAAAAAGCAACTGAGTCTCTGAGTTTACTCAGAGGTGTACTTAACTACAACATGACCAGTAGGTTGTGGGAAACAGAATGTTGGTAACATCCCTTCACTGGGAGGATAACAAAGGGTAGCAGCTGGATTTTCACAACCATAGATTCACATTCTGGCATAATCTGATACTGTGGAAGGCTGATGAGCAGATGACTTTCAGCATGTACAGGTTGAGCTAGAAATTAAAGTTATAACATCCTCAAACTTCACTAAATATATTAAAATGAATAAATGGAAAAAAGAATGTCTGTGTGAATTCTTAATAAAGTGAGATTGTTGTAGATTTTTCCGGTTTTACATGTAATCCAAAATTAGTGAAAGCAAAACTGGAAGAAACACACATATCAGCCTGATGAGCACCAGATGCGAATTTTTCCAGGAGTGTCACAACGACGCGAGTCTCAGTTTTCCCTCCATCAGTCAGCAAATATTCCCTGTCGCTCTCACTCTCCCGCTTCTATCGCTCTGTTGCTTATTTCCTCCCTAACACCTCTCCTCCTCCTCTTCCTCAAACATCCCATCCTGCGTTCATTTGCTCCTGATCTAACACCCCCTTCTCCCACCTTTTTTTCATGGATAATTCATCAACATTCCTTAGAGCTGCTGTGTGCCGGCTGTGATTTCCACTGGGAGTCTTTCAGGGACCATTCCCACTTCAAGCGGGAATTAGAGCCACAGCTACAGAGGGGAAATTAATCACAGCCGCCTTTTTCTAACAAGCAAACACAAACACACACATGTACATGTACCTAAAAGACTCTGAATCTTTTTTTTAAATGTACTATTAGTTTTCACTCTGTAAATAGTTGCACACACACCTGCACACCATTTCTATTTGTTTTGCATATTCGATCCTGACAAAACACAACACAGAAGCCGCTCTTTGAACAGCAGGGTCCCACATGGCCCAGCATCATACCTGGACTGCAGCAGACATTGTAGCAATGCTTAATGGCTTCTGAAAAATCTGCTGCAGTACTTGGAATCAGACAAAGCTATTCTTGCACACAATGGTCATGAACCATAAGAGTGTTGTTCCTTATAAGACACAAGATATATAGGTTTCTGTAAGTTTCTACCTTCAGAGGTGAACGCAACAAGAGGGCTAATCCGATATTTATCCACATGAAGATGTGATGAGAGCAGTAATAAGGAGAAATGGAGAGGAGAGATGAGAAAACCATTACAGCTGGCTGCAGCAGAAAATGAATGACCTGTAAGTGTGTGTGTTTAAGAGAGAGAAAACAGTGTTGAGAACAAACTGAGTCTTCCATTGTGATTGCTACAGGAATGATTGGAAGCATCCATGCAGCCATCCATCCATCCATCCATCCATCCATCCTATATATTTAAAGTCAAGACCCAAAAACCCAGATGTCGTACTCCTGATTTTGCTAAATTACATTTAAAAGATGTCTTAATTCTCGGCACAAATCTTCCAATATTACAAAACCTCAGATGAATTCACGTACGTTTTAATATCGTAATACTGAGTCAGTTACCATTGCAGGGCACTCTTCATATAGAGCAGGTCTACACAATACTCGTCATTATCTTAGTACCAATATTCACTTAAAGTAGAACTGGCATGAAGTTAGCCACTGTCTAAGTACCTTAATACTATATCAAAGGATCGCTTGCCGTAATTCAGCCTTGTTGTAGAAATACAGGTGTGACGAGGTAGCCCTTCTGTTAGCATTAGCACAGAACGACCGGGTTTCGGAGGGCGGGGCCTAGGCTATGCGCTTCTGTGGTCAATTAGTCTCTAACGATATTTCAAATGTTCAACTATAATATATAATCTTTTTCCCCCAAATAAAAGCATACTAGCACCAATTTTTATTTACCGATTTATGTTCTCTTTTATACACCCAGGTACAGAGCAGTTTGGATGCGGTCTGGACTCCATGCTGTTGGTTTATTGTTTGCCTGTTACCGTAGCTCTCGGCGCCGCGGAGGGAAGGAGTTGCTGGGTGTAGTTTGGGGAAAGGGGTAATTGGCTGGAACTCAACACGTAATATGCCGAAACGTGTCGTCTTTTGGCGAACTGCCAAACAGCCCGTTTCTGAGTGCTAATTTCACGATGTAGGCAGACATACCCCGGGACAAAGGAAAGACTAATCAGTAATTTTAACCCCTTAGTGGCCGTAGGCAGGCTGGGGGAACTAAAAGATATGATCAAAAACTTCAAAAAATGCACATTTCAGCATCCGGGCTCCCAGCCCCAGACAGTGAGAGCCACCAACGCACCAGCGGGGAGAGGTATCGGTCACTGGCACAGAATGATGGAGTGGAAACAGGCCCCCATTAGCTGTACGGCCTGAGATACGCCCATAGACTGTAAAAAAGAATAGACAGCGCCTCCTCACTCCTCCCCGTTTACCAGAATGACACACTTTCATGGGGGAATTCTTGCGGATTCACAGACTCCTCCTCCCCAGCTCTGACGAAGCATGTTCCTAAAAAGGGCATAGGGGCAGGATCTTCATTGTAGACTCTGTCCTCGCGGGGCGTGTATGGGCATGTAGTTCGGTCGTAATCACGCCCATTCTCCTCCCGCGTCTTTAGCTCTGATGCTAAACTTGGCTCGGCCCCCTCATTAATTATGCAAGATTTCAAAAAATTATCTTACGAAAACCAGCCTGGTGCCCAGACTTCTTATGAGCCCAATGTTATCTCAGGAAGAACATGTAGCCATAGAAAGTTTTTAAAAAATGGGCACCAGGCATTAAAGTTGTCTAAAGTCCAATGCTTTGTCTAAAGTCCCCCCCCCCCCCCCACCCCAAGTTTTTCGGCAAGCTGCGCGTTCACGTCCGTGCACCGCTTCCACGCGTGCACACGCGTAGCTGCGGACAGACGTCAGTAGAAGGCGCCCCGTGAAGTGCCTAAGTGACGTCACCGCTGATCGCCATCTTGTTTATGTAGCATTAGCCTGTAGGGTAGCCATTAGCGTAGCTGTTAACTGAACCGTTATATGTGTGTTTAGTATTTCTTTTGTTTTGGTGTGGTTTAGAATAAATTAGTTAAATTGAATTAAACCTCTGGTTTCTTTTATTCTGAGTGTGTGTGTGTGAATTATTGCAAAGAATTCAGTTCCTTCAGATAAGGTCTTTTGGTAAAATCACTAGTAATTAGTTATAAATTTGATAACTTTCTATTAATTAGATATGTATGTTTTTGCCAGGTTTTTATAGAAAACTGGATGGTGCCTCGTTAGTAATTTGAAGAAATAGTTAAATTAATAATTTATGAATTATTGATTTAATATCCTTAGACTAACCAGATAGACCATAGCTTTTCTTTATCAATTTGTAATTGTGAATTACCCAACAGCAACTAAGGAGTGGCTCCATAAGGAAGTATCTCAATGTCCTGGTGTGGCCTAGCCGGTCTCCAGACCTGAATCCACGAGAAAATGTTTGGAGAGAGCTGAAAGTCTGTGTTGCCTAGCAACAGCCCCGAAACATGAACGCTCTGGAGAAGATCTGTATGGAGCAGCGGGCCAAAACCCCTGCTGTAGTGTGTGTGCAAACCTGGTGAAGAACTACAGAAAACGTCTGAAATCTGTAACTCCAAACAAAGGTTTCTGTGTCAAATACTGAGTTCTGTTTGTCTGATGTATCAAGTATTTATGTCATGCAATAAAATGGAAATGAATTATTCAAAAATCATCCATCCATCCATCTTCTTAACCGCTTATCCAATTCAGGGTCACGGGGCAGCTGGAGCCTATCCCAGCAATTATCAAGCGTTAGGCAGGGTACACCCTGAACAGGACGCCAGTCTGTTGCAGGGCCAACACAGAGAGACAGACAACCATTCACACTCATTCCTACGGACAATTTAGAATGATCAATTCACCTATCATGCATGTTTTTGGACTGTGGGAGGAAGCCGGAGTACCCACGCATGCACGGGAAGAACATGCAAACTCCATGCAGAAAGACCCTGGACTGGGATATGAACCCATGACCTTCTTGCTGCAAGGCAACAGCGCTAACCACTGCGCCACCGTGCAGCCGCACCTATAATCCTGAATCCAATTTTTCCTTTTTTCTGTCGGGTCGGATTTTTCGCGCGCTTTGTCTGTGGATGTGACATATGCGCGTTCATGTTAAACGTTTCAGATCACCACCGCTAGTCAGCGATTAGCCTACACTCGCAAGCGTTGCAATGGATTGGACAAACACACAGAAGATTTTCAAAAATCATCCACTGTGATTTTCTGCATTTTTGTTTTAGATTCTGTCCCTCAGTCGAAGAGAACCTTTGATACAAATGACAGACCTCTACATGCTTTCTTAGTGGGAAAACTTTAAAAAAAATCAGCAGCAAATACTTGTTCTCTCCACTGTGTATCCTCTTTTTTTCCAACAGTTTTTCTTTCTGTGTACAAAACCTCCCAGAAAAGATGAACTAAGATGAACTAAGTGGAGAGCTAAATCCACGATTGCAACTGTGGTAATTCTGCATAAGGTTTAAACTTTTATCATTCAGAAGGTAAAAGACTGTTTATAAAGTTTGCATGGTTATGGGTCTGACACTATGGTTTATGCAGGTAAGCTTTTAAGTCATAAAACTTTGGGGGAGTTTTTATTGCAAGCTGTAAAAAACAGGATGTCTGTAGAGATAGGGTGTTGCCATAAAACCATAAATTCAGAATGAGCTTTTAAGAAAAAACGTCTCACCCATATGACTGTATAATTTTCTGACAGCAAATCATTGCTCAGACATTGTTTGGAAATGATCGGATTGGAGTAAGATTTCGAGGAGAAGGAACGCCTACAACCCTGGCAGGCCCGGTTGTCTATAAAGCTGTGAAATGAAGATCAGTTAATTGTTCAGATTTCTTTAAGTCTGGACCACAGAGAAACTAGGGCAACTTTCTCTGTAAACTGCAATTTGTTAATCTGTTCAAAATAAATGTTAAACTGGAAATTGGCTCCATTTTGTCTCTGCTTGAACATACATTGAATTACTTATGATAATTATTTAATTCAACAACAAAATTGGTGACCTCGACGTGTGCAGGGTTTTGGACCGAAATCCAGTTATTTTTTTAAGTTAATTAACGGACATGTATTTGCTCTATTGACAATCTGCGCAGAGTTGCGTAGTTTTTTTTTAATTCTATTGATTGGTTAATCTAACATTGGGTAATGTTGTCATGCAAGTTAAATATGTTTTTTGTTTTTGTTTTGAGCAGATTGACTGTTGCAAGCCCGTGGTTGAAGCGGCTCCATTGTATGTGTCTCTCTTCTGAGCAGCACTGCGACCTGCTTTGCGCTCCGCAGAGAAACACCGGTGCATGCTGGGTGATGGAGTTTGTTACTCTGCAGGACAATGGAGCAGATGGACCGGATGGTGCGGTCCCTTCAACGACTCAAATCGGAGCCACAAGTGCGGATCGGGGCCCGAGAATTGGCCTTCTCAACTCCGGACAGGACGCTGTCGGAGAGAATCTTCAAAGCTGGCAAACGAAAATAGATTTTACGGGTGCCTGGGATGCACTCGGTTGAATCTGGAACGGATTACTTTGGAGAGGCTTGCGCTTCCTCAAGCGCGCGCGTGGGCACCGCGAATTGAGTAGTGAAATGGTCCGGCAGTGTTTTTTTGGTGAGCTCCGACGAGGTTAGTGTTTTAAATTTTGCTTGTACAAGAGTGTATTACTGTGTGTGTGTGAGATGTTTTTTACGCAGGCGCTTGGCGAGAAGTGCTGGTGATGTTGCGTTTTGTGTTAAAATGTTATAGTATAAATAATGAACTCGAGTATAATAAATAAATTAACATAGATAAATAAATATATAACTGAATATGATGGATAACTGAAATTAAATATCTATAAGAATTAGTTGTGAACATTTAGGACAGGCCATCAGAGCGGCCGCCCTAAGCTAGGAGCTAATACTGTCTGAGTTGTTTACTTGATAGCACGGCTAATATACGACAGCTGTGCCTATATGTTTTGATAAATAAATTAGTGGTTATAGGCGGTTTTCTGCCATCTGTTCGAGTCTTTTGAGGGGTTTTCTGGAAGCCGGCGCCAGGAAATTTCTCAAAGCGGACTACGAAACTTGTAACAGAGTGGTCTGAAACCTCCGCGATAAAATAATTAATTAGGTCTAAAAGCCACCGCTTATAATGTTGTGTTTTTTGTTAATGGTTTTGGGCTGTAACGGACGTAGTTGAATCGGTGTTTGCTGTGCGGGACGGCTGAAATTGGGGACATATGTTTCAGTCCGCGTGGACGAACAGGAGATGTTTTGTTCGTGCCGAATTAAAGTTTGGTACAGTGGTATAAATTGTGCGGATTAAGTCCTGGTATTGCGGTAAGTCATCTTCTAAAGTGTTTGTTGTGATTTTTTGGACTGTTTTCGCCGTACGTTTTGTACTGTTTTAGCTTTCGTTTCACAAAGAAAGCTAACGGTAGCACGTGGAGCTAGGCTGCTATGCTAAGTTAGCGGTGGTGGCTAACTGCATGTTCTATGTGTTGCGAGCTAAAAGTTGATTTTGGATAGAAAGTGATTACAGACTCCTGCAGACGATTGTCTTGTTAAGACTTAAACGAATTTGGATTTTGTTAAATTTTTCTGGTTAATTATGATGTAACACGGCCAAATTTATTTGGGATAATTATGCATGTTACAATTAAACGTAAATGACTAAGAACAGTTACTCATGAGTCGATTCTGACTTGGTGTAGTTTTAATTTTTGATTTCATCTTTAAAATTAAAAAGAGGGAGTTTATAGTCAAAATAAAAGATGCATTTTTGAATCTTTAAATAGGTGGATTTTTTTGCTTTTTTGATTGATCTAAGCAGGAGTTGTTAAGTTGGCCTAAATAAAGATAAAGCTATAAGTAGTAATTATAAGCATTTAACGAAAAGCAAACGGTATTAATTGGAAAGCAACAAACTGGTTTAAATTATTTTGATAAGCACCGTGTTGAATGGTACAGAAAATGAGTCTGTGATTTAAATAAGTATCAGTTATGCTAAAATTATGTTTGGCTTATTTCTGATGGCTCTATAGACTTTAGGAATATAGCTTGGTCTCTGAATGAATGACCTAAAGGAGACTGGTGTTAAATTATTTACACAATTGAACATTCTTAAGGATTTTATGGACAAAAATGCTTATTGGAGTTATCAAAATTTAACTGGGGCTCGAGAAATAACCCAGCACATTTCAATTCCGTTACAAATTAAATGTTTTTATCATGCAAAACAACACTTATCATAGTGATAGTTTATAAACTAGTGGGATTTGAATGTTTGGTTTTAAAAAAGAAAACATTAAAACACAGAGTCATCTTTAAGTAATCAGTTTGTTTTTAACAGACTGGGGATAAATTTGGAATTGGTCTAAGGATGGAAAGTAACAATTAAAGTCTTTGGTAGATTTATTTAAGAACAAATAATGAATATCAGAGGTGATCGAAATGATGGTTTAATTTGGAAGTAAGAAGTAAATTCTAAATTCATTTATTCTGATCATGTAGAGGCAAAATGTGATTGGACCAGCTACATTGAAATAATTTTTACCATATATTTGAATGCACATTTTGTTTTGACAAATAAGAATCGGTTTTGGTTTTGAAATTTAAGATTAATCTTTCAGATGTTCTTTAGCTAGTTTTTTGATGCTGAGAGTAAATTTACAGGTCCTAAAACATTTTGGAACAGATCTGATCCTAGAATAATGACATAATATATCATTTGATTAGTGGGGACTCTGTAACTGACAATTTATTTAGATTTTTGATTTTATTTTCTTTATTTTTTCTTATTTTTATTTTTATTTTTTGTTTTTTCCTCTTTCTCTCTCAAAATTTATATATTTGGTTCGATTTGGATTATGACCCAGATTTTTGAACTGCGGTCTGTTTATTAATTAGAACTTTGGAAAATGTTAATTTGGGAAGCTGGATTAAAGAAAACGTGATTCAGTGGAAATGTATTTGACATCTCTAGAAGCTTCAATTTAATTTGGTGTTTATCATTGGAGAAAAGGACATAGAAAAGAAGCCTGAGAGGAAAAGGGGGATACTGAAAAGAAAAATGCTGGTTTTTATTTTTTATTTTTTATTTTATTGCGACTAGTTTTTGTTTAGAGAAATCTCATCTCTTGAACCTCTTTTATTGAATTTTTGTTTTGTTTTGTTTGACTGCTGAGGGGAATTAGACTATTGTGTATCCTACGAAAATTGAAGAGGAGTTTTAGTTGCAAAAATCACTTTGACTATGTTCAGTTCCCTTCACAGAATCGGACAGATGTTTTTGAAGTATGAAAAGTTTTCATTGTTTACAATCAAGAATATTTGGGCAACTGAGCACATTTGGGTTTGTTTAAAGAGGAATCATATAAGCAAAAGTACTTTGAATGGATATTGGATTGTGTTAAAAAATATATATAATTTAGGTTTGGCAAATACTTATAGGGAAGTTGTTTTGTCGGTGATTTAAATCTTGGATTTTTCTTTAGAAATATAGATAGACTTTGAAGTATAGCAAACTGAAGACTGTTTTTGTAAACTATGTTGTGTTATCAGTGAGTACTGTTCTCTGGTTTTGTTTTAAACATTTGATGTTTTTAACCTTTTTCAACATCAACAGTTATCTCAATGTAAGTAGCATACTTATATTAGCAGAAATTATTAATTGATTAAAGGGACAGAGTCGGGGAAAAGTGGTGTTAAGTCTGATTACAAAGGGGTTTAGTTCAATATGAGCTATTCGTCCCAACCTCAGTGAAGCGAAACCAGGAGAGCCACTTTTCCATAGCGACTTTTAAAAAAAAAAGGGATAGAACCTTTGCAGATGGTTATTGCCTTTATTTTTGTTATTGCAATGTTTTAGTGGTGTATTAGCAATATCTAACAGAAAAATCCAGCCTTTTTGTTTCTTTTTTTGATTTAATTTTGTTTTTCTAAGGACTAAGTGTGTTGATGAGATATTGCGATGCTCCATCTTTATAAATGTTTAATTTACACATGAGATGAAAGAGACATTTATCAAATTGAAAAAATTGAGGAAGGCATTGCATTGATGAAATATAGAATATAAATTGGATGAAAAATGAAGGAATCATTAATTAAAATACGCAGGGGAAGTATTAGAACAACAGTTTAATTAGACGTATAAGGATTGATTATTATTCTTGGTGGAGAGAGCAAACCTGTTGATTGGTATATTTTTACCAGAATTAATATTGAAAAAATTATTACTAGTATAACTGATTGAAGTAAAATTAAAATAGAGCCCACATAGGCAGTCTGAGTGTGGAAGATATTTAAATTCAGCATTCGAGGAAGGAGACTAATGAATATGAAAATAAAATGTTTGAATGTAACTTGATTTGAATAAGTTGAGAGGATCGACTGTCTGTTTTTTTTCTTACTCTAATTATATATTTTTTCTCTTTTTCTCATCCTGCAGCAGAAAACCCCTCAGATAAACATTGTTGAGATGGAATTTATGATCCTGGGGAGATGAGATGGGTGGGGGTGCGTGGGCTGATGACAATAGTGCCAGGCGCCCGCCGTAACGGCCACAGAGAGAAACATCTTTACGACCAGCGCAGAATTACGACTCTCTTGTGCTCTGCTCCCACACAGGGAGGCACAGGTGCAGGGGTGAACTGGAGGCCACCCTAGGGGGGAGCACGTTTCCTCATGCTGAGCTGAACTTTCAAGGACAATGTGTGAATTCACTTGGCTGGCGTGAGAAGTGATGATCAAAGACTGTTGATTCAATGTCACTGTTGCTGAATTAACCACAAGAGTTTCTGTTTGTCTGATCGAAGGTGGCCGAGGTTCTAAGTATTTTGATAACCCCATGTCTTCCCCAGGATTATCTCCGGGTAAAATACCACCATTTACCGGGAACAAAATTTGGCAGGAAAAATTGGGCCGATAGCAGGGGGTTGCTGGCTGGTGAGAGAGAAAAAACATTTTTTTTTTTTTCTTTTACGTTTTCATCCACAGGGATGTACTGAATTTAAGAAAGGATATATGGTAATGGAACAGACATAAGTGTCTTAAACTGGATAAATAAAATAAGTAAATTTAAGAATCAATTTGGGTAAACAAGCAAATGGATAGTAATCAGTTGAACTGTACACAAAAAGTAAACTCTTGAGCCTGCTCCTGTTTTTAAATCCATTAATGAGGGAGGTGTTTTTGGTTTAGTTTTTAGGAAAAACAACGGTGTGTCAAAATAATGTGGATTTGCTCTTTCCCCAGGGATTATTTTTAATTAGATGGGTGAAATAATTTCTTGGCACAATGCAGTTGAATTAGATTGACAAGGAGTGATCACAAGACCGGATCAAAAAACTGTCTTTTTTAGATGTTTACAAGCTTATGCCCCCAGGATTATCTCCAGGATTCAGCAGCACGTGAGGAGCACACAATCTCCTCTGGTCACAGCTGACTACAGCTGCTGAAGGGGTCCAAGGTACAGCTCCAGGTCGAAGGCGTGAGGAGTCCAGTGGTGCAGCAAAGTTCCAGATGACAGCTGGGAACACACACAAAGTGCAGCTCCACGCCAACGACGAACCTGGTTGAGGATCGGCAGGATTCTGCCTAAGGAGGGTCGTGAAGGGTTTGACCAAGCTGAATCGGAAGCTGGGGCCACAGGCGGCGGGGCCTAGCTCACCCAGAAGGTTGTTTGGGTGGTGATATTACTCATCCAGTGTGATCTATGTGCCAATGAATGAGATGGGCAATTTGAAATTGCCATCTCAAAAGAGGGATCTACAGAGGAAGATCACAACTCACCCATCAGCTGCACAGCAGGTTTTGACCAGCCCACAACGGTGGGCTAAGCTATAGGAAGCGGGGCCTGTCTGTGCATTTGTGTATATTGGGGGAAATGCTCAATTAATGAAGTAATTGGCATTTCAGAGAGTGGTTATTTGCAAATTTGGGAGTAAAAAGTGGAACACTAAAAAATAGGAGCCCTCCACACTGATCAGCTCTGTATATCGCTCTCCAGCTGCCAGGAGCCATTGAGGGGGATAAAATGAGAGTGAAGAAAGAGGATCAGAATACAAATAAAGACTGAACATTTATTAATATTTTTTTTTTTTGCATTTTACAGGTTGTTTAACTATTTGATTAACTATTTTATTCACAAGTGAAGAGTCGTAACACTGCCTAAAAGGGTTCTTAATACCTTCTATTTCACAGGTTTCTTAACACTTTAAGTTTGATTTCTTTCAGAATATAACATAGTAATAATGTCTATGTTCATGGATTTTCTGAGCTTCTTCCACAGTATTAACATGTATCAAGTCAGATTTAATTATCTCTTCACATGTAAGACATTCTTATACATTGTGGGTTTTTGAATTTTGTTTGTGGGAATTGTTAAAATAAATTTTTTGGTTAATGCCAAAAGAGGGTGAATCTATGATTAACAGATTTACATTTTTTAATGGGAGTTAAGGTTAAAAAAGGTACTTTAATAGTTTGTGTTTTGAATTTTAGTCTGGAATACTTCATGTTTTTAAACTGATGAAATTTCTTGGATTTGATTTTTTGCATTCTCAAAAAGCTTTACAGGTTTTGATCTTTAATCAATCCATTTTTAAAAATGGATTGAAAAGAGGGACTTGTGGTAATTCTGCATAAGGTTTAAACTTTTATCATTCAGAAGGTAAAAGACTGTTTATAAAGTTTGCATGGTTAGTGGGTCTGACATGATGGTTTATTGCAGTAAGCTTTTTTTAAGTCACTAAAACTATGGGGGAGTTTTTATTGTAAGTGTAAAATACAGGATGTCTGTTAGAGATAGGGTGTTGCCATAAAACCATAAAACTCAGAATGAGCTTTTAAGAAAAGACGTCTCACCCATATGACTGTATAATTTTCTGACAGCCAATAAGGGCTAAGACACTGTATGGAAATGTTCTGATTGGAGTAAGATTTCGAGGAGAAGGAACGCCTACAACCCTGGCAGGCCCGGTTGTCTATAAAAGTTTTGACATGAAAATCATTCAATGTTCAGATTTCTTTAAATCTGGACCACAGAGGAACTGACGGGGGCAAAATTCCTCTGTAAAACTGCAATTTGTTAATCTGTTCAAAATAAATGTTAAACTGGAAATTGGCTCCATTTTGTCTCTGCTTGAAAATACATTGAATTACTTATGATAATTATTTAATTCAACAACAAAATCTACAGTGTGTTAAAAGCACAATCCCCCCCCCACACACACACACACACCACCACCACCTTCAAGCTTGATTGATTAGAGTCAATTAGAGAAAAGGTTAGGTCACGGCTGGGGCACAGAGGCTACTGTCAACAGGACCAGTTACAAGGGAGAAAAAACACACACTCGCTTACACATCACACCGGTCTACTCCAACACGCCGAGTCGGTTCAGTACAGACTGATGAACCGAACGCTGGTGACACTTATCAAGCTGAGAAAGCCAACATGCACGCTCTCTCACCCCCCGCTGATTATCTGATTGCCTCTCTGAACACAGGATCAATGCTCCTCATGTTTAATGAGCCTCACAGGTCGTTTACTATTCCGTTAAATCATCTAGATGCTGAATATGTCCATGAGGTTGTGTTTCCTGCCTTGATTTGGTTGTTCAAGGTCTCTGTTTTACTCGCAGAGATCGTCTTCCTTATTATAAACCAACCTTCCTTTTTGTAAATATTCCACTTCACCAGCTTCTCTCTATTTCTCCATCATTCCTTTCTTTTCATTCATCAGTCCGACCTTCAACTTTTTTCTGCCCTCCATTTCTTATCTTTCGCTCCAAACCTTGAACACTTTTTTAGAATTTTACTGCAGATTCACTCCGTTATTTTTTTCAACCTCTATTTATTTATAGTTTATTCATATCAGAGATAATTTGTCAATTTATAAAAGTTTCCTGATATTTTATGAGCAATTGTTAAAGGGGACATATCATAAAAAAATCAAGTTTTTTATCCCTGAAATGAAGTGTGTTGTGCATTTAGAGTTTGTAGGAATGCAAAAAAAAAAGCTTAAATTAGTCACCCCATGTGTTGATGAGATATTTTTCCACCGTTTTTGTCATATTTTTAAGCAATTCATTTCCCTCCATTATCTGTTATGTATTTTGAACTATTACTGCAAAGTACTTGCAGTGGAACTGCTAAACAAGGTCATGGACTTCCAGATAAACATTGAGTGAATCCACCATCTTTATTTCTCGCTGCGAGTTCGTACTCCAAGTTCAGGAAAGCTGAAGGTACAAGTGGAACAGTTAAAATGCTGAGTTGTTTGATTATTAACCCACATGATTCTTTATGCCATCCTCCAGCACCAGAACCTCTGTGAAGTGGCCAGTTAAGTTTTATTTTTCATGGTAATTTACCCACATCTGTGGGGAACAGTGTTATTATCGTTAACGAAAACGAACAAAATAACGAAAACTAGAAGTAACTGTTAACTGAAATAAAAATTTAAAAACGAGAATTTGAAACAAAACGAAAACCAACTGAAACTGTAATGAGTGTTCACAAAACTAACTAAAACAAACGAAATTTAATGAGAACATTTTCTTAGTTTTTGTTTCATACAGTGCATCATAAAGTCTAGAATTATTTCTATGTCGCTCTCGCGCCGTCACCAGAAACAGATGCAATCATCCGTGTTGGGCCTTTTTAGTTGCACAAATTGCCTTGATAAAAACAATAGAACGGGAAAGTTGGACACGATCCCATCGTCTCGCCTCCTTTCAAGGAAATAAAAGACGTCTTTGGATTGCAAGCTGTTAGAAGAAGCGATTGAAACGATGATTAAACAGTCTGCAGCAAAAACTTCATAACAGGTGAGCTACGGCAGCTAACAAATAAGCTAACACTGCAAACTGCAAACAACAGCAATGGGAGCCGGTGTTACACCGGAGTTGTGCAGCTGATGTAGGTTGTCTGTGTATCCACTGTGTTGATGGACAAATAATCACTCTCTAGTTTCTGGTGTTTTTTTACTGGCTGTTCTGCATTATCCCAACATGTCAGTCGAGTCGTCTGTGTTGCTGCGGTCTGCGTCATAAAAGTAAAGATTGAGAGAAAGCGCAAATGTGCAAAATGATCAAAAGCATCATAGTACTTAAGATAGCTTGGCTTTTGTTCTTTGTGTTGCCACTCAGTGTTTGTACAGAACTGTAGCACCTGCATTCATTGTTTGGCTTTTTAATGCACAGGTGCTGTTATCGTGTTTACATAACTCTGCCATATTTCTTTTATACTTGCCTGATTTGTATGGTTGTTAATCTGGCCTATGTCAATACAGTTTTAAAAAAGCATAATCATTTTTATGAGATTTTTTTATACATTTCATTTACTTACCCAGACAAGTTTGGAGCCACTTGGAGTCCTTCCGAAGAAGTTTATATCCAGTCGTATAAAATGTTCTGGAGAAATTAAAGAACATGTGCATCACAGTGCTGCCTGCTTTGCTTGTACTTTTCCTCCCATTTCACTTTAATCTGCTTCTTTTTGGGTAATTTCACATACAAAAATTGTAGTTTGTGGTTGCCAAGTTTAATGGGTATAAATACCTTTGAAACCATAAGTGTGTAAATCGGGAAACGTCTTTGGCATACAGCTAATCTCCCATGTTTGTTTCATTTGAATTCTCTAAGAACTAAAAGTTTTTGTTGCCTTTCTCATTCTTTTAGCTGTTTTTCTGCTGTAAAATCCATATAGTCTTCTCCTGCTGTTTTTCAATAGGCATGGCATAGGTTTTGCTTTTTTTAATGCCATCTATCGAGGATTTGTTGAGCTCTGCGCCAATCCTAATTCATAAAACGGCAAAAGGAGTGACAACGCAGAATACCAGAACTCTCTGTCAAAGTTAGTAATGTTGTTCTCTTTCCCCATTTTCCTCTCTGTGGGAGCACCATTCAAGAGTTGTCCAAATGAATAAATAAGATACTTTGACAGATTTCTCTCTACAGAAAAAGCTTTTCTATAATTGAGGACACTGCGGCTGCAGGTTGGCTGCTCCCTGGGAGCTGGTGGAAGGAAGATGACCTTTCAAGCGTTCTGCTGAGTCCGTAACACTACACCAACATCTTAACACTCAAGCAGAGAGGAGATGCTCTGTTTGAGTCGGTCGGGGTTTGTGTTTTACTGTCACACATCGTTCCAGCGTGTGTTTACACATGCTTGTTCACTCACTGGGCAAATTTAAGGAGCAGCAGGCCCCTCGTCTCCTCTCCATTAAATGCTGCTTATGTTTACTGAGGCATCCGGTGGTTATGAAATATTCATTCAGAAAAAACAAGTAAACATCCAAATAACTTGGAGCATCTCCTGTCTGATGCAAAAGAGATGCTTTGACCTAAAATTATTTCATACCTTCCTTTCTGCAGAAAGACTCTGTGACTGATCCGGATGAAGGTAGCAAGGGAGGGCAAATGGTTATTTGCTACTTTGTAATTCAATTCAACTTAGTTTGTTTATATAACACCAATTCACAACAGATGTCAAATTAAGGCACTTTACAAGAAAAGTCATTTCAGTACAATTGTACAAACATTCCAATCAGTTAAAAAAAGTTTTCCATGAAAGGAATCCCAGCAGATTGAGTTGAGTCGTTGACGTGAGGTTGTGCCCTGTAAAAAAAAAACAAAAAAGAAAAACACTGCAACATTTCTTCTATAGACAACTGAGCACCATGCCAAACACTAAATAATGCAACATGGAGAAACTGAAATAAAATACACGTTTTTCAGATTTTTTTATTTTGAACTGAGTTAATCTAAAACACATTTTACCACAGTTCTACCTTCAAATATCTTGTTCCTCTGGTTCCACAAGCTTCGTACATCTAGAGTCTTTGCTCATTTGTCTTTGCTAAACAGCACAAGAAACATTAGATTGAATGAAGTGATGCCTGGAAATGGGAATTTTCAACTCTTACCACAGCTTCTGAGTTGGATTTGGATCTCGACGTCAGTCATTTGGTGTTTCTGAACTCCACTATCAGTTGCGTCTGCAGTTTTTAGTCGGTTTTGGATGTTAATCTGCAATTATTGGACAAAGACGGCTTGCTGTGGTGTTGATTACAGTGACAGACCATCCAAGAAGTTTCTGCTTTGAGGGGAGGCTTTATATTGGCTGATGCCTTACCAGCTGTGTGTGTGTGGGGGGGGGGGGGGGGTTCTGTCAGGTGGAATGCTGTTCTGGTCGGAGCTTTTATCTCTTTGTACACACGAGTTAGAGCTGGCAACCGGTCGGTTAGCAGCAGAGCAGCAAAGTCGGCAGGACCGATAAACCGCGGCATCCAGAGCAGGAGACGGCTAGATCAGGCTGGAAGACTACAGCGTTGGACTCTAGACAGACTGGATGATCGCTGGTTAGATCAGTACTGGTTTGAGGAACACAGCTGGAGGCATGAATTAATGGATGTCTGAGATGTGAGGTGGGTCAAAGGCTTTTATTTTTTGAGAGGATCTGAGTTTTTCATGATGACTTTGTGACTGCTTTTTGCTGGATATGTTGTTAAGATGAGCCCGTCTATGTCCTCACCCTCCACCGATGGTCATGGAAATACAACCATTTTAGGCAGTAGTTAACCAACCCATTTGGGCCTTGTTATATTGATATGTTTTCCCCAATCAAAATGTTTCTGGGTCTAAAGCGACCCTAGTGGAAAAACGGGGCAAATGTCTCTCAACCTCGGTCTTCTGGCTGAAACCGGCTGCAGCCTACGTTATCTTCAGTTAGCTCCCGACTAGCTTCTGACTAGCTTGTTGCTATGTCGGCTCGGAGCGTCAACCCTCCGCCCCCAGCCTCACAGCGCCACTCTCAGCTCCCCCTCTTTGCCCATTTTTGGAGTTTCTGAGAGTGACGAGACGAGTAACGCGGACAAGATGGCGGCGGTGGGAACCGCCCAGTTGGCTTCATTTTTGCCCTTCAGAAACCTATGGGTGACGCCAACGAGGGTTTGTCAATTTATATATACAGTCTATGATTGGAATCCTAACTAAAACCTAGTTTATACTTCTCCGTCAGTAGAGGTTCGGAGACATGCAGTGCCGTTATCCGTCGACACAGACAGGCAAGCAATGACGGACAAAGTAGAATCCATTTTTTAAAATATCAAATACAACGGAGAGCGCAGGTTTGTCATTGGTCAACCCCAGATCATTTCACTACAACGCTGCTCTAAAGTCGATGTAATTAGTAGTCAATGCAGCTTTTGGCTACTAGGTGCTTTATATAGCAGTTTATCTACTATGGTTTTTTGGTGATTTTGTACACAAGGAGGTGTAGAGAACAACAAGGTTTCAATAGGTTTCAAGGTTTCTGTTTGTTAATTTTCACCTACTCTATACAGTAGTAGCAGTTTAAAAGTTCTCATTCAGAGTAAACGCCGGACGAATGGCGTGCCCTTTCCAGCCCATTAACAGCAGAGTTCCCTCCAAATCCCAGTGGCCGGAGTGGCCTCCCTCTTTCTCGTGGGAGTGTCAAAGTTTTACTGCAACTCCACCCATTAATTGAAATACAGAGTATGACCAGGAGATGGCGCTTCTCTCACAGAATTCTCATCGACATGATGTTATTATCAGTATGCACGTCCACTGCAGAAAAAGCCGAGCTGGTTGCGCAAACCATTTTGGATGTAACAACACAAACTGCTCACTTTTTTGTAATTAACCTGCTTCTTCTATTGTCAAAGTTTATCATAGGCTCCATAAACTTAAGTTCTCCTAACACAGGCCAAACTTCACCAAATGAGTTCTGTAAAACATTATAACAAGTAGCCTTAAACGTTATATCTGTAAACAATTTGATTTATTTCTATGAACCTAAAGTATATCTTTTTTTAAACCTAATGTACTTTCCTTTAATTTTGTGATAAACTCGTGGTTTTTTATGTTATTGTTGTTGGATGAAAATGACAGAGTTCCACAACGCAAAACAACGTAATAGCCTATTTATAATATTTATGCAATCACATGACTATTCGGCTCACCACGGAATGTTTGCAACACCAGAATAGACCTGGTTACATACTGTAGCGATGGGGAGCAAAGCTTGGTGGGGGGATGCTTGAAGATGGTAATGAGTTACACAACGCAAAAACAACGTAATAGCGTATTTATCATATTTATCAATTTATATATTTTATAATAAATTCTTAATTACGTTGTTGTGTATATTATATATTAATATAATCATATAACAACTCACAATAACAACAGAATAGACATGGTTACATGCTGTAGGGATGGTCACGAAAGCTTGGTGGGGGGATGCTTGGAGATGGTAATTCTTTAGGAGGTGTGAATGATCTGGAGTCTATGGTGTGTTGTTAAGTTGGGGGATGCATTCAGGATGATCATCAGCGAGTACAATAGGTTACCCAGACAGTGTTGTGTGACTATTATATGTGTGAATGTGTAAGCCCTGTTCAGAAAATTTCTGCCTTTTAGGCCCAACGTTACATTACAAGTTCCTAAAATCTTACAAAAGTATATATATATATATATAGCGGCAAAATTATTTTTAGACTTTGATATATCCTTTCAATCCTATGAACAGTCAACGTTTCATCTAGTAAGAAAGCAGAGGCTGTGTCCGAATCCAGCGGCTGGATCCTTCGAAGGACCCGGTCTACTCGGTCTACGTGGGCTGGGTCCTTCGTGGACACGGTAGACCGGATGTTAACGGCTGTGAATTTGGACGGTCTAGCCTTCAGTTGAATTCCCGCCCCCACTTTGCCGAACGTCCTGTCTCCTAGCAACCGCGATCACGCTAAACCAGCTGGTAAAGCAAGAAATATTTCACAGTATTTTACTCACCTTTTTTACTCTTACTTGCAGCACTTTATTACAGTATAAATGATCGCGCTGAGATGATCAGCTGACCACTAAAGCCCGTCCTGAGACCGTGGACAATGATAGAAATTAAGCCCGAACCTGGCCAGGTTCCCTAACCCTATGAAACCCAAAAAGTAGGCTAATTGCCTACAGTACTGTCATACGTTTCACATTACAGAGCACTCTTATGCTATAAAACTACTGTATCTGGGTATAAGACTACAGTGGTAGGCTATTTGAACCCTGAGTTTCTGAGTTACATTCCAACTTAGGCTACATACAAACCAGCAAACCATTGAGGAACAGATAGGGGAACATTTTTTAATGACATTTATATAGGCTACCCTGAGTCTGATACATCAATAAATCATTAACATTAAAATCACTGCTCCTCCCCGTGGACAAAAGAGGCATTGCAGCTGGTTTTCACTCAGGCTCCTTGGGGGCGAGGCCTCACTGAAGACGTCATAGCGGGGGATTACATTACCACCACGGACCTGTCAGGGACCTTTGACGGATCAGGCACGTACCAGTCAAGGGCCAGTCAAGGACCAATCATGGAAACATTAGAACTTTTAAACTGCTACTACTGTATAGTTAAGTCCTGTTAGTTTCATTACAACCTCAAGGCCCTTTTCTCCCCAAAATTTTGTACAACCTTGAATATTTTTTATTTTTCTCTTACAAGGACTCTGCCAAGACATGATAGTAGTCGTTTTACCCTTCATTTTTACAACAACAGAACAACTGGTTGGCATCTAGATCGCACCGAAGATGCTCCACTTTCCTGTAGATGTCTGTTCTTCTTTTTCCTTACGTCTAATTGTGACAAACTGGTTCTGGCTCTTCCCATATCTACATTCTCTTGAATGTAAATGTTGGCAAATTCAGACGAAAGGCTATGTTTTTACATCAAGTTTCCTGACCTTTTATGATTAAGACGCAGATTTATACATGGAGAGCATATTTTCAATCAAATGCATCCAATTTATGCAGTACATTGCTTCATGTTTGCACTGGCGTTAGTTAAAATGTAACACACATCTGAATATGTTTTTTATGTGAATTATTATTTTATAATGTTTTCGTACTTTTCCTGTCCTTCAGTGAATGTAAATAGAGAAATGTGCAGTTAGAATTGAAGGAAGTTTTTTATTGCCTCTCACGTTTTTATTTAGGAGGCAAATTTTGTTCTAGTCCTTTAGTGGCCTGGTGTTGAACAGCGTTCCGGTTTAGGGAAAAATTCATGTGCAACCTCTGCTGCAAAGACTCCAAGATATTCTATAAACTCTTAAGACCAGATTGTTAAGATTTGGTTACAAAGGTTGCCACAGACAGGCGATTCACTGCACTGATATCTTTTCTTTCCAAATGCCTTTTATGAGACAAAACAGAGTTTAAAATTGGAAGGTAAGCAGGGACACAATCTGCTTATCAGTCAGCACCAATTTCATGATTTTCTACAAACGTTGTAAAACTGTCTGCATGATAAACTACGGCACTGAGGACAAATATGTAGTAGTAGCAGAATAATGGGACGTACATATAGTAAAGACCAAAAAGTAAAGCAGCAAAGGGACAGAGCTGAAACAAGCAGAAAAAAAAACTCCCTAAAGTCAGCCAAGGACAAAGTTTCCTGTGGGAGCAGAAATGCTGAGTCTGCAGGATCTGAGAGGAATCCTGGCCGGACTGATGTACGGTACAGATAGTTAGTCCAAGGTAATTATATTTAAACAGAGTGTATGATGTGTGCGACAGAGCTTTGGACATAGAAAGTTCCTGTTTTCTTACTGTGGTAATCTTCCATTTCTGTCCCTAGTGAACGGCAGAGACTCTGATTCAGGCTGCAACCACAGATAGGAAATAACACTTTTTGAAAGGTTTAATGATAGATCTTGATAGAGGTGGAGATTTCATCGGGGGGTGGGGGTGGGTGGGGGGGGGTGTAGCCAGGGGGAGAAACAGTACTGAGGAGGATGGTTGAGTGGTTAATATTTCAGTGATGATTGTAGTTCAAAAGTTTTTGTTCCAGTATGATGACAAATTCCTGGAGAGTAGACTTTAAAATACTCTGCCTACTTTATAAATTATTTAAAATGACAGTGTGTAGTATTTTCAGTACATCTTTGAAAATAGCCATTAAAATATTATGTAATAATAATTACGTAAAGCACATTAATTGCAAAATATTGGCGATATTTTAAAATATGACTTTAAAAATCAGTTTTAAAATACATAGGCACGGGTCCTCTTTTCTGGGGAAAGCCATATTAGATGACGTCTTTACTTCTACAAGAGCCCGGACAGACAAAGCGCACGGAAGACGCCCGCTATTAAAACATTTATTTCCCCTCAAAATGCAAAAAAGTTTCGCCATAAATACATTTTTACCTCTTTGCTAGTTCCAAGCGATGAAAGAGAGACTGATGTGCTCGTCATGTTGCTGCAAATAGGTAATTCTCAGGGAATTGAGCGTTTGAAAACACCACTAATTGGACCTCCGTTGTTGAGTTTCTTACTCGAAGACACAGATACCGCATGCTTGTGATAATTTAGGTATGCACTACCCCCTACTGGCCAAAAATTACACACTGTGCCTTGAATGGCTTAGCACCAAAGTATGTGAGTATATGTGGTCACTATACCAACCCCCCAGACCACTAAAGTAGTCAAACTCTAATCTGCTAATCATCCCCAGAATCCTAATACTTCGTTTAGTGGTGTAGTTCTGGGCTGTTTCCTCCCCGTTCTCTAGATCATGAGCACCCAACGAGGTGAGAGCCCCAGGTTGAGGGAAATAGTCAGTGATCCATTACCTAATTATTAACAGTTGATGTCTTCTCACCAAGCTGTTTGTCTGTTGTAGATCGACTCATCCCAGTCTTGTGCAGGTGTACAATCTTGTTCCCGGTTTCCTTGGACAGATATCTGGTCTTGGCCATGGTGGAGGCAGGAGTCCGACTGTTTGAAGGTTTGGACAGGTGTCTATTATATAAGAAGTAACAGGTCTGTAAGAGCCAGAATTCGTACTTGTTCGTAGGTGTTAATACTTATTTTCTGACCCATTATGCAAATAAAATATTTAAAAACCATACATTGTTATTTCCTGGATTTGTTTTACATTCTGCTCTTCAAAGCTGTAATGCACCCATGATGAAAATCACAAAAACAGGGTAATTTTATTACTGTAGCACATTTTCAACAGCATTCAATGTGTTTACATGATTTTTTAATAAAGAACCAACTATTTTACTCAATTTCCTCTCAGCTTGTTGATTAGGAGACTTCTTTCTACCCGAGACTACCTTAACTTTATTTGGAGAAATGGTATCGATATTGTCATAGATTTTCAAAAGGTACAGTATCAACCATCTTATTTACAGAGTTGGAGTCTGGAGATGAGAGAGATTTGGCGGGGGAGTAGATTTGTTTAACGGTTTAAACTGAACTGTCCCTAGAAAGCACTTTTTTACAGTGGTCTCACTGTAGATCAGGTGCAATATCATATATTACAGTCCTCTCATCTTCTAACGTAAGACAACTTGCACAGTCGGTGACTGCCACTGTAAGTAACACTTAGACAAATTAATTCTTAATGTACATGCGTAACTCTCAAAGCAGTCCGTTACCGCACCAGGTGAGTCATTCATTTCATTCACGTATTTTGGAGAAGGGATGCATTTAAAAGCTGCAGGATGGAGGACTGGACTTTCACTACCAAGGTTAACTACTTACATTAAAAAACTGAAGAAATTTTTCAAAACTTTAAAGAAATTATTCATTGATTGTATCAAGAACTCTCGTACTAGTTGAATTAATTCCCAAATGTTTAAATAATAGTTAATCAGAAATAGTTAATAAGCTTAGCGTTCTAACAAAGTAATGAAATTAATATACAACAAACATTGTGGTTGTAGTTTTTTATTTTTGTGTGTGTTAAGAAATCCCTTTAATATGGCCATATCTATCTGTTTTAAATGTAGAAAGAGAAACACCAAACCCCTCAAAAATAATTTTAAACCACAAGAGGATTTAGTCAGTTTCTTTAGATTTTTTTCTTTTCTTACATGCGGTTCGTGTTATCAATTGTATTATATGGGTAATTTTGAATAAACATCATCATGGTAAGAAGACTTAAATAAGGAAATTTATATTTCAGTCTAATCTGAAAAACCACAAATTTAACTTATATCACCCTACTCCTTTTTCTCCAGTATACAAGTAGTACATTTCCACAAACAGTGCTGAATTTGATGTGTTTTTTTCTGATCTGGGGGAACATCCAAGTAGAAGAGTCAACAATACCAAGCCATTAAATGTGTAACAATACACAATAATAACGGTTCTGTACATATTTGGAGTTTTAAAATCACCTTTTTGGACGTTTTTGGTACACTTTGATCAAGAGTAAAAGTTGCATATGATATCTTTTTTTAAATAATACGTTGCCCATATTTAAGAATAAAACGTTTTTGAATAATTTTGGAGTTGATTTGATAGTTCAAAGACCTAGTCTCCCAGCTGTACTATTAGATCAAGTTGAAGATTAGATATTCTTTATTTTTATTTTATTTTTATTTGTAAAAACCACTGGCAGCAAAATAGCATAAAGCTCATATCAATGTGATGATAGTGTTGTTAGGTAACTACAGTTAGAAAATTAGAAAAACATAAAAAATGCATAGAGCTCATACAGACAAGCAACCAGGTAATAACAATTGATAGTAGCATACCGAACATCACAAACATAAGCGGGAACTTTAATCGGAACTTGTGACATGTATGTATCTGGTGTTCAGATCAGGTTCAGAATATCCTGGAATGGTCCTGCGTAGGCATCCCCTGTGTCTCATCAATCGCTTCTCCAATGACTGCCTGATTTCAGTATCGCTCCTCTCCTAATATAGCCACTTATCTCCTCTGGTTCCCATTCTGAACTTGGTGATTTCATGCTATTTGAATAATTTGGATGCCCCTCAACGGTGGGAATAGATATTAAATTTTAATTGGACATATTCCTCTGGTTGCAAAACATTTTTGTCAGTTAGTTCACTTGTCAGTAATTAAATAGTCTGTGATACATCAGTGGGGGTTTTTCTAAGCACTGGATGAGAAAATAAAGAGTATTTGAGGAGAACGTGTCGTTAGGAACAGAAACAAGTAACAATGATAACTAATCTAAAATGTACTGATTTTGTAAAAAAAACATGTCTTAAAGCTTGGGCTGCCAAAATATTACAAATCTTAACCTAATTAATTACAGGGAAGATGTGAATTAATAATTATTAACTAACATACCTAAACATGACCGAAAAACTACATTTCTTGTGTAAATAAAGGACTAAACCAATCAGAGCGTCTCACTGTAGTGTTGTTGCCTGACAGCGAAGCTGCCTAGCCAACCACGATCTGCGAGTGTTTAAAATATCCAACAGAGAAGTAACTATGCTAGCTTCAGCTTAAAAATGTATCTTCTGTGTATATGCGTCGAACTAGTAGCTTTATGAGCGTTGCCTGACGCTTTCTCATTCCTAACCCACCAGCATTAAAGAAACTTCCCCTTATACCTGTGAAAAATAATGGATGTATTTTTCCTCCTGTATATTCCCAAGTTTAAAACGTTCATGTGAATGATTTCCTTCAATAAATTCTCTTCATCAACGTCTTAAATATTTCATCACCCCCACCCTGAACTGCTCTAATTTAGAAAGTTTTTGTGAATGGAAAAGTTTTGTAGTCTATTTTTTTTTTTTTACAGTGAAGGGTTACACTCTGGAAAAGTTGTTTCTACAAAATAGAGATGTATTGATATTGGTCAACTGTACCATTAAAAAGCTGCAGTTGATCCAGAATGCTGCTGCTTGTGCTCTCACTAGAACCAGGAAAGTAGAACACATCACCCCAGTTCTAAAGTCCTTCCACTGGCTCCCTGTAGCTCAGATAAGAGACTTCTAAGTGCTTATGATTAGGTATTAGTCTGTAAATCATTGAATGGGTTAACACCAAAGTACATTACAGATCTGCAATCACGGTACAAACCATCCAGATCACTCAGGTCCTCCAGCTCTACCCTACTGGTAATCCTTAGAACCAGAACCAAACATGGAGAAGCAGCTTTCAGTTTCTATATCTGGAACAAACTGCCGGAAAGGCGAAGCTGCAGAGACACTGAACTAAAATAACAACTTATCTATTTAGGCTTGCCTATGAGTAACTGATATGATTTTGCTTTCAATTCTTTTTAATTACTGTTATTGCTTTTTATTATTTTTTTTATGTTTGTACTGTATGTTTTTACAATTATTCTTTGTAATCACTGTTATTGCGTTTTATTATTTTCTTCCACACTTTTAAATGCTGCGTTGTTGTGTCTTTCTCTTAAGTCATGTAAAGCACCTTGAATTACCTTGTGTTGAAAGTGTGCCATACAAATAAAATTGCCTTGCTTTGTACTCGTTAAAGTTAACCAATTCCAGGAACTGTTACTTAAAATATGGAACCCTGCAATACTTTCACAGAAATTGCTTATTTTTCACTTGAAATTTTAGTTTTGTGGTATTTTTTAATCATTATATTTTTCATCTAATTCACCATCATTTGTTATAACAAGCAGAAAAGAAAGAAAACATGTATCAGCTTTGGTACTTGGTAAAAGTGGCATCATTGCATCCCTGATGTAAAAAAAAAGGTATCCAGACAGTTTAAAAACGGTTTCTAAGTATTTCCAGGATGCTAGATGGGAAAGCTAAGTGAACATAATTAATTTGTCTTTAGAAGCTTAAAGAATCTATCCCTTGAACATATGTGTTTTCCTCAGTCAAGAACGAGAAAACACAAAGTGTTGCAGAGTAAAGCAATAAACTTTTTCATGTGTGGTAGCGTCCAGTTGTCCACAGTAATAACTCAGATTACAGCGTTGTTCCAATGGGACACTGACTGATGCTCTAACATGATGCAGAGCCTCATATGGAGGGGCTGGAAAAATAATCTCTCACTCAGCTCTGGCCAACGATGTTACCGAGAACTGTTGCAAAGCAAAATCAGATCTCTTCCCAAAGTACACATCATCTCATAACAGACTTCATGAGTTTTCTCTTACAGTGTCTCTGAGGGGTAAATCTCATCGGAGCGAGTCGTATTCCCACAAAACACTGCCGGTTTATGTTTATTAAGATCATATCTCTGTCCACCCATATTCACATAAACTCTCAGTCTGATCTCCCAGTGTTAGACTCACATATGTGATTTACACACATTTAGCCTGCAGTTATAACATCTTATCTGAGTTCTCAAATTGCTGCTCCTTTGTGAGTTGGCCACTCAGGCCTCTAATTGCTAATTCTGTCAGTTTAATTAAAGTTCAAAACTACAGAAGCCTCTTTAAACCAACTGAGCATATCTGCGAGTAAAGTCCCTCATGAGGGGGAAAGAAAAATCTGTGGGGAGGCTCCAGTTTCTTTCTGCTTTAGTCTTGAAAATGCCCTCAGTGTTTTTCTGCACCTTTAGCTGCCGGGTTTAATCTCAGCATTTTAAAATTCGGGTCAAAATGTGAACTTTGCTGGTTTGTATTCCTCCTGAGCTTCTACGTGACTTAAAAAAGCTTACCGTATCCTTCTGTTAAATGAAACCCTTTTCAGCATTTTTAACGAACTTGCCACTGGCAAGGTAGATGAGTTCTGCAGGCTCTCTTTTGATTTCTTTGTTTAATAGTAATTTAATTATTTCTCCTCTTAAAATGCTGCTGAATCCTTAAGTTTTTTTTCTTCTTCTATATGTCTTTGTATAACTCTTTAAAGTCTTCCTGGCTTTGATTGTTTGTCGAGAGGAAAGTAAACCCACAACCTAAAGCCCCAGGTGTAAAACCCACTCACTGAAAGAAGAGTGGATTCCATCTTCAAATAGGCTGAACGCTTATTGCTTTCCAAATGTGCTCATCTCTCTGTCTTATTTCTGATCCTGGGCCAGTTACCTGCAGTCACTTGGAATAACAATCATCTTACAGGGCCCAACTTTGACTCCTAAAGCATAAAATGTACTTGGCCTGTGAGCTAGCTGAGGTTCTAACCAGAGAACATAACGTATATGCAAAGCTGCAGAGCAGGGCACCGATAAGGAAACTTCGAGGACTTTACACCTCAGGAAGCATCACAAAATAGCAGCTTCACAAATAGACCTTCAACTTTAAGTGTGGGAGCTTGGAAAAGTTTCCAAAAGCTTTTTTTGTGCATATTTTCACATTACTTCTGCAAACCTACCAAGTCTTGGAGGGCCATCTAATGCAACAGGAGGAGAGTGTTAATCAGAGAAGCTCATGGAGGAGCTGCAGAGCTGTGTGAAGGGGACAGCTACAACTACAACTACAGCTACATATCAGTAAATTAGAATCTGCATTCAGGTGAGGCTCGTTTGTCAGACCTTAAAGTACCGCTTCAAAACAACTACCTTTAAGCAGGGATTAAACATGCTTGTCATTAACCGGTACTAACATGAAAATGCTGTTTTCTAGGTCTGATCTTAAAATGACATGTTTTCATTATTTGTAAGCAGGAAATCATCATGTTAACAGAAATAAAGGCTTGAAAACAGTTTGTTTAAATGGTTTTATGCTTTGTTGTTTCAACAAGAGATCCCACAGGGTTTAGTTTCAGGCCCCCGTTCTTTCTCCTTGCATCTGTGACTCCTTTATTTTCAGGAAACATGTTTGTGTCCATTTCAAAGAAGATGACTCCCAGATTTCTTTCCCTCATTAAAAGATGAATGATTTTTAACCTTAAAGGCTTTAATGGCTTTTAACCTTAAAGGCTTTAATGGCTTTTAACTTTTTAAGTTTCATCAAGCAAGAAACAGAAGTATGGGTTTTTGGTGGCACTTCTGTGACCTCCACCATGGATCTTGGCTCTTCAGCGCAGCATGTTGGACTGATCATCAGTAATCTGGCTGTTAATAAATGATGAAGATAGTTGAACAATTTCTATTTTTAATTTGAGGCTAAAATAAAGCAGTTGGTCATCTTATCCAAATAAAAAAAAATACAACAAAACCTCAAATCTTGAAGCAGCAGTTGTTCATTTATAATCTGTCTTTCAATTTACTTCTAACATGAAATTCTTTTAAAACATCAATCATACTTGTTGGTCTTATGGTGCATTCAGACCACAAGCTTTGTCAGCATCACAAAGCAACTAGTTCGACGCATTTACACAGAAGATACAGCACAGACCAAAAGTTTGGACACACCTTCTCATTCAATGCGTTTTCTTTATTTTCATGACTATTTATATTGTAGATTCTCAATTAAGGGCATCATAACAATGAATGAACACATAATGTATGTGTACATAAACAAAAAGGGTGAAATAACTGAATACATGTGTTATATTTTAGATTCCTCAAAGTAGCCACCCTTTGCTCTGATTACTGCTTTGCATTCTCTTGAGCTTCCAGAGGTAGTCACCAGAAATGGTTTTCCAACAGTCTTGAAGGAGTTCCCAGAGATGCTTAGTACTTGTTGGCCCTTTTGCCTTCACTTTAGGTCTGTATTGTACATTTTTAAGCTGAAGCCCACAAAGCTCGTAGGCGGGTCTTTCTCTGCTGAATGTTTTAAGACTCGCATAACTTTTGCGTTGCTAGAGTTATGCGCTTTGAAGCTTGAAACGCAGGAAAGGCTTGAAAAGTTGACAGAGCCAACGCTGACAGAGCGCAGAGAATGCGACGCTCCTCCAACGGCCTTAACCGTAGACTTAACGTGTAATCTTAACGGTGCTGACGCTTGCAAAGCCTGCGGTCTGAAGTCACCAATACACTTCACCTCTTGCACAAAATGTTTCCTGTTCCCCCATCAGAAAGTTAGTGGCATTAGTTGTTTATTTCAATGGACCAACTTTTTATTTCAACCATGGTTTGATACACATATTCTCTCTTGCTCTTTTGCCATTTTTTCATATTTGATGAAAAACACAGATTCTCAATACAATCAGTTTCTGAAGCTCAGATAGTAAACTTTGAAAGACAAGAACACAAATGTCGCCTTTCTAAAACCTCTATCAGCACGTGAATGCATCTCATAAAACCTTTATGGTAATCATTTGCTCGTGACTTTGTTGTTACACTTTCTCTTCCTGGAATCCTCACATACAAACCTACTACTAGGTGTGAGGGCATGAAGACAGACTCCTGGCTCCAGTGTGAATCTCTAAAACAGTGTTTGCAGGGCTGTTTCTACAGAGGTACAGAACATAGTTCCAATAGAAACACTCATTAAATGGGAGAGAATATTCATGAAACGGAACCGAAGTTCAGAAAATGCGTTATCAAAAGGACCGTTGGGCCATCTGAGCATGCAATTAGAAATATGCAACCCCTGGCAGAGCAGAGGAAGAAGCAGAGAAAATTCTATGGACTGGGGAAAGAGAATATTACACAAAGTTTCATCTATTTACACGAGTCCCATTTCTTCAAAGCGGCTATATCCAAAGGAGTAGCAGTAGGAGAGGAGCCAGTAGCAGGAGAAGATGGAGGCAGCTTGCCGGATGATCTGCGCTTCCTTTTAGAGACTCCTGGTTGATCTCCTCCTGGTTCAGGGAGCCGTGGGCGGAGCTGGAATCAGCGGGCCGGATGTTCCGGTTGGAGCACATGTCGTAAAGGTTTCCAGAGAACTGCATCTTCTTGGATTCCTGACGGAGAGACTCCCAGACGGCCGCCGCTTCTTCCGGGCAGCCAGCCATCGCCATGTTAGCACAGTCGTGAAATTCATCCCAAGACCTGTGGACAGAAAACAGACAAACAGTAAAGGTTTACCAAATTCTGAGAGCCCCTTGTCCCTGCCTAGCCCAGCAGCTAGTTGAAGCCATATAATTAAATGTCTGACATGAAATCAGGTTCAAACTTTCCTATTTTAGGTTCTTTAGGATTCTAACGGCTATTTCTCTTTGCTGAATGCCAGAAAAAAATAAAGCCTCGATATTTAAATTCTTTGCAATGATCTGGTTGCATGACCTGCCGGCAGTAGACTTTATGGCTGCGGCTAAGCTAGGTGGTGGAGGAGCGCGCAGCCATTCAGAAGTTGTTATTGAAAATGTTGATAGACCCGTGCGGTTGTCATTGTTAGCAATGAATTAAAACTCGTTTTAAGAATAAACAAGGCGACAAAACAAGCCCTCAGGGGCAACCTTAAAAAGCAAAGAAAGGAATAGGAGGAAAAATACGCTTAAAACAGAAGTATGTCTATTTAATTGTCTATGTCGATTTACATTAACTTGCCTGCATGTTCACTGGAACTATTATTTAGACATTAAGCAACAGTTAACTAAAACTAACCCCTCCTTTCCACAGGACGCTTCAGCAGCACGTTACAGCAGTAGCACGTCATACGTGGCTGTTAGCCACTGCTGTAATCGATATAATCCAGACAGAGTATAGACTCAGACCGGATTTAGCCAAAGAAGAAGTAAAATAAACATGGGGACCATACATGATTATTAGCTGGTTAATATTCAGATAACAACAGAAAAAAGACGGCAGAAGTATCGCAGATGGTATGTAAAACATATTTACCACTATTAATGATTTATTTCCTACTGGTTTTGCCACCATTGACCGCGATTAACTACAGACGGTCAAATAGCACTCAACACTTCCCCCTACTGGTTACTCTCAATAGCGTTTGTAAAAGGTATGCCGATAAACTTTTTAAACTATAGACAAGGCTCCTCTTTTTTGGAAACACTTCATCAGAATTGTGTGCTTCGCTTCTGCCAGCAGCTGTACTTAGTTAATAAATTTATTTTCTACACTGTGGTGAAGAGCGTGTAGCAGTGAAATCGGACCTGGCTGAAACACTTGCCCTCATTAAACGTTCCAGAAGTTGTCGGAAGTATTCGCTCACCGGTATAGGGGTATATTAAAAATTCATATCATAACGAAAATAAACATCGGTTTTCGGTATGAACCGGTATACCGCCCAGGCCTACAAGGCAGTCCTACTTTCTACGCGCTACGCCTGTGAAACGTGTACATTTCAACATTTTGGATAGGGGAAGACAGGAAATCAGACGGCTCAGCATCCAGAAATTTTCCAAATAATACGAAGGTGCTTCTTTCCGATAGCTTTACTTTACTACCTGTGCTACTTCCTTGCTACCTTCACACTGTTCCTTCCCACTCCTGCTTAGCCCAATCCCCTGTTGGAGGCTGAGCAGAGGTCCGGTTAACGGAATATTTTCCCTACGGTGACGGAAAAATCTGAAGGCTGTCTGTTGTTTTTACAGATTAAAATTCACATCTCTGACCACTTGGTCGATGGAGTCCAGGAAACACTGTTAGTTAATGAGGCTTTGGAGTGTGACTGTGGCTGGTGCGGTTGGTTAGACCTGCTCAATAGAGCCCGATGTGTGCCAAAAACCAGCGCATGCTGCTCCTCCCGCAGGATTTCCTGCAACTGAAGCAAAATTTACTGATCAGGAAACAGTTTGTTCAGAGAGTCCTTTGGAATTCTGATTCCTTCAAATGGAGAAATTTTCCTCATATTCAAATTTTGTCTGCAGTGGTGCATAAATCCACTCTCCAGTGCCCAGCGGACAGCGGATTCAGCCCACATGAGAAGTCATCTGTCTCAGGCAAAAATCAAAAACCTCATGACAATAGCATCTGCAGCAATCCTGTTATGTAATTACACACAAAGGAGAGCATATCAGTTCAGGAACCGCAGCAGGCATTCGTATTTAAGTGTAATCACTTAATTTCATTTTTTATGAGTACTTCTCCTCATGTATTGTTTTGTTTGGGCGACTGTGGCTCAGTGGTAGAGTAGTTGGCTTGCAATCGGAGGGTCGTAGGTTTAATTCCAGTTTCCTCCAGTCACATGTCGATGTGCCCCTTGGCAAGGCACTTAACCCCCAAATTCTACATTGTCCTACCGAGCCATGTTGGGTGTTGGTGTATGAATGCGAGCGTGAATGGGTGAATGCGGCTTCAATGTAAAGCGCTTTGAGTGGTCAGTAAGACTAGAAAAGCGCTATATAAGTTCAGTCCATTTACCATTTACTCTCAGATTGGTTGTTCTGAAAAACAAAAGTTCCCCTATGGGATTAATAAAGTATTTCTGATACTCTGAATCAAAAAGGTTTTGCATATTTTATTGAACTGCACACATTTCAGTTCCTTTGAACTATTTAGTTGAGAATAGCAACCCTTAATCAGAGAATCAGCAAATAAAACATAAAATTTGGCTGATATTCTGACTCTCTCCATTTAAATGAAACAAAATGTGGAAAAACACAGGAGATAATAAAGAAGTTTACAATCCGTTTACACAGAGGAGAAGAAAAGAAGATATTTTCTGTTCCGCTGACCTCAAAGCTTCTCATCTGAAGCTGAAAATATGTGACTTTAATTGGCTGCTAATTCTTCCCCTCAGCAAGAAAGTGTTGGATAAACTGTCTCTGAGGGGAGTTAATAAGCAGAGGAAGGCCAGAGCACAGGAAACAATCTGCCACAAGAAATCATTTAGTATACATTTCTGCCATTTTTGCATTAAATCTTTTAAAAAACATATCCCCGAATTAGAATTAAGGCTGACCATTTTATACAGAGTCATGGCTGGAGTTACTTTGAAAAGAAAACACTCAGCTTTAAAACAGCTTTAAAAGTGGCTTTAGAATGGAGTTGATTATTGAAAGGTAATGTGGGTCTAAAAGCCCAAAGTATTACTTTTACTTACACCAAATCTGACCGTAATAAACCAAAGAAAGCGTATTTGGCACATATTTTTCAATCTAAATCAAACAAATGTGGTGTCGAAAGTGTTGCAGAATGTGTTCCCTCTCCAGGATGAATGCAGAAGACATAACTGTTTCCCTTTGGTAAAAAATAAATCATCAGAATAACTACTGCCTTCTCTCTAATGAAGCTCCAAGGTTTCTTCTATGTTGTATTTTGTTTTAGTAATCTGTTTTACTTTGTTGCCAAAAGCATTATTGTTGTTGGGTAACTGTGCATAATAATATAACATCTGCATTTTAATAAGTCCATTTTACTTAGTATTTACAAGTCCGGTGATAAAGCTCATTTGCTCATGTGTGATTATCTGTGTTTATAGCTTTCAATTTGCTATTTGATGTGTCAGTCATTATAATTCAGCACTGCAAATGGTTGGAATTACTTATGGAAGAATGGTGGAGGTACTTTTCACCCATAAGCTATTGGTTGAAGATTTGCCAGAAGCAGAGTGCGGAGGCTAACCTGTCATTTATTGGATCAAGTAAGGTTTCAATCTTAAGCTAAAAATTTCAGGCATGCGCAATGCTAGCGGAAGTTATGACATCAGAAGCAGAGGGCGGAGGTTAACCTGTCATTTATTGGATCAAGTAAGGTTTCAATCTTAAGCTAAAAATTTCAGGCATGCGCAATGCTAGCTGAAGTTATGACATCAGAAGCAGAGGGCGGAGGTTAACCTGTCATTTATTGGATCAAGTAAGGTTTCAATCTTAAGCTAAAAATTTCAGGCAGGCGCAATGCTATGACATCAGAAGCGGACATGGGACGAAAGAAAAAACAAACATTTTCTACAACACATTTGCCTGATTACGAACTTTTTATTTTTAAGTGTCCTGTTTTATAGTGTGACACTCAGAACAAATCAATAGCTATGTCCCATAACTATGTCCAGCTGAACTGAAACAAAACTTAAGTAATTATCTTTGGTCCAAAAGAGGAACAATCAACCTGAAGAACATTTCTAAGACTAAAGGACTAATGTCTTAACAGGACCTCATCCATGCGTTCATCTTTAGTCGGACTGATTCCTGCAACAGCGTCTTCACAGGTCTACCTAAAAAGTCAATCAGACAGCTTGCAGCTGATCTCTGTTTTGTCACTTATATGAGGCTACTAATGGTAAGTCGGTGGTTTTCCAAAAACACTCGCTGTTTTTACAGTTATGATTGCATCCTTTGTTGGCATACACCATTGGAATCGCGATAGTTTTCCATTGATGAATAAAATGCATTTGCATACAAAATTGTGTCGAGAAGAAAGGTGGATTTAAACCCAGCAGTAGGCAACGTCTTGCTGTGTGAGGAACACCAAGGGGTTAAGTTGGGTATTCATTAACAGCAGCAACACACTTCAGTTTCCATGCATAAGGAAGCATCTATGGTGTTCTAGATTGAACTTGAACGCAGAATGAAATGTGTGTATATATAT